>JAOXXN010000082.1:25266848-25283244 GCA_026770055.1 Myrmophylax atrothorax | reverse complement strand
GTAGAAAATTCATTTTAAAAATCTTTCCACCTGCAAATTATTCTGACACAAAATTCCCGATCAGTCATTTTTGTGAAACATTTGAAGAGCAGTCAATCATAAAGTGTCTTAGGAAAGGATTTTGCTTTATATTTTTTATTTTATTATGTTTAATAAGGCTCAAAGTACATAAAGAGGAAGGTTAGGTCTTTAAGTGCTTATATGTCTAAGCACCACCCTAATGAACACTTCAGAAGTGTCAGAAGCACAGCATAGGTATGCATTGGTACTTATGTTGAAGAAGGGTCCGAGGCTTAATACAGGGACCCAGTATGGTAGATGCTGGGCAAGGCTCATATTTGGAAGGTACACCTGGTAGCTATTAAAGGCATGTGGGAAGTGAACTGCAAGCTAATGTGGGCAAGGTGACCAAGGTGTACTGGAAACATAAAGCTTGCTATTGAGCCTGAGGAATCCTGAGTGATGTGGAGTAAGATCCTGAGGTAAGTGGAGAGGTGAGACAATGCCAAGATGCTCACAAAAATAGTGGAAACCTGACAGCCAAAGAAGACAGAGATGGGCTATTTAGAGTAGTTCTAAAAGTGGATCCAGGGATGTTTATGGCAGCAATTTCATTGCTTGGAAACATGGGCTTTTAATACCTAAAGCTTTTTGTAATATATGCAGTTACAACTCCAGGGAATTAAGGCAGCAAGAATTATTTGAATTGTCTGCATATATTTGTATTATTGTTCAGAAGCTGAATCTCCTTTTGTTTGTGTTGTTTTCATTAGTTTCCTGGATTGAAGCTGCACATCAAAAATGTTTCAAACCACTTAAGGGGCAGGATTTTATTTGGTAGAATCAATTTGCAATTGGTTATTAAACCCTTTTCTGTGCTAGAGCTGAGCCTCCCTTAGGCTCTGCAGACTGAACAGCTGGATTGGAGAGTGCCAGGTTGCCCACTAAGCCTGGAAAGATCATGGAATGCTTTGGGTTGGAAGGAACCTCATAGATCATCTAGTTCCAACCCCACTGCCATGGTCAGATACTTTCAGTAGACCAGGTGGCTCAGAGCCCCATTGAGCCCACACTTCCAGGCATCCGCAAGTTCTTTTGGCAACCTGTTCCGGTGTCTCACCTCCCTTACAGTAAAGAACGTCTTAATATCCAATTTAAACCTACTCTCAGTTTAAAGTTGTGACTACTTGCCTATCATTACATGCCCCTGTTAAAAATCCCTCCCCAGTTTTCTGTAGCCCCCCTCTAGGCACTGGAAGGTGCTCTTGGGTCTCCCCAGAGCCTTCTTTTCTCCTGGCTGAACCACTCTAACACTCTTAGCCTGTCTTCATTGATCATTATTGTGGCCTTCCTCTGGATTCACTCCAACAGGTCCATCTTATGTTTGGGGCCCCAGAGCTGGATGCAGTACTGCAGGTGGAGAGTCTTCCAGAAAACCTGAAGCGATGCCTCTCTGTAGGAAATGGTGCACTTCTGGATACAGTATACAAAATAATTACAACTTCAGCCAGTTAAAGCATGAATGTAATAAACAAAGGTCAGTTGTGAGGGAAGTCTCAAAGTACCTGATGCAAACAATTCACAGACATTGTTGGAATGATTCTTGTCTCCTAATGAGCTGTAGATCGGGCCTTCATTAGTTTAAGAGTCTGAATGAAACATTTCAGAGTCTGCTTCTCAATTGAAACTGATTTTGGAATACAATAGAAAGTTTCTCACACTTCTATTTGTTAAAAAGATGGACCCAACCCAGGCAACTTTCTCAAATTCATCATTGGCAATATGTGCTAAGCTCCTCGTGGAAAGTCTAAATTACCTTTGATTATGGTGAGATTTTTTCAGATTTAATTAAATAGAGAGGGAAATTCTTATAATTATTCCTGGGGCGAATTATTTGAGAGTGGATACATTTCATAAAAAATGTTTGTAAGGGATTCAGTTGTAGCAGAGACAGGAGTAATAGGAGCAAAGTGGGACAAAAAGTAATTTTATCATTTGATAATAAAAAGCTATGTCTAATTTTTAGAGTTAAGCTTACTTTGTTCTTAGCTGCTTCTGAATTGACTGTTGGTGAATAAAATTTGTGTTCTAGCTTGGCATTCATCCTCAGTGAAGAGCAATTAATGACTTCACACAGCTCCTCAAAAAGCATGACGTAAATCTTGTCCTCATTGTGTTGATTACAAAACTAAAGGTATATTAAAAAATTCTAGTTGGGGCCTTAATATCGCTCTAGAGTTAGGTGCTGAAGTGTAAGTTAACCTTGTTGGAGAAGTTTCATGCTAAAATCCGTGGGAATTGGGAATTCTTCTTTAACTTAGCTTCTGTATGTTGACATTTCATTGGCACTACTCTTGCTGCAGTGTTGAGATTGCTGACTGGTCCGTGGCTATGTCAAAGGCAAGGTGAGATCAAATCTGGAAAAGTTTTTTTTTCTTGTCCTGGGCGGGCATCTTATTCTTTCTTGCCCTCAAAAAATTTTATTGATCTTTTAAGTACTCTACCAGACCAAACCGTATATTTAAGTTGTTGTCTTCCATTGATGTGCATTTGGTTTCGAGTTTCGCATATTGTGGGCAATGCTGGCTGAAATAGTATTTCTACAACAGGGAAACCTGTCAAGTGTAATTATTAGGTATCAATATCCAGCAATGGCTCTACAATGCAAGAGGGCTGATGTTTTTTGTTGGGAAATATTTCAATTTAGCATTTAATACTAGTCTGTATTCAATTGTGTGACATGTAAGGTGTACCTAGCTGCAGGTTGGACATGAAGTCTGCTATCAACCCTGTGCCTGCAGACACATCAGAGCTTCCTTTGGGGCTGCTTGTTGTTCTTGTTGAGAATAAGGAGAGTCTGCGAGTTCAATCTGGACAGTGAGCATCAGAGAACTAAGATGATCTCAGACAAATTCTGTCTTAAGTAAAAAGTAGCATCTGCTGTGGAAAATGAACAGTGATTTCTGTGTTCCAAAGGACAGAAGATTTCTTGGAGATTGTTTCTACACAGATCTTCCCTGAACTGCTGACGCAGTCCCTTAGAGACAGACTGTTAGTGGCGACTGTTAACCCTGAATTTTTGCATGCTCTTTTTTTTTGGTTCCCAAATTTAAAGGGTCAGGAAGGCTTCTTTTGCAAAATCTGCAGGTATGATTTCCCTCATGTAGATGGTATTTTTCTGTGCAGCAGTTTGATCTGGAAACGGATGATAATGTTTTCATACTTGCACAAAAAGCTCATGAACACTTAAAAGCCAGTGCAGTCTGCAGACCTATTCTTGCCACATCTCTCTTGACAGGTGAGATGTACTTCCTTTTGGATCAACTGTTTCAAAGGTTTTTATTCATGTAGTGGATAGCTGAGGAGAATCAACTGCTTAAAAGGCAGAGTTTGACTTCACTCTTTGATCAGGAAGAGAAAGGGCCATTCAGTCACCATCTTATCTAGATCTTAGGAGATCTTTCTGTATTAGAGTCCATCTTAAATCATCCACTTACATGTGGAGTTGGAAGAGAGGAGTGATCAAAGATTACCACTTTATTGAGGTTTTCTGCTCTTACTGTCATTATTGAGGTTGACAGCAGTCCAGAAGCAGACTATACATCTTCAGGGTTAAGGATGGTACTATTCTAGCACCCCATAACACTCCCACATAAAGGTAAATATTAGATATTTAAAATGTAGGTGGTACTTGTTGTGAATAAGCAGTTAAGCTCATTTTTTAAAAGCAAATCCGTGCCTGAGCTGAACTGTGATAGACTTGCCTGATACTGAATCAAAAAAAATTCAGCTAACAAACTGGAGCTGTCATAAACCTTGTCAGTCTTAAAAAAGTCACAAACTTGCTGTGATAATCCTGCTGTTTACTCAGTTAATACTTTATAATTGATATTTGAAACATGTAAATGTGTACTTGTAAAAATGAACTTAACAATGACATCTTCTCTCTAAATATTTTTTTTATTTAAAAACCGCAGCTGTCGCTGCCTGAAATAAATATACTATATCTGCTAATTAGGACTTACATGGTGAATTAAGACTGGCATTGGGTAAAAACATCCTCCTGGACTGGTAAATATTTCAAATTAAGGTTCTTTATTTCTTAAGAGTGTAATCAGAAAGCATCTGTAGTAGCGTAACATACTGTATAGTGAGGTATACAAGTAAAATATATCATTATGCTGAGTTGTAATGACACCCATGGGAAGTTTCTTGCTTTTAGTTATATTGATTTATAAAAAAAATTATAATGAGATATGATATGCGAAGAGGACACTTTAGAGTTGGGTTTATGAAGCCAAGGGTATGGACACATACCACTGGACACACCTGTCGAGTCAAAAGGACTCAGACTGATTATTTTATAGAAATCGCATGGCAACAATTTGCAGGTGAGGGACACCCAGCCACTTGGTGAAAGGATTGCAAACTGTCTGAAAAAGCCTGTCAGCTCAAATTGTGGGCGGAGATCATCTTGGGGAAGGCACATGGCAAGTGTTTTGCCTGGAAATACTTGATGTTCCAACTGAGTCCTCTTGTCTCCAGAGCTACTCTGTCTCCTTAGCTCCAAAGCAGAGAGATAAGTACCATGGAAGAGCTTTTAGTAGTGGCAGGGGAACTATTTTAAGCAAAGCAGTATCTTTTTCCCTGCATGGCAACTTCAATTCACTTTGAGTACTTGGAAGAGCAAATTAAATTCCCTATCACTAAATTGTCCTTCTGTAGCAAGGGTCAGGAAGGGTTTGGGGACTTCATGTGTTTGTGGTCATTGCCGCAATGTGCTCTGTACAAATCTGTTTGTGGGAGGTGAGGCAAAAGTGAATAAGGTGGTAATGTCCATGATATTGCTTGTATTGTCACAACCAAAAGTTTAGTGAAAAACTCATCAGAATCTGTGTGACATTTCAACTCAAAGAATTTTCTAAGCTTTCAGATTTTTTCTGATATGTGGGAAGACTAGCTCCTTTGCCTTACTCCTAGTAAAACATAGATATGGCAAAACTAGACACCTTTACATTATGCTCACAAACATATGTCTTTTCTCATGATTATTGAAAACTCATAGTTTTCCATGCTCTTCTCTGACCAGGAACAGCACTACTAGTCCACTTGTATTGACCTCGGGAGTAATTGCTTTTATTAAGAAATTCTCTTGAGTGTGCAGAAAATGTCTTGGGAAAGAGAGCATTGCTTTGAGAAATTGTAGGTGTCCTCTTTCAAGGTATCATCAAAACAGGAAAGTTAATGTTTCCCATTACTTACTGAAAGAACTCTATTAAGTCGCTAATGGGATTTGTTTTCACATGCGCTTTTAACAGACCTCTCTAAAGTCCTTGCTACTGGCTTAAACACTGTTCCAGCAAGATGACAGGCCAGCAGGAAACAACATGGATTCTGGATTATGTGAGGAGCGTTTCATGGCATATGTAGTGTGGGACGAGGAGGAAATAAATCTGGAACACATTTCATATTTTCATTGATTAGTTTTGTTGGTCGTAGCGGCAGGTGGAAACAGAAAAGAATTGCTGTGTATTAAAATGGCTGTAGCAGTATTGCACTTTTTATCTACACTGAGGCATGGCTTTGTTTTGTAGGCTGAATTAGCATGTCTCTTTTGCAAAATGCTTTATATCAACAAAATGTTTACCAGCCAGAGAAAAGCTGGAGGAGAATGCTTTTCCATTGTGGTTTAAAAATTTGTAGCTGTTAATTTGTTTTCAAAAGCAAACACTGGAAGGACAAAAGGAAATAACTTCGTCATGTGAATTTGAGGAGGTAAGAGCACCTGCCCTGTGCAAGCCTAGTCCTTTTTAGGTCTTAATGAGCTGGTCACCAGAATCACTGAAGACTTCTGAAGCCTGAACTGTGCAAATGTGGCTTCTGTGGTACTGAAGACTTCAGGTGATGTCCCTAGCACTTTGTTGTTTCTTTTTTATAAACAAAAATAAAAAGGTAAAACAAATCAGTTCTGTTTATCTCAAAAGAGGCAATAGTTGTAATGACAGTTTGCAGGATGCTTTCTTTTTTTTTGAGTACAGAGCCTGAATTCATTCCAGCTAGCAGCAGTATCTTTTTGGTCATATTAAGATAAACAAAGCAGTACCACTAAAGCTCTTAAGATTTCAAGGGTTTGACCAGAAGAGTTGAGGGGCAAAGGGATAATGTGTCTGACATACAAGGAACCGAATCAAAGTTCTTTATATTCAGAATTTCCAGTCTGAAACACGGTATTAGATCCAGTGTATTTGTTATCAGAGGCAAGCTGCAATATATCCTCTTGGTGAGATCATGTTATCCAGATCTCAGTGTATCTGTGTTTTCTTTCTGATCATCTTTGTCTTTCCCTGTTTTTTTTCTCAGCTGACAGTTCTGTCCACCAATTTGGTAATTACTGTCTATCATTTTAAGTGATGGGCTGAGGGCCAATATTTAAGGTCAGGGCCATGAACATCAGGCTTCCCTTGAGAGTAGATCTGGATGAGTAGGAAGAATATTGATTCACTGAGTAGATCAAGCGAAAAGAAGGAAATTTTTCAAATGCTTTTGACCTAATAGCATTCAACCTTTTCTACTTGAGGCAAGTTAATGAAGGGGTAAATCAAATATTGTATGAATCATGCATCAAAATACAAAATGAGAAACACTGAAAAAGCAGCCCAGAGGCTTGCTACTGATAGCTTGGAGTGTGTAATTATAGACTGGGTTTAGACTACAGTTACTGAAGATGTCTAGATTTATAGCAAATGCAGAAATAAATTAATTTGACCCCTAACTAAGGGTAGAAACTGATTCACCTCTGTGGCTACTTCAGTGGACTTGCATCTTTAATAGGAGTGCAGAAGCAGAATTCAGTCTTTTACCTAAAAATGTATGATCTAATTTGCATAATGGGTGAATCTCTAACTTATTCTTCCCTCAAACTGTATGTTTAAATTTAGGAAAAAAATCACCCTACTTCAATTCCTGTTATTTCTTCCTTTCTGCCATACCTGTAACCCTGAGCAATTATAATTTTTATTATTGGGTAATAGCATCAATTATATAGCATTAAAAACTTCCCAAGCTTCTCAAACTGCACTGCAGATCATGAAAAGAACAGCCCTTTGCCGCTTAAAAAAAACAAAACCAAAGATGTTTCCATCATGGCCTTTATGACCGGCATTTATAAGAATGTTCTGAGTTTAAGTGTCCACCTCCTGGTTGGTGGAAATCCGAGTCTGGAATCTGATGATGTTTGATAATGTAAACCCCTTGAGTTCTGTATTTTGTGTCTCTAGTCTGAATGAATGGTGTGGAAATGTCAAAGCAGCTTTTTATATGATCAGTAGGAGTTGGGAGAGAAGCAAAATGCTGATAGTGATCCAAAAAGACCTTTAGAAGTTTTGGTTGAGTTTAACTTTCTTGGCAGATCTTAGCTACAAATAATGGAAACAGCCTGCTCTACAGGAGGAGAAATGTGCTGTGCAAGAAATGTCCTAATCTTTGGGTTATCCACTCTGATACTTTTATCCTTGAATATGAATAATTTATGTTCAGAAAGTTTGTTTCACTGTGACAGACAAGCATTTGTTGAGAAATGTCAGTATTGGTCTTTCAGAGCTATCCATGTGCTTCCTGTTGCCCTTTTAGAGAAGACAGATGGAAAATGGAGAAAAGCTCAGGCTTTTCTTGTAAGGGCCTCTAAAAAAGGGGCTCCTACCTTCTTTGATTTTATTTTAAACTCTGTTAGGGAGCTCATGAAATGCTGCTGACTAGCAGAATGTTATTGTTGTCCACGCTTAACCATTTCAAGATAGGTGAGTGAAAAAGTGCTAGCCTGGAAGGGTTAGAAATAAACACTGGTGTTGTTCATTGCATACACTGAGTGGTTTTGGCATTTCCAGTTTTATCTCTTAGAGCCTCTTTATCTTTGTTGTCTCTTTCTGACAGTCTAGAACACCAACTTTTTAATGAGCTCATGTGGAGCAGACAGAGGGGTCCAAGGCCAAACCTTAACCTCCAGCTTGGGTGGAAAAAGGGAATAATTAAATGCAGAAAAGGTGAAGCAGTCAGGTGCACTGAAAATAAGGGCAAAAGGTTAATGAACCAAAGTGAGGGCAGTTTTTACAAACCTCTTTAGAAGCTTCTGAGAGTCAAAGTCACTTTCTAACGTGGCATGGCACAGCTGTGCTTTTACACACACATATGACTTGAGGGGACTACTCAAAAAGTCTTGAGCAAGTTAACATTCAGTTTTATTTGTCAGCTCAGGTTGGATGGTGCATGGAGAGAAAGGGAGCCCTTTCCTTTAAAAGCAATGTTTAAAATGCTGGTTTTCTGCCTCATAGAGGCAGAGGAGTTAGGGAGTTTTGTAGTTTATTTCACTCATGCTCCTGGAGGATGTGAGTGACACATAAATACTTTAACACTGAATGGCTCCTTTTGTGTGGCTGGGCAGCACAGAAGGCAGTTAAACCATGATTAGGGTGGAATTTTCAGTGGCTGTGTGTACAGGAAAACAGAAGTGGGCTGTGACATAAAAACTGTTAGAGATAACTTTTCCCAAATGATATGAGATTTGGGGTCTTAGTCAATAAATAGCTGAAGGTCAGGGCTATCATTCAGAGGCCTAGACAGGCTGGAGTGAGCCAACAGCAAACTGATAAAACTGAGTGAGAGCAAATGTAAATTTCTGAGCCTGGGGTGAAATAAACCCCTGAAGCAATGTGGGAGCAGGTCTGCAGAGGAGCACCTTGGAGATCTTGGTAGAGAGTGAGCTGAGGGTAAGCCAGTCATGTGCCTGTGAATGAGGGTGGCTCACAGCATCCTGGGCTGTATTAACAGGAGCACAGTCAGCTGAAGTACCTCCTCTCTTCAGAAATCAGATACTGAAGTCAGATGGGGTTCTTGAAAGGGAAGACCTAGATGAAGAGCTCATAAGTGATATGTTTTTAAACTCTCAGCCTTGATCTGTGTTAAGGGCTATCTTGATGTACTTTGGTAGTGGAAATAGAGATGAAGAATGGGTACAATATTGTATGCAGCTGGCAAAAGTCACCCTAGATCCTCAGGATGAAGGATAATCTGTTGACTGGGATGCTGAATAATCAAGGGAAAGAGAAGCTGTTATAGGAGGGATCAGGCACTTGAACCTAGAGAATCAATCAGTAGTTGGTAATGGGGCCATGGTAGATACCCGTCAGCATGACTGTATACAGCTGTCACTGTCTTGCATCTGGATAGGCAGAGATGGCTGCCTACAGTATCCATATTGGAGGCAGTTATGTGGTTTTGTGCACAAAGCAGGAGTTTGAACAGAAATCTAAATTCAAGTGCTGCAAAGTCATTCCTCATTGATTGATGTGTGCATAGGGAGTCAAAGGTGCACTAGAGCAAAGCTAGCCCCTTGGCTGTGTTCTGGCGGTTTTGGACCACATCAGTTCACAGAGTGAGCCTGGGGATGTTGTGAGGCTGGGGATGTATTTGTCTTGGTGGAGGTGGGTTCAGCTCCAGATCTATCACCTGTCCCCACTCTTTGTTGATGAGCAGTGACATAGCCATGATTTTGCCTGTGGTTCTGGACATTAGGTTTGTGACTGTTGTGGTCCAACCTTCATTTGCCTGCCCTTAGATGAAAGACATGAGAATGACTCTTGTTCTAAAATTAAATAGCTTTCTTCCATTGACAGTGAAGGAAAAAGCAAGAGTTCCTTTCTTCATCTCCCTTAAAGCATGCAAAACATAGACTGAATGTCTTAAAGAATCTGCAGCATGGCCACTCTGTCTTCTTGTTACCCTGCCCATCTTGATTAAAACATCTGATGAGCAAATGTGGAAAGCAAAGCTTGGGTTTGTAGTGACTATTTGCTGACTTTTTTTTTTTTTTTTTACTTCTCTGCTATGTTGGGAAAGGGGAAAACATGTTGGTGAGTTGGTTTTTTGTCCTTCCTGAGCTGCCCCACAATGTGGAGTAAGATAGCTCATGATTATACGTCTTACAGAGGTGCTTGAGCAAATGTGAAAGGAGTTGCACATACTGATTAGGAGAAGGAAAATCAGCTAAAGCTGCTTCTTGGGACTGTGCTTACTAGTCTGAGGGTTATCAGGAATCAGATGCTAATGGCACACAATGTGTTGGGCAGCAGAGAGGACAGAATCATATACCTACTTGATTAAGCTTGTCTCCATATCTCTAGGGGAGATAAGGGGAGAGGTTTAAGGAAGATCCTCAACTTCTGAAAAACTGGAAGGGTTTAGACTGGGTTAAAACATGCTAGTGTTCACAATCAACCAAAGGACCAACCTAGCTAGGACTTGCTAACCAGTCATTTCTTATTCACTGACATGAAGATCAGATTATAGGGAAATGTCTGGGTTAGCTTTTGTCCTAACTAGTATTAGGTAAAATTAAGCTCATTTGATCCAAGGAAAGATGATGTAGCAGCCCAGTTTGCATCATCATATGCTGTCAGCAGAGAGCAAATGCAGAAGGACTAGCAATAAGCAAGGAAATTAAATTTCTGAGAGGGATCTAGCAATTTCCCAGCTTCAATATGTCATAGACACAACTGTTGTAAAAGCACAGCTGTCAAGCTCTCAAGGTCTGCCTATTAAAGCACCAGGCAGAGGTACCTGGAGATAATGTGCCCTTTGCATCAAGGTGCTGAAATTAATTGCATCAAGGTGCCCTTCTTCAAAGGGCTAATTAGCTCACAAGTAGAGTCATATAGAAGGCCTACCTACCTTCCAGGGCCTGCTCAGTCACCTTTGTTTCACCTGAGGCCATTTGGACAATACTGGCTAATTCAGGCAGAGTAGGTTCAGATACCTGGGATGCCTTTAGCAATTGTCAACTTTCAGAAAAAGAGCAATGAGTAATTAGCTTCACTTTTTTACAGACTCTGGTTTCATTGGCTGTTGTTTTAAGGGAGCTAAAGAGAGTAATCTCTTTAAATTCAGGACTGACAACTAGCTCCATCTGCCAATTACTTCTCACCTGGAAAAAGTATCTAGTTACCTTTGCTCATATTGTGTATATTTTGGTGTTAATTTTACATGTCTTGTGGTAATTTCCTGTTTCTGCATACAGGTATATATCTTCTTGAGACAAAAAACCCCCCATATTGCCTATTTAGATACTTAAATAAGTAAACATTGCTATGGTACTCTGTTCCTCCTGGGTAACTCCTCCTTGAGTCTACTCCCCTTGCTGTCTACATCATTACCATGTCATGGTGTTGTAGTTTGACAATGCACGTGATCGTGAAGGTGGAAAGGTGCGACCTTGGGAAGGATGAAGTAGGTTAGGGAAAGAAATACGAGGTTGAAGGGACAGTAAAGAATTGTAATTAAATATGAAGCTTCAAAATTATATGCTTTCTGCCTTCAGATTTTGCATGTCCTTGAACCAGATGTTCGGGGGAGGGGGGGTATTTGTTTGGGGTTTTTTTTGCTAACTTCCAGGCTTCAGATAGTGAGTCTGAAAAGAAATAACAGTGATGGAAGCCAAATTGATGACTTTTCAGCTCAAGGGCTGATGAGCAATGAATAAGTTATTCCCCATTTTTGTTCTGTTATTTTTAATCTCTTAAAACCTTACCTTATGTTTTAAATGACAGAAAAAAAATCAGTTATTTGGGCTGATGTTTTCTTGTACCTTCTGATTTGGAGTATTAACCAGAAGGAAAAAAATGTTATGTTGTGTAAAACATTAAAAAAATTGAAGAACCTATTTCTTATGTATAGTTTAATTAAGAGAATTACAGATATTTTCATGAATGGAAACAGTGAAGAGCTGAGTCCTTTGGGAAAGATGTGCCAATTTAAAGCTTTTAAATTTCTCATCTTAAAACATGTGGAAATATAGAAAAGTAGAGCTGGAAGAGATCATGAGAGACAGTATAGCTCATTCCTGCCCTGTAGCAAGAGCAACTTGACCTGAACGATTTCAGACAGAAGTGTATCCAGTCTATATTTCAGAAGGTGTGGGCTACTGAGAATGGGTCTGCACAGAAAGTTTCAGTAACCTTGTCTCATGCCATTGCTGTAAGGAAAGTTTCTTTTAATATCAGGTAGCATTTTATTTGTAGGTATTGCAGGTTTTGATTCCTGTTGTGCCCATGACAAACTTGGAGAATAGTTTGTTCCCTTTTTGAAACGGCACTGCTCACACGTGTCCTAGACAGGATTAGGGTTATGCATTGATGCATTGAGATGGTTTTAAGCATCTGAAACAATTTTTTTAAGGGCTAAATTCTAAAGCTTCAAAAGATACAGCATGGGAGAGGAAAGAGAATCATCAAGAAATGAGCAGGCTTACATAGTTTAAAAAAGCCAAAAGCAGAGAACAGCCCTCCTGACTCCAGATTTGATTTCTTCTCTGTTACACCAGTCTGCCAGTCTGTATTCCTTATCTACAAAGTGCTGAGGCACACACAATGGACATTTGCCATTTAAAGCAGCAGGGAGAATTCATTGGTCAGTTTGAATTCAGCAGCTGGTGGTTCCACGCAAGCTGCATCACACAGGATTGGATCAAGCACTCTTTGCTGTGGTATCTCTGATAGATGGATACTTAAAGGGGCATGTAGCCTATATATGGTGAAGAGAAGCACTGAAAAGAGATGCTGCTAAAAACCTAAAAGCTGTCTCTGAAATGCTATCTTTTTTTTACTGCATAATTAAGTACTATTGCTGACACATCCTCCCTTATGATTCCCTTTAAGTTGGAGCATCTGGCCGGGTGTTGCACAAGAGCCCAGTTTTCTTCTCCCTATACAACGGAGTTTTGATTAATTAATCATTGCTTCTGTTTGAATAATACATTAAAGATGCACTTGAATGTTCTAGGAAAAAAGTAAAATAAAAAAAGCCCACACAAAAGGAAATACTGCTCTGGCTTGTGAAATGTTGTGCTGTCTTCAAATGGCAAGACTTGTAAATCTGTTACTGGTCAGTCTGTATTTCTTTTCCTGCTTGTTTATTTTTGTGTCCATTTTACTTGGTGACAGTCACTTGCACCAGCAGACTTTTAAGTCACAAAAGTTTTTAATTTTAAAACAATATGAAAGAATGATAGCTACGATGTATATATTTTTTGATTCCATGCTTCGCTATTTGAAAAAAAACCAAATGGGTGCTGTCCATTTTTATTTCTGACTTCACAATAACCATTTCATGCTGATATTATCACAGCAAATTGAGTTACTGTCCTCTTAAAAATCCTTCTATAGTTTCAAAAATGCGGGGTTTGTGTTTGCTCAGTGCTGAACCTGCTGCTTCACAGCAGCTATTGCTGCTCCTGGGTTTGTGTGGAGACCTTAATTCTATCCTGTGCATGTCCCCCACAGTCTGGAAGCAGTGAGACTAGTTCTGAAAGCACAGCGAAAAACTTTGTATCCAAAGGCCAGGGTTTCCTGGTGCTGTGCTTTCCCCCCTAACTGTTAGGATCTGCAAAGGTGGACATTACCCAGCAGTTGCTCTCACCCTGCATACAGTCTTTAATGTTGTGGATGCTCCCCTCATGAAAAACTGTATGTCAGCTCTTGGTTTGAGATTTTTAAAAAATAATAAGGGTTGGACAAAGCTTGCCTTTATGTAATTTGAACTTTCTGGAGTTGCTCAGTGTTTTCTGTGGAAAGGCAGAGAAGCAGCATGTTGACGTTGGATCTGGCATGTTCACTGTATCTGGTGAATACAACTCTCTGCAATCCTGTGCTATTGACACTTTTTAAAGAAGTTTTAGCAGCATTGACAGAAGAGATAACATGGTGCTGCATGCTGAAATGAGAGCTAGTGCCTGGGTTATTCTTATTGCTGAAGAGCTGCGGTGTTGGAAGAGCTCAGTGACAAAATCCTGTCTGTGCAAAGCTGAGGCAGCTTCTGTACATTGCCTTGAGAGACAAAGAGAAGACTAAGAGGACCACGGGGAAATGAAGATTCAATGCAAAATTAATGCCACTGTTTCTGTGTATCTCAAGTGATGAGCAGGAGAGCTTTCTGATCTCTGCAAAGACCCACCCCTGCTGTCAGATGTGACACTTGGCCAAAAGCCCCCACTCTGAAAGCTAACAAAGTGAAGCACAAATGACTGCTGAGATCTCACTATCTAGAGTGGAGGCACTGCTGATTTTACCCATGCAGGCTCTTTTAAGAGCTTTCCTTTCCCCCTACCCCCTTAATCCATTTTCAAGCCTAGCAATGCCTCATGTTTACCCAGCAGGCCCACAGGAAAAGGTCAGTTCTTTTTCTTTGACCTTTTTCAACTCAGTGAACGTTGGCAGCTGGAAGTCCTTGCTGTAGACATGTCAGCTGCAGTGAAATGGTGTTGCAGATAATCACATGCATACAGAGCATCTCTGACCCCTGATGCTGTTTGCCCATCAACACAGTTGTCTTCACAAAACCTTAGTCTATGTGAAAGCATTTGCTCTCAAGGAGCTTGTGGTGAGTTTTATTTCCTTTTCCCTGTGACATTGTTTGGGTATTCCAGTTTTTTTGAATTGAGATATTAAAGATGCATAATTTTAAATCTGTAGGTATGCTGGTCAACACTAGTGTGTAGCTGTGGGTTTTATTCCTGATGTCTCAGTACCAGTTTGCTAGGATAGGAGGAAAATCTTTCCTGAAAATTTCTTAACTTTTTCTCTGAACTGGAAGGTCATGTCTAAGACCTGGATGAACTGGTGTTTCGGTGAGGGTGAAGGGGATAGAGAAGAACAAGGTACGCAATGAAGCTTGGACTGAGACCTTATACCCAGCATCTACCAGAACCAATTACTGAAATTAATGCCAGTTCTGTGGAAGAACAGAGGCAGTGTGAGCACCATCAGTAGCAGACCTTTGTCCTACTTCAGTTTGAGAAGTTAGGCTTTGGCATCTCGGGTCCAGCTTTGGACCTTCTTTCTAAAACAGAAGTTAAACTACTACCTGTCTCTCCAATGCTGACCTTAATCTGGGGCCATGGATCACCATCAGCCACTGCTGCAAATCCTGTAGTCTCATCAGCCAGAATGCTCGTGGGAAGTGCTTAAAAGCAAGTTGTCATGTAGTGTTCAAATTATAAGTGCTTCTAGGTGGAGTGATAGCTACACAATTCCCATTAGACAAGTGATGTTTTTCTGCACATCCTGTGCAAGACTGAACCTCATTTACTACCTTTGATTTCTGATGAACATGAATATCTTTACTGACTGAATTATATCCAGCATTCTATTTGCGGTGTGTTTTTCACCCTTTGGAATATGGTAAAAAGAGTTTGTTTTGGTAAATTTTGATAAAATTTTGAAAATGGTATAGGTAGATTGGTACCACAGAAAATGTAGGACTGTATTTGGATGAGTCTCTGCCCTATATCAAATTAACAATGTGTTACAAAACTTTCAAAAAACACAATAACCATAAAAGTAATTTCTGGATAATGATAGGAATACTACTGTGTATTCTGTAAGTCCTTTTGTCCCTTGTTAATACCTTATTTTGATTGTTGCATTTTTAATATTTAGATTAAGACAGTGACATGCTCTGATCATTTCTGTTGAACATCTGGTTTTTGTTGTGGTTTAGTGTTGTTTGCTGTTGGGTAGAGATAAAAGGAGAGATCAGATGGTTTGAAGTTGACTTTTTTAGTTTTTCAAAGTTGCCTTTGTTCATAAGCAGCAATCCAGGAACTGAGCAGCAATTCTAATTGTGACTGACAAGCAGTGATGGGAAGGAGGAAAATGTGAGCTATGATATACTAGCTGTGCGAGCTCAGCAGTGAATGAAAAAAATCTTACAATTGCTCCTTAAAACTGTGCCTGCTTTACCTAGTGGAGAGATGAGGTTGCAAAAAAGAAGGTACTTTTTAATGTATTGTGCAATCTTGAGTACACCATGTGCTGATTTGAGATCTGCTGCTTGCCCAGAAACTGAAAAATATTTGGCACCTGCAGCTTGGTGATCTGAGAGCAGGGACATGGGCTCCCTCACCTGTGCAAGCTTGAAGTGCTAAGTGAAACCCCTGTGCCTATGGGTTATTGAAATCAGAACAGAAGCCAGCACCCTTTTAACAGGTCACATCTGTAGGCTTACTCCCTTGTCCCTCCTCTCTATTTTGAGTATTTTGGGATTTTATATAGTAATTTAATAGTTATTACCTAGTGCCATTAAACAGTAATGTCAAGGGAAGGTTGTTCCACCCTGTGTATTTAACAATATGTGATATGATATGTGAATATTGTTTAGTGCAATGTGTTGTATGCAGCTGGCTAAGGGTTTCCTTAAATAGTTCACACATCTCTCGTGTTTGTTGGAGAGACTATGCTGTCAGCTCTGGAGAATGGAGAGATCAGTCTCTGCTGCACTTGCTCTGGATAAATGCCCTTTTAAATGAAAGCACATCTTCTGTGTTTAAAGTTAGGCAAGGAAAAAGTGCTTT
>JAOXXN010000082.1:25237481-25252851 GCA_026770055.1 Myrmophylax atrothorax | reverse complement strand
GGCTTTCCTTCCTTTTCCTATTTCATTTTACTTTGTCTTCTTTTCTAACAAGTAATATAGGAAAAAGTTTTAGAAGAACAAAGCATAGGGAATGTTTCTTTTTCTATTCCCTCTAAGTGGTGAGACTCATACCAAACACAGATTTTTCTTTCATGCCATCTTTGACCTTCTACCTATCTTTTCCAAAAAATCCCCAAAACGCAAACAAACTTTACTGTGAGTTGTTGGTTGTATATGTGGAAGGAGGGATGGTACTAATCAGCTTCACTAGTCATCTAGAATTGCAGCAACAATTTGCTCCTGTACTAATGCAAATTGCTTGTCACCATAATGCCACCTCTCCTTGCTGTATATACACTGCCTTTTCTTTCTTTCTTTCTTTGCACCCCCCCCTCCCCCCAAAGTGCTTTAAGACAGAAATCAGAACTTTGTTCCTCAGGAAGTGAAAAAGAAGAAAGTGAATTTGTTATTCAACAAAAAAGCAGTGCCTCTGTGAAATGAATGCACATCTCTAGAAAAACCATGGTCTACTACTCTTCCTGCTTACCAGTCTCTCAATATCAGCCACTAAAAGCTTTAGGGTCAGACTAAAAAAAAAAAAATAGTAATTGGAAATGCAGATTACTGCATAAACAACGTGCTCATGCAGTGCTGTGTCTAATTTGTGCAGGGGATTAGTGTAATTGCCAGTGCAAGCTGGGTAATTGGGTGTGGAAATGATGACCATGATTTCCCCATTTGCAATGAAAACCAGTTGTGCTTCATTTACTTAGTGGCCTTTTCCAAACTGGCTTAGCTTTTGGTGTGGGTGAACGTGGTGGGAAGCGATCACTCTTCACCGTGGCAGTTTGTGGTTTCAGATGTCCAAGGATAAGAAGCACAGTGGGTCTGGAAAAGACAAATGAGTATTAGAGAAGTTTTCCCCTCAACAGTCAGTGCTGTTCAACCAGGAGCTGTACTATTCCCTCCTGACTTTTTTTTGCACACATCCTCACAATTAAGAGAAAAAGGTATTTTTTTTGAGTAACTCCAGCTTGAGTAACTTCTCACCTGTGAACGATACTGGTATTTAAATGTTTCTCATTGAACAAAAGCGAAGACAAACATCAGCACGTTGCAGTTCTCTTACCTGGCAGTTCCCACAGAACTGATCCTCTGGGGAGGCACAAGGGATCAGTTTGGATAGGCACTGGGGGTGATTACTGGGGGGTTTATGGATGCATCTCTACGGATTTATTTGTGACAACCTAAAATAAAATTCAGCATCAGGCTGCTGCTCATGCCATTC
Source organism: Myrmophylax atrothorax (assembly GCA_026770055.1). Lineage (NCBI taxonomy): Eukaryota > Metazoa > Chordata > Aves > Passeriformes > Thamnophilidae > Myrmophylax > Myrmophylax atrothorax. The sequence goes on along the minus strand of JAOXXN010000082.1, from coordinate 25,251,563 downwards.
CATGTTCCCAGAACTGCTGCTTCCAGCAGGGCTGAGCTGGGCTTCGTGCTGCTGATGGCAAGGATTGCATTCCCTTTGTGCCTTTCTCTCTGCCAGCATGGAGTTTCCTGTCACTGTGCTGGTTTGACATGAGCAATTACTTTACTCTGCATATAGATGGAGGAAGAAATAGGAAAAACTGGGGGGAAACAAACAATAAAAAACTCTTTGGCTCTGACTCCGGGTTGTCTGCCTTTTCCTAGCGAGATGGGTAGTGGTGAACCAGAGTTGCTGCCTCTTCATTTGTTTCTTCTCCAGCGAAATTCTGGTTCACTGTGTGCTGATATTTGTGGCCCCTTTTCAAATTTAACATGGAGATAACACTAAATAATGTATTTTCTCTGTGAAGGAAATTAAAGTCAAAGGACCAGAGCTCTTTCTTCGAGAAACAATGTGACATTTTTCTTTTTTTTCAGTCTGGTTTTGCTTTAATCATCTTCTAAAATGCTTAACATTCTTTTTTATATTGAAGAAAAAACTGGCTAAAAAAGGGTAAGACAGCTATTATGGAAAGATTTTACTGGTTTAATGACATGTCAGTTGGTTTCAGCTGAGTAGTCTTTAATCTTTAGATGAATTTGTACAGTAATAAACCCTTTTAAAATCATAGGAAGCTCATGACTTAGAACTGAATTTTGTCTTGGGTTGTCACAACTAAATCTTGTAGAGCTGATACCTTTTCACACTGGCTGTAACTTACCCCAGAAAAAGGAGAAGCCACTGTCTGGTAATGTTGTGTCTTGGTCTTAAATCTTCACTATTGAAAAAACCCCATAATGTCAGTTTACAGGTTCATGAGACTCTTTCCAGATGAAAGGTGTGTATGCTTGTCTCAGCTTCATGAGATAGATTTTTTAGTCATAGATTCTAAATTTCTAACATAAACGGGAAAGCAAGTTTTTGTTATTTCATAAAATTACACATAAGCCTCTCCTGTAGTGTCAGGTACATCTTTAGTACAGCAGAAATTGCAAGACCGGTGATAAAATTGAGGCAGTGTTTTTACAGTGAAGGGTACATACAGTGTTGCTTCCCCAGTCACCCTCCACTATCAGGTGTGGTTTTGGTTACCATTCTGCAAATAGCATCAGTGTTGTCCTTTGCAAATTAGGAAGTAGCTTTACTTAGTTTTCCTGACAAATTTCATTTTACTGAGTTCAGTACTTACAGAATTTCTTTCTCTGTTTCAGTTTTGGGGGATAACTTTCAAATGTATGCATGAAACTTTCTCTGCAGTAGAAAAAGAATAAGTGAAAGCCCTTGGAGAGCTGAGTTTCTTGCAGCTTATGAACTCTTTTTTTAGTGCAGTCAGGGCAAGAGCTGTAGCCCATGTTTACGTCATTTTTAATTTGCATTTTCACAGCCTTGTGTTTTTACCTAGTAAGGCAAATCTTTCAGTGAAGGAAGATGGAGGAGATAATGATGTTCTGGTGTTCTCTGCTGGCTAAAGATCTGGTCCTCAGAGTGCACTGTCCCAGGTGTAGGAATTTCTCAGAATGACTTGTCTTCCTTGAATGATATCCCAAACTGATGGGAATTGTTGGTGCTTCATTGAAAACACCTAGAGGGATACCAGTTTGCTTCCTACTTCTTTAATCTCTTTGGAGAATATACACTGCTAGTGGTGTTTATGGTACAACACTGAGCTACTTTATTAACAGCATACCAAGGGTAAAGGCTAATTATCTGCTTTATTTAGTGATCTGTGTGGAACAAGCAGCTGAGGCTAAAGGTGGTAGGTGACATGATGAGAATGTTTTTCTGAATGTTATTCAGTTGCTTGTGTAGCTTAAAGGCAGAAATACGGAAATACCATTCTCCTCTAGGACAGGTGTTGAGCAAGCAGAAGAGATGGTGGGGAAAAACTGCTTCCCTGGAGGCACATGTGTCAAATGTAAAACATAAGTCAAAGAGAATGGAATATAAAGCTTCATTTGATGCCTCTCTTGACAAATGGCTGACTGTAAGTGTAAGACAGTTTTAGTAGATGGGTCAGTGAACTGGTGATGGGACTGAAAGTTTCTGTTAGAAATAGTTCAGAAGGATTCGCTGCTATAAGAAACAAATCCATCTTATTTCCCTACTGTGTTTTGGGCGTAATGGCTTACAGGTGGGAGAGGTATGGAAGCAATGTCCAGCTTTAGGGCAAAATTCACACCTCTAAAACCCCTACCAAGTCAAAGCCAAGGGCAGATTGGTTTGCTATAGGAGGAAGTTTAGTAAGGCTGAGTGAAAAGATCAGTGCACTAGAATTTGTGAATGCAGGGCTGAAAAATCAGAAATGTATTAGTGGGAGAGATGCAGGTTTGCACTCAGAAACAAAGTGTTTCTTTTGTAGGAAAGAAATACCTGAGAGCAGAGAAACAGTTTTCAAGCTGTTCAGTGTTTCTGCAAGTAAATCTTTAAACCCATGCTCTAGTACTCCCAGGTTATCTGTGACTTGCCAGAGTTTCATGTGTTTGGATCCCTTGACAGACTTTAAGGGATGACTCTTGCCCATAAAGTTTGGGAATCAATACTTCTGTATTTGTAGGATGTTAGTTATCGAATGTTAGCATACTGTGGAAGAATACCCAGAAATCCCAAAACCACAAAGTTTTCAGCTTAAAATATTTTTATTAGAGTCTAAACTTCTGAGAAGTACTCAAAATATGTTTCCTCCAGCTTTCACTATGGCGTTGACACAGTTGATGAAACAATACATTTCTCTGTGTCCATTGAGAGGAATGGGCCATTTTTCTATGCTACACACCTCAGCCAGGGTAGTTAATTTTGCTGTTTGGTAAGCACTAATGGGATTTTTTTTTTTCAGGTTATAGGAATTTTGAAAATGGCAGTCAATACACTGCTTTTTATTTTTCATAAGAGATATATGGCAAAACCATCAGGGGGATTGGGCTGTGTGGGTTAGTTCAGGATTTAAGATGATACCCAATAACAAAATCCTCCTTGCACCCATGTGTTGGTAATGTAAGAGCTGGGGGGTTGGCCCAAAGCATAGCTAAGAGAGTTTGAAGGAAGCGATTGAGTGACGGACAAAGGAGCTTACACTTTCTGGGTTTTTTCTCAGTTATCAAAGACACTCTCACTACAGGGAGTGACCAAACCAGAGCTGTATCTTATCATGTCTGAATTCTAAAGGACATCTGATTCCACAGGTTGATTTTAATCATCATTGTTGCATCTGGATGACTGTTGCATTCAGGGGCAACAGTCCAGCACTGCTTCAATGGTATAAAAAATGGTCAGTGATTTGGGTGTTGCAGTTCTGATAACAGGCTTCCACCCTGTAGCCTTTTGTCCTGTTTTGCCCTTGCTAAGAGGGGAACTCAGGAACTGACCTGGCTTTTTCACTCCCAAAATACCACATGGAAATCTTAAACTTTAGTAGTTTATATAAAGATAAATGAGAGTATCTCCCCCTGTGAGACAGTGAATGAGGAGGAAAAGGAGGAGAAATGAAGGTCACCAGTCACTTGGGAATGCTGTGCCTCTCCTTTGCTTTCTGCCAAAGCCTTGAGGATGTAAGCAGAAGGCAGCTTAGTTTTGTTATCCTTCAGATAATAGGATCTTAGTCACACATCCTAGTAGGTTAATAAGATTTTTGTATGTTGGCTTGTAATATGCTTTGACTTTCCCCTCCTTTTGAGGTAGCTTCTTGGTAAAATATGTGCCAGGGGAAAGAGGAGATGTGAGGTCCAGGTTACTGTCCTGCCCATTAACTCTGCAGCAGACAGACGTGTGTCTTTATTTTATAACTAGGAGGCACCTAACAGTTAAAAACTATAGGAAGTGAAATAAAAGACTCAAGTTTGAAGGGGAAGGACTTTCTAAAGAATAAAATCCTTGAAATGTTCTAATTGTTTTTTAAACTTGAGGGGGCTGTCATTTTGGCCACAGTGCTTCTAAAAGTATCTCAGGCCTAGTAACATCTATAAAGATATTTAGCATTAATGTGTCCTGCCTTACATATTAGTTATAAATAGTATGGGCGATTACAAGATGGAATAACTAATTTCTGTTGGACTCCTTCCAAAGGCATGGAAATGTGAGCTGAATGGGCTCTTAGCCCTGTGGAGGTAAATATTTGGTCTTTATATTTGGAGGTTGCAGTTCAGTACAATCAGCTGGTTTGCACTTCAGTCAGTGGTGAGTCTGCAGCTGGTGCAGGTAACTTGTGAACTTGCTCATGTGCAGCTGCTTTCATCTTTTGACTGGACACCCAGTAACAGGTTCTCTGTCCTGCCTGGTTCTCTTTTCTGCAATCCCGCTTCACTCTGAAGTTTGGGTTTTTTTTCTGTATGAATGTGTCTGTGCTCTAATCAAGAACAGGAGAATGAGAGTAATTTAACCATTTTGTCTTGAAGGAAGTTTCCTTGATCAAGTGGATATATCTCCCCATCACAACACTAATTTCAGGTTTCTTAGTTGATGGACTTTGAACCATGACCAGGGACACTTGCATTACTTTGACATAAAAACCACAATTTCAGTCTTTCTATGGGAATGTGATCATGCAGGTCCATTTTAAGGCTTGTGTGATCTGCTTCTTGAGGAAGTTTTCATCAGGTCAGCAGGCGTTCTCAGTTTCACAAAGTGTTGTTTTGTCAGAACAAATTTCATAGGGGTCCTAGGTGAGAATGCAGCAACAGATGGGTGCAACTTTCCAGAATGAGAACTTCATGCTGTTGTTATATTAATGTTTATACTTGTTACTAGTCCTGCCCTGGCTGGCTGTCAGAGTTGATGACACCTGTGGGAGCTTTTTAATCTTTGACTGGTGGCTGTAAATTGGATGGGATAGTGGGAAGAGAAAAAGAAACAATCTATAATTCATGTTTCAGTTATAGGACTTTGTGTGCATGTTTGGTTTGTTTGTTTCTATCCCCCAAAAGAACTGGGGAAAGAATCTTACTTTGAATATATCTCACTTTTTTTTTTAACAAGGTGTTTTTGCCTAAGTCCTCTTCTCTTTGCTAAAATGCAACAGTTTTCATTCTGACAGCTTCAACCTGTTCTATAGAATATAGAGCCCCAGTGAGAATAGACCTTTAACAGCAATTTATATCCCAAGTCTGAAATGTGCACTTTATGTCTGTTATGATCCCTGGGTGCCTTTTAAGCGATTACTTACATCTTGCCATCCGAAGTTCTTTCCATAAACAAATGAAACCTTTGAGTCTAGGTTCAAGGAATATGCTCAGATGAGGCATCGTTTAACAGATCTTTGGGGAGAAAGAGATAAGGTAGAAAAGTGAAGAATTGATAACCTATTAACTGTTTAAATTTCCCACCTTGAATTATTGACAACATATGACATTACACACTTACAAATTACTATTTATAAACAGCATAGAAAATAACCTTTGCATTACAATTGGTCTCAAGATGCCTTCCAGCTTAATACAAACAATTGTTGCCGACATTTTTTGTTGCAGCTGGAGTGGGTGGAAGAATGCAGGGAACTGAAGAACTTTTCTTGCATCATCAGACATACACTCAGATGACAAAATGTACTGAGTGATGGCTGCAATGCCTCTGTTTGAGGCTGGGCTCACTTCTCTAGAATTTTGGAGTGATCAGATTTTCAGTGGCAAAGACATCCAATTAGTTAAGGTTAGTTGTCCTTACCTGCTGCCCTGTTTCTTTCTAGAGCAAGTGGTTAATGTTCAGAGACACTGGAAACTCCTATGTTACTCTTAATTTCTACCTCCTTGTTTGGGTGACCAGTGAGTGCAAGTTGAATGGGTGGTTTCTCTTGTTTGTTCATGGCAAACCAAGAGCATTAAGTTCTTTGTGGTGGTGGTCGTGTGATTAACACACAAACTAAATGTTGTGCTGAATTTGGCCCTGAGATTTCTGCTCATTTGGGAGAAGCTGAGAACGCAAGTTGCCATAAGATGAGACCCACCAAGTTAGTTGATGGAGCAATGCATTTTTATTGTCATTTGTTAGTGTAAGACACATGTGTAAAGCTAGAGAGCGTTTTTGGATGAACAGGTATTTGGAAGAATAGATGTCCTCAACAGAGTGTAGAAAAAGACTGTGCAGAATAAAAATCATCCTTGCACAAGGCTCGTTCATTTTCTCGGTTTCTGGGAAACGTGCTTTGTGTCTGTTAGGGTGGTGTTTTTCATCACTGACTGAAAATGAGGCAAAAAAGTGTATGTTCCCATCTGTGTGGATTCAAAAACACAGTAGAATTAACGGAAGGAGAATAGAAATCTTTGACTCATGTCCTGCTAGAGCTAAACAGCTGGGACTCAGTGTTGGTGCAGGTCAGGACAGGGAAGAATGATTTCAAGAATGAAGGCCTAGGAGTTCATCAGAGCACATATTCCCACCGTGCCTTCCATGGCAAACTCTCTTGAACTCTGCATGCTTGATGTGTGTAGTAAAATTGACCTACATCACAGAGCTCTTGTTAAGAGTGATCAATTAATGTTTTCAGGGCATTTTGGGACCTAAAGATAAAAGGTACTTACGGTCTTAAGTTTCACTATGCCTGCTGCCCCATAATGAAAGTTTTACTTTAAAGACCCAATTTCTTCCCTGGAGTGAGGCAGAGGCAGTCTGTTATTAAAGGACATCATCCTTATCTCTGTTGTAGTTGCCTTGTGGCCATGCAACATCACTCAATAATATTGTCAAGTATTATCTTTTGCTTGTGACAAAGTGCTAAACAGTGATTTATTGCTTGAATACACATTGCTTTCATGAAAGTGGTTTGTTTAAACAATAGTAAAGTGCTAAATAAATTATTCATCGCATGCTAATTTTTCAGTTTTATATTCTGTAGTGATCACTGGAATAAACAATCTGGGTATTGTATATACCATATGAATCCCATGTTTTCTGTTGTGTGTATCCCCCCATCCCCAGTCTTGCTCCAGAACATGATTTCCAAGGAAGTTCTCTCCAGTCTTTATCACCTTGGTTGCCTTTTCTGATATTTTTCCTCTTCATTCTTTTTTTCAGATAAAATTGGGTGAATTATTTTCCAGGAGAGGCTTGGATTACTAGTTTGGGAAAAAATGTGTGTGCTTGGAGTTCATGGATATTTCTAAATCCTTCAGGAACTTCTGGGTCTTAACCAGAAAGGCACCACCATAAATAGAGCTTGCAAAGTAGGATCCTAATGGCCGACTGTCATGTTTTCATAAAGTCTCTTCTTGCATTCTCATCTTTTTTCTGGTTGTTGTATGCTGCTCTATTTTAGCTGCCAGTGGCTATGCTGCAGTCTTAGTTTGCACATAAGATCAGGTGTCTGAGAAACTCCTCAGAAGCAAGTTTTCACTTGTAGATATGCTGGCTTTCCAATTTCCTTCAGAAATGGCATCTCAGCACTTAAAATCTTTGTCCCTTGGCACAGCCCAGAGCCTCGGGAATGTCTCTGTTTCAATAGTGAGCCCAGGAGAGGCCAGGCACAGAACAGCTAAGTGCTTTTCTCCACTTGACCCTTCCACCCTTTCTGGGTGTCCATCCAAATCACTGGCAGTAACTGTATGTTTAAGAAAGAGCTACTGATTGACAGTGAATATAATAGGGCATAAAAGAAGAAATTTCTTTCCAAGTAGTTTTAGGGATTTTCCCTGCTCTGGTCTTAATTCTGAAATAATCCCCTAAAGGCCTATGTGAGTATTCAGTGAAATGAATAAACAGAGGACTACATTTCCCTCTTGAAGCATGCACAGGGCTCTCATGCTAATGGCTTTTGAGCATCAATGAAATTATAGTGTGTAATCGATTCTCTCTATACCAGCTTTTGTCTTCTGAAATGAAACCTTGTCTCTTTCATAATTATTTGCCTTTGTAGTAAAACATTTCAAGATGACAAGCACTCTTTTCCCTTGTTTTTGTCCTCCTTCTCCCCTTTGCTGCCTAATTCTGCCACTGGAAGGAAATCTACTATTACATTTACTTTGGAAACTGAGTATCTGCTTTATTTTCCCCACAGTAATTTACTCCCTGGATTTTCCTTTTACTCCTTTTAATATATTTGGTTTGTGTTTGTTTTTTTGGTTTGGCTCATTAATCATGTTTGGAGCTGCTCAGCAGTATTTCCATGAAACAGATTCTTACTGAATGAAAGAGGAATTTGTGAAAGGGATTTCAATGCAGAAAAAAGGATTCAAAGCAGGGAATTAATTCCACTTTATAAGTTAATCAGCATGTCAGCAGCCAAGGTGTTTTTCTGGAATGTGGCAGGCCTAGGTTTGGGTTGCTTTTGGAGCTATGAGAAGCAATGACTCAGTGTCTTGACCTTTGGGCTTTAGCAATTACAGAAACACAGCTTTCTTCTCTCTTATTTAGTGGTGGTAGTATTTTAAATTCTTTTTGGACTGTAACAAATTTATATTTCATTCTGATGGCAAGCATGAAGATTGGGACTATCTTTAAAAGATTTGAGGGAGAGAGATGTCACATTTTGCCTCTATTATAATTAATGTTGTTGTCTCCCCTAAAAGTTGTCACCATGCCAGGGACCCCCGAGTATAACAGACACTGCCATACATCTTGCTCTACTGATTGAATTATAAAAGATTAAGAAAGAAAGTGCTAGTACCCATGTTTGGCAAACATTGGAATTCTTGCCTACAGGTTGTTTCTATAGATGTCAAACCCAGGAATAACTACAAACAGATTTATATAAGTTCATGAGTGCAAAAACTACCTGTGGTAACGTAAGAACAAAAGAATTGGCCATATTCTCTCTTCAAAAGTGGCTAAAATTGCATACCTGGGAAATCCTGCACAAACATTGCTAGATACCTTTTTGTTTAATTGCCCTCAATGCACATTTCCCCCCTGAACTTCTGTCCCCCTTTGAGCTGATAGTAACTTTTCAATATCCACAAAATGCAGTGGGAAGGAACTTCCCTACTCATGTATACATAATATTTTGAACCTCCCAATTTTGCTTGCTGTCCTAGGGTCCTGTGTGCTGAAAACTAGTGAATAATCAATTCAGGACACTTGTGACTTTATAGATGTCTTTCATATCTCCTTTATCTTTTTCTTGGATTGAGAGTTGGAGTAATTTCTCACTAAAAAAAAAGGTCAATCCACATATTTGATCATCCTTGATTGCTCTCTCTGATCCTTTTATTATTAGGCACAATAGTTGCAATAGTTTTTGAATTAGGAAGAGTGTAATCTGCTGACTGCTGGAAGTTATTAAGGGGAAGTGTCACCCTCTACATACACAATTTTAATGCTTTCTCTTTAAACTTCTGCTATCACTTCTGTCACAGGAGGGATTAGCGTGCAGTGTTGAACCTTTTTCTGTTCATTGAAAGATGCAGAAAAATGAAGGGATTTTTACTTTATGGATTTCCCATAATAAAGACTGGTGAAATAGAGAATTAGTAGTTTAGTTGTTTAACCACATAGTTGACCTTCTCTGTCATGGCATTCCTGTTGATCTGCAGTCCAGGTGGAAAGGAAATCACGAAAGTCTTCATGACTCCATAGTTCTTTTTACTTGTGTAGTTGGTGGAGACCCTGATACCTGCTGAGTGGTATAAAATTGCTAAAAGTAATACGAATAACAAGATTCGTGTAAGTAATTTGCCCTAAATAATGAGTTCTCTCAAGTTTTTTTTTTTTTTTATTCACGAGGAGCCTGTGAAATTCTCAGTCATGAATTATTCAGGATTATTTGTGAATTTATTTGGAAACGTTTTCTCACATACCTGTCTCACCAAGCAGTTCATTGAGAATATTCCTGTGTTCTGATTGTGTTCTGCCTTTTTTACAGTCCTGAAGTTCTGTGTGGTATTGGGAAGGTAGAGATGAGGATGGGAACAGATAGGTGCCCAATTATTTCCATACTCTTGAACACAACAGCCTGAGAATTATGGTTTATTGACAAATAATGCATAAGAAAACTTCAAGTGTTTTTAGTTTCCTGCTCAATTATAGCAGACCAGCAAGCTTGTGAAAACTTAGTTTAGTGCTCTTTTGTTATTGACTTATGTTCCTGCTAAGTGGGCGATGGAAAGGATCTCTAGAGTTTAATAAGGGATTCATGGATCACTGCACATTGAGATGTACTTAAACTGTCTTGATTGTGCCTGGATATTTGTTTCTCTCTTCCCAATTAGAAAGCAGTGTGACAGTTTCATCAGGAGAGTCTTTTAAACATAGTTATACCATTGAAACTATTGTTTTTTACATAGCTATATGCATTACAATATTTTATTAGCAAAATGGTTATATTGAAGACTGTGTTTATGCGGGACAATCCCTATGACTAAACCTTTTCATCTTATAACAGTAGAGCAACCAAACTGCACATGTGGTGTGTTGAGTCCCAGAAGATTAGGATGTGTTGCATGCTCCTCTTTTTTTTTTCACCTGGGATTTTAGTGGTCAAAAGGGTATGTGTGATCACCACATTAACAACCCTGATTCAGGAGGCTGCTGTAAGTGGTCAGAAATCAGGTATTGGAAATATTTTATCAAATACACAGCTTCAAAATAATTTCAACAAAATGTTGAGACACAGCCTGTATACAACTAATTTTGAGAGCTCATGGTGTGCAAGGCAGGAAAGTGGACTAATGACTACATAGTTTTTAGTGCTGTGGCTGATCCTGGCTGCAGTCTTGACTGAAACACATGCAGATATACATGGAAAGCATGAAAAAGTAGAGGTGTAGGTTTTGTCTTCATAAACAAAGGCCTGTTGTCATTTTGAAATCAGCACTTGAATCCTGTAGGGCCCATCTTTCTGGCACAGTTTTGGGTCAGTCTATAAAATTCAGAGCCCAAGAAGTTACAGTGAACACCTTTAGATATTTGATTGTGGTGTTCTCTTTCAAAAATCTCTGTCACTACAGAGCTATGAAAGTCGGTATGAATTTAGTACCTTGTTGTGCCAGGTGAAGTGGAAAGCATTTGCAGAGAGGACCGGGTGGTGGTGGCGAGGAATGCAACTGATAAAATGCATCTGAGATAAGCTGCTGGTTTAAATGAAACTGAGTTGGATTATTAGAGGCCACTTTGTATAGTGGGTCTTTAGTAATTGTGATCAAACCTGGAACACAGTGATTGTTGCAGTCCATGTTCTTGTTTAGCTGAGCTTGCTTAAGTATGGACATCTTTTATCGCAGTGCTCATGTAGCATTCCCAGGAGTAAATCTGCAATTGTCAGTGAGTACTGTGCAGTGTTACAGATCCTGACCTGGTGTGCTATTAGTTATCTTGGGTCCTGGTTTCTGTGTAGCTGTGGCAGTGTGGTCTGGCTTGCTTTCTGGACACACATCATTAGCAGCAGATGAGTTACACAGCCGCAGAGTGCAGCCTGTCACTTTGGTCCCAATATGTTATGAACCTGATCAGCAACAGTGTGCAGACTTCCATTTGCTGTCTGCCTGGCCAGCTAGTTCAGCACTGTTTCATCAAATGAAATATTTTTTTGCCAAGGTAGAAAAGTCAGTTTAAATGTAATCCTTTGAAACTAGTGTTGCAGTAAAAAACAAACTCTGGTTGATACCCTGAGGGAGCCTTCCTAGATGTGCTTGCAAAGCAGTTAAGAACAGGGTCAAGACAAAGATTTAAGCTGGTTCTAAACCTGGATCAGAAGTACAAGGAAGGATATGGTGAGATAGCGTGGATCAGTTGATCATGAGCCAAGGAAGGTTTGGGAAAAGTTTAGCCATGTTTACCCTGTAATTTCTCCTATGATAGCAAAGACCCCCCTAGAGCCTAAACTGGCAGGTTCACAGAACAGTCTCTTCTGCCCAGCCACTTATTTTTGTTTTGAAACCTATAGGTCTGCCCTCACATCCCGAGTCTTAAAAAGCAATCACAGGTCGAGTGATTAACAAAATGCGTTTTCCTTGAAAATGCTAGTTTTGTTTGAAATAAAACATGATGGTGTCCAAAGTGCAAATACCCTGTCCTTCCTAGAATAGCCACTGGGAGCTGGTTTCCTCTGGGAGTCAGGGGAGCCAAGTCAGATCACCTCTTTTGTCAGTCTGTCTTTTCCCAGGTGAGTGTGCTAACTCACCAAGGCTTCTGTCCATTTCTTGCCTGCTGGGGCTTTTCTGCTTTGTATGAGTAACTAAAAACATTTTTAGTGCTGTATCTCTTGGTAGATGCATTCACTGGGGTTGTGGTAAACCCTTAGCAGGCAGAATAATCCACTTCAACTGCTGATCCTGATGAATAACAGACTTTCTGAAGGCTTGTATTTCTATGCAATAGGAAGGGTTGTCTGTATTCATAGCAGAGCTAGGGGAAGACTAGATTTTCATCTCCTTTTCATTGTATTTCTAGTTTGCTTGTTTTTTGCTTCTTGCTCTTGTTAGCGTGCATTGATTGGTAAGTGGTAAAGAAGGGAGAAAAACACATGGTCCCAGAAAAAAACTAAAGCAAGAAATAAAGAAAAGGCGAGAATGTTTTTCATTTCATTACTGTGTGTCTCACAGCCCCTATTCTGACATTTAGAACAACATAATATGCATGTCTCTGTTCATTAGGTTCCTCAGTACTACATAGTGACAGCCACAGAGGGTGGGGAAAAAAAGAGAAAGAAATGATTTAAACATGGACTAACCTTTGCAGGCTAAATAACAAAGAAATGAGAACAACAAAGGAGAAAAATGTTTTTTTTGAAAAAGTAAGTGTATCCAAACCCATGGCCTTGTGTAGGTTATTCAAGTATCTTTACAAAGGGGAAAAGAGAATACTGACCTCTGGGACAGAAATAACTAATTTTCTGCCCAATTATTTGGGGTTTTTTTTGTATATATATGTTTGAGCAGATCTATTACTGGTATTTGAACCACAATAAATGACATAAGGAGACTGCTGAAACTAAGGATGATCTTAAAGGCATTCTGGAGTTGGTACAGATTATCAAAAATTAGAAAGCTTCTAATAGAAAAGCTCTCAAGTGTTTTTGAAATAGAGTATCTGCACCAAGTGCAGATATCTAAACTGTTAATTCACAAACTGGTGCATGTGTACACTCCTGCATGGTGTAAAATACATATATTAGCTTGGAAATGTTAAATGTTAAGATTTTATCCTAAATTTACTAAGAAGTCAGGATATAGCAATATTACTTAGTGTTCTTGACATAGCTAGTCAGTAACTAACATGCATATTTGGGTGGGTCCAGGGATGCTTCTGCAGAAGGACTGTTAGAGTTATATCAACAACAGTTATGATGGAATGCAGCTGTCTTTTTCCCCCCAACATTTCCAAGAGAACTGTAGAACTTTAAGATTGTGCGTGTTCTAGTGAAATTTCTGGAGGAAGAAAAAAGAACAAAAGAGATATTTCAACTCTGTGGAAGAGAAATATTTTTATTTCTCATATTGTCACTTTCAATTTTTTGTCATTTCGTATTCTTTTTGTGATATCTATTGCAATTCTGCCCCGCCCTTGAGTGACAAAATTAAAAATCTCAATGGAATTTTCTTTCATGGTTGTTTGAGATTTGTAAATTTTCCTCAGTTGGGAAAGAGTATTTTATGAAAAATAATTCTCAGTCTATTTAACACCAGTAATTACACACTGCTAATCATAGTATTTCATAAAATTATCCTGTTTCTAATTATTGGATTTTAGAGATGGGGAAAGTGTTTCTTGATTCTTCTATGATCCTCCCCAAGATTACATCAGCCAGTAGCAAAGAACAGGGAGAAAATAACAGTTTTTCCTGTTTATTCTTCCCAATTTCTATGCCACCTGTCTTCAGGTCTGATTCGAAAACTACCAGATGTCAAAATATTAATTAGTGGAAACATTCATTAGTCATTTACATCCCTGGCACCTCTGTCAAGCAGAGCAGCAGGGAGAGGGACAAGAGAAGAAAACAAGACTTGGAAGGACATATAAGCAGCTGTCCAGCTGCTTTGCAGGTCCAAGGGAGCCTCAAAGCTGAGGGTACGTTCAACTCCCACATGTGTCTCCAAGCAGGCTGGCACTGAACATTGTGGAGTTCAGTGCTACCCTTCAGTGGGAGAGTTGTTATTCAGAAAGGTGTTACAGGCATACCCCATTCTCTTTTTTGTCTCCCCCCTTGAT
>JAOXXN010000082.1:25225964-25237381 GCA_026770055.1 Myrmophylax atrothorax | reverse complement strand
CCATTCTCTTTTTTGTCTCCCCCCTTGATTTTTTCTTTTATTTTCTAAGCAGGGGATTTACAGACCCGTTTGAGGGTGCTGTGAAGGATGGCAGTGGCATGGTTCTTGTATCTGGAGCAGACAGCTGCCCTGCTATCGTTGATAAGCATTCCTGGGAGGGTGGGGATTGAAATTTAGCACTTGCAAAGCCCTAATTGGTGCGAGCCTTGGCGAACCATATGTGGCCTCCACAGCTTCGCCATCTGATGCCTCAGCAGGCGGCTGGCACTTCCCACCTTGGCTGCCTCTTCAAAGAGGGACCTGCCAGGAGAGAGGGAAGTACCTCCCAGGCAGCAGTGGGGTTCTGAAGAGCAGAGGGGATGTCCATGTCAGGGTGCTCTGGAGAGCAGAGGTGGGGATCATGGGTGTTGTGTGAATTCCCCCATGAGCCACACACGTGTGTGTGTGCAGATGGGAAGTGCTTTGGGCAGCCTTTCTCTGTGCTATGAGAGATTTAAGAGTTGTGCTGTAGGAACAGATGCCTGTCAGATGTGTGTCCTCTGTCCCTTATACCGTCCTCTGTAGCACTGTGTGCTCACTTAGGCCTCGCAGCAGTTTTTTCTGCCAACTCAGATGCTAAGCATATTGTAAAGAGACAATTCCTATTGTGGCCATTTCAGGGCTTATCAGTATGTAAGATGGCATCAAGGAGGTAGAAGGGCTTTTGGCTTTGGAAAAGGCAGTGGTGAGGTCTGTTCCTCCCCTGATGCAAGCAGCCTTGTGGTGGTTCCTCTGCCGTGCTGGTGCCAGCTTGCATTGGGCTAATAGGCACTGAATTTCCTACAGTCCTTTGCTGCTCTGCCAAACGGGTTGAAGTTGGCAATTTTATCAAGGGAGCAGGGGGATGTGTATCTGTGTGCCTGATTTCTTAGGAGCCCAGGCTGAAAATAATAAGAGGTATATGGATCACAGGTTTTGTCAGATAAGTGTTGGGACTCTAATTTACTGCAGTTTTAATGGGATAGGGAGGAGGATAAGATATACAGCAACCTCGCAGGGAGACATGCAAAATAAATTAGTAGCAATAATAATGGTCTGGTAGTTTGTCCCAAATGTAGGTCTTGTTAAAGGAGCCCATCATCTTGAAAGTCAGAAATTATTTTTTGAAGACATTAACAGAAGAGCAGGCTGAAGTGTTTTGCTCAGAATTCTTTTTGCTAAAATTGCTTTCCTCCCCCTGGTAAGATAATTTTATTCTAGAAGTGCCTGTTTTGGCAGGAGGGAAAGGCTGTTTATCAAAAGAGCTAATAAAAGTCCTAAACCTGGAAACACTTTCATTCTGAATAAATCTAAAACTTTTCACTGAAGTCATAGAAAAGATGGTTATTAGAGATGTTTGGAGGTCCCCAGTTCAAACTCATACTCCAAGCAGCGTTATCACCTGGTGCGAATCAGGTCAGCCATGACTTTGTCTAGCCAGGTCTTAAAAAAACAACAAGAATGGAGGCTTTACACATGTTCTGGGTAGTCTGTCCCAGTGTGGAACTATTTTCTTTACTGAGATTTTTCCTGATGTCCAGTCTGAGTTTCCCTAGTCAAAACTGGTGATCATTTGCTTGTGTCACCTCATGTGCTACAACCAGAAGGAGTTTGACCAGAGATGGGCCAGTGGGTTATCTGTGCACCACAGCTGCGAAAAAAATCAGCAGCTTCAGTGCCTGCGAAACAGAACAGAAGTTACTCACTATTTCTACTGCACACAAGATCTCATCTTGTACCCAGAAACTTTGTGCCTAGCATCTCAGCTCCTTCCCACTGCCTCCTGGGGTTAAGGGAAGAACCTGTTGGTGGTAACTTGCAGAGTTGCTGAATGAGGAAGGTCCAATTGGCTCAACATAGATCTCTGCAAGTACTTTCCATGTCAGTTGAGGCAAATGCTTTTAACAATTCATTCAATTATTTTAAGCACCCATTAAAAGAATTCTAAGCCCTCCCTGGGGTCATTTCAGTTCTGTGAGATTGTAATTGTTTGAGACTAATCATGATTTCTTCTTTTGCCTTCAGGTGATTCTAATTCTGACAAAGCTGTATGACTACAACCTGGGAAGCATCACAGAGAGCTCTCTTTGGAGGTATGGAGATAAATTGAGTTAATAATTACCACCTTACTTAAATAGGAAGAGCCTGATACAGTTCTTTTATTAAATTTAATTGGATTTCTTTAAATGTGCTGGAAGGTTTGTAGTGAAGCCCTCTCTCTCACTTCTTTCATACTCAAGGACAAAGAGGCTGAAGTCTGATTGTCTTGTTTCAGCTAGATAAGGTACTTCATGGATATGCTGTCGTTTGATTTCCCCTTCCCCACTTTACTCAGATTGAAATCAGCCAATTGGTTTATTTTTGGGAGAACTCAAGAGTCTAAAGTCATTGTTTAGAAGGAGGGATCTCATGGCTGTCTGCTCAAATGATCCATATGAAAAGCCAGTGCTGCTAAGACAGAGGGAATACCTGTGAGTGAGTATTCAATGTCTATTGATTAGAACTGATGGGATTAGTACTAGGTAATTGATTTCTACTTGACTGCTTTATAGGGAATATTTCAATACTCTCATCATTTCAAAGCATATCATGCACTCTGTGAACCAAAGGAAAGAGCTGGGCCATGGACAATTTCTTAAGGCTGTTACTTGAGTTCAATGCAAGCAGGTGGTGCCTGGTTTTACTTTTCTGAAAAAGGAATCTAAGAGGTGTTCACTTTATATGTCTCTCATGCTACTTTGATGAGCCGTAATGGATGAAAGGGAGGTTTTCTTGTGGTTTCACTTGTGAAACTTTGGTGGGATGTTTAGGGGTGTTGTATGCAGCTCACCGGTGGATGTGAATGGGCTACTATTGTGGTGGAAGAAAAACTCTGGGTATTTGAAACTGAAACATCTGGTTAGAATGACCTTGTTTTGATAAACTTGTATAGGAAAGAGGTTTTCCTTACCGAGGAAGAATTTTGGTGCAAAAGTAGAACAAATAACCTTTTTGCTCAAGGAACTGAGTGGGTTTTAAGAGAATGACACAGAAAGGATTTGACATGAAGTATATTCTGAACTCAGGCTATTTCTTTGTCCAGTGGCCTGAAGAAATAAAACCAAACAAACCGAAAAAACAAACCCAAGACAGAAAAACTAAAACCTAAAGAAGCACAGAACTTCTGGGACTTGTTCTGAACAGCAACAGGAACACTCAAAACTATTAGTATTTTAGGGTTCAATAAATATTTTTTCATCCATTCATATACCTTGCTGCTGTGACTTTCTGCTCCTTTGTATTTACTGTGGTGTTTGCACACTTAAAGGGTCTCTCAGGAATGTGGCTTTGGTTATGTTTTTGTAAAGACACTTTGTGCTAGATTGATTAATTTCTCAATGGTTTTAAAGAAGAATATCCATAAATATGAAAAATAGTATTTTTATTTCCTTTCACTACCGTAGTCATTTCAGCCTGAGAAGTACTCATCTCTGTTTCATTAGTCATTGAAGAAGATATGGCATTTCAGCATGTGAGGAGACCTCACTGCCCGTTGCTGACAGTGCTGAAATCTGCATATGTGATGCAGTTCAGGATTGTGTTAAGATACTGTTTTCTGACTGAAAATAGGACAGCCACATCAGACTGGAAAACATGCTTTGTGTTAAGATATATAAATGTGGACACAAAATTGACCTTACACTATTACCTCTTTCAAAACTGGTTTCTGTGGAGCATTCCACAGTGGCATAAAATTTTGCCCTGATTAAAAGAGAAGGGACTGTAAGGATGTCACTGGAGGATGTAGCAGACAGCTGGGGCCTTAGCAGTGTAGCAGTGCTAGAGCTAGAGCACTTTCCCGACCTCAGATAGTCCTGCTGTCAGAATGTGATTAACAACATGAAAATAGCCTGATGGTTTCCTCTAGCCTGGTATCCTATTCCCAAAAAACGGAAGACTCTATGAAAATGATTATCATAGCTGACACTTCCTCTTAGTATTCTCCCAGCATTCATTCTCTGGCTTTAAGTTTAGGGCCCTTCCTTCTTCAACCTTAAGTGTAAGGTGTATCAGGATCTGAATAATTTTTAAAATATATGTATTTATAGTCTGGGGGATTAATGTTCCATGAGCTAACTTGCTCAGTATCTTTCAGAGTGTGTTAAAATTTTTAGTACCTGTGAGTAAGAGAAAGGAATTCTATAAATTCTTAGAACAAGGAATTCCATAAATTATTTGAGGAGCCCCTTGTCTTACTTTGAACCCATCAGCTTCACTTGGCATATGTCACTTGTCAGAACTTGATTACAGTTGTATGGAATCCCTGGGTGAATACTTTGGAATGTTGAAGGCGAACCAGAATAAACCGAGTTGTCTTTGCAGTGCTCCATTACTCTGATTGGCTCTTCAGGACTCATGGCTGCCCTGGAAGCTGCCAGTGCACTACCTGGTATTTATTTCGATCCTGCTGCCTTACGTAATCCTTAGTTGGTCACACTGTGCTCTGTTCTGAGTCTGGCTCTGCTGTTAGATCTCTGTTCACCATGCAGGCATGCCTTCAGGTCACTAATAAATATGCCTGTGAAGATCCCAGGACAGCTTCTCTGCTCTTGGTGTGGTGGAGAGAAATGGCAAGATGGGCATATCTTATTACCTGGTGTACCTGACAGGTTATTAGCTGTTGCTTCTCCTGGCTGCTTAAGTGACATATTAATTTAAATCTCCCTGCTTATTTGAAAAGGATAGGAACAAATAGGTTTGAGAGAAGGTGTGAAACATATATTGCAACTTATTTCATGCCTCTAGGTTTGATTCTGGGGAATGGAAGAAAACATGATCTCATTCTGATTTGCTTTCTGATATCAGGAGTTCTGTTTCTGAAGGCTAGAGGTGAAAAGTGGTTCTGCAGATACCCACAACTGAAGAGGAATCTGTCTTGAACACATGACAAAGAAATACCACTCTTGCCTCCTGTGCTGAGTGCATTCTCAAAAGGCTGATGAATGATGAGAGGCTGCTTAGAAGCGTGTCACAGACATGAGTCATTTATGTGATAGCTGGTTATAAGCACATCTGTCATTTGAAAGTGTAGTTGGGCGATTTAAGCAGTTTTATGACTGATGAAACTGTAACCACCTATAACCCAGCTATGCCATTGCCTACAGGATATGAATCTGTCGTCTTTATAAACACACTACTACCTGCTAGGATGACATTTCTTTGTAGTTTTTCAGCCAGTTTAATGACAGTTGGTTGCAACACTAATGGATGGAGATCATCCTTCTCAAACTACTGATGAATTAAAAGACGACTGGTCAAGATGAAGACATGAAATACAGTAAGAGAAAAGAGATGGGGACAATCTGTATCATCTTCTAGAGTGATAAGGCTCTGTGCTCACTGAGCTTTGGATAGCAAGTGAGCTGCTGCCTCTGTACGTGGTAAATAAAATTTTGCATCAGGCTGTGCCTGACTTTAATTATGCTGTTATCCTCTAGTAGATTTTTTCCACAGTTTTAGTCAAGGGCTTTTTATTTACTTTTTGTTATTCTTTTTATAGAAGAGAAAGAAAATGGAGGAGAAAAGATTATCTGTCACTGAGCAATTAACTGAGTGTATTAGATTTTTTTTTTCTTCCTCTCACAGATATCTTTCAGATCACAAAGAAGATTAAGCTGTGAGAGTTAGGAGAAGATGATTTTTACCATGGGAATAAGATAAGCTTACATTTCAAATAAATAAAAATTCCAGAATAGTGTGTATGGTATCCATGAGCTATAGACAGTTTTGGGGAGGACTAATCTTTTTCTGTTGGTGTAAATATGATGCTCTGAAAAGACATGTGTGCACTTTCAGAGCCTTGAGACGCTGACTAGCCATGAGTGCTGCCATTCACCTCTTTGACTTCTTGTTCTGTATTTGGTCAGGAGTGAGAAATTTCATGGGACTTCTTATACAAATAACAGTAATTAAACTTTTGTTCTCAGAAAGTAGGAAGATGTAGAGCTTGCTTAGTATGAGAGCATTCTAAATTGTGATCTGTTGCTGTGTTAGTTCTGCAAGTTATTGGTGATACTCTTGACACTCCAACACTGTCCCTGAATTCTGAGCTCCCTGGTTCAGGAGTGCTCATCCCTTCCAATCTGTCCTTCACCACTCCTGGTTTCTGCAGCAAGGAAGCTGCAGCACATATGCTGTAAAGAAGTCTCAAGAATACCAAAAAATACTTATGCCTCATATAAATCCAGATTTAATTTTTCATATGTAAAGCAAAGGTTGTTAATAGTTGCAATTTTTTATTCCTTCCTGGGCAGCTTAGAATGGGTCTGTTTCTAGCTTTTACATGGCCTTTTTGTTTAACCCTGAACTCCTGTTTTAGCTCCTCCATCTGTTTACTCATCTGCTCCTTCCAACACCACTACTGCACCTTATCCTACAACTCTGTCCTTTCAACAAGGGAAATTGGGTATGTAATCCAGAGAAGAGTCAGAACCCTCAGAGAATCTCTGCATCTCAGTATAGGAATAACCTTAGTTTAGTCCATGGGATAACTTAATGAAATAAAGAATTCACTGTCCTGCTTTCCGCCACTGCTGGAGATAAGATACTGGGTTAAGATAGACCAAGGTACTCAGTAGTAAGGTCTAAGTACCATTGTGTTCTCTCTGTATGTTGGGTAGTCCCCTAATCACTATTGTGCATGGGAGTGTTTGGTGAAAACACTTGTTGCAGATGGGCTTGCATTAGTATATTAGATAATGAAAAGGAGCAGTGGACCAACAGGAATGTGTTCTTTCCTCTTGCAGTTGCTCTAGGGATAGAAGCCTCAGGGGAGAGAGGTAGAGGTACATTGAGGATCGTATCTGAACACAACCTTGCGATGTGGTAGGACAAGGAGGAATGGCTTTAAACTGAAAGAGAGTAGATTTGGGTTAGATCTGAGGAAGAAATTCTTTGCTGTGAGGGTGGCGAGACACTGGAACAGGTTGACTGAAGTTCTAGATGTCCCATTCCTGAAAGTCTTCAAGGCCAGGTTGGATGGGTCTTTGAGCAACCTGGTCTAGTGGGTGTGCAGGAGGGTTGGAATTAGATGCTCTTTAATGTCCCTTCCACACCAACCATTCTATGTTAGCCAGGCAATCTCTGTTAGACAACTTTCTCTCACTTGAATCCCGTTGCTGGATAGGTGCTTTGAAGCCTCCCATATTGATGTTTCTGCCTGCAGTTTTCTGGGTCCTTGCTACATAAGAATGCCCTCTCTCATCCTTGTCATTTTCCTAATTGTTGATGTGTTTGTGGAGATTTTCTTTTCTGGACTAGAGAGTTAATGCACAAGGAGGCTTAAAAGTTTGTCTGTATTTGCTTACTTCATTTGAGGGGAATTTCCAGAATAAGTCTGTTTATTATATGCATTGCTCTCCTGGACCTTTTATGCTGATTCCTTACTCCTATTTTGCAGTGTGTCTGTTCTCAACTCACATTTATTTTCTACCTGCTGAACCACACTAGTAAGGTCATAATGTGTGACTTACTGACACAGTGTGCTCTGCAACAGCAGATTAGGGTCTTTTAGCTGAAGTAGGTAGGAGAAGCAAATCCATGAGAGGAACTGAAAGTGAAGGGAACGAAAGTCTCATTAAGCACATTTTAACCATCAGTTTTGTGGGAAAAAGGAACTTGAAAAGGACTATTTGAAATGCTTTTATATATAAATATGGTGCTCCAGTTGCACAGTGTAAGTCACTTTTTGTAAATGAATATCAGAGCTTGATAAATGCTGCTACATTATCTCCTATGGGCATTTAGTGAAAATTGTAACAATGACATTTTCTTTGTGTCTTTTAGTTTAATTCCTTGTTCATTTTCTCTCCTGCAAACATAGGAACCTCTGGCTGCTGGAGGGCACCTGGGGGAAGGGAAGAATGAGTTTGCACACTCAGCTATTCATGTAGGAAGCAGTATCTTTTTATGGTTTATTCACAGTGGGAGATCTGGTTGCACTGGAAGTGGGCTTAGAACATGAATTTCATGCACTGTGTGTGTAGCTCAATACAACCTTTTCCTGTGTGATGGGACACACTGTTCAGCCATCAGGACCCCGTGGGACCTCACAGTTTCTATAGCCATCAATTTTTTACATGAGTGGGCTCATGTTACCCTGGTGACTAACAGTAATAAAAACATAAGTCAACTCTTCCAGTTGGCTGCCAAAGTGTCCTGGGATGTTTTTCCTGTTATCAAAATCAACTCAAATAACGCTGGAGGGTGGGTAGGGGGAATTGCCAACCAATCAAATAAAAAGCACACTCAAAACCCCCAGAAAAGACCTACCTAGGAAACTACTCATAGCAGATGGTTAAATTGATCCTAGTTTAGCAGGAGAATTAAATTTTGTTGAATTTTACTAGAGTCCTATGTTCCCTGAAGAATAAGGGCCAGTAGAACTATTGCATTTTGTGGCATATCATGTATGTTTATTTGATCACTCTCATGTACGTTCTACCTTGACATAGCTTGAAGAATCATACCCTGATATTTTAAAGGATCAGCTTTGATTGTGGATTTGATTGCTATTCTGCTTATTCCCTGGTCTCTGAGGATAAAATATTCAACACTAATGATGATGTAAATTTATTAAGCATATTAAAAATGTGTTCTCTGTTGCAGCCAGTCATGAAATGTAGGAGTGCTATCAAGTAAATCAGAAGGAACCCAAATCCATTTTCTGCATGAAAGAAACATGTAAATCAAGATAATGAATATTAATGCTGAGATATATTAGCAATATACTGTAAATAACAAATGCACCATGTTCATGTAATTTTATAGACATACAGTGTTCAAATGCAATTTGTCATTCCTGTTGTGTAAGTCAGATGGTGAACTTACATATCTGTTTCCTAGTTTGTGCAAATGGTATTGGTAAAACATAACAGAACTAACTCTGATTCCAGTCCGTGGGGTTCATCCATCTGTTGTGGATGGGTAAGAACTGCAGACAAGCTAGACTGGAGCTGATGTCTAAGGAAAGCAACACAGTAGTTACCAATTCATAAACAGAAAGCACAACACTCTTTATGTTCTGGTACTTCCATTCCTTTCATATCTCTGTAGTCATTCTTCCTTTTGCAGATCTGGGTAAAATTGTACTTCTCTTCAGAGGGAGTTATCCACTGCCAATCACAAAAAGGAAAGAATGCCTTTGGGACTGAGCTTGAGTTAACAAAAAGCTGCTCCACTTGAGTGCTGAATAGTAGCTTCATATGTGCAATTTAAGGTCTTCAGATACAGATCCGAAATATTTCTGCATCTCCACCTTGGGAATTATCCAGGCAAACATTCAAAGTGTATTGTTACTACAGAAAGAGCCAGGCATGTGTTGTTAGGTCTCTTGTGAAGGACTTAGTGATGCACCTGGAACCTGTGCTGTACAAACGCATAACACATATCAATGGTATGTGTGTTACGCAGCATAAACTAACTACCATTTACACCAAAAAATAGTGGCTAGCTTGGAAGTATCCTCCTTTTTTTTTTTTCTTTGTCTGATTTCTCTAACTTACCAAATAATAGTTGGGCAAAACAGAAAGGGAGAAATAAAGCCCACAATTTATCAACTTGTGTCTTCAATAATAATGGCAAAGCTGGCTTTTAGGTGTGATCCTGCTAGTCGCTTCTGTGCCTTGAGTACAGTGGAGTTTGCAGAGGGGGGATGTGTGTGAAGTGGGACAGTGATGTATGAACTGGTCATCAGGAAGGCACAGAGGGCTGTAGGAAAGCTGAGGGCTACTGGGTGAGGCTCCAGATCTGTGTGTGCACACAGAATGCTGTTTTAGTGAATGCTGTGCAGGTCACTGGAGCAACTGGGGCAAGGAAGGTTCATTTTGCCTCTTGTCATTGGAATGTACCATTGAGGGTGTCTGTGTACTCAGCACTGAGAAAGTTTGAGCATGTATGGCGGGGAGAACGTGAGGGAGACTCGATTCTTGGTAGGCGAGGAATTAATTTGCAGCTCGACTTCCCCTTACGTAGGCTTGGAGAAGACATGGGGGGATTCAGGAACTTTTCTATCCTGGCTGGTAGCTATTGCACCAAGTCATTTCATTGATGAGATGCATTAAGTGGTAGAGAAAGATGAGTCCTGTTGATTATGAACATCAGTTGTAATGCACTCTAAACTTACACAGTGCTTTGCCAGTGGGAGGTAAAAAGCCTTCTTTCTCTTTCACCCATTATTTTCCGCTATCCCCCAAATGAGTTTCTTCTGTTAAGTTTTATGAATTTCCCTAGCATGCATTTTAGTGTGTGCTGCGTAGCTGGATATGAAGATAAAATCTCTTTTCAATGATCTTGCAATCTAGATAGATGATGTGTCTATGAGAGATGCTTAGCTGAAATGTAATAGAAATTCAGAAACACCACATATATTGTGGATTAAATGGCTTGATGAGGAGAGATAGAGACTGATATCCGATCTCCCTTCAAGGCAAAATTCCTGCAGAAAGAATGTTGTTCGTTCTATTAATGTACTTCTACTGCTGTATTTCGTGACTCTATGTACATACCTGCGTGTCTGAGCTGCTGGAGTTGGGTGGTTGCTCAGAATCTCAGCTTTTGTGTGGTAGGGGAAAGCCCCACTTCCAGGTTTGCACACCGTGGAGAGAGAATTGAATAGCTCCAATTGTGGTACAGATCGGAAAGCCAAAACACAGACTCTTCAGATGTGGTTCCTGAGAGTTTTTTTCTTAATTGCTAAGACATCTGGGCTGCAAAAAAAAAAAAATCAGAATAGGATGGAAGGAGAATAAGAATGGGATGAATATCTCCATGAACTCAGCATGTAGATGCTTTGTCATACCAAAGGCTAAGGTTCAGATCACAGCTCTGGTGAGGTCAAGAAGAACCTTGAGACTGTCTTTGCTACAAACCAACTGAATGTTGGGCTTACATGATTACACTGTCCAGCATTTTTTTTAAAAAAAGTCTTTCTGTTACTATTTACTTTTGATAAGACTGAAAGTGTTTTTCATAGTCACAATGCCACAATGATGCTCTCTTTTCTATGGCAAAACAGAAGGAGACACCTCATCAAAGTTAATCAGGAATCATGTGTTTCCTATATATAAGGGAGAAACAAAGCTGTGTGGAAAGAACACAGACACTGGAAGGCAGTCTAAGGAGATGGCAGGTTCCTTGTCACTGATTAAAAGCTGCCAGTCTTCCCCAGCAGGCTGTGAATGCCTGTCTTGAGCTTTTGAGAGGTTTTTCTTAAGCTGCAGGCTTTAAAATCTACACAGCACTCAGCTGCCAGTCTGATGGGCCCTGAAGTCTCTGGGGAAAAAGGGACTGCACTCAAAATCAGGCCAGCATTGTCTTTTTATATTAGAATACAAAACCTTTTTCAAATAAGCTAAAAGGGA
>JAOXXN010000082.1:25211055-25225915 GCA_026770055.1 Myrmophylax atrothorax | reverse complement strand
GTCTAAGCTCCCATTGTGCTTTACCAACAAATCACTGTATTTTTACTGATAGTTCTGGTGTGTTTACATTGTCTTGGGCTGTCTCAGCCCAGAAGGATCAATCTAGGAGGCTGAAAAACCACACATTTTTGGACGTTGTTATTTCTGTCCTTTCTTGTAGGAAGCAACATATCTTCCTTTTAGAGCTGTGAAATGAGAAAGACAGCTGTGAGTCCTAGCCTCTCAATACACAGCTTTAGGCAATCTTCTTCACCACTGCATGTGTAGGTAATGGGGTTATGTTAGCTGTCCATCTGCACTAAATGAGCTGAGATTTTTGGATGAAACTGGCTACTGAAAACCAGTCCTGTAAGGATGAGAGCAGAAACAGCTGCATAAGTCTACAGTCTCTATCCATGGCTGAAGCCTGACAGAGGTTTGATCTATGCTTTACCAAGCCAAACTTCTGCTATATTCTCTTCCAATACCTGACAGAACCTTAAGAAACTCTTGTATGCCTTTGCAATCGGGGTGGACTGTCATCTTCGGGTCAATGTATGACATCGTTAGTTTGGATTTTGACTAATTTATTGGCTAATCTTTGCAAAAGGGTAAGAAATGAGAATCAGAACCATTCCTTTTAAAGTCATTTCTCTTTCCACGAAAGGGAAATCAACACATGGTTTTATGACCATGGGCTGTGTGCCATTGCTGGTAAGAACTACTAGATGGGAGAAGCACTAGAGAAAGCAGCAATGTGAAATTGTCATGCACCCATTCATAATAGTTGTTTCTTTATGAATATATGAAACAAGTTTATTTTTCCCCAGTTTGTGTTTGTAACTTCTCAGCTCCTCTGTTCTTGTGTTTGCTGGGAGGTAAGGGAGGCAAAACTAGAGCCTTTTTTCCTCCTTACTCCATGGTAACTCAGCCTAAATGAAAGCAATACTATTCCATGGAGTAGTTAAGAATGTTAAGTTTTTCCACAGTTCTTTCTCAAAATGAGTTTTCTTTGCTAGAGTTTTCAAGAGATGATCTGCTTTTTTCTCCTAGCCTGCCTCCAGCAGTGCCCAATAAATGACAGCTATTATCAGTGTTAAACTCTCAGTAAGTTTACTACCTTTGGGATAATTTTTCTTTCTTGCCCTGCTACAGGAATCAGTTTATGCCCTGAAACATGAGTTTTGATGACTGGCCATACTAACATTAATACTAGTTAACAATGTAAGTCATATCAATTATAGACTGTTGGCCCTTTCTAGTAAGCACATCTGTGGCTTGCAAGACTCTGACCTCGGTTGCCTGAGAGCAGTATGCACTGACTGCAGGCATTGTGGAAATATAATTTCTCTTCACTTCCCTGCCAATGCTCAAGTGACGATGTGGTCTCTTGTTATGAGGCAGGATAAAATTTAGAGGCTAGTCACGATGAAGGTAGCAAGAAAGAAACTCAAAGACCTCAGTAAATTTTCCCTCTAAGTGTTTCCTTTTCAAAGGTAAATGGTTTTATTCTTTGTAATCTCTCTCTGTATGTTAACAGCTTTCACAATGCTAACTCTTTTGTAAGAAAAGCACATTACAATCCCAGTCTGCTTTATCTCTGGTAAAGGAGCCAAAGGAGGAAGAAGCCAATACGTTCTTTTTTTTATTATTATTTTTTTATTTTTTCTTTAAAGTCCACCAGCTACTCAGCACACATGTACTGTAAATTCAAGACATGGATGTTACTCAAAGAAGCAAGTGTGATGTCACAAGTGTTTCAATAGCCTTTGATTTATTTCCCAAAGTGCTTTATTAAGATGATGCACAACAGCATTTAAAAGCCAAATGCTGCCTTAGGAGAGACTTGGAGGAGTTATTTTCAATCTTCTGACTTTTCCTCCTCAACACAGTAATTTGTTTGATTGGAGCAAAAGGGCCCTGGATTCAGAACAGGGATTCTACTTCTTATTTAGTGTTTCTTTGTGAGTTAATCAGCCCAGTTTGTGATCTGAGTGAGCAGGAGCATGAATGAACTTACTGTGATATGAGAGAACTGCATGATTCAGAGAACAGGATACTGGCTGTGGTTGGGAGATTTGTGTTCTGTCTCTGTATGAGTTTGTAGCTATTTGATAGTGAAATATTTGGTTAAGCATAATCAAGAATCAGCAAATTCATGTGAATCAAAAGTCATCTGCAAGAAATCTTCTCTTGGCAAGATATTTCTAATGACATTCTGGAAGGTTCATTCTAGGTGCAGTGATATAGGGCATCTTTGCCATTAGTCTGGTAATAAATCTGGTATAATTTCCAAGTTTTAAGACAGGCAGGGTAGTGAATCAAAACGAGATCTGAGGTAGTCACAGCGGGCAAATGGATGACTTACTAAGCTGAGCTTACTTGAAAAAAATTATTTTAGTTCAGCAAAGGATAATAGTAGGACAAGTGCTGCAGGTTGTACTTGCAGGACTATGTAATATCTACCTACAGCATAGAAAAAGAGCTGTGCTTGGACAGTGTGTAGGAACTGGAGTAGGTAAAGAGCTGGACTTCATGTCCCACAGTGAAAAGACCAAAATGCGCTGATTTGATCAATGACTGTGTATGCTACTGAGCCAGGAGTTGAATTTTTAAAGAAATTAGAACTTTGAAATATTTAAGATACTGATTTGGCATGTAAAGCGTTTTGAGACAGCATACAATTTTCAGTAAAACTCTACCCAAGATGGGATTTATGGGCAGAAGTGAAAGTGAAATGCTAAATGCAACAGTGCATTACACTGTTTAGGAAGCTTCTATGCTCCAGAAACAATCTAAGGATGCCATCTGTGGCCCAG
Organism: Myrmophylax atrothorax; assembly: GCA_026770055.1. Taxonomy (NCBI): domain Eukaryota; kingdom Metazoa; phylum Chordata; class Aves; order Passeriformes; family Thamnophilidae; genus Myrmophylax; species Myrmophylax atrothorax. The sequence continues at coordinate 25,223,117 of JAOXXN010000082.1, read as the reverse complement.
AAAGGCACAGAATCTCAACTGCTGGAGGCTGGGAGAGAAAAGGAAATACTAACTCATACTTCCCAAGGTCTTACACAGTTACCTGTTGTTAACCATCAGCAGGGACAGGGCTAATGACAGGGACTGAGCTAAATGAAATGACACTCTCACATGCGATGCCCACTTGATATGGTAGAAGTGAACTCTCTGTAGGTAAATGTGTACTCACTGGAAGTGTTGCTTTTGTGATATAGTTGCATCTCATAGCTAAATTTGATCACTTCCATTTTGCAAAGATGATTATTATGCATTAATTTCAAATTATCCAATTCTGCACAAGACTAAGTGAATTAAAGAATAGACATAAAATTAAACAGATCTGAAAGACCCTCCTAAGATCACGCATATAACAAATGATTAAAATTGCAAGTAAATAGAGTTTGGTGTCTACTTACAGGAATAGTGACTTGAGAGGTGTAAGAAAGGGAAGAAAATATTAATGGTGGAATAAGGTGATTGCTCAGGCCAGGTAAAATGTGACTAATACTGATGAGAGAGGAAATCTGATTTTTGGATTGAAGATTAGACATGGTTAAGGTGGGAAGGGCTGCATGAGGAGTCAGTCCTTCCGCTTGTAGAAAGTTGATACTAATTCATTAATCTGAGTCAAATGGCACCATTTTCCAGTAGCTCCAGAAATTACTTCCGGCCACTGATACCAAAGCAGCATCACCCTCCTTCTTAAGCTTTTCTTCTTACTATTTATATGATTTTGATGGCTGCTATTACTGCTTAGCTTTTTAGCATCATTAACATGCAAAATAAACGAAAAAGGCAGTTGAAAATACAGTTAGTCTAGATATAAAGTGTCTTCAATCTATGTCCTATTGGAAAATAATGGTCAGTATTGTAATAATTATAAGTGCATTGTTCAGCCCTTCTATTAACGTAATTATAAAAGCATTGGGTTTGGCAGTTGGCTTCTCTTACATTCAGTTGCTATTTTTTGTTTTACAAGAAACATGTTGAGTCAATTGGTTTAGAAAGAAGATGGAATAAACCTCTCAGAGTAAGCAGGGCTTGTTAATTTGCAGAATTTCTGTTGAATTGGCATGAAAAGAACACATACAAAGATATAATAGCCTTATTTATGTGTGTGGATTATCTCTGATGTGCAGTAACTTCTGGAATGCTGGTTAGTGCTTCACAAAGAAAGGAAAAAAAGGGGTTTTTAGTTTGGTATTGAAGAAAATGAAAGATCTAGAATTATTATGCACAGGAGCTGCATGTTGCAACTTGTCCCCAAAGCAAATCCCAAATCCAACTGAGGGAACGTCTGAAGCTGTTTACTCCTGTTATAATAACTAGCATTCTAGCCCTTTTTATTATAAATAAATCCATCAAGTCCATAAGAACTGATCATTGAGTAAGGGAGGTCCATTTCAGTTGTACAGAGGGTTATTTGGGTTTAAACCAAAGATCCACTTGACCCAGTACCTTCAGTCTGAACCTGCAGGAAATAAAGATGACAGGTTATAAGAGCAAGGCCAAACCATGTCTGTTACTTTGCTGATGTAGCCTTTCAGCTAAAACTAACTTTTGGCTCCTTGACTTTATAAAACAGCAAAAATGTTTAGGAGAGGTGTTTATTAAATAAGCACTTGGTGGCTGTGCATGTGTGGGTTATTTTTTCTTCTCAGAATGTAACCATCATTTGAACCAATACGAACTTTCAGCATCCAGGATGGTGGACAGCTGAGAAGCACCTGGTGATTGTTGGCCTGTGTCAGCTGCAGAGAGCTTAATTAGTACTGGAGAAGTAAGAGGTTTCTCTGTGCCTTTAGCCATCCAGTTTCTTTTTCCTATACCTCTTTATATATGTGAAGTCCTACTGTGTGATGAAGGCAAACTAACCCAGCTGTACTTTATCTTCTGAAATTAACTGGCCACTCTGCATGTTGGATAGAGTATCCTATGGAAGGGAAAATTAAGTAAATGACATAAAATTTCACTTGTGTGTAGCCTTTAGCCTTTATGGCAGTTGGAGACATCAGAGTGCCCTTGAGTTCTGTTGATTGCTCTTTAAGCATTGCCTTATCCTTTTAATGACTGTAGAAAGTAAAAGGGATAACTTTGGAAAGGTCTATTATGTAGTTAGGAAAATTCTGGCTCTTCAGTAAACTTGTGCTGTGTAAGTTTGGATCATGCTGCTTACTAGCAAATGGCAGTATGGAAGAATAAAGTAGTGCTGCTTTTGCATGAACTTTAGCTCTGTATTGCTTGCAGGCTGGCCAGATTGTTCCTGCCACTCATAAACATTTTTCTCTCCAGAGAAGTGGCAACAACCTTGATTCTGAAGACCCAGTTGCTTGGGACATGTAATTCAGAATATCAGTTACTGCTATTTAATTGCGGGCCTAAACCTATAATGAGGAACTTATTGGCTTGTTAATTTAATTTTCTCTAAGAACTTGGTGGTGGCTGCCCTGCTGCCTTCTGCTTGAATGTGATGTAGAGAATTGAATCCTTCCCTGTTTGATGGATCTGAATTCCTGTGAGAAAGAGCCACTCCAAAAGTATCAGTAGAAATCTTGGCCAGAAAGGAAAATGCAGAGGGAATTAAAATTCTAGCAAACTGTGTCTTCTCTGTTCTGAGAATGAAGTCTCAAAGGCAGCATTGGCTTCTCTGAGGTCTAGAAATTCACTATCTGATAGGATGGGGTTAGCCTCTACTGGCTGCAAAATAGCTTTTCGCTGATGGGGAAGAAAGTTGGAGAAAGGGGGAATCAAGCAATTATTGCCAGCATTGTTCTCAGTGGCTGCAGGTAGTATCTTGCATGGGATGATACCAACACTCAACAGTGTCTATCTGCCCTTGTTCAGATATTCCCTCTTTTTCTTAAAGATTGAGCATTGGCACCTATGTTAGTAACTTTAAGGATCTATTTTCGATGGTGGATTTTCTCTTATTTTGGAAAACACAAAAAGGCCATAGCCTAGTCTTGCACATAGGGAAAGTACACAAGACATGTGGTCTAAATCTGGCTGGATAATTCCATTCATTCTGGCACCTGTTTTATTTCACATAGGAACTGATGTCTTCCAGCTGCACCTAATGAGTTTAAATTCATCTAGGAAGGGGTGGAGGTTGCTGAGTGAATCAGCAACGTTTCAGATGCCTGAGAGCCTTAATTTACACATGTATTTGGCCTACACTTGGCAGTCATCATGTACATGCTTTAACAATATTCCACTGGGCATTGTCATCCTGGCCTCCCACATACGTTTGCCCCTTCCTCTCCTTTCCAAAATGCTGCTTCTCTGGCCTCCATGCTCCTGACATTTTCTTTGTTAGTTTCGAGAAGTTTTAAGTCTTGCTGTGAAAGGTAAATAATACATTTATATTTTCTTGTGGAACATCACTCAAGAGTCCACAACTTTCCTGAATGCAAATGTCATAAACATTTGTCTTCTCAATCACTAAACCTCTAACAGGCTTTTATGTAATTATATAGGATAATTACACAGACTGTCCTGTCATTAAGTCTGTGGAAAGGCTTTCAGATTTCAGTAAGCTTTGGGTCAGGCTCATTACCAGTTTTTCTGTCCAAAAATACAGAATTTTTGTTTTCTGATTTGGTTTTGGTTTTTTTTTTCTCTCCTATGCGTAAGAACACAAAGTTCTTTTGACTTAGTATTTGTAAAATGGTATGCTCCATTCTGTTTGTTTGGGCACCTACCTGTAATGTACCTCCTATGAATGCAGTGCTTGAACTACAGCTGTTCCAGAGAATGTTGTGTTTTGGGTGGGTACAGCACACAGGTGAGCCCAGTGCAGTGGGGAAGGAAGCATCAGGCTGTGACTCACAGGTTGCTGCCCTGCTTCCTGGAGAAGTTCACACCATCTGCTGTTGACATCTGATTCCTAGGAGAGATTTGAAGTGTGTGAATAGGGGCTAAAGGTAATAACAGAGATTAGTGAACCTAGAGGGCTCTGTGGAGAATAAGTCAGTTGCCTCAATAGTATGAATAGGCTTATTGTCCAAAGGATTGGAGATGCTAAGTCAGAGGTAAATTCTAAGGAAGGATTTGACTGAGGCTAAAAGCCTTTTAATTTTTTTTCTTTTTTAATCTTGGCAGCTGCTATGCTGTGTCAGAGACCAAATGGTTGCGTGGGTGGGTAAATTTGATCATTGACCAGCTAAGGCCATTGTTGTTGCTATGTGTTACTGGGATCACTGTGCCCTCTCTGGGAGACAAAAAGGAAAAAAAATGTCAGGCACCCCACAGTAGCTATTACCCTTTCTGACCAAGCCTGGCTCCTTCTCTGCAACAGCGTGCCATGGCCTCTCTCTTGCTCTGTGGTTCCGTGTAGTGGGTGCAGGTGGCTGCCCTGGTTTTTAAGTCACCAGCTGTGCTCAGTGTGTGGCTGTAACTGCTGTACAGCTGTGGCAGAGACCTGTGGGAGATGACTCTCATCTGGTCACATCATGAACTGGCAGTAGTACTGATAGAAGGCCCAGGCCTGCTGCTCCTGATTTAGAGAGCTCACAGAATTGTCTGTTCAGAACCTCAGCCATATCTCAATTTAAAAAAAAAAAAAAAGTGCCAAGAGGCCTAGAATCTTTGGAAGAACAGTGCTGGCAGCATAACTCTTATACTGACAGAGTCCTGCAGAAAGGAGGTAGTTGCACTCAAGGAGCTGAACTTACCAGCCTCTAAAACAGGCAGGACTTGTCAGCACTATCAACTGAGTTAATGCCTGGTGGTACAGTAAGGAAGATGCACTATTAGTGTTGCCTTTTTGTCAGAGTCACAGAGTAGACAAGTAGTAATGTCTTCATTTGGCATAAAAAGACTGTTCCATTAATTGAAACAACAGACTAGGACTGGGTTTGTCTGGAGGTACAGAACAGAGGTCTAGTCCCAGTCCCCAGGCAGGGGGTAAATGTGATTTACAAACTGTTTGTTCCAGTGCTGTCATTTGCTGCACTCTAGGCTGACTTTCTGGGATTAATTTATTATCCTTTCTTACTAGAGCTTTCCCTAAAGTAGACTACTACTCAGTTGCCCACCAGTGCTGCAAATCAGATGATCTATCAATTGCCACAAAAATCACTTCTTGCATGTCTTGCCTGTCTTCATTCCTAATTTTCTAAAGCAAACTTTATTTCTAGCAGCTACTTCATTGCCTGCATCTTTTTTTGCTCTGTCAGCCAAAGATTTTTATTCTAGCAAGTCTCGAAGGTGTGTTTCTTAATTCCCTGGTGAATTTTGAAATAATTCCCCAGCTGGTACCAGTCACTGGGGTGAATGTAGGTATGCTGATTAGCTGCTGTGATAGCTATGTCTAATTGGTTAAGCTGGTTTCTCCCTCTCTGAATACCCAAAGAGATGTTTCATTTCAAGGTTTTATTTGGATGAGCTAGGAGTTAATCTATTACACACAAGTCCAGTGGTTAAAGACAGATCAGCCTCTGACCTAGCTCCATTACCTTAATTCATGAAGGCAAAAAAAGTCCTCATGTTTCAGGGGTGACAGTGCAATCACTAGAGTTGTTCATTTGTCCCTCTGTTTCCCCACAGAATAAGATTCCTTTACCTGCTCACCTTTCCACAGCCCTCAGAAGATACATTTAAGGTCAATGAGCTTCATGCTCAAACATAAAGATGTGACAATAGGCATTTTGCCTTGGCTGTCCATTTTTTTTTTTTTGGATAGTTGAGCAACATCATATTTGGGAATGGTTACTTTAGTTAAATACCTCTTTCAGTTAAATATCTCCTTCCTTGTGAATAGAAACTCAATAAAGCAGAACTCAGGACAATCCACAGCAATTTCCCAAAGAGAAGGACTGTAAATGTCTGGAATGTGAAAATGGGAATATAAGAGTTTCATGGTCCCAAGACTATCCTTATTTCTACTTCCTGGACAATAAGAACTCCCAATATGGATGGCTACATCCATCCTGCAAAATTTGGTTATATTGTGGAGTCTTGGCCTAAATACAGTTAGTATCTTCCATGCTTATGCACATGGCTGAAGAGATTTGGTAACATATGATCTTCTCCTTTGATGTCTGTTAACCATGAATACCAAGGTAACCTTCCTGAAAATGAAGGGCTTTTTGTTTAAATAGTTAAAAGGAGAGATTTAGAAAGTATACTGTAAATCTCAAGGTGATAAAAGTACATCTGGCATATGCAAAGGTAAAAGAGTTCAGGGATTTTTTTTTTAAGTAATCTAGTATTGCCACAAGGAATTTTGGAATGTGCAATTTCTCTCTCACCCTCAGGTTATCTCTTCTACTGTCCTACATCAGTGACCAAGCCATAAAGCCAGTCTGGGAACACTAGTCCTTTCTTAGTTGGCTATCATTTACAAGGTTGGGATTGTTTGTCCCATTTGGATACCTTACTGAGGGGTTTTCTGGGTGGTTTGAACTAGGTTGGATTGTAACACAGTTCTACAGGCACAATTGCTCCTTAACCCTCAGGTGAAAGCCCCTCCTTTACCTGATTCTGTCGATGTCCCCTAATGTTCCTTAAGGGCCATTTAAGAGGTTCCTAAGCCATCTCTTCTCATTGCTTGTTTCCTCCATTCTCTTCAGCAGCTGTCTCTCTCTTAAATACCAGTATTCTGTTGTTACAAAAACACCCCATAAACCAAGCTAGAACAAACTATTGCAGACCAGCCCCATATCTATCTCACTCCCATACACCGTGTTGAAATGTCCTTTATAAAAAACAGTTAGCACCTCAGGAATCCAATAAAACACGTAGTTTTTTTAACTGTTAATAACTTTCCCATTAAGTCTTCATATGAAGTTAAAGGATAAATAAAATCACAGGAGTTTTATTTTCTCCAAAAATTCTGTTCTACTCTCATAAATAAAACGTTACTACAGAAAGACACTTACTTTCATTTATTCTCACACTGCCACCCAAGCTGAGTTTCTTGGCTCTCAGTAACCTCACACAGTGTTGATAACTTCATGGGACCACCGCTGTGCTGCGTGTGGATGAGTCAGGCTTTCCGTTTTCAAAGCAGCTTTGCTTTTTTCTCGAAACCACACATTTCTCAGGCAAAACCTAGCTTATTTCTGCGGTTTGTTATGGTCCTCCCTCAGAGCTGCAGTTGTCTCCATTACTACAAGAAAACCTGTCATCTTCAACTATATTTGCAATCACCTGAATGTTCTGTAGGTACAAGGGCTTTCCTTGCAGAACCTCTTTGGAGATTGTTTGCTGATCCTCTGTGATGAGGCTAGAAAGACAGTCCAGTCTTAGCTACACCCTATACCTGATTTTTATTATCTGTATCTTGTTTGAGATTATCCAGGCTATTCCCTTTCCTTCCCTTTTGTTGACCAGTAAATCCTTTTTGTTACACTGGAAATGTGCAGAATTTCATTTTTATTTTAGTGAACTGCTGCTGGGAGAGTCCTTCCCTTTTGTTGAACCCAATCACTTTGTCAGCTTGATTAGTCAAATTGCTGGTGAATCTATTACTCTCCTCCATAATCATGAGTGTAGTTGCATTATTAAACATCTCTCTCTGCCCTACACACAAGCAGAGTTCAAAGGGCTGAAGGAGAATACCACACAATAATTAGTAGTACAGTGGCTAAGAGAGCTCTCTTCAGATGGAGGAGGCTCCCAAATTGAACTTTTTTATCATTTGAGAATGACTGCATCTCAGTGTTTGCCTTGCTGTAAAGGAAGATTTGGTTGAATCTAATGTCAGTGTATTGGTGGTTGCTGTAGTAACAGCCCCAGCTGTTGTTTTAATGCTTAGATAGCTACAAATACATCAATATCAGCTGACTACTCTGCTGTGTGCTGTCCTCTGTTTCCACCAAAGCCTGGACCTTTCACATCTCAGGTGGCTATGTTCTGAGAACTAAATAATCTGCTTCTTCTGATGTTCTGCTGGGACATTCCATTCAGGAGCTTTTCTGAAAAGTTTTGCTTTTGCAGGTTGGCATTTTCTGAAGTGAAAACATGTGTCAGAAGCATTTTGAGGTGACCCTGCAGATGACAGAATTAAACTTCAGTTTTATCCCTGAACTTTCAATGTGTGTGTGCGGTTTTGATTTTAGTTTTGCTGAGGGATTTTTTTTTTGTTGTTGTTGTTGTTTGTTTTGTGTTTTTTTTTTTTTGTTTGTTTGTTTTTTAACCACTCCTTCTAGGCTAAAGCACAAACCTGTGAACTAATGAAGATTGTTTCAGGCAGTGTGACAGCACAGGTGTCAAAAATACTCCTTGAGGCCTCTCCAGGACTCCTGGAGAACTTGGGAGGTGTCGGAGGAAATTTATACCATAATGAACTTGGCTGTCTGAAAAAACAGAACTTTTATTTTATATGGAATTTTGCATTTCTGAAACTGTGGTAAAACATGATAGTGAAAAAGACTGTGAAACTTGTCATTCAATGAATAATGTCATTCAGCCAGTTGGCTAGGAAAGGTTGGATAGGTCCCTGGAGGATGTTTTGATTTTATCCAGAAACTGTCACCTGATGGAGAACCTCCTTAGGGAAAACTTTATTTTCATTGAAAAAGATCTACTAAGACACATGACATTCCTGTATGGGTGGCACAGTAACAGGAAGTCTTAATCTCCCTCACTGTTAACACTGAAAGGCTCATTAGCAGTGTGGAAGGACCACAAGATCTCATGTCACCATGTTCTCTAGAGGTACTGGTTCAAGGACTCAAATGCTACGGCTTATTTCTTGTGTTTCATTTATGATGATGCCAGCTCTCACCAGCCATAGGAATTAGGCTACTGCTGAGAGTGCCACTGAGGCAGCATTACAGGTATTGCCTCTCTGCTTACTGTGCTGCTGTTCTGAAAAGGACTAAATGCCTCTGGCAGGTGCAGAAGCAGTAAGAAATCCTCATGGGATGCACCCACAATAATCCCTCTCTGTAGCACACAAGGTTGTTCCCACTGCACTCCTGTTGTTGTAGCGATTAGACACGAGAAGTCTGACTTGTCAGGGGCTTTTCGCGATTCCCTGAGCTTTGCCATCCCTACTTTCTGTGGTGTGGTCTGGCTCCAGTCCAGCCCCAGAACTTGAACAGTGGGGCAGGAATATTTCAGTTTTTCCCCTGTGTCTGAGCAGTCTTCAGGCTGGTGATGTGGGGAGGCATCATTGAACCTTCTCCCTGGAGCACCAGACACTTTTCTCTTTTGATTGACGTGCCTCTCTTGAAGCCAGCTTGAAAAGAGTTTGCACTTGAAGCAAGTAGAGCAAATTCTAATTTGTCTGGAATGGGTCCTCCTGTTAAATGTTAAACTGACCTTTTCAAGGGAAATTTACTTGATAGTTCTAAGTGAAGCCCTGCTTTAAGCTAAACCTGTCACTACAACATGATTAAAATCACTTAAATGTACATCAGTTGCACATATTATTAATGGAAATTGAAATCAGCCTAAATAGTAATCATAAATTTTAAAGCAGGGGGAAGAGGATGGAGATGGGAAAAAAGCCCATACATGATGTAAAGGTTAAGGTGCCTTATTCACCCAAAAATCGGATGGACTGAACAGGGAACTTTATTCTGAAGCAATGAAAAATCACTGACTACTTTTTTTGTGTATTTACAGTGCTCCAATTCTTATCTATGGAACAGGGGAATTCAGTGCATTCATGGCAGGGATTTGATCTGTGTAGACCTAGAAGAATTGGTCACAGGTGTCTGGTCTTACTTCGCCTTCTACTGGACCTTTAAGCAACAAATTACCAAATTTATGGCAGCCTGATAGATGGTAGAGGGGTATGTGTGTGTGTGTGTGTAGATACTGGGGAAAGTGGGGTTTGGTGCGTGTCATACATGGATGTCTGCTACCCAGCTGAACTGCACATTTAAAATCTTGCATCTATTCTTATCTCCTTCCCTCCCCCACCATCCAGAATGACAGCTCCATTGTTGGCCATTGTAACATCTCTTACTTAAAGTGTCTGTTCTAATTGGGTGCTAATAAATCAAAACTAAATTGAAGACCTTCCACTTACTGTCATTTATCAGGGACTTTCCATCACGCAGAAGGACCGGACTTGGCAAGTATCTCAAGACAAATGTCCAGGGACATATGAAGGTCCTTCTTGAGGATATTATCTTTATGTAACTGTGTGACCTTTGTAAATCCAAATGCAAATTGGAACCTTTAGTAATTAATACTCTTGTTCTACCTGTGTTGGTTCCCCACAGGTGAAATTAGCATGGCTTTTCCTACCTGTTTTGGGACATTAAGTGCATTCATGTGGCACTAAATAGTACTCCATAAATAGAGTCAGATAAGCTTTTCCTTGGATTTGGAGCTAAGTAGGCTGCATTGCCCACAGCCTGGAAGTAAACACAAAGATCTTGTATGTTCAACATCAGAGTGATATTTTTTTTTCCACTAGTACTGCCTCCACTTCCTGTTATAGAAATATGAATGGATGCACACAGTATGAATCACCATTTGCCCACTGTCCAGAAGGAAAAACACATTGCAGCCCGATTGAACCCATTACATAGGAGTTGCATGCCTATGTTAGCACAGAGCAGGAAGTGATGGACTCTAGAGGTGGGTTTGGAAATACACATCAGTTTGGGGATTTACGTGGCTTTTGTGATCAAGTGTGAGATTTGGTCAACAAAGCTGAAATCTGCTGGTTTTGAGCATGTTAGAAGACACATAATTTTTAAGGACATTGGTAGTGTCTGAGGATGACAGGTCTGTTATAAGAACATAGAAGGAGTTCTCAGGTACTTGGCTGAGTTCCTGTTGGTAGCATTATTTTAATGACTATATTGTATAATTAATGTCTTTATACGCCTACATCTTTGGAAAGACCTTCCTTAAAGTTTTAATTCCAAAGAAATTAAAAACAGGTGCCTTGTGGGAAAAATAGGTCTCCTGCTGTTTTGAGTAGTGGTTGAATATGGTCCATCAGTAAGGATTTTAGTATCAAGGAATATTTACAAGTTGTTCAGTCTACAGTCTTTATTTTCTCACAAACAGAAAATGTAATTAATACAAGATGTTGCTGCAATGCAGAGCAAAATAATAACTTGATCTTGTGTGAAATGTTTCCAATACAGAATTTATAGCCAAACTTTAATTTACTTTTATCATCTACTGGTAATGTAAAAGCAAATCCATTTTATCTGTAGCTGGTGCTGACTTAAAGATGACTTTCAGAATCAAAGAACCAGAGGAGCTGAGCTCATTTCTAGAATATCAGCCTTCAGTCCCTCTATGCACAAATATCAGCTTGCTAATAGACTGTTTGAACACCTCACCTTGACCACAACTTGCTCTATTCTTAACACACAGCACATGCTCCCGACCATTTTTTCTGCAGAGTGATTGGGAGCGTGCATCCTCTGCAGGCCTGGGAAACGGTATTAATCTTCTGTTGTGTACTTTCATTTCATTTCCTGTAAAAATCCATCTTCTGCTACTGGAGTTGACCTAAGGTTAGATGTCAGAGGAACAAATTACTGTCACTTGCTCGATACCCCAAGAGTAGCTATAAATAGCAAGCTTTATAACCCTACTGATCCTTGAGATACATAGTGATAAATATGCCTCTATCAACCAAGAGGAAAATATAAATCTACGTGGCTCTGGGTGATGTATATTATTTGAAGCTGACACAAATGGTAGAGCTGCTTCAGTTAAATGGCTTTAAAAAGAAAAAAAAGTAATCCTCATTGTATTTGCCTGCTTTAAAGCATTAATTAGTGTTTCTTGGGTCCGATAATCCAGTAGCACATCTTTTACATCCAGAAACAACAAATTTTTTCTGTGGCATGGTAACAGTGGAGCTGAAAGCTAGCTTAGGGTAACAGCTGAGCTAACAGCTTAGCCTCTTCACTGCTTGGACTCAGAGAATGAATTGAAAACCTTTTCAGTGGAACAATTTTCTGCTGGGAAATGCACCATTATTCAGATAAATCTTCTGCAATATTTTAAAAAGGAAATCTTGACAGAAAATGTTGGAATTATTTGAAACCGAAAGTGTGTTTCGTTTTGATTATTCTCCTTGTTTCATTGGAGTTTTTTCCTGTGGGATGACAGCC
>JAOXXN010000082.1:25196767-25208992 GCA_026770055.1 Myrmophylax atrothorax | reverse complement strand
GAAATTGAAAAGTCCAGTTCCTTCAACTGCCACTTTGCTTTGTCCCCAGTGGAAACTGCAACTCTTGCTGCGATTCTTTTAGCCAAGCAACATAGGTGTTAAGTCCACAGCTATTTTGCCACTAATGCAGTCCTCCGAGCTAGACACCCTATCCCCTTTCCCAGAGTTAATTATACAAGTGGTCATTTAGCACAGCAGAGAGAGGTTCCAGAATGTGTCTGTGGCCTCTGAAATGGGGTCATCCGCAGCAAGCCCCTGGATTTACAGTCCCTTCCTGCAAAACAGTTCCTTGGAAACAATTTCAGAACAACAGAGTCCAGTCTGTGCATTATTTTTCACACAAAAACTTCGGAATTGTACACTTGAAAGAAGAATCTTCATGTTTTGCATACTGACAGCAAAGATCCCTCTGATTTCCTGGAAACAGCTGCTTCCAAGTCAGGGCAAATTGTTCGTTGAAGCTGTCCAGTTCCATGTTTATGGTAGTGCATCTCCATAGTAAATACTTTGGATTTTACATGAGAGTGTTATTGGGGTCTGATCTTTGATCAGGAGGCAAAGAAGTGGAGAATCTGAATATGGATTTAATCAACCATGAGAATCTTCTGTTCTTAGCCTGCTGTGCAGTAAAATGGGGATTATTGGTCAGACAAGATGGGACAGACAGCTAAAATTAGAAAAGTAGTAAAAGGGAGGAGGGGAAAAGTGCATCATTCCCATCTAATCCAAATTTAATCTTTTTTTTCCCTGCTAACCTACTTGATGTTGCTCTTTTCTTTGGGTATCCAACCTTTATGCAGCAATGTCTCTGAAGCCTGAAGGTAAAATGTCTCGTCTCCACAATACAGTGGAATGTTACTTCCACTAAAAAAGGCAGTGGCATCAGAAACTGATATTTAAAAAATCCTTTAGTGACATCTTGCAGGCCTAAAATGACTCTGAACTTTTACACATGAAAGTTTGATCTGAATTATGCTGTCCCATGGCTAGTTTGGTAAGGGTAAGCACCATGCAGGTATGACCAAAACATCAGTGTGTTGTCAACATCATTCTCATAGTGAATCCAAAGCAGAACACTGTACCAGCTACTAAGAAAAAAGGAATTCTGTCCCAGCCAAAAATCAGGGTCATGCTTGTCATTCATGTGCTAGCCTGATTATTAGAATTCTTCTTTTCCTTATTCTTACATCAGAAGAGTCGTAAGTCTTGCTGCTGTTCTAATGCTGTACATTATGGTATGAATGGATTTGCTCTTTTGTCTTGTTCAACTGGGCATACTTGCATGTTCTTCATAATTAACCATTCACTTCACCTTTCACCTGACAGAGATAAGAGTTAAGAAATAACCTCATCCTGGCTGCATGACTTCCTTTTATCCCATACAATCTGTTTTCTTTCCACTTGGAATATTCCCACCATCTTCACCCCATATTGTGCTACTACTCGTTTTCCTAAAACCTTCCAACTTGCAAAGGTTTTTCCTTCTCCTTGGCCTTTTGAAAGGTACAGAAGATGTGTTATAAGGTGAAAGGTGAAGTTTGCTGAAGCCATAATGTTTGGGTTGCACTGAAACCTGTGTGTGTGCTCAGTGCAGCCCCAGATCGTAACAGGAGTATGAATGGCTAAGAAACAGTGACCTGTGCCTACAGCTTGCATAGGCAAATGGAGGTTTAGCCATGTGGCTACAGATTTTGGCAGGCCCTTTGCTAAATATATGCAAAGGGATGGATGGTCCTTATTTTGGATGTGATAGAGCCAGAGGGACAGGTATTCTCTGCTTCTGTATGTTGTAACCTGAGTTACTAAATCTCAGCATGGAAGGCAAGTTAGCAAGTTTATTTTTCTTCCAACCATTGTCTGAAACAAGCAACTTCTCTGTCTTGCCTACAGATAGCATCTCATGACCCTTTCACTCTCCTATTTCCTTTCTTCTGGTTTGGGTAATATTTTGAATAATTATCCAGTGCAATATGTAAGCTTGGGATTGGATGATAAAATGTGGGCTGCTTCTCCTGCTTGTCACACCTTTAAATTATTTATAGCAATAATCAGTCGAACTGTATTAAGCCAAAAATTACAAGAAATTTGAGTGTGTATACTTCTGTTCATTTAGATTACTTCAAGTAAACGTTGATTAAAAAGGAAAAGAAGAAAATTGAATTACTTTAACTGATTATACAGAGCAATGTCAATTTCATAGTTTCCTATTGTTTCTTTGTAATTTTTTACTCCTCTTTTTTCGTGGCTTTTGCAGCTGGGAAGCTTTATTTTGTGGTGAGGAAATTCTTCCCATAAGGGAAAAATACACATTTCAGTAAACTCATAAAAATGGAAAAATTCATTTCTAGGAAGATCCACAGTCATAAGTCGAACTGGAAGCAAAATATTTTCAAAATGGAGTTTTTAGTCTGTTTTAAAATGCCTATTTAAACTGTATTTAATTTGTTATTTCGTCCTTTTGGCATTGATATCAAGACTCTTTCCAATCCTTATTTACACACAAAAAAACTCCAGGAAACTTAAGCTGTCAGGATGGAGTGGGAAGATGGTGGAGCCTGAGGGGACTTGCATTTGGCTCTGTCACTGACTTCCTTCAAATGTAGATTTAGTTATCTAGTCTTTCCTTCAATTTTCCCTACCTAGACAGTGGGAACAGTACTGTTTGCCAGCCTGCTGAGGGCCTCATGAGAAAAAAGTAATCAGAAGTGTGTTCACTCAGGGAGTGAGACATGCGGGTCCCTTGAGTTTTGAACTATTTTATTTTTTCTTTACCCTGGAGATGTCTATAAAAGTTAATTTCAACCTGCCAGGATGAATTTGAAGTGTTTTAATGTTGTGGCATGTGTGGTGCTGTTACAGATATTTAAAGAAATGCTAAGCACCTGTTTGGCTTGTCACTGATGTCAGACCACTTAACACTGCCCTCTTGAACCAAATGCTTATAAAGGAAAAAAAAAACCAAAAACCCTCTCTGAACTAGCTGCACTTTAGCCTTGTCTCTGCTCTGCTTAAAGCAAATAAACTATAGCTAAACTTTGGCCAAAGTTCATTAATAAAGCGAGGAAGAGGATTCCAGGGAAGGCTTAAAGATGCAATATGGTTGATCCCAAACTGCAAAAAGGCCTTTAGCAGAGGCAGTGTCGGGGACACATGAACAAATTCAGTATTGAAAGGTCTGGGCTTCTCAGTAGGCTGCAGGAGTTTTTTTTAAAAAAAACCCTGTGTCCTGGTTTCAAAAGCACACACACACACACACATAACCTGTGTGCTGACACCCATTCAGAGCTGGACCTCAGGAGAGAAACCTGTAAAAATGTTGGCAAGGTCTGCTGCTGCTACATGGGAATTCTGTCCAAGGACACAGGATCCACTGTTTTTACATCTTGCAATTGCTCTTCAGTGTGGAATTGTAAAACCTTTCAAAATGCATCAGTCTCTATGAGCTCGGCAAACACATCCCATTAGAAACTGGCAGAGCCTTGGGAAATTATGTCTACAATGAGTTAGAAAGACAGTGGTGAGAAGTATCCAGGTGAAGCAAGGCAAGTTGCAAAGCAAAAGTAACTTTCTATGAAAATAAGGAATGGGATTTTAAAACAAAAAAGTTTCACTGTGAGAGAGAAGCTGAGGTCAAGATCACTCTTACTTTCTGGAAAAAAAGTACCAGGTTCACACAAGAAGGAGTGAAATCAAAACAGGCATCAGACCAAGAATGATACCTATCAATGCCTTGTGAAAGGCTTAACAGGAAGAACATGTGAACATAAATGGTTAGCTGTTGCAGAAGACTTTGACATTACTAGCTTTTGTGAAGCATGGTAGTATGGAAAAAAATCAATGGGAAAATATAGTACCTGGCTATGAAATCAAAGTAAAAAGTTTCAATTTCAGTGATGAGGGAATAGCACATCAGCCTAGAAGTATCCCCAGGGAAAAAAATAAAAAAAGCAAAACTCAGCAACTCTACAGCAGAATTTACAAACAGGCTTAAAACATTGCACATGGAAATACAAATGCTCTCCAGAGTTACCAGCTCCAGTATTTTTCACACTCAGACATGAAAGATAATTTTTAATGTCTTAATATTACTTTATTTAATAACTTGTTCAGTTGAAAGCCTTTTGTAAATGCAGACTGTGGCTCCACAACTCTGTCTTCTGCGATCTGAAAGGCTTCTTTCCAAAAATCTGCTCATATAGAGAATAACACAATAGCAACTGGCAAATCTTGTGCTCAACTGGCCATTCCCTTTGGAGGAAAACCAGGTGGCAAACTTAGTTATGTGGGAGGTTGGAACAGATGATCTAATAGTCATTGCTGTTCCTTATCTAAAATACCTGACTTCTGCCAGGGGTGAATTCATGGCCAGAAGGAGAAACAGGTTAGAGCCCATCTCTTCAAGCTGCTCCTGGTCATGACAGGCTGCCCTGCTCTACTGCTCCCTGATCACATGACAGGTGCTTCCGGTCCTGCCTCCCAGGGCTGGCTGCCACTTGGACCACAGTTAGAGCCGCAAATTAAACTGTGGAGAAAGGAGGGTAAGGACATGAAGCACAGGCAATATTCTTATGGTGGAGGTGGAGGAAGCAGTTGAGTTAGTACATGAAAACCAGGTGTAATTGGTGGGAAAAGGGGAAAAAAAAAGTAAATGGTGCCAATTAAAGTGGTTGCTTCTCAATGATGTGTATTATAACAAGGGATTTAATCTGTTAACATGGGAAGAAAGCTGTATTCTAATAGACAGGAAACATGAGACAGCTTAAAGTTTGCAAGTAATGTTTTCCTTTTTTTCTCATGGAGTGTTCCAGAAATATCTTGAAGCGAAAAACCCACCTTGACCATATGATCAGTTGTTTGATTCTTTAAGTCTTCATCAGCTTGTGTAAAATAACTATGGGCAACGTTAAGTTTTTAACAAAAGAGAGTAAACAGCAAGTTTCTGGGGAATTTATTTCATCTATATATTCAAACTGACAGACCTCTGAATGTCAGTCTGCGCTTCTTGAGAAAGAAGGAAATTTCCATAGGGTTCATGTTACTGGTTGATTCAGAACGCCTGTTATAATTGTGAAATATTGGTAGGAATGGATGAAGATATATTCATGACAGTAGGTGGACTAATGAAATTCAGTGACTTTATTTAAAATGTGCAGGAGTTTATTATAATACCCTAATAGAAATGTCATTTATTCTGACGGGAGGAGAGGGAAAAGCCCTGTCAATGAATAATAATGAGGTTATTTAAATGTCAACTTTCCTGTGAATAGTTTGCAAAATATAAATTACTCTACATGTTTCTAGTTTTGTTTTAGTTTATTAGTAGGAAAGTCAGAGCTTCAATTCCACAATTTTAGTATTTTTTTATACTGTGAAATGAGCTAGTGATAATGAAAATGCTTATCTTCTTGGGTGTTTGCAGAAATCATTCTGCTTTACTGATAAAACAGGGAGTCAGGTTTTAAACAGCTGCTGATAAAATTTAGGATTTAATGGAAGCAATTACAACTAGTATGGTAGGACAGTTGTAAAGTTCAGAATTGAGTCTAAATAATTTTTTTCTGAATATTATTTTACTATCATCTACATCTCAGTAACATCCACATTCACTGAACGCACATCTGAACATCTCTCCCCCACCTCCACAACTAATTTGGGAAACCATTGGAAGACTCATGATTATGGAAGAGACAATAAAATAGGTCTAACTGTTCACTTGTTTACATGTAGTTATTTCAGTAGCTGTGGCTGTCCCGCAGATGGTTTAGAAGGTAGAGTTTAATTTTTGTGTTTTCAGCTCTGCAGATCCTGGGTTTAGTCTTTCTGATGATTTATACAAGCATTTGCTTGCTCCACTCGTGTTACACAGATGGACTAAAACTAAGTTCGCTCTGCTGAATTTCAGAGAATCAGCCTTCCACAAAAAGTGTGGGAGATGTTGGTTGGTACCTGTACATTCCCCTTTAGTTGACTGGGATTGAATTTGTTGATCCTGTGCTGTCATTAGTACCTACATGTTGCTGAGGTCTTTTGCAGCCCTTCCAAGTTAGGTTGCCTTCCTGGATCATCAAACGGCTGATATGTTTTCATGGGTTAGGAGTCTCATGCTGCTTTATACACCCATTTAATATGACAAACAAAATGCTCATTATCTGGGCTGCTAACCAATGCCTGCTTGTATATACCTCCCGCCCATATATATATATGTATATATATGTATGTGTCTATATATATATATATATAAAAATAGGAATAACATGAATGCAGGTTGATGGTACCCCTGGGTTAGATCTCAGCAGAGGTTTCACATATATGCCGTGTTTCATTTGATAAAATCTTTTTTCCATTGCTCTGTGTTTGTATATATTGCCATTTCTTTGTGTTAAAGCACTACTGGGTGCCTATCTGCTGTTTTGTATATAATAGTTACCTCCCTGGTAAAATAAAGGGTAATTGTAAAGTTGTGCAAAAGAAACAACTGGTAACTGGGAAGGTAGAAGGACTGGCTATTGTCAGTTTAGAACAGAATAATGAAAGTAAGATCTAATAGTAGCTCCTTTGATTGCTTGTGAATTTGTTCATCTGCAAAAAAATGATGTTTTTCTAAGCTTCCCAATCTTTCTTTAATAGATGTTGACAGAAGCACACGCTTCGATTTGTATATAGTGTTACTAGTAAAGAAAGCTATTAATGCACAATAATTCCCTAGAGATTTGAAGAAAGAAGTGGCTGGCAAGTCTAAGATTATCATTTCCAATAGGCAGTTGACATCAGTTTGCCTGTGCTGTGGCAGTGGTACTGGCTGCTTTTCTTGAACAACTTCAAAGCAAGTTTTATGTCTCAGATTTACTTTGCTCCTACCCCCTTTTGAAAGATCCCATTTTGAATTCCCTGTCACTGGTACAAGAAAAAGCTGTATTATTTCATTAATATCTTTTTCCTAACTCTTCAGGTCAGATTTAGTCTGTACAGTCTTTACATGTCTTCATCAGCTCAAACTTCACAGGGGGTAGGTTTTGGGTTTTAAGGAGACAGCAACAGTAATTCTAATTTCTGAGAAGACTGGGGGCTGAGGTGGCAGGAGGGAACAAAGTGAAGCAGCAGTCCTTGGCAAGGCTGCATGGAGGATCCTGCTGTGGATCCCTTCACCTGAATACTGGATCATCTCTGAAATATTCCGTAACAGTAATAATTGTAACATTATCCTCCTCCTCAGTCCACTGAGGAAATAGCTCAGTGAGACACGACCTTATAAAGGCAGAGATGAATTGGCAGGTGAGAATTTGACATTAATGTTTTAAACACCAAAGGTCGTATATGCACACACGAGTGCAGATGTTTACTGGGGAAAAGGAGAAATCTATGGATGCAGATTATATGTCAGTTGTTACATGAGCAAGTAGATACGTGCAGAGGCTTCTATAAAGTTCCTGAATAGGAAGACTCAATTTTAATGCAAATCTGCATTTTAGTGCAATTCATCTTTAACGGGTAAAACCCCAAGCTACTGGTTTCTTGTTTTATTCATGTAGTGATTGCAAAATCTCAAATCCCAGAAGCTATGCTAGGAATGTAGGTGTGGAACCTGATCCAGAAATTTAACACCCTCCATACTCCAAAAAAAAAAAAATACTGGGAAAAAAAAAAATGCCAACCAACCAACCAATTAAAAAACCCCCCAAAACCCCAACACCCCCCAAAAAACTAGTAAGTGTCTTAAATTCCTTTTTGAAGTTCTATATGGACCTATTTATAGATGAGCTACAGGAATATATTATTCTTTTAAATGTCTCTGTTACTCAGATGCATGTTGGTTTTCTGCAGTTTATGGATACCAACTGTATTGATTTGGACTGATTCTCTAAATCCCCAGGACACCAGGGCAGAATTCAGGCAAGCATGAACTGCATAATGAACAAAACCTCTGCTGAGGATTGATCCAAGTTCCAGTCATGTTAAGACTAGATGTTACTGGAACTTTGCACAGTCTTGTTTATTCACTTCTTTTGTTCTTCCCCAAGACACGCAGTCGGTGTCTTTATGGGCAACCCTCATATCAGAAGTATTTTATTTTCTCTACTGTATGGAGGCTTTTAAAGCAAGAATAAAACACACGTCCATACTCTCTGCTAGTCGATGTGAGGAAAAAAAGCACAACAAAACAATGTATAAATTGTAAAGTTCATGTAGTTAGGTTTTCAAAAGGACATTGATGATTTTTGCAGAAAAGTGAATTGTGATTTCACTAGACAATCAGCTGGAGCAGCTACTTTGGAATACACTGAAATAAGACATCTTAACAAAATTAGTCTAAGCTTGGAGTGTAAGACATTGATAACCTTAGTCTCTTGCTGTCTGCTATTTGGCATTTCTGACAATCATTACAATCTTCTATATGCAAAAGTCAGCATTTTTTTATTGTACATGTTTATTTTAAAATGCTTTGGGAAGATGCTGGTTTAATTTTTCCTAATCTAATTTAAATGCAAATTATAAACACTCACATGATGCTATGTGTATACAATTAAGTATCATTATATACTACATGAATCATTGAAAAAGCTCTAGAGAGCCGTTTCGCTATTTAAAGCATGACTTATATTGAAAAGCTGCCAAGTGACTTGTGGTTTTGTGATTAAGTGTTTGTACTTATAAAAATCTCTTTTGAATTGTAGGTCAACAGATTATGGGACAACGTATGAGAAACTGAATGATAAAGTTGGTCTGAAGACTATTTTGAGCTACTTGTACGTTTGCCCAACAAACAAACGTAAGGTAGGTGATAATGTGGTTGAATTATTTTGGCTTTATGGTGCTATTTCTGTCCTGGAGATCTCTTCCTATTTCCTCAATATCTGTTACCTATTTAAATGGCAGGAATCTCTCTTCTTCTGTCTGTCTTACCTCCAAAAAATGATGTGTGGCTTTATCAAAATATAAAGTACATTGTACCATCTTTACCACCCACCAGTATATTTTAGGGGACAAATTTTAGGGAAAGATGGTTACTAAATGCATAGGTGCAATAGGTATTGTGCATTTAATTGTTTCCTTACCTTCTGGAAGGTGATGATTTTGTTGTCCAAAAGGGAGAGAGACTCATTAAAATGGCAGAAATGCATCTACAGTGACCAGATTTTATGTAGCATTATTTGTCTTATAAGTGCTCCCAGTAGTGAACTGAATGGGATTTGACAAATTCCTGCAGAGAAAATGCCTTCCAAAGCCCAGAAGGTTTTAATCATCCAGACACCCTACTGACTAACAATTTACTAAGAATTTATAACACTGACATATTAATGAAAGACATCTGGATGCCTTCTTGGAGATACATTTTTGACAAAATTTTTGTAATTTGGAGGTAATAGGAAGTGACTAAGCACAGTTCATAATGATAATGACAACTTGTACTCACATATGCTGTGTGATAAGCAATCATTACTTACTGGTGTTTCGGTGTGGAAACTAAAAAATAGTTTAAATCATCCTTAAATTACTCTGAAATTAACTTCAGACCTGCTCATACATTAGTTCAGGAAAGAAAGAGAAGAATGAAAATAAAATGAAAATGTGATTAAATAAACAGCAGTGGTGGCATCAATGTCCTCTTAACTTACCAGCAAGGAGGCTACAGTCCATATCCAGTGGGTGGAAGGCCCAATTGCAGCTCATTTCCAGAGGGAATATGAACATGGCTGGAGTGTTTTTCCATTTCTTGCTTTCAGTCCCTGTGCACATTTCGAGTTACTACAGGCAATACTGAATTGTACTGGCAGAAAATGCAAGTGAAGACTCACCTCTAGAGGAAGCTGTGTATATTGGGGCAACTGAGGTCACAATGATGCTGTTCTCATTATATTGAAACACTTATGGGTTCTTTAAGACAGGCTGTGAAAGGAAGAGGGAGCTGTCCTAACCAGAGAGGACAGTGCTTAGCAGATTAAATTGCAATTAAATGGGTGTAAATTAGTGAAGAGATGTCATCTCATTGCATCTGACCCCTGATGAAGATATGAAACTCTCCTCTAGAAGCTAAAGAATGAAATTACCACATCACTTAAATGTCCTTCAGCTTTGAGGTTTGAAAGGTGGTCTCCTGTAACCAAAACTGTGATGTGGAGGATTATATATCTATCTCTATTTATGTATATATGTATCTAAAATCATGCTTGATGTTTGTTATAGAACAATAATACTGTTCTATAGGGCTAAGGGTTTCAGTTCAGAAAAAGCTGCAGAATTCTTTGGTTGTTGTGCTGTAGAGAATCCCAAGAAGAAACTAAGAGTTTTGCAAACTTGCTAAGCCAACTGAAGTGCAGGCTGGCTCTGAAAAACCTTCATCACCTCTGGCTGCACCTTCCCACTCCCTTCCTTGCACTGCCACCCTTGTTCGTGTTGCCATCTGGTGAGCTGGATCGAGGACTGATCTGCCTGAGAATGAATCCCTTTCCAGCTCAAAAAGTAAATAGATGAAAGGAAAAAGCTTTCAGGTGGAAGTGTGGAACTGTCTGTTCTGGCAGTAGACTGCACTGAAGTTGGCCTGTAGTCAATATGGGACAGTGCCAGAGGAAAGCTGCAACACCTGGGATGAGAGAACCTATGTAATGGCCTAAGATGGAATTTTTCAAAACTTGTTTCAGAAGCAGCAGAATTAGGCTTGTGGGAAGAACTTTTGGAAGCTTTGATTATGCTGTCTCCTCCTGTAGAACACCAGGCCATTCCTTCAATAAACATTTCACTTTAGGCACCTCGCTAGTCCCCTGAGGTTAGGAGGGCACAGGGAAGGGAGTGTAGAGCTACATTATGTTTCCACACTAAAAATGCTTTTACAGTGAAAACAAAAATACTACACCTCAAGGTTTTTATTATAGTTGATGTGGAGTGGAAAGCTGAAGGAAACATATTTACAAATTTTTCCACCAAGAACATTTTAAGCAAAAATCTCTGGCTCCTGAGGCCTGATCCCCTCTCCTTCCCAGAAATACTGGTAGCACTTTCAGAAACTTTGGTCACTTTGAAAGTTGCATCTTGTTTCACTAATTTGGCCTGGGTAGGTTACTGCAGAAACTGTTTTAAAATGTAGAACTCAACTACTCTAAACTCTGCAAATTTTATAACACTTAACACTCCTCATGTAAAGGGTTTATAACTGCTGCAGTTAATACTGGCAAATGCTAACAGTGTGTTTTCCTTAAATATGTGTTATATATGGTGGTTTGTCTGACTGCACCTGTGGCCTTTGATGTCCTTTGTTCCACAAAGCATTCCTTAGCAGAGAGAAAAAGTTTCTTCAGTTATGTAAAAGAAATGGTGCTTTTTTTATCCTGAAATTATTGGATAAGAGACCTCACTAGAGCAGTGATCCGTAAGTCAGCATGTACTTGATGAAGCTGCCTTACTTTGGAAAAAAAAGATTCTTTTAGCAAATGTTTAGCTTTTAGGAATAGTTCCATTGAAACAGAAGGTAAATTTTGCACTTAGCTGACTCAAGACTGATTTGTACTAATAAAAAACCCCAAGTGTATCATTTATGTATGTCTTGTCTGTTCTTTGCAAAGTGGAGCAGTTGGAACAGTGCACTGTAGAATGCATGTAATTTGATTTATTAAAATAATTGATAGATTTGTTCATGAATTTCTGATTATTTTAATATTCTGGAAAAGAACAAATGAAAACATGTGTTGAATATATTGGTTTTTATCATTTATTTGCTTCTCTAAAAAAAAATAGTGTCTATAAATACCCAATATTTGCAAAGATTTCCACAGCCCATGACTGCCAATTTATTTCTGAAAGCTTCTGACTTGCCCTTCTTGTCTCGTTATTGAACAAATTTAAATCCTTTAGCCAGACATTGCAGGCAATATCATCTTGCAAAAGGGTGTTTTGAAAACAAAACTTAGAACAAAGTCAATGTTATTTACAATTTAAACTGAAGACCTATTACTTTGGCTTGGCATTTTTCTCAATTGCAGTGTTTTCTGAAGGAAATGACAGCAAATTGTGACAAACTTAGTAACGTATAAGCCCTGGCAATGAGAAGTGGGAACAGTATTTTAGTATTCTCTCCTTTCACTGAATTACTGTGCTACCTGGTCGTGTGACTGATGACATGGATCGGGGAGGGGGTGGATAGAGGGATGGGTGGGTAATGTAACACATTGATCTTGCCAAAGATACAGAGCCTGTTTGAATTTTTGTCAACAAGTCTGTAGAAGGGAGAATCCC
>JAOXXN010000082.1:25163610-25196667 GCA_026770055.1 Myrmophylax atrothorax | reverse complement strand
TGAATATTTGTCAACAAGTCTGGAGAAGGGAGAATCCCCAATGTGCAATAAATCCCTAGGCTTAGGTATGTCAACATTGGTTTATTTGTAAGAGCCTTTTGTGCAGAGAAAGAAAATTATTTGAATGCTTCTAGATGAAGAAATACTGTGTGGGGATAATGCTGATGGGTTAAAAACTAAACTAAAATAGAAATCCAAGTAGATGTCTTGAAAATCTGTTTTCACAGAATTGTGTCATTCATTTTCCTAGAAACTCACATACACTAAGTTTTACAGTCTTTGTAAAAGCCTTTCAGATAGGTTGTTTTTACCCATTTCATAGAAAATCATAGACATAGACGCATAAAAAGTGAGTAAGTGGTGGTGAGGACTCTACAATTTGTTGAACTAAGGTTTTTGTCTCAAAAGTGCTGCTACCTATTTAGACACTGTATCCTTGGAGGAAGCACACTGTGTTCTTTGCAAAGAGCCAGTTTTCACAGACCGGTTGTTCTTTGTACTTTCAAGCCCCTTGTATCTGTGAATCTTCCATTAATTAATAAAATGCTGAGTGATGGTATCTGCCAGTAACTTTTATGCTATTAAGAGGACTGGTGCATCAGATATTTCCTGTGGGTTTGAATTTTTGTGGTAGATTTTTTTGTGTTTGTTTGTTTTATATTATCTCTTCCTTTCTGCAGGCCTGCCTTGATTTTTCCCTTTATTCCTGCAACGGTTCAGATTTTAATTGCTGTGCAGTAGAGTGTCCTCTTTTTTTTTCCTCCTCTCTTTTAAAGATGAATGGATTACAGATGCCTTCCTTTTCCTTTATACTTAGTGCTTGAGTTTAGCACCTTTATCACAGTGTGTTAAGCGCTGTCCTGTTGCATGTGTAGCTCCAAGGTAGAAGATATTTATTATAAATATAATTGTGTGGGTTTCAATGCTGGCTAGATCCCAACTACTTCAAATTTATTTCTATTAATGAGTTTTAAATGAAAGGAAATAAGAGGAATGACAGCCTAACCTTCTGTTCTTTCTAGCATTGAGGGGTGGTGGTGCACAGAATAGTTGGCAGATGTTACTATTAGTCAAGACAGTAGAAGATCTACCCTTACTAGCTGAAATGAGGATGATTGAGTGCTGCTTTCCATCCTGTGGTATTAAACAAGTTGATTTTCTTTAAAGAAGTTCTGGTTTTGGAACATAAACTGCCCACTTGTATAAGAGGTAAGACACTGAACTGTGTGCTTTTTATTATCTTTGCACCTGCTCTTTTGAGAGTCAGGAAAAATGCCCGTAGACATGAACAGTTTCACCTCACATTGTTGTTTCTCCAGAGTCTGCTCCCCTCAGTCGCTAAAATCATATTGGGAACACCTAAATATTCTCTGACCTGTCTCACTATGAAAGCTTTCAGAACTCTGATGTGGTGACAGGTCTTGATTTTTTCAGTCAAGGATAAATGGGTATTTCCAGTGGTGTCCTTGTAGGCCTCTCTAATTTGTAGTGTGAAGGCTCTCAGTTTATATTGGCGAGGTTAGAGCTCAGCAGAGCTCTAAGCAGCCTTCTGTAGACTGAGTCATATCCAGTGGTGGTCAAGCGATGGCATCCTTACCGAATTAGGCACAGTGGGAAATCCGTGTCTATCAGTCGTGCCAATAACCCAGTGTGCAATTGCAGTCCACTCTTGCTGAGATAAAATCAATTATTTTCTTGCTCATCTCTTTTCATTTGGAAGGAAAGGTCCTTGTTAGCTGCAGGCTGTGAGTGCAGCCTTCAAAGAGACAGTCATAGGAGGCCAAAAAGACATTGTCTCACACATATGAATGGTTGGAATTGTTTGGGGGTTTGTGGTTGTTTGGGGTGGTTTTTTGTGTGTTTTTTTGGTTTTTGTTTTATTTGGGGGTTTTGTTTGTTTTTTTTTTTTTTTTAATTTGGTTTGCCTTTTTTTGTTTTTGTTGGGGTTTGTTTTGGTTTGATTGATTGGGGTTTTTTGGGGGGTGGTTTTTTAATGTTGTAGTAGATGTTTAATCAAAGTCTTTTCATGTGAAAGAGGGGAACCACCTTGCACTGTAGCATTTTGCAGTTAAATGTGATCGAATGAAAACTTCTGTTTGGATTAAACCTTGTTTAGCACAGGGTGGTACATGAAGACCCCAGATTTGTTTGTCTCCTAAGTCATGACCTCAAGTAATGATTATTTATAGCCTATTTATTTCAGTGGGAGTATTTTGGAGAGAGGGAATCAAGAGAATGTGGTATAGGATTTTGCTGTTTTTACTACTCTAATAGGCAGTTTGTCCTAGATAGTACTACACATGCCCTTAATCCAGTGGTCTTCCAGTGGGAGAACATAGGGGGCCTTCTTCACTTCTCTCCTTTCTCTAAATACAGTGGTCTAAATCTGTTTCTCTCGGGAGCTTTAGCTTAAAATTTCACCTCATTACCAAAGAGTTGAAATCCTGAATCTGCAAGAGAATTATCTTGGACTGCAGGGGTGATTCAGTGGACTTCTGATAACACTATACACATGTAAAAAGTTCACTGCCCATGGGAGGAGAGGCATCTCACACTGCCAATTAAGAAGTCTTTAATTATCTGCAGTTCAGCAGTAATGATGGATTAAGTCAACTACTATTACAAGCCTCTGGTGGTGGTAACTGGAAAATCTGATAAACTTGGGATGTCCTTGGGTTAATGCAATTACAGTTTTTACTTCTGCTTGTAGTATCTTTAGATTCAAGAGTAATTCTACCTGTGAACTAGAGAAACAAGTATAGACTTGATTTCCATTTCAAAAGACTGTCTTTTCTGCCTCTCATCTCACATGCAAACAAAGATAAAGCCAAAATTTGTTGTTAGTTGAGAAGTGTAGATTGTTCGTCACATCTTTTGGGTATGATCTAGCAGAGCTGCAGTTCAGTTGTTTCTCTGAAGTGAATAAAGACATGTAAACTGGAGTGACTTTAAATCTATTGCTGTATTTTATTGTTAGTCTTTCATACTGAGTTCATGGAGAAACCAATAATTAACAAACATTTGGTCCATGTTAACAAAGTGAACAAAGTGAAGGCAGAGCCTCATCTTTCAAAGTGAGTATTTTGGG
Source organism: Myrmophylax atrothorax (assembly GCA_026770055.1). NCBI lineage: Eukaryota > Metazoa > Chordata > Aves > Passeriformes > Thamnophilidae > Myrmophylax > Myrmophylax atrothorax. The sequence continues at coordinate 25,193,579 of JAOXXN010000082.1, read as the reverse complement.
GTTTGAAGTGTCTGGCACCATTTGCTACCAAACTTTCTGATTCATGGGTGGAGTATATGACAGCTCTCACAATAGCCATTTACACACAAAGCCCTTGCCATTATTCTACATCCATATCTCTTCTTGGATATGAAGTGAAATCAAAGCCCATTTCTTCCACTTCTACTCCTGTAAGCCTGTCAAAAATAGTGGCAGTTTTGACATTTTCCTTCCCAAAGTGGCACTGCAGTATGCCACTGTATCTCACACAAGTCTCCAAGGGCACACTGAGTGTTGAAACTAATGATAGGGAGGTGTAAGCCATGGAATTCAGCTTTAGAGCTAAGATTCACCCAGGCTGAGGAGGATTTCAAAGATGTTCTTTGTGTTCTGACTCTGTCTTGTTTTCTACAAACTGGATAGTTAAAATTTATGCAAGGTAATCTCTTGTTGAATGTCCTTCAATTTTTTTATCCCTTTTTAATTCCTCCATGATTTACCAATATTCCGGAACAGATGAAATCCCTTCTGGCAAGGGAGGATATATGCCAGCAGCTTACAGAGCAGAGGAGTGATACATTTTTAGTTGCAGACCAAATACAGGCAGCTGAGATTGATGGTAGTGCAAGAATCTGTCTAATTACAAAGCAGACCTGTCTTATTGTCAAACTTGTGGCTCCATGCATTTCCATATGTAAGACAGGCTGTTTAAACCAGGAAGAAAGCCACTTGCCATAATATTGGTATCCTTCTCCTATGAAAAATAGTTAGAAGCAGTTAAAAATCAGTTTGTTCAATGTCCCATAAAGTTGTACTAAAAATACATGCAGCAGAATTGCTTTCAGTTACCTTCCGGATTTTGAGCTATTTAACATACATAACTAAATCTCACTTTTATATCCTTTCACTGCTGTGTTGTGGTAGGAACATACTTCTTTGGTCATGAAATGTGGAAATTGTGTTCATACTACACAATTTAGAAGTTCACCTTAAAGGAAAAAAATAACATGATACTGTGACATAACCATAATATTGCTCTTTTATTGTGCCTTGGAGATGATAAAGTAAAAAATAACAAATGTATGAATATTGACCACAGGAGCTCCTGAGCTCAGCCATCCCTTGCTAGGCTTGCAACAAAGTAGTCTCTGTTAATTGGCATTTAGTGTAATCTGTAGGGTGTGTTTAACAGCAAATTGCAACTGCTCACTCCTTCTGTAGTTTAGATGTGTTGCTGTGAAGAAATGAATGACTAAATGACAGGATGCTTGAGTGTTTTGCCTTCTGTCTAGATGTACTTGGAGTACACGGAGAAAAAGGTGAAGAAAATAAACAAGGAAAATATCTTGATTATGAAACATTTGATTGATAAGTGCTAGTAAATGCAGAGAGAGTGCACTGATGGCAAAGATTAATGGGTGTAATTAGAAAGTTGTCTCCTGCTAAGAAAATGTGGAAATCGACTTGTATGCAAATAGCATGAGAATTAGAGACCAACAAGTGATGACTCATGTATCATATTGAGAGTATGAGGGCCTTGAGGAAGCAGCCAAGCTTCTTGGAGAAAATGGGAATAATTCAGTGTCTGGTATGAAAAAGATATTGCAAAAACCATAAGTGACCTTTTCCTTTTAGTGCTACTAAATTAAAGGCTTGGGTTTCTTTTGCAGAAACACAGAGATTTCCCAGATTCAGAAGAATTTGAAAAAAGAGTCAAAGTTCACACAAAACAGAGAATTAAAGGGTCAAAACTTACTGAAAATCAGGCACTGTAATCTGTATCTTTTTTTATTGCATCTTTTGATTCCCAGCTCTCAACCTTTTCCTCATTAGTAAGCAAAAGAGGAATAAAAACATTTAGGAAGGGCATATAACTTGGGGAGCAAAGAAAATAAATTGCTTGCTGTCTAATGGCATAGGGAGGCAGTGGGTGGGAACACACAGAATTGTCTTGCACCACGATGTGGCTTTTGGACGGGCACGGGTCTCCTAGAAATTTGCACAAACCCAGTTTTTCTGTGAAGGAATGCCTTCTACCACGTTCAGCAGCACTGAATTGTGTTCAATGTTTTTGCAAAGGTAAATGTTTTAGGGATAAGTGAGAACAAAGAAAAGAAAGCTGTTGAGATAGCATAGCAATGGTGATGGCAATCACTGGAGACATTGCTAAGGGTGGTTTAGAGAGATTGACATTAACTGAGTAGACTAAAATATGTTCAGAAAGATCTATCAGAGGAGTTTTTGCTATGGATTCTGATACCAAGGGATCAAGCCCTAGACCTCTGTTACTTAAGCACTTTTTCACTGTTAGCTGAGGATAATCAGACCATGGTGAATGTTAAGAGCCCACTTGTGCCTTCACAGGATTTCTGTGTATGTTTGCTAAGGAGAACATGAGAAGATCTGATGAGAAATAAACTTAGTAGTAAATTTTGAGTGTGGCCAACTGTTACCATAAATTTGTGAGCTAACACACTTTTGTTGCTTTTTCTTAAACTGACAGCACAGTTGAAGAACTGGAGGTGGTGAAATATTTTCAAAAGAAATGAAACATTTAAATTAACACATCATTTGACAGGAATCAAATTTGCAAAGTTTTCTATTGCATATGGAATATTAAGAATAATGGATTTTGTTATTTAGAGGAAGAAAAATTGCATATTGATTGAAAGCTCTTATTCCTATTCAAAACATTATTTTTTTCTGCTGGGGTCATCTAAGGCTTTTCTGTCTTGAGCCGATTGATGGTTGAATAATAATATTTAGGGGATGAAAAGCTAAAACCATTTTGTTTTGAAATGTTTCCTTTTAAAATTCTTTAGAGATTTGCCAAGATAAATTCTACTGAAAATAGTGGAACACAATAATGGTACTTAAATTGCATTCTTAATCACTTTCCTCATTGTATTGTTGTTAAAAGTCTGCCCTGAACAGTTTCAATGCAGTAAAACACTGAATTCTCCACTGCACATATGTCTTTAGGTCTCTATATGCTTCTGTGTACAGTCTCCAATACCATATACCTAATTCCCACATTAGAGGAAATAAGGAGAATTAGAGGGGAACAGTCATCTTGTCCTTGTACCTCAAATTCTCTGTGTGCAGACATTTCTCAGGGTTTTGTCTCTCCTGATGAATGAGATACTTATGTGCTTGTATCAGTATTTTTTTTTTCCACACCAAAGATATGGATAGAAAGCAGTGGGTTATGTTCTCCATGAAACAGCAGATTTATCAACAGAACCTCGATTTGTGACACCTAATCTTTCTGCACAGTCAGAAGGAGTATCTTCATCAGCCATGATTAAATAAAATTCCCTTTTCCTGGATTAGGGCTCTTTTGCACAGCACATTGCACAGACTTTGAATATTATTTTGCTGTGTTTTTTGCAGACAGAATATGTTTTAGAGGATATAGCCTTGAGCATTTAGTCTGGTTGCTGAGCTCTCTTTGTTTCCTCAGATGTTCAACATTTTCTGTGAACCCTCTTCTTGAGCAGGTTGTGTACTTTGTGTGTGGCTTTCTGGTGAAGACAGTCCATTAGAAGTAATTCCTTAATAATAGGCATGGCAGCTGTTTCTGGACATTATGCAGGACTGAGGACACAAAATCATATTATTGTGAGTCATCCTTCTGCGTCAAGACCAAGTTTCTTCTGTCCTATTTATAGGTTAAGAATTTATAGGTAGAAAGGTAGAGATTTTTTTCTTCTCTATGTTTGGACAGCATTTGTTCCTCTGGGTTCTGGTGCACAACTTGTCTCCCATTTATTACTATTACTAATGGTAAATAATGAATGTGATAGCAAACCTCAATGACAGCAGTCTGTACTTAGTTTTTGACACTTAAGGAAGAAATGCAAACACATCCATATGCCTTTCTTAATTATCCAGCTCCCAGAAAGTCAAGAAAAATTGCAGATGAACCAAAGCCTGACAGTGTTTGTTGGGGAAGAAAGTGTGACAATTTCTCTGCTTCTACTTGAGACCCTTGGTCATTTATGGATTTTGTATTAATAGGTACTTAAGAAGAAATATTGTCGGTTCTAGTTTATGAATGAGGTCAAATGTAAGTTTTGCTAAGTCAAAAAATAATCAGCCACAGACAGAAACTGAACACAAGATTTTGTTTGAAATCCTAGCCACAAAATCATCTTATCTCCTAATTCTTGTAATTCCGGAATATCTGTTCTCTTTTCACACCATGTGTTTCTGAGAGGGAATCCCAAATTTCATGCCACCTGTGCGAGTTTTTGCTCATTTGTATTGCCAAAAAATATAAATAAATCTTTTCAAAAAACCCCAAACCCGAAAACCAACCAAACAAAAACTACTGAAAAGAAAGCAGGAAATATAATTCAAAGCCTGATTGGGAAAAGAGTAGCACTAGGGGACTGTGGAGGGATAGAGGAATCTTCATTCAATCATTGCAGTGATAATGCAATGTAGCAGTGGGCAAAGTTCACAAATCAACCGCTGCCCCAGACCCGTGTGTGTCTAACACCAGTGTGCACTGTAGTATTCCTTTATAATCTTGAAAATAAATAAATTTCTCTGACACAGTTTGAAAATATGTCTGACATTTCAAACCTTGGAGCCGAGAACTATCTTCCAAGTCATGTTTCTTTGGTAAAGTGTAACGCTGTTCTCTTTCTGTAATACCTCTACCAGCAAAACTCTTCCATGTGTTCTAGGATGCCAAACCTTTCCTTTTGCTACTGTTTCAAGTGTGTTTCTGACATTTGCAAGCTCTCGCAGGAGCGTTCACTCAACTACCTCCAAAGACCTCATTGTTCCAAAGAGACTGACTTTCCCCCTTGGGCACCAATTAAAATCTATTACTTGTATTCCCATGGTTGTTGTTCTAATTGGAGCCCTGGCTCTTTGCCTGGTAGAACTTGTTAGGTTTTAATCACCTTTTCTTTATTACTGAAACTTTGCTAAAGATAGCAAGAGTGACAATTCCAAAACATATATGTATATACCCTGGGTACAACAACATAATTTTAATGAGACTTTTCATTTAATCTCACTCTCGCTTGTCATCAGGTGTTTAAGAAAAATCCAAGTGAAAGAATAAATATGTTTAATATGATGATATGTGGCTTCCTTCTTTTGTGTTCTTCCTTCAGCCATTATGCCCTGTTATTCATAGAAAAGATCTGTCAGCAACTATTAAATTAATATGCTGTGGGCCTTGCTAGTACAGTGCTCTCAAAGTTGAGGAGAGAAAGAGCTGTGTGCCTGAAAAGTCTCTTGACCCTCAACACTTGTCCATTCTTGTATTAGAATGCACTGGAACCAAAGAATGTAAATAGTACCTTTTTAGTAGCAAAGCTGCATATTATGGTTAACACTCTTACTGTAAAATTATACTTTTGTGCTTATTAGTTCTTTCAACCAACTTGTTTCCTCCTTCAGCTTGAATTTGTGCAGGTAGAAGTGACTGCTGATTGATTATTCATGATTTTTTCACTATTGAAGATATTTGTTTGGAGAGCTACTCAAAATTCTGCCAGAATATGGTGGCTTTTTTCTGAAAAATCGGGGTTTGTTAAAAAGCATTCAAGCGTCTGCCTTTTGTTATCTCTTCTTGTATAGGATCTTTGAGGTTGTATGAAAACTTTCTCTGCCCAACCCTCAGCCAAACCCTCAACTCTTCTAAAGGAAAAAAAAATGTCACCTTGATATTTATCACAGAAAGCAATTCAGTTTTAAGACTCACATAGTAAAGTCTTCTGATATAGATGGCTAGCTATTAAACAGACATTGGTAAGTTGTCCAGATGTTTCTAAATCATTACAATGATGAATTCTGCAAAATCTAGAGTCTTATCAGTTTGCACAAGTCTAATTGGAAAAGAATTCGACTTGCTTAGGAAATGTCCATGTTGTGTATAAGCTGGTGTAATTCCTGGTACTATCTCCCAGTCTGATAAATTCAGAGCAAATTCTGATTCCTCTTCCTCTCTGTTTTTGTTATAAAAGGCAGACTAGTTTGGTTGCTTCTTCAGTTGCTTTGCTAAAGTCTCTTAATATTCTAGTAAGTTAGTGGACCATATATCATTATTTTTGGGCAGCATGATTTCCTTGCCTTCATGTCTAAGTCAAATAATTATCAAGGCATTCATTTACCTGCTGGCACCAAATGGCTTTACATTTGGTGACTTATATGTGTCATGGGTTGTTCTAGGAATGTGTGTGGGTAAGACCAAGAATTATTTTTCTTTTATCTACAAGACTCTGTGTGATATCATGAATAACTGGAATTATGAATAATGCCTTTCCTATAATAAACTCAAACCTGTACCTGTTTTTGAGGAGGGGCTTTTTGGTTTATTTTTTCCCCCCCTCCCTTGGTCATCAGAAGCGGTAAGTAAGAATATGATTTAGGAGGCAATTCAGACTGAGGTTTTGGTTACAGATGCAGTAAACAAGGGGTAGGTATAAAAGCAGAACAACCAAAAAACCAAAACACTACAAAGCACTAACAGAGTTGTGAGTAAAAAATGTCTAAGGCTAGGTCATTTCTGGAAGGGTTCCAGATTCTAGCATTTGTCCATTGCTCAGTCTGCTTCTGTGATGTTAGAACTGCTAAAATCACACTACTTCCAGCTGCTCTTATGTAAGTCTGGCTGTCACCACAGTCAGCGTCTTTCCAGAGTGAATCTAAGCCCACCCTAAAGGTGAGATTTGCAAACATGACGAGTCCGTGCCAAAAGGAAACTCAGGGAGCAAAAAACCCACTTCTTTGGGCCTGAGGGTTCCCTTGCTTTCAGTGAGAATATTTTAAGCTAGTAGCATGTGATTGGTAATCACTAAATGGTTGATGTTGATCAGGAAAGTCAGCCATGAAGTGGCTCTTTGAGGGTGTTGATGGTGATTACAAACAGGCAGGATCTCCAGGCACTGTGAGTTTAGCTGTTTTTTCCCCATTTGGACAACAGATGCATTGTAATAGGTTTGCATATTCAGCAAAGTTGCCTCATGGAGCTAAGCCAGGAGGAATCAAGGATTAGATTCTTTCTTTATCTAGGTCTCTAAAGACACTGTAGATGTAACTAAATCTGTGTGTAGTTATATTTTGCCAGGGCACCTCCATGACAAAGCCACCCATGGGTTTGTAAGGAGAATCCCAATGTGAATAAAGCTTAGGCTTGGAGCATGTCTCTCTTGTAGCTGACTCCTACAAGTGATAGGCTGGCACAGCCCAAGGTATCCTTCAGCTCAATTCAGCTACCAGAAAAAGGGACACAGACTTCAATATAGGTTAGAACAGCCTGTCAGCAGCTTGCAGTGTTTTCCTTATGACTGAAACCTGTGTCATTGCATCTCAACAAATGTCAGTATTCAAGTTAACTGAATTATATTCATATCTGTAGGAGTTTTACTTCCCCAAAGATGTGACTTTAACAAATGTAAAAATTTTTACTAATCTATATTTCATTTATTTCTTTAGCTGCTGCCCGATTTGCCATGTATTTTTTAAAAACCTGTATTGAAGCTTTGCACTTGAAAGTGATTGCTCTTGACCTCTTTAAAACAGAAATGTATTTCACTGAGAAAATCCCAGAATTTTTTGGGGTGAAGTGCTGTGTAAGTGCAAACAGTTTTTATTAATAGTCAATTCATGTGCATAATAAAAAGTAGGTTCCCACTATAAAGAAGGTTAATATTATTCAATATATCTGCATTACAGTCACAGTAAAGTTGTGTGTGTGTGTTCTGTTTGGAATTATATTAACTGGTGCTACATTATACTATATACTCTTGTATATTATTGCTCTGTGAGAGATGCACAGTCTCTACCACTTGAGATGGAAAAAACATGTCTTTCAGTAAAAAGATCTTTCCTAGGCTTGGTGCACTAATATTTTATGAAAAAGTGAATAACTGATTCATCGAAAGAAAACAACATTATTTTTATTGGGGAGGGAGATAGTTTAAAAATAAAAATCAAACCGCTGTTTCTCTAAGTTTACCTGCTTCCAAAATCTAAGCAGTGGAAGGGCTATTCTCTCCTTAAAATGCAAAACCTCAGAAAAAAAATAAACATCACATCCTTTTGAAAAATCCATTCCTAGATGTCATAAAATATTGCTCAGTAATCTGTCAAATCATTCACACTCAAGGATGCTGTGGTCCAACTTGAGTTTAATCATAAGTGAAATTAGTCCAAACATTTCTTTCTTCGGGAACAGACTTTCATTCCACGCGAGTTCTTTCCTGGGGTTCTCCAGGGACATGGTGGCCGTGATCAGAGACAGCATTAATGGTGAAGAATGTGTAATGGAAGAAGTGATGCTCCCAGGGGGTCAGGCAGGTGCCCAGCTCTCAGCCAGTGCCTTCAGTGAATGCTCTTTATATGCAAGTCTCCTTTTTAATGGATCTTTCAATCCAGATGAAATGTTCTACCTGTCTGATTTGTGGAGAACAGGAAAGGGGAGTTTTTCTCCTCTATGTGGAAGTGCCCCTTTACCCCTTCAGTCTGTGAATATTTGTATTTATCTCAGTCACTAGCGGGTGTATGTGGTTTTTTTGGCTATCTTTGGTGCTTTGACAACCCAAACAAGCAATGTCTCTCTTTGAACTCGACTGACACTCTTATGCACAACTGCACAGGGCACACCTTCCTTCTCTGGACCTCAGTTCTTGTATATCAGTCTGGTCATTGGTAGTGTCTGTGAGCAGGAATATCATTGGTCCTGGTGATTAAATAGGTTGCCACAACATTGCAGGGGACTAAAGGAGTGAGAGGCTTCCTGTAGTCACATGGTAAGTGTGAGAATACAGTGGGTACAGAGGTTGTAGTAAATTCACCCTGGCTGCAGCTGCCTCTTTCCCTGTCAGAGGTACACAGAGTTGCCTGTGCTGTGATGGGCACGTGCACAACACAGATTCAGACCCCTTTCCAAATAATTTCATGTGAAACATCAGTGACTGGAAAATGTTTTCAACACTGTGGATGGTGGAGGTGTTTGTAAGTGCTACTCACTGTTATTAACTCCAAAGCTTTTTATTCATATTCTGCAAAATATTCTTCTCTTTCTGGTCTCTCTTTCAGCCATGCTTCTTAGAAACTGCCTATCCCATCACTGATTTTCACTACCAGAACTCTTTGAAGGCATCACAGATCTTGATCTCATGAACCTAGTTTAAATTGACCATCTGAAGTCTGGAAGATCCTCTTCTTCATGATTCCCACCTTTTCTGTAACTCCCTGCATCTCTTAGCAAGTGCAAATAGAGCTTCAAACCTCCTATTTTCCAGACAGAGATAATCACTGCCCTTCAGACCTTGCTTACCCAGTTGCTTGTCTTTTCTGTTTCCTTCTCAGTGGCCTTGGGTATTTTCCTTTGAAAGCAAAGGAGAAATCCTGGCATAATTCAGGGAACTGAGAAACTTAAAAGAAAAAAAAGCTCATTTTTTAAATGCATGGCACTATTTGCTCTTAAAGGCTAGTTGCTCCTCTCTTCAAAGACTTGCCAAGGGAAAAAAAAAGAACTGCTACATCATTTGACTGTAAATTTAAAAAAAATTTCTCCAGCTAGCAAAAGCATTTAAAAGGGGCTTGGCATCAAACAGTCAGTACTGCTGGCACACAGCAAATTGTGTTTAGACACTGCTGTTTAGATAAGCAAGCTGGGGTAGGAGAGCACTCTGTGGAGTGAGAACATGCATTTCTGAGGGTAGATGTGTTTCATGGATGTTGATGTTGTGGATTTGTTTCCCTACAGACTGAGAAGAATAATCTAAAACCTACCAACAAGTAGGTTTTAGTTTGAAAGAGCATTTCAAACTATTTGTAGCTTGGATTGTTCTGAAAGATTTTTTATTGTCAATTCTTTTTCGATCAGTGGTGTGTGTCCTACAAACAAACACACACAAACACATGTAAGCAGATTGGAAAATACCTGGCAGCCAGTCTCAGCTGGTATAAGCTAACAATGCAAAGTGTTTTATGGACTGATTATCTAAATCTCTGTTATAGGATTGCTTCATCTGTTCCTGAAATTAGGTTTGATCACTGTTTTTAAAAGACTTTTTGGGTTTCTTAAGAAGGCATGGAAGATTAAAAATACTGCTTTTCCAAGTGTGCCATAATCTTTGGGAAAGATGACTTCAATGTAGAATAGAAATAGTAATAGAAAGTAGAGAAAAATAGGAGTAATCGGGAGGATCTGGTAGGAAAAATAATCGTAAGGGAAGAGGGAATGTCAAATCTAGGTCTCTGAATTGCATGCATTATGGATTTTATACAGTGCAGATGTTTTCAGTGATAACCAGATTGGCTTTTTTTGAACCTAGGGGAAGACAAGGATTTCAGAAATTCCTTTCTTATGAAGAATTTTCTTTTTTAATTGTGAACATTTCTAAGCAGCAGTGAAATAAGCAAAAAAAAAAAATCTCCATTTCCTTTCCTATTTTACGTGAAATATGTCTTCTTCTAGGTTGGAAAGTATTTGAGCTTATTTAACAGCATGAGGTGAAACTGCAAAAATGTTTGTGTGGAGAGGAAGAAGAAAATAATCTCAAAGAGAAGCTACAGAGGAAATTTAGGCAGAGAGAATGCAATTAGCCCACCTAGAAAATGCCTGAGAGAACAGGAATTGTCAGCATTATTCCTGCATGGTGTTTTGACAACTTCAATGAATGCAAGTGATCAGCATACTAGTTAAGTATAGTCTGGAGGCCTGCAGTGAAAAAAACAAAACAAGTGAACCCTAACCAACTGAACCCAATAACCACAACAAAATTAGAGGTACTTGTTTTTAGGAGGACACTTATGTTAATATTTGTCCTTAAAGTGTAATACACAGCAAGGATATTTGGGAGAGATAATTTTATGGCCATTCAAAGGGATACTTAAGTGTTCAGCTGGTAAAAGTGTTTAATGACTCCTAAAAGCTGCATTTAGATAGGACTTTGCATATGTGAGAAAAACTAGCATGTTCCACCAAAGTTCTAGATTTAAGAACATAAAGAAGAAAAGGGAGACTTCGTGTCTGCTACCCCCTTGAGGTGACCTTGCTTCTAGCAGTGTTAAGAATATGCCCGTTTAAAACCTGTTTGTTGTGTGGCTCTGAAATGTTCCTGTGCTGTGTAGTGATGTCATGTAATATTTTAAGTTGAAGTAGCTACAATAAATGGTAGCAAAGAAAAGCAAAAAAGAGTAAGAAACTCAAAAGTTCTCTATTAAGTAGAATTTGATTATTAGACTGTAGCCTTGTTAAGCTGAGTAATAATCAGAATAATTAGTAAGTTTTGCTCTGATTTTAATTGTGATGATAGCTGGAGTATTTTGAAAAATAAATGTTTATCATGTTAAACAAGATCTTTTTAACCCTTCTTAAATTGCAGTTACTAATTTAGTACATTAAGATCTTTGGTGAAAGTAAGAACAAGGTATGAATGTACAGAGAAGAGTGAATTGGAAGGAAAACTTGGGAAATAAGAATCCAAGCCTGTCCTGGGAATGGTTTACAAGCTTTTAAATGCAAATATATCAAAGCTTTCTGTAAGTCATGGATCTCATTTTTAATCACTATTCCACTGTTTGAAAATCAGCCACATAGGCTCTCACTTGGTTAACATTCATCTTACTATTCTCAGATCTTCATCCAAAATTCACTGAAGTCAATAAAAAGACTTACTTCCAATGTAAAATGAAATTATTAGCATGTCAGAAGAGCTTCCTCTTGCAGTATCCCACCATTGCAGCGTGGAAAACCAGAGCACAGTAAAATATTTCCCCCAGTCAGGGTTTAGACTACCCACTGGGCCATGGAGCAGTGTAACACCATTTTTGGCTGCATGCCATTGAATTTCTTACACTTGCATTGCTTGTCACTGTTTGGGTATCACAGGTCTACTGGGTAATACTCTAACCTGCAGATGAAGAGATCCAACTGTGTGATCCTGCTTGCTACTGTTTCATTTTATCACAGACTTCATCTGTGTGTTTTGAGAAGTCACTGAAGTCAGGATCTGTGTCAGCCTATAGATGTTTAGCTTCCCTGGCTTCTCAAGATTTAAATAGGGGGTGGATTACTTCTTTTCAAGTTGGGCCACAGTCTGATGCCAGCCTAAATTTCTGACAGGTGGGGGGACACAAATGGAAAATGTTCTGATGGTCATTTCTTCTCTCTTGTCAAAATTTGGGTACTGTAACTTTTCTCATTAGAGTTGTGTAGCTAAGTATTAGCAGATATAGTAATTACACATATACTGCTGTAGTGAATAGATATATTTATGAATACAGCTGTCTTCTTTACTATTAGTTTAGTAGGGTTTGCCTTTATTCACCTACATTTAGGTATGCACTGCATCCTGCTCTTCTCTGGCTTCACCTTCATAGCTGTGGAATGAACCTGATGTTCTGAACCAGCAAAACTCAGTGTTTGCCTTGTTCTTTTCCAAATACAGCACTGCAAGAGCCAGTCCTTGGGGACACTGAGTCCTTTTCTGTGACTCAGGATTTATTTGCTTTTGAAATGCTAATACAAGAGAGGAGGAGGAGGAGGAGATATGTCTTCCTCAGCTACCTTAATGATGTCTTTTGCTATTTTAGTATGTTGCTATGGATTAGGAGGACTGCTGAAGGGCCGCGTGGCAACCTCCTCTTTGATCCACGTGACTGGCTCTGTAGGTGGTGGTCATTAGAATGGAGAAACTGCTCCATCCATCCTATAGCTTCAGCTGTAGGGAGCCATAAAGCTAGTTTATATCAGGCCATGTTTTCTATGCAGGTTGTATCAAAGCTTGGCCAATTCTTTTTGCATTCCTATTTCTAATACCCTGCATTTCCTAGCTATCTATAGGGCTAATTTATTCAGGCCTTCAGCACCTCATGTCTCAATTATTACCATGTCCTTTTCCCTGGCCCTGACAAATGTGGCATGGCTATCCCTGATTCCTTTGGAATGCAGCTGCAGGAATCAGACACCTCGCTTTCTGCTACTGCGATGTGACACATCTTTTTGGAACACTCCCCAGCCTTTTACATTGAAAGTAGAGCTGCTGATCTTTGCTTTCCAGACCTTGCTACCTTTGCCTTACTTCACTGCTTATTAGGTCAGCTGCTGCCTCCCATTAACCTGTGATGTGAGTCTCCACTTCTGCCATCAGCCTTTGCAATAAAATGCTTTTAAACGGTTTCTCAGTGTGCTTGGGAGGAGATGCTTTCCAAGGAACATCCACTGCCCTATGCCAATACTTTCCTTAAACAAAGTAAAGTAGTTGGAAAGAGGTATACAAAGTATTGAACTAGAGAGGGAGCAGGCAGTCACCTGTGTCCTGTAACAGCAATGGGGGAAAAGAAAATAGAATCAGAGGATAAAAAAAAAAAAGAATGGAATCAAGGTGGGGAGAAGATAATTGAGGGGGTCTTTACAGAATCACAGGTAGGGAGGGAGTATTTGCAAATCAAGTTGATTTTTTTGTTGTTGTTTGTTAGATGCATTAAAACATTTGCATAACATTCCCAGGCCCTCCAGCTTATACTTAAGAGTTCTGAATGATTCTCTGTTTGAGGGGTATTAAATTCTCTAAACAATTTATGGCCATGTCTACAAGGAGGGTTAGTACCAACTCTTTTCTTCTTTTCACTGTGCCGGGAGTTGCACACCTAATTAGGACTTAGATATTTAGCCTTCTGTGGAGCTAGGACTTTATTGTTTTTAATTCTATTTATGGAAGGCTGATACTTTGTTTTTCTGAAAAAAGAAATGGAGAAAACATAATTTAGGGTCAAAAAACTTGGTTTCCTCCTGGGTGTCAGTTCTATTGCGAATCAAACATTTTATGATTAGTTTTTTATTAAATTGCTGAAATTTGCAAAACAAAGCAAAGTTTTGAGATATGTTTTTAAACATTTCATATCGAAGTAGATAAAACATTTAGGTTTTCCTGACTTTTTCCCCCCACCCTGAAAATGTTTCAGGATAAACTAGCTTTTCTGAGATCTTCAGGATATGTGACTTTACAGTGGTAGTCCTGAAAGTTCAGGTTTTTGAAACACACAAAATATTTGTAACAGAAAAATCTATTTCTGCTTGTTAGAAACCAGAATTGTGTATCAGTCAGTGTAGTCATGAGATGTAGGCTTTTCCTTGGTTGGTCTGAACAAATTGTCTCCTGCATGTGGCTTTCTGAGAATTTGTCACTTCAGCTGTTTTCTTGCTAATTTTGATTGATATGTGTGCCATTATCCCTGTTTTGTAAGCAATTCTACAGTAAGGAAAATAGGGAATTTATTAAATGACTAGTAAGTCAGGAGACCAGTCGGAATGAAATCACTCTTATCACCACAGTATTTGATGAGTTTTTTTGTTTTCCACCTGCTATTCTTGTCCTTGCAGGTAGGCCTGTGTTTATGTAGGAACAGACAGGGCTCTGCTGTGAATGGAGGACCATATCTGGTTCATTGCGTTAAATGACAAAGAGATTTTCTTGTCTCAGGAGGTTTGTGCACTCTCAGCTTCTCATCTCTCATATATATTCATATTGGTGGTATCCACATCCAACTAGTTTCGAGGGAAAAGACAAGAAAAGCAGACACAAACAAAACTTGCAACTCCCTCAAATGTTCTTAAAAGCAACTCCAGTAAAAATGCTGTGAAGCAGCTCTGAATTCTGTCCAAGAGCTGATTATTACTGGGTCTTTCAAATCCTGACTGTGTAATCCTTGCAATACTCTGGATTCTCTGCTAATCCTACACCTACTCTTCCAAATTCCAGCCTATTTAGGGATATAGGCAATACATTCTGTGTACTGGTTCATTAATATGTCTGGACATGGGCTTCCAAACTGTTACAGGGTGTTCAGCATCTGTCTGAAGATACGAATGAAATGTGATGATTTTTTACTGAAGGAAAAACAAAATCAACTTCTAAAATGTAGCTTGGTCATTTAAGATTTGTGTAGTGCTGGTCTTGCTCATTTTTAGGTAGTATTGGAGGAATTTCTCAGAGGAATTGAATTTAATGTCTTTGAATATTGCTTGAACTATTAACTGTTTCCTCAGTAGCTAAATGCTCGTGGGAATGTCTTGGTGCTGCAAATAGTGCCTGCTTTTGGAGGGGTTATTTTCATTAACATTGAAAGGTCATGTATCTTTCCCCTTTGGAAAAAAAGTGGAAGAAAAAAAAAGAGAAAAAATGCACATACCCTGAAGCTATTTATACCAATTGGAAATCCACTTAAGGCCTAGCAAATTAGAAAATCTTATATATTAAAATGTTGGCCAGTTTGTAAAAAATGCTGTGTTTGCACACAAATGTTTATATGTGTATTTGCACACAAATGTTCTCCTAAATATAACTATTACCCAAAATACATTAAAATTATTTTAACTTTTTGCTGTTCTATTATCTTTTTGCACGTGGCTTCCTCTGAAAAATCTTTTCAATTAGCAAAACTCAAAAGTATATTCTAGAAAGAGAGATATGGGCCACATCATCAGCTATGTGTCTTCTAGTACATGATCAGAAATACTATGAAATAACTTCCAAAATGACTGCAGCCTGTGTACGTATGTATGGTGAGGCTTTGTGAACAAAGATTTGGGAAGGGCTCTACCCACGTGGGTGTGTCCTTTGAGCCTGTGCAGTGGATTTTTTAGGTGAGGCACAGCGTGCACAGAACTGGCCCCCACCCTTTAACTCTTAAGGTTCATCTGCCACAGCTGAGCGAGCTTGGACAGTGACAGTGAAGTCCTCAGGACTGGAACCTACAGCCCACGGTATCCCCAGGAGGTCTCCCATCCAAGAACTAAGCGAGGCTGACCCTGCTGAGCTTCCAAGATCTGACAGGATTGGATGTCAGGGAGGCATTTAACTGCCTCATTGTAGCCTGTCCCTCTCCCTTGTATGCTGCCCTTAAACTTACGTTCACTGATTTTATCCTTCAGTGACAGTATGGAATTGTAGTCTCAGGCACACAATTATATCAAAAGAGTTTAGTAGGCTGATGGGTGCTGATGAAACCATTAGTATCAACATCCATGTATGTGCTCTTAACTTGGCATTGCAAAGTGTCAGAACATAATTTAGGTCAAAGCAATAAATGCTTAAACTAAGTGTAATTACCCTGCATGTACAGGGGGTAAAAGTATGTTCATAGAAAGGTAAAGTACTCAGGTAACAGGCAGTAAGTTGTTAAGCTGAGATGAATTGGCTGCACGTCTGGAGGTTTACTTCTGACTTTTCCTAGTGTAACCAAGATTAAAAGTGGGTGATGGTTCTTAAAAAACATGAAAATGTGACTGGGTTTTATGAAGTATTGATTTTTAGTGTAACTAGTTATCCTTGAGGATGGACCACTAAAATGAGGCAGAGTGTATAATTTTCCTGTTCAAGGTAGCAGAATTTTAGGATCTTGTATCTCATGATTCATAGGGGATGGGGTGGGAAATGAGGCTGGATGAGAAATAGCAAGCAATAGTCCAGAATATAATATTAAGAGTATCTAACAGAATATATGGCAATTTCTCACTTCTGTAATCTTGAACTCTTACATAACATTGTTGATCTCTTTGTTGTCATCTCTCACAGTAGAAATAATTTGAGCTCACTGGGACAAGTAACTCACATTTTATTTGTAACTGTGATGCCGCTGAGATTGTATAAATAGTGCTCTGATTGGAAGGTAGAGAATTCCCTGTTTTCAAAGATATAAAATGTACCTCCACTGCAACCTAAGCCAGTCTGTGTCAGGATTACTGCAAGTCCCTGTGTCCTCAGTAGTTGTGTTTTCCATTTGAATTAGGACTATGGCCCCTGCATTGGGCTGATTTAGGCTGATAAACCAGTTGGCAGGTTGAGTTCAACAATGATAACACAAGAAGAATGGCAAGAAAATCTGCAGCTAGAAGCAAAGGAGACGGGAATATTTCAATACCCTTGATTCTAATATCTGCTGTTGCACTAGATTTTCTGAAACAGTACCTAAAAAGAACCTGTTTTTCTCCTCTGGCCTAGAGAGTCTAGAGCTGTGTGTATGAGATAGCTGATGTGAAGCATTCTCTCTGTCATCTCCCATCTGACAAACAGATGATGAAACCAAAATAAACTCAGAGTTCAAGTTTCTTTATTCTTCTTCCATACCTTATTTTTCTTGTTAGTTGATGTCACTGTTGTGATGGGACTAGAGATGAAATATGTTGATATGGACAGGACATACTGAGCTGTTGTAGTCACCTTAATTAACCTTCTGCCACTCCCTGAATGATCCTGGAGAGAACACATCTAGCAACTACCTTTACAGAGGTCAGCACAGTTTTCCAGTGCATCTTAGGCAATACACAGCTGAATGTGAGCTGGCACCATTCTCGTGCTTGGATTTTGCTCTGGCTCTTCTCAAAGTATAGAAGTGTATACTATACTTCTCAGAGTACAAGAAGCTTGTTTGCAGAGGATAAGAAGGTTAAAATCAGTGAGTTTTCTGGAGTTCTGCCATTTTGCACACTATCTAAATTGTCCTAGTGACTTCATTATGCAGGAGAACATGGACAAGGCAGATTTGAGTATAATAAAAGGGAAAAGCTGTGCCAAATCAGCACCTGAATCAACAAATTTAGTCCTCTGACATCTGTTTTGCTTGTCAGGTAAAAAATTTATGCAATTAGCTTGGATACATGCCTACAAAAATATTGCAAATGTGTCAGTAGGATTGTAAAGCTGGAAAGCTATAAGCTTTGCATTTTTCTGTGCAAGTGCTCTGGTATTAGAGGAGAATGTCCCACATGCTTACAGCTGCTGAGCAAATGTTTATAACTTACATATTTGTTTGAGAGAGTGTGTATAATCAGATAGCAAACTTCTTAGAAAGCTGTTTAGCACACAAATGGGCTTTCTTTAAACAGGTTTTTAAAATTCATTTTAATGGGTGAGAAGAGCTGGCTGACATTTTAGAACTAACTGAGTGCTGGTATAAAAGCTCTCTGATCCACAGCCCATGGGAATTTGAACCTTCACTGGAGTTCAAATCTCTCTTGAATTTTCTGCTGTAACTATATGGCAACCTAATATTACTCTCTGAACAGGTTTGCAAATGACCCATTAGCCAAAAAAGAAACTAAAGCTGAGAAGATGCTCTGGGCAGTATTATTCTCTTTTCTGACTGTTTGCCTCAATCTGAGTCATTGATAAAGGTTTCTGAATGCAACTTCTATTCAAGGTTAATAAAGAAATCAGGATATGCAGAGAAGAAAATACTGGTTTATTAAGAAAAGCAGTCATCACATAGTAATGAGATTTTATTGGTTTCCATGACATTTTGTCTAGGCTGTGGAGGGAATCTGGCAAAAGAAGAGGGATATCCAGGAGTACTAAAAATAGTACATACTATCTGTCACATCTTGGCTATTCAGAGTAAACCAGCCAACTCTAGACTGGCAGATGTCATTATTCATAAAATTATACATGCATTGGTCTGTAGTCATAGAAAACCCAGAATAATAGACTTGTTTAGGTTGGAAAAGACCTTTAAGGTCAGTGAATTCAACTGTTAACTTAATTCAGGTCCACCACTAAACATGTCCCTAAATGCTACATCTACATGTCTTTCAAATGTCTCCAGGGATGGTGGTTCAGCCACTTCCCTTGGCAGCCTGTTCCAATGCTTGACCACCCTGTTGGTGAAGAAATTTTTCCAAATCACAGAATCATAGCACCTGGGGAGGTGGGACAGTCACAGAGGAGATGTGAGTGCTGTGCTGAGCAGGTACTTGTCACAACTGCTCCTGTCCCTTAAGTCACAGGTGGAGGGAGGATAGGGAATCCTCCACATCATGTTTCCTGTCTGCCTGTCAGGCTATTCCCAGAGAAGGTAGGATGGGATTCCAGTAGTCTATCTCTCTAGCATTTTCTGATACTCCTCAACCTACTCGCCTCATCCTGAAACTCTGTCACTAAGCAGGGGAGTTCTGCCGTTGGACACACCTCCCACACCATGCTCACCCTTGCTGGCCACTGCTGCCATAAGAACAGGGCCTACCCTGCAGCTTGGCACTGGTGTGGCAGTGTGTTCACACTGGAGCTCTCTCTGGGCATCTGCATCAATTGTGATCATTGCAGAGCTTAGAGAGTCCGTGGCTTTCTGCTGGATGGATAACATTGCCCCCTGGTCAAGTTGGCAGGGCTTCAACACTCTGCTACCCTTGTGAAAGCTGGGGGCTCCTGGCATCCCTTTCCATTTCCCTCAGCCTCCCCCAGTTTGGGAAACCTCCCTGCACACCATGCTGGAGCACTCCAGTACTGATGGTGCCAGCACTGGAGCTGCTCACTTCAGCATGAAGAGTTTACACTGACTGAAAACTACATGCATGGTGGAAATTGTCAGTCTGCATCTAAACTTCAGGCACTTGAACAGAGGCGAGGGGATAGAAATTTACTGGTTTGTGTTCTATGAATTCATAAATAACTTCAGGCCTCCTGCAGCTTGAATCCTCAGGAGAGACTTCTCTTGACTCCAGGGAGCTTTGGATCAAACATCAGAGAAGGTGCAGGATTCTTTGGCAGTTTTTCATAAAGCTGTTCAGAAAGGCTTTGTGCAAGTCAGTTTAAGAGAGCTATCTCTCAGTGACAGTGTGTGAAAAAAACCCAGTAAACATCCCTGTTATTCAGGAACTTTGGAACTTAACAAGACAAAAAGTATGCAAAATAAATATTCTTTTAAAACTTGGCAATAGAGCTGCTGACCTGCAGGAGCCATTCCACCTACAACTTCTAGTAATGTGTAATGTCTACTTCAGATTTTTTTCTCAGACTGAGATATTCAGATGGATGAATTTTATTTTTATTTTTAAAAGGAGAGAATCACTGTATTCAGAGCTATTCAGAGATTGGGACTGAAATGTCACAAACTTTGTGTTTGACAACAACACTTTGTTGAAAGCGTGTCTATAGCCTGATTGTCTCCCAAAGAAGATACTTGGCCCAGAAACATGTAATAGGAAGAAGGAAAGTCTTCTGTTAAAGATACTGCACTCAAACATTTGAGCCTTGGCACAGGCTTTCTTAAGTCTTGTAACGAATGTGCCATTTAATTGCTTTGTGCCTTATCTTTCCATGATTAAAAGTGAAGGTGAGAACACGTACTATACTTGTGATATTCAAAGGATAACTCAAAAGAATACATGTGAGGTAATCAAATTTTCTGGAGATCATTTGCCCCATAGAAATCAATGTTAGATAAATGTAATTATCATGATGAGATTGATATAAATTTGATGCCAATTATTTCTAAAGTAAAAATAATTTGAACTTCACACATTAGTTATAGAAATGTTAATAATTTCTCTGCTTTTCAATGCTAACAATTGGGCACATCATTATCTATTAGAATTGGGGGAAATGAGGAAAAAGACATCTCTGACATTTTTTTGATGGAAGAGGTGCAATAGAATAATATAATGAGAGCCGATTAAGGAAATACTTTCCAAATAATTTATTCAATAAAAAGTTCTATCAAGGCTGCTATTTATCATGTTCCGAGCACTGATTCAGTGAATTCTGTTTTTTATGGTGACAGTTCGGCTGAGGAGAGCTGCAGATACCTTGCTGCAGACTCAAGAAGATTAAGTAATTATATGAAAAAGGTTGTCTTCACCATACTAAATAATTATTACAAAATCACACCACTTGTAATCCTGAGCACCATTTGATGACCCACTTTAGTCAGGAAGAACATCTTTTAGTTTATTGACTTGACAATATAAATCTATCCTGTCTTCATTTTCAGGGACCTGAATGTTCAATGTATGCTACTGCCTCTTCTAGGCAGTTCTTTTATTCCTCTAGAGCATAATGTAGCCTCAAGAGAAGGTTTCTCCTCCTAATGGACTGAGGAGAGCAGAAAATACAGCATACACTCTGTCTCTCTGTGTGATGTGGTCTGATTCACAGCCAAAGCATTCCCTTCAGGGTTACTGCATCATCTAGAGAAGTATATATTTTTTGTTTTGGATACTGCATGTATCTGTAATGATTTGGCTTAATAACATATTTACAAGTGGGGGCCATGGTTAGAGTTGACTGCCAAGACCACTAACACTCTTGATGTTTTTGCCTTTGTCTCTTTCTTTCTGACTGCCTGTCCTCATTTGTTTTCTACTTTTGGTTATGTCTCCATAGCAGATTACTCCACAGCAAGCACCTTGGGCTGTTGATTTCTAGCACGTTAACTACTGCATAGTAATTGTCCACATGTTCACTGCACCAGTGTCACAAATTTGATAGTGCTTATGCCTTAGTGAAAGTGAGGAGAAATCTGTTCACACGGGCAACTAATGTACAATAAATAAGACAGTTATCTTGCCTGTGAGAATTGACTTACATAGCCATAGTTTTTACTTTTCTAGCCTTCCTGGTGTATATGATTTTTTCCTTCACCCACACATGTTCAGTGAAATTAAACTGATGTCTTGCATTGATGGGATCCCTTTGGTTTGAGGATATTGGTGCTTACAGTGCAGTAACAAAATATAATTTGCACTTCTGTGACTCAAGCTGACTATGACAGCAGATGATCCAGCATAGTAGGGACTTCACAGTGTTGTTTAGCTTCACGTCTTCTCTCTCGTTTTCACACCAACCATATTTGTAGTGAAAGACTTTTCACTGCATGTAATTCTGGTACCTTTGTCTGAACCAAATCTGTTCCACGATTTCACTTTAGAATGCAGTCTTCCTCTCCAGTTTCTGACTTACCTAAAATCTTTCAGTAGTAAAGTCATTAGATGCTATTTCCTCAGCTTTCCTTTTCTTCCCATGCTTGTGTGATTTCTCTGTGATGTGTCCAGAACGTGCTCTTTCAATTGCTAGCTTACCAAATCTTGTTTTCTTTATGTATGGAATGTGCTGCCCATCTGAAATGGTGTGTTCGGGCCACTTTTTAAATTTATGCTCAAAAGAACTTAGAGAAATCAGTTTCACTGTATTATAGAGTTGCCAATGGGAATAGTATTCTCAGGACCAGAATAGCCTATCATTTGTTTTTCACTTGTGAGGTGAACATGGCCAGAGAAAGCTTGAGGCTACCTGACATGTTGAGTGCAAATGTAGAAATACTGCTAGGAGCATCCAATCAACCAACTTTGTCTGTATTGCTGAGCAACTGGCATTAGTACCTGTCTATATCTGGAACATATCCTTCAGGAAATACTGTGACAAAATGCTGGTAATATATGATCCTGTTTGATGCTGCCTGAATGGTAAAAAATGGTAGCTTTGCTCTCACCTAGTATCCACTAGGCATTATAGAAATAACAAACCATTAGTAGGTAGCTCAGGAGTTCTACAGAATAGTAGGTGTAAGCATCTAAGCATTGTGATCCTTGGAGTCTTTAATGGAGGAGATGCAGATACAACTGGAGAAATACTCATTGAATATTAAGCATTAGGTGGAATAGCAAGAAACAGGCAGCACTGGAATTTGCCATGGCTGATATTATAATCATTCCTAACTTATTTTCCTTTTCACCAGAAGCATCTCCATTACAGTCTGAATTGTGTCATTAGAAATACTATTGATCAAGTTCTCATTAGCAGTCATTGGCACACAACAGCTATTGTTGCATGAGTTATCTTTGCTGCTGAAACTGATACTAATCACTGGCTTCTGATAACAAAATACAACTCTGTCTTTGAAACCAGCTAGTTGATTGAGTTAAATTGGTTCCATACTCTCCATAATTAGGAGTAAGCTATCACACAGTTTAACATCCCCAGCTCTTTGAAGCCATTAAAGCACTATAGGCTTAGTCTAAGTTTCTTTTGTCATTTCAGGAGTAATAGCACTGCTCAAAGTCATTAGTGCCTCAGACTCTCAAACATTAATTTAAGTTTGATGAGCAGACACCCAAATACCTGACATGAAGTATGATACAGAAGGACAATTCATGCTCTCACAGAACTTTGCTAAGAGTAGAAGCAGAAGGTGATCTTTGAGTTTGATTCCATATCAAGTCACTAAAACAAAAATACCATAAATTCTAGTCGTCTCTTCCAACAGTCAGTGTTAAGTGCTGCTAAAGTATGATTCCTTGCTTTGTTTGCTACAGGATTGCTTCTGTACAGCTTTGACAATTAGTATGATTCTGATATAGCAAGATAAACTACACAGCTAGGAAGGTCACTTTAAAGTACCTCCCGTCTTCTATTCCTTAAAAAAAACCCAAACCAAACCACTACCCTAAAACCACCCCAACACCCTGAAATGAGGCTAGGTTTTTATGCCCCTCCTTGTATGCTGTATTTTAAGTAGAAAGATTAGTTTTGTTATAGCAATATTCATACAAAAATCCAGCAATGCCTTGCCCCAGTTTGGTTCTAGTAACTGTAATGTCTGTTGCACAGGAAAGCCTTCTTGCAAGTTCCACCACTGTGTGACTGCTAAAAGCTTTGGTCACCTTAATAAAAAGCCAAGGAGGGTTATAGATTGAACTCTGCATCAGCATGTCTCAGTGTGTCTCTGGAGACACAAATAGGTGACATTCAGCCTTAAACGAGGCTGTATTTGGGGATAGTAACATTATAACTTGCTGCAGTACTTTTGCAAGACCAGTGCTCTTGAAAAAAGTGGAGCCTACATTTCTTTTCATTGATAAAACTACACACTGGGTGATGAGGATAGAAGGGTATAGCCTCAGTTGATTCAACCTTTAATAATGCCATTAACTTCTAATCATGCTCTATTTAACCTCAATAGTCTTTCGCACCAAGTGACATTCTGTATTAAAACTTGGTTTTCTCTCTGTATTGAACTAACTGATCATGCTTGCCATGATGTTATATGAAGGCAAACCAAGAATTCTGATCCTTTGCTTTAGACATTGTAAATATACGTTAGACCATGATTTAAAGGTGGGGTAGTAAAAAAATCTCAGATTTGTGTATCATACTATTTTTTTCACTTTTATTTAAAAACTTTGAGGAGATGACTGATTTTAGAAGAAAGACAATTGCATGGAAAGAACGGGAAAAATGGAAGGGTCAAGGAGAAGCATCACCAACAATTCTAAAATGGAGTAGTAATAGGGTAAGAGCACTTTACTTTCTACGTTGTCATCCATCCTGGATGTCATATGGCGTGTGCAAGGAGACAAGTGAGGCATGGGGCATTGTTTCTTCATGAATATTTTATCCTTCATGCTATTGCAACATCTCGATGTGACCAAGAAGAGCTTTCATGTATCTGTGTCTGAGTAGGCTTAGGAAGTCACCTCTGTGAAAAATAGCTTTATTGAGTCTTTGTCAGATGAACAACAGTGCTCTTGCTTAATGTGAGCTCAATACTCACAATAAAGTTGCATAGGTATCACGTGTGGTCTGTGACACTGTCGTTCCATTTGAGAGCCTGCATTGTGGTAACGAGAGAATAATAAGAGAACTGAAAAAAATAACACAGCAGCAACCTGGGAGTGTATATGAAAGACTGTGTAAGTGTTACATAGTAATTCAGCTGTTTTACCATAACTGATAAGGAAAAACATGTCTCCTGCTATTGCATGACAACACTGAATTCCCTTAACAAAAACCAAGAAAGAAAGTAAAGAGAATTATTTATTGTTGGAGGTGGAATTTTTTTTAGGCACATTCAGTACAGATAATTTGAGTTCATCAACTGCAACAACAAAAATGAAAAGCCAGACTAACAATTTGCAAGCAGATGCTAATTCCCCAATTGTTCATGCAACATGGAACATAATTTGAAATGATTATGAAATTAATGCATTAATACAAAAATGCTTTAGAGAGAAGCAAATCAGATAAATGTGCATAAAAAGAATTAGCTATAGACATAATTAGTGAAGCTGTGCTTTATTCAGTCAGAGGGAAAAATTAAATCTAAACTAAGTAGAAATTTTAAAGAACATTTCAGAATTTCCATGTCAGAAGCCAAAATGAAACAAAGCATTGGGCTTCAGCAAAGCCAACACATAGACACATGCTCTGGAATTAAGGGTACAAAAATGTCATGTCATATTTTGGTAAAGGAGCAGTTACTTACATAGTAAGGAAGAATTTTCAGCTGTATGAACATGTATCCTGGATAAAATGACTCAAAGCCTGGAAGCAGGTAGATGGTAGGACAGAGCTGCGGGGCATGAATCTGAAGAGACTTTATACTGTATGATGAGCACTGGAAAATCAACAGACAAGGTCAGAAGACTCTGTGCTGTGTTTGGTGTTTTCTCCTAGGTGCATATGTTTCCACTTGACTGTAGTTAGCAGAGAAAGAACCTGCCCTCCACCACCCCGACTCACAGCCCAGTGTCTAAGCTTCCCTTTTCCACATTGCACCAAGTTTATTTGCAGAATCTTTGATTTTTATATAACAGTCTTTTAAAATTAACTTTAGTGGCACAGGGGGACAGACTCAACATGCTGCTTGAAAATTTCGGTCTGGTTTAGTGAACATAGTTGTTAAAAATGACAGGATTTCATTGCTTGCTTTTGCCAGAGAACTGGTTTTCTTCCCCTTGTTTTCATGACCTTTGTAGGGTAGGAATATTAACCTGATTCACACAGTCAAGAAAAAGGCTTCATTCATGTTGAACTCCAGTCCCTCTACTAATTCTTTTTTTCTGCCTCCATGCCTAAAAATCAGGAAGTGCAAAACCAGGTAAACCACGACAGAGTAGATATTGATCCAGCAAATGTACGCTCAGCTGTTATCATCATCTGTTGTGTAGATGTGTGGTGATAGATAGATAATTACTTGAAAGCGATTCCATTTAAATGTAGCAAGAAAATATCACTAAGAACCATGAGATTGTATAGCCATCTCCCAAGAGAAAAGAAGTAACTCAGTGCAGAAATTGTGATGCCAACTCTGATGATTTTGTCAGGAGACTTACGATAAATATGTTTTCTAAAGTTGTCAGCTGATGGAATCAGTTTTTAATTGCAAAGAGTTTACATTTTTGTTAAAGCTTCTAGACTTCAGAATATCATAGAAAAGCTTTTATGAAGTAATGTAATCAGTAACTAATAACCTCCTTTCCTCACCCTGAAACCAACAAAAAGGTAAACAAAAATCCTAAATGGAATGAGACTTTTATGAATGACTCTCTGGAACCAGATTCTTATTTTTCAGGTAGTTAAATTTAAAAAAAAAATGTCTAAGTCTTTATAGAACTTGTCCTAAGTAAATGGAAAAAATTCTTCCACTAGCTGAAAAATAGCCTTTATTTTTGCAGACAATTTAGTAAAGTTACTGCTTTTTTTTTTCCTGTATATAAGTTTTTGTTTTCTTTCATGTAGGTTCAGTATAACTTAATGAGAAAATAAAAGCCCAAAATATGACTTGCTCTTTTTTCAAAACATTTATAACTGTAATGAAAAACTGTACTTTTGCTTTGCCCCTCACTTCTCCCACCCAGAATATCTATCTTTTGGGAATTAACTGAATACTCCCAAGTTTTATCTTGTTGCACTTTCTATTAAGATTCTTAAGTTCAGAACTGAAAAGCAGCAGATTCTAAAGGATCTGACATTTGCCTCACACAACTACAGTGTTACCACCTGCAAAGAAGTCAGTCCCAAGAATTTTGCCAGTAAAGGGAAAACAGATGTAAAAAAATAATAGCAGTTTCTCACTAACCCTACTGGATCAAGCAGCTGCTACTCTTCACAGTTATTACTGGGTTCCAGCAGTTCATGATCACCCTTCTTGCTGAAGGCACCAGCCCTCAACTGAGAAGCAGTGGACTGGTTTAAGTGCTTTGGACAAAATCAGCCACGTTTACTGAACACTTTCAGTTGGTGGATTTTAGATGAAATAAGATGAGAACATTTATAAGAATTGGAGTGATAAGAAATTCTGTAGAGAGATGAGCAAGTCCTTGGGACCAGCAGGGCACCTCTGCCCAGACGCTTTGTGATGTTCCCTCTGCCTTGTTTCTTTACTTTGGGAATGCTATAAAACAGGGAAGAGTAAGAGCCCTTGAAATACTAAACAGTGCAGTGCCACACAGGTGCCAGGGCTAGCCAGAGGCAAGTGACATGGCTTGAAACAATTGGCTATGAAACCAAGTGTTGAGTGAATTGACCATCTGTCCAGCCTTGACATAACTGTGAGAGAATCACAGAATGGTTTGGGTTGGAAGGGACCTTAAAGATCATCTAATTCCAACCGCCCTGCCACGACTAGGGATACCTTCCACTAAACGAGGTTGCTCAGGACCCCATCCAGCCTGGCCTTGAACACTTCCAGAGCTCATCATGTGGATAGTGTGTTTATCACTAAATTGCCCTGCAGGGAAAATTGCTCCCTTGGTGTCCCTCTTTTCCCCTGTGCCTTTTGTAGCTCTGCTTATGTTACCCTACTTTTAGGCCAAAAGTCTCCTCTTGCTTTCATTAGGATTAACAACCCTTAGTGCCCAGTATTTGGGGCTGGGAGATGCTATTGTTTGTAATACGCTTACAGTGCAAGTGGCTTCTTTCTTTTTGTGCCATTGATTGATTAGTGGAGTTTGTCCAAGTAATTTTCCCTCTTGATAAGTGCACTTTCCCTCTGTACCACAAAGTTGGTGTGAAGATTAACTAATTAATCTCATGGGATTCTTTAGTGAAAGGAATGCCTTTCTGAGCAACAGAACAAAGTACAGGCAATATGTATGAACACAACTCATTCCAGATGTCTACAAAGCTGAGGTTCCTTTTCTCCCTTAAGCAAGTAAGACTGTAAGAATGTCTCAGCTTAATTTTGTTTTTCTCTGTTCAGTACAATGCAGAACATCTGTTGCAAAAGAATGGATAATTAATAATTGAAACTAGATGGCACTGTCCAAAGTAAAGTGCCTATAGTACTGTAGCTTTCCTGAGATTTTGTCTTTGCTTCTTTATTTCTTCTCAAAGTATAATAATCAGTCTTTGTTATGTATTAGATTTTATTTCAGTATTGAAGTTTCTACTGTGTTTTACTTAAATTTTGAGAAATAGATTTTCAAGCTGGGTTTGGTGATAAAGCTTTTTATGTCAAATGTATGTAAAGGAAGAAAAAGCATTGTGTAATACTAATGAAACAGGAAAAAGGAATTTTCATTTCATGTCAGATTACTAAATTAGACTCAGACAGGCTATTGAATGAAGAGATAAAAAATCTAGAATTTGATTTGAGGGAGATTTGAAAAACCAAGAAGGGAAGGGACCATGTTCCTTCCCCCAGAACTGATTGCTCCAGAGTTAATGTTTGTGCTTGTGATTAGGAGCTGAGCCTGACGAGTTCTATTTTCAGCACTGCTACAGGATCCCAGTGGGTGAAACTAACCTTGCTGCTTTGGGCTCATACAGCACTTCCAGCTTCCAAAGCCCTTGCTAGGTTTAGGTAGACTTTTAAGATAAAATGAATGTAGAATTGAAGGTGTTTTTGTTTATTCTAGAACTGATTTATAACCTCAAGTATTTAAAATTAACACTGAATGCAAACTAATCAGTGTCAGATTGGATAGGCCCAAAGAGTTTGTGGCATCTCCATCTTTGAAGGTATTTAAATATTTACAGGACAAGGTCCTGAGAATTTATCTTTACCTTTGAAGCAGGAATTTGAAGTAAATGACCTTTAGAGGTCTTTACATATCTAAATTTAATAAATTATAAGTCACTAGGTAAGGCAAAAGTAGCTCAGAAACATCCTGCAGTAATCTATTAGGTTGTATTAATGAAAGGCTTTCTTTGTTGTTTTTAGTATTACATTTCTATTTTTCCATAAAAATGCTGCAAATAAGACTTTGTGTCCTTTTTTACAGTCCTAATTAAAAGACTAGGTGCATTAACTCAAGAAAGAAAAAAATTAGAATATTTATTTTCATTTTATTCATGTGTAATGGAAAAGGAAGCTGCGCTTTAAAAAAATAAGACTTAAAAAGTGACACTAATCTTCAGTGACTTCTTTCTCCTCCACCTCGTTTTTTTTCCTGCCTTGATTAAAAGTTTTTACCTTAAAGGAAAAGTATATATTTGGAGAATTCCCCTGGCTGTTGGGATTGTGGCTTACTCTTGGGAAGGTGAAGGTCAATATTCTGTCTGTTCACAATCCAGCCCACAAGCAGTGACTGAGCAGCACACAAAACCCATGAAGATGTGACAGCCTCTTTGCCTTTAATGGACGAAAGAGGTAGCTGAATCTTTTCATGTCTGGTCCAAGGTGAAGGCATTTTTGAAAGTGGGGCTTCTGCCAGAGCTCAGCTACACAGAAAAAAGACTTCAGGTAGCAACCTGTCCACTTGATGGACGTCCCCATGCTGATGATCTGCGAGTAACCAGGACTGTGTGTGGGTGCACTGCCCTCTCTCGGATTTTGATAGAAACAGGAACACTCCCATCCCAACTGGTGCTCCAGAGGTTTGCTGAGATGATGTACAGAGTAAGGAGGATTGTTTGTGTGCTGTGTTTCCTCTTAAGAAAAACGTCTGGATTTTCTGTGTATTCCCACTTCTGTCAGGTAGGATGAATGGAGAGAATAACTGAATCATGCTTGCACAGGTTTCTCATGCGCATGTTTACTTTTCATGAGTCTGTATTGCATCGACTCAACCCTATGCATGGTGGTGGTATATATTACTTACCTACTACCACATAAAGTATTTCTAAGTTATTGTTCATTCCTTCTGTCTGGCAAAACAACCCCAGATGATTCCCACAGGAAATAAAAAACAGAACTTCAATTGGCTGCTTTATTTTGCGGTTACTTTTGTCCTGTAATGAACATCTTCAATAATACAGAACAGGTAAATGGATTCTTTTTATCCATCCACTAGCCAGCTTTTTATTTTAAATGGCATTCATCAAGATGCCAAATGCAATTCTCAACAATACTTCTATTAGGAACCCTGTGCAATCCTAGCTTTCAAAAATATTGGCAGGTGGTAATTTTTCTCCCTTAAAACATAGTCCTTTGCCATCTTCTATTCTGCTGACAAGAGAGGGTCTTATCACTCAATGAGCACTAAATTTTTCATGTAGAAAACAAGATGACTTCACCAT
>JAOXXN010000082.1:25136122-25148481 GCA_026770055.1 Myrmophylax atrothorax | reverse complement strand
AAGTACAATTTATCAGCAATAAACTTGTGCTGTATAAATGAATGGGGATAAGAAGAAGGACTTGCCTGCATTTATTTCATGTTGCACTGTTGTATTTTCAGAAAGAATTGTCTTAGCCGGTTGGATTCTGTTATGTTTATAGTTAAAGCTACACTGTGCTTTTGGAATGTTGTATTCTTTGTTGTATTTGAGATAAATTAAAAAATATACAGAATATGAGGAAAAAGTGATCTCTCAAAATCTTTATATGGTTCACCAGTATAAAATCTGTGATTTAGGTGCACTGGTGTTTTGAGGATTTTGTGTGTGAATGAATTCTATTTGAAGGGGTGAGGGTGAAACATTATGAATGGCCTTAGTTTTAATCACCTCACAGAAGTTCCAGGAAGTGTAAGAGTCAGGAAATCAGCATGTATGAAGAAAGTACCAGGAACACCAAGTAGTAGAAACCTTCTCAGGGTATTAGAGGTGCATTTGAATCAAACCCAATGCTCTCAAAGATGTTCTGAGCTAGTTTTCCAATTGCATCTGGTTTTTTTAGGTCAATACTGTATCATAGGTTGATTTGCTTTGGTCTCATCTATGTCCAGGAAGAATTAGTAGAGATTGTGTGGAAACTAGGAATGAGAGAAAGAGAGCCTTTTCTTTTTTGAATAGAAGAATACAGAAGTTGCTAAGTCCAGTCACCAAATAGACTCCATGCTGGATTTCATTATAACTTGTTTAGGGGAAATTTTTTAAGTAAAAAAAAATAATCAGAACTACTAGCTTGCTCAAAGTACTTCCCTCATGTCACTTCCAGCATGCAATTTAAATCACTTTTTCTTTAACCAGATTCTGCATTTCTATGTGCATAATGTTTTTTGCATGAGATTAAATCAGTGTATATATCCTTATCAGCATAGAAAGCACATGGAACTACCACATGATTCAAGGTCTGTATGTTGAGAAACATCAGGATCAAATATTTAATCCAATTAGTTTAAATGTTGAATGTTGAATCATCTTGGAGGTTCAGGGTCAGTCATACCTGCAGCAATCTCTATAGGCATTAAAATGAAGCTGAAGGCACAAAAGACTCCACTTAGAAAGCTTTGGCTAGGAAAATTAATCTCTTGAGGATAGAAGGGGTGATGGTAGGTCTTGACTAGCATAATGACCCTTCAGAGGGCATTGTCAGAATGGATGGGTCATTCAGATTCCTGGCAGTTGGTATGTGTAACTGTATTGGGTTTGGGGTTTTGTAGCAGCACCCACAAGGGTGGCTTCTGTGAGAAGCAGCGAGGAGTTTCCCTTGTATCCAATAGAGCCAATGCCAGCTGGCTCCAAGATGGACCCTCTGCTGGCCAAGGCCCAGCCCATCAGCAGCACTGGCAGCACCTCAGGGATAACACAGTTAACTGCCAAGGCGGTGAAGAAGGAGTGGGAGGAGGTGCTCTGGGTGCCAGAGCAGATTCCCCTGTGGCCCCTGGTGCAGCCTGTGGTGATTCAGGCTGTCCCCCTGCAGCCCAGGGAGCTCCACAGCGGGGCACAGATCCACCTGCAGCCCCTGGAGGATCCCACGCCAGAGCAGGTGGATGCCTGAGGGAGACTATGGCCTCATGGTGTTTGCTCTTGTTCCTCTTCCCTAGTGTGCACTTTCCCTTCTAGATCAGTTGAATCAAATAAAATCCGTTTTTCTTCATGGAACATATTGGAAACCCTCATGTTTTCTCCCTGTATTTTCTGGAATTTAGTTGTTTTTTTTCATAGTGTGAAATACAAAGTCAAAAAAACATAGTTAAGTCTAAATTTAATGCTGGAAAGATCAGAGAATTAGAAAGAAAAGATTACATGGCAACTGTATCCTGCTGTTACCTAAATATTCCAAAGCACTTTAAGGTGAAGCTTGCACTATCACTATGAAATACATGAGGAGCTCTTTCGCTTCTCACATAGGCTGGGAAACAGAAACGAGAAGGAAGGAGTATCATACATGTCTGGTGGAGATAAGGAAAGAAAGTTCAGTTTTCAGATGTCAGCTTTCCTCACTCCAGAGGATAGCAGTATTGTGTTGGGAGTGGGCTCTTTGTATAGTCTTGCCATTCAGAGAGTTGATTTGAATCCCTGCTCAGCCTCAGAAGGTATTTGCGACCTCAGAACAGCCTTTTCCTTTGCATTTCTGTTTCATTATATAAATGAGGTAGGGTTTAGATTTTACTTCATGGAATATTAGGATTTATGAAAGGAAAACAAAGGAAAACCAGACTGTTAATGATTGTTACACAATCTGCGTATTACACAGAAAAATAGAAGTACCAGAGAAGAAGAAGGAAGAAGAGAATTATTCCCTGATTAACAAGGGTGAAGTCTAAGAGATCAATATGAGATTTGTACTTCATATCAGTTTTGTGTCTGTGAAAACAGAAATGTCAGATCACTACTTGGCCCTCAGATGAAAACATATATTGAAATTGTAATATGTTCCTTTTCTGTTTGTGGTTGAAAAATATGTGTAGCAAAGGACATTATCTAATTCATTCCAATAATGAAAATTGTCATCAGACAGCAGCACTTGCCAAAGAAAACAAAATGTCATCTCTGAAGGGACTGCATGCACGAGTCTGTCATAAGAAGTCCTGAGAGAGAGAGAGAGAGAGGGCTTTTATAACAACAACAAAATACCACTCTGGGTCTAAAAAAAATCTGTATAAGCAGTATAATTGCTAAATGGGGAAAAATAATCCCAGCTGTATCATAACTGATTCTTGACAAAAAACTAGCCTCCAAATACTTCTTTTTTTTTTCTGGTCCAACTGAATAAACTCAGTTTAAAAATGAATGATACTTAGAATGAAATATCTGGAAAAAGTCCTCTGCAAAGGATATTTTTTGAAGGGGGTGGGATAGATAAGGTGGGGAATTCCCCCTTTGCCAAAGGTACATTAGTGCTGCTTGTGCTGCTCTGAGTCAGTAAAGGCCAAGGTTGGTGCTGAGATAATGGCAGAGGAGGAAAAACCATCTAAAGCTTGGTTATTAAAGTGTCTCATCAAAGACAATGAGAGCTTTGGGCATGGGTTCCCAGGGAGAGATATTTCCCTTTGAGAGCTGTTGTCTTTTCTCACATGCTGTCTCCAGCTCACTGAGCACTGGCTTCTAATTTGAGAGTCCAGCCCTGACAGTAGAATTGCTGTATCTATTTCCTGCCTTTGAAACAAACTTTAAAAGTGTTGCATTTCTCGTTTTTTTTCCTGAATCACCTCTCATTCGGGGCACAGATTAGAAGAAAGCAGGGCTCTCTCGGTGCTGTGCAGCATCACAGCTTCTGTTTTGCTGGGGGAGTTGTCAGATGCACCAGGCAAACAGCCCCTCTGAAGAGCTGTGCTGGCAGAGCCAGAGGGAAGCTGTGGCACTGGGGCTGCTCAGCCACCTGGCACTGCAGTGGGACTGCAGGCACACAGGAGGATGCTACATGGAGCACAGAGAAAGCCTTTGCAGGCTGTAATTAATTCACCGTTAATTGTTACCATCACCAACAAATTCAGAGAGGAAATAACCTGCTGAAAGTTGTGCACAGGGAAACTAGAGGGGGATGAAGGTGACAGGTACAAAAGTGGAAAAACAAGATTTAATATGATGACTTCAGGCATCTGAACATCAATGTCACTGTAAAGCTTACATCCTGTGTATCCCTAGTCTGGAAACACAGAGGAATTTGCTGAGTTGTGTGGATTGCTCCCTGTTCTTAATTAAAGCATGATATGAGCTTTATTAAAACTTAAATTACTCTATGTCAGAGACATTACTTGGCATGGAAGAAACTCCTTCGCCAGAAAAGAGAAAATATTGGCATCAGAGAGATGATAGATAATAACAATAGCTTCTTGTTATTATGTTTTTATTTTCGCTGAAATTATAAAAGCAGGTCTAGAAATGGATTTTTAATGTGAAGGGGGGGAAAATACCTCTGGTAAAGTTCTTGAGTAGGTGAAACCAAATTACTTTTAAATGGTGATTGTTATATGTTCCAAAATAGTTTTTTTAATTTTCAAGAATCAAGACTTCCCTTAGTTATAGTTAAGATTTCCTAAGTTTCAAATAAAAATGTATGTAGAATCTTCTACTTAAGGAAAAATAGCAGACTGACCACTAAAGTGTTCAAAGAGGATGCATTTCGAGCCACAAAACTAAACTGGTTTACCTCTTCTTACTCTCATTATCTTCTATACCCTTCACCTTCTTCCCTCTGTCTTCTTTGATTGTTCAAGAGAAAGGAAGATGAAAGAGGTGAATTTTTGGCTTTCATATTTAAAGTGAATTCTAAAATGTGCCAGTCTGCTGTTTGCAAAAAAAGCTTCTGTAACTAGTTTCTCCATGCTCTTCCAAGATTTTACCATAGAAATGCTGAGGGATATTCGGGTTTGTGTGTGGAATAAATAGCCAAATAAGTAGACCTCAAGGGTTTTTTTACATCCCAATCTCATCATTCTTACAATGTATTCAAATAATCTTTCAGATAAGCCCAAAGCTTTAAGATTATCATTTTTTTCCTTTTCAGTTATTCTCACAGATATCCATCTTTCTTTTCCCTGCAATTCCACTGCCAAAATGTGTTCCAAAAAATATTTTTCAAGGTTTGCACATGGTTTCAGATTGTTTGCATTTTATGCAAAGTCCGTAAAATGGTGTCCTGAAAAGGGAGATCACAGTTCAAAAAAAGTGTCCAACATCTGCTTTGCCAGAAAAGGAGACTGACCAAGTGTACCAAGCAAAGGAGGGAGGGGAAATAGGATCAATCTGCAAGAAAGTGTTGAGTTGACTGCTTCTGAGTCCTTCCATATGATAAATTTGAAGCTAAATAAAGCAAAAGAAATAACAGAACCCAAGTGATCCTTCCCTCTACTGGCCTTCGGAGAATTACCTGATGGCAGCATTTACAGAGAGCATCTGTTTGTAAGTGCTCTGTAACAGTAACATTTGTGTATCATTCTCCAAGACATGTCAAAGTATTTATAATACCTGTAACATGCCTTTTTGCTGACCTTTCTCAGCCTGGTTTGGTATTTATCATAGAAAGATTTTCTGAAATGATTGATATATTTGGTTATTGTTTGTGTAACCAGACTAGGAGAAGGTGTCACGTTGTTTGCAGGAGAAGGACAACAGTAGAGGGAGAATCACTGGTTTCCATGGTACAAATAACTTCTGCTTTTAAACTCATCCAAGTCCTGCAAGAGAAGTTTAGACATGCTAAAACATTTTTTGGCACCAGATTGAAAAAGCTTTCTAAGGATGGCATTAGTAAATAAAAGGAGAATGTTCTTCTGACATAATATCGGGGAAGGCAACAGGATGATGAATTTTCCTTCATTGCAAGTTGTTGGATGCACACCTAAAGTGATCCCTCAGGTAATACCAGTTGTGTCCCATATCACGCATCTCAGTATGGTCTATGCCAATAAAAGGCACCAAAGACACCTTTCAGCTGCCCCAGGTGTGTCCCTTTGAGACTGGAAGAAGTAAAAATCGAAGTCACTATCTCAGAAGTAATACAGGGTTCTTCAGGTTAAATTCTCTAATACCTTTGTGTTTTCCTGTGATAAATGACTGTTTGTTTTTATCCTCAGTTATTCAGTTCAGTGGAGTTTGGCAGAAGATGGCTTCTTCTTCATGAGGGAGTTGCACCAAACAGGTTCTACTGGTAAGAGCAAAAACCTCCTCCTCATTTCCTAGACACAAATTTCCCCTATGTACAGAGATGTTGACATGAGGTCTTGAATATAGTGTGGCTGAATGCAATCTGCAACACCAATTTGCTGAGATTAGTTTAGAACTGGTATGAAAGGAGCATTATGTGTTCATATGACACTTGAAAATTGGGTCTTTGATCTAAGGGTGATGTACAACTGAGATATACTGAATAATTGTCTGATTTGGGATAGGAAAGTGAGGAGTTCAGTCAGATCCTGCTACAATTAAGGGACAAAGCCTGAAGTCTTGAAGTCTTTGAGAATACCAGCACTTCTGCCACAGGTAGAAGTAAACATCCTCTAGTGACTGGTGTTATGTTTTTAACTACGGTTAGACCTACTTAACCCTTGAACGTGAGCAGGTTAATGGCCATTAAACTGGGGGCACTTCTTCACTATGAGTTTACATCACTGTAATATAACTTCTAAGCAGCAATGCAGTGTTTCTAGTCGGATTCCAAGCTGTATGAATCAGGCATGTTTAAGTTCCTCCTGCTGAATCTTTGAATGTCAGTTGGTTTACAGCAATGGCAAAGCACTGGCAAGTTCGAAACCAGAGTTACCTCACAGAAGTATTGTGGCTCTTTGTCACTAATGCAAGATGAACTCTGCTGCATTAGCATATGCCATACAGTTTGTATCTAAATTCCCTTCGGGCCATAGCCTGCATGGTTGAGATAGAATTTGAGCATCTCAGAGTTTGTATTGTATGGGGCATCAGAAATGGATGATTTGACTGCAGTCTCATAGTCTAAATCAAAGATAAGATTTTTCTTGTGTTTTGCCTTACTTCTCTTGCTTACACCCATGTAAATCTGTGAGACTTCTCTTCTGCTCTTCATGGAGGCAGCAGTCTGCGTGTGAGCAGAAATGGGCTTATGTCCTGTGAATATGCCTTTCAAAGAGAAGCTATTGATTAAATAGTCATCTTGAAATCAGGAGGAGCGGAACTGACTGATTAAAATGAGACCCCTGTGGTAGTTTCTAAACTACAATTTTATGCCAAAGCCACAGATTTTGAATGTATCAAGGTTTGGGAGTGGTTCAGTCAAATATTTTCTTTTAATTTATAAGAGAAGGAAGAGCTCTAGGTCAAATTTACTTATGAAGTTGAATTTATATTTGGTCTGCAAAGGATATACCAGAGATTTTGTTTGCTGCTCCTGCTTTTTAATCCTTTCTCAGAATCTGTGTTAGCTGAAGCTTTTGCAAGCTAAATTCCGTTTTTAACTTAAACTCATTTTTCTGTGTCTGTATGGAGAGGCACATGTATATTTTTATCACTATTTCTTTCCTTCAGGACTCCTAACAGGGTCTCAAAATGTCAGATGCAAACACACAGATCTACACATCTGGTTTTTTCTGGGCTACTAAAACCAGAAAGTCATAGAAAGCTGGGTACTCAGTCTTTGAGACATCCAACAAAATTATAATCACTGAAGAGGGTCAGACAGATGGAAAGACTGTCCCTGTTCCTGGATCCCCATATCCTATACAGTGCTCCCAACCTTTTGAAGTTTCCTGTCATTGCTTACAAATCGAGTTTATTGTAAATTTAGCTGATGGATGCCTGCAATACAAATAATGATGAAAATTATCATTTTCCTTTTCTATGGAGCTCAAACTTTGAAGGCCTCTTAGAACCTAACAAATAGGAGAACTCAGGCTTGGAACTTCAAAGTCAAAGAGTAAGTTAAAAGATGAAAAGATGTTCCAACCACCAATGTAACTTCCCTACAGCCAAAAACAAAACATGAAACGGCAAGCCTGTATTTGACCTTGAACAGAGTGTCCTTTACATAACACATCTCAGTGTAATCTAGACTGTACTTCTGCTATCAAAACTAAAAGTCATACAAGTTGTGAAGACAGTGTTGCACCTTATTCCAGTTTTTTTTTATTATGATCATTATCACCTTGGGACAAAAAAAAAAAAGTACTATTAACTGCAATTCTGTGGACACTGTCTGTCCTCAAACCCATCCATGGTAGAAAACAGCTGTGCTTGTGCAATTGAGAACCTGTACACCACAGAGAGCAACACTGGGCTTTTCTATGCAGTTTCATTTCTGTGCAGCCAAGTAACCTGAGGATAAAAGAGGCACTGGAGTGCTGAAGCAGGAGGGCAGCTCTTTGCCTTCAGTGTGTGGCCAGTGCTGATTCTCTGTGCAAGCAAAGCAAAAGGGGACTGGAATATAAGAGGGTACAGGAGCATAGCTGAAATCCAGATTTCTGCAGCAACGTCTCTGTAGACAGTGTTGGTGTACAAGGTGGATAGAGCCTTGCTCAGTGCCCTGTGGTTTGTTTTTGGTTTTGGGGGTTTTTTTAAAATTAATTATTATATATTTTAGCTTGGAAATATGCATTCTTATGAACCTGAAAATTCAGAAGACTGACTTCACTTATTCTTAAGAGCAGAAAAAAATAGTGAATTAAAATGTCCTGAAGTCACAACTTTTCAAGAAAAGCAGAATGTGGAAATACTCTCTCCTGTTCCTGGTGCTTTCTCTAAATCAGTTGTATTTGAAGGGATTAACCAGGACACAGCAGCACTGGGCAGAGAATGAGGGATATTTTCCGATACCTGAGGAAGGCTGAGGAGTTGCTTTAATTCAGATTTCTTTCAATACTATCTAGACTAGGATTTCTCTAAAATCAGAAAACACAAAGCAAGGTCTTCAGCATCAGGACTTCTTGAGGCTGTATTTAGTTATGCTGCTTCTTTTGGTAGGGAGGGTCATCTGGAAGACTCTGAAGACTTTTACGTTGGTTTGAATGGTTGATGAAAGCAAAGATGTATTTTATTGATTGCTCACTGATATTTTCATTGCCATTTTACTCTGTTGTGTTGCCTTGTAAATAGTTTGTGGGTCACTCATGAGTAAACACTGCTGGGCTTGCTAGTTTTAGTCTTGAGAAGGCTCTACCTGCAAATGCTACCAGAAGACCTGTAGTGTCTTCTAGAGCTGCATTTCTTATATGTGTTTCCAAGAGAATTTTCTTCTTTATTTCTTTATTTTTGGCTGCTGTGTGATACACTGCCTTCTACTACTACCCCAGAAAAATTTAACCCCCTGAAGAAAAACATTAAAGCAATCTGATGAGACCTACTACATAACTGAGAAAACACTCTGTGTAGACACAACTCAGCTCCTTGTAGCTGCTGTGTATTTTGTATTCTTGTATCCTCTTATTAAGAGGAATTGTTAACATGGAAATAGAATGTTTGTTTGTTCAGAACTCCTCTGTTCCCCCTTTTCATTCTTCCACCTGCAGCTCTCAGTGGCACCCTGACATCCACAGTTACGATGACAGAGATTGTAATGTCACTTTATGAAGGAAGATACAGGGTAAGAGATGAGCAAATGAACACAAACCTTTAAAATGAGAGGTTACTGGAGTTTTCTTTAAAAACCCCATCAAAACACAAAATAAAAGTAGAAAAAAGGTATCTGTAATCTTCTACCTCATTAGGAGGTTGTAAGGAGGCATTTGAGCTGGGCAGGCTTTAGTGATGGGCTGCTGTGAGATTGACGCCTCTAATAATCGCTATAATTTGGTTATCATCACACATCTGTTTGCATAGTCTAGGCAGGTGAAAGTGGTATACTGAGGAAAATGTAATCCACTCAGAGTCAATCACATGTTATGTGTCAGTTGGAGACATGAAAGAATCCACTCTGCATACAACCCCGAGGCTCAGCAGTTCTGCACTGTATCAACAATTTTCATGTTTTTTACTATTTCTCTGGAAGCTTCCTCAAAGTTTGCTGTTAAGTGTCCTGTGACAGAAAAATATATGGAAGTTACCAAGCTCCTTGGAAATTCTGGAACTGTGCTCTGTGTAAATACCCTAATTGCTAGGAAGGAGTATTCTAAGTTATATTAGTTCATCAGGGTAATACACATACAGCAAGTTAATATAACATGGATTATTGTTGATAGCACAGTGTTTACTGATGTAGTTCACATTAAGGGAAGGGAACGTAGTAGATCCTAGTTAAAAGAGTTGGATAAATGGGTTAGGCACAAGCAAGCACACAAGCAAGTAGGAGAAATGCAAAAGAAATACCATTCCATACTTCAAGAAGATCAGAGAGCTGGAACACCTTTCCTATGAAGACAGGCTGAGAGAGTTGGGGTTGTTTAGCCTGGAGAAGAGGAGGGAGACCTTATAGTACCTTTCAGTACCTAAAGGGGCTACAAGAGGGCTGATGAGGGACTTCTGACAAGGGTGATAAGGAAAGGAGTAATGGCTTCAAACTGAAAAACAGTAGGTTTAGTGTATATATTGAGAGGAAATTCTTTACTGTGAGTGTGGTGGGGCCCTTGAACGTGTTGTCTAGAGAAGCTGAGGATGCCCCATCCCTGAAAGTGTTCAAGGCCATGATGGGGTTTTGAGCAACTTGCTTTGAGGAAGGTGTTCCTGTTCATGGCAGGGGGTGGAATGGAATGAGCATCAAGGTCCCTTCTAACCCAAACCATTTGTGATTTCCAGTAGGGTCATGTGTCCATGATGTGAATGATTCCCTGAAGAATTAAAGGAGATGTGTCAGTTTGGTAAGAGATGTTGCTGGGTCTCTCGTCTCTCTTGTGTTTTTTTGAGTAGTGGAAGGAGAAGGAAATGGAGGCAGACATCGTAAAAGAAACAGCCAACCAACCTTTCCCCTCAAATAATACAAAGACATGCACACACACTGAAGGGGAGAAAAACTGGAAAGCAACTGGGAGGACAGATGAGTAGATAGGGCTATATTTATGTTTTTTATATGAGTAGTGGCAAAGGAAGTTAATCTTCAGAGTATAATTATAGAGTATATATTCTTTCTTTTCCAGAGGAGGCTGGAGACTGTATTTTAAAAGCTCTGACTGTGTTCATTGGAGCAGCTGAAAGAGCTGAAAATTAAGGAGAAAAGGTGTCAAAGCACTGTTAAAAACTTCATTATATTCAAGCAGTTGGAGCAAGCTGGGCAAACGGTCCCAGTGTTCTTGTCAGATCTTGGCATGGTGAGATTTGCACGCCCACCCAGGTGGGCCAAGGCAATTTAAATGGCACAGTGTCTGAGCTGTTTACAAATGATGGTGTGTATGGCTGAACAAGACCTTTTAATCACTGCAGGGCACTGCTGGAGGCTGAGGGGAAAGATGTCAATGAAAGGGCGTTGTGACAGTCTGTCCAGAAAATCATCTACTCCATCTAGCACACAAACCATATTCGATGAGTTGAAGTGTTCCAGAAAGTTAATTAAAAAGGTGTGTGTCTTATAGCTTAAATATGGTGGATATGGGCACATGCCAGAGGAACCCATGAGAGTTTTCAGGACATCTGAACTAAGCAACTGACTGATGGGGAATAGCAAGAGTAGTGAATTTTCCTTGTATTTTTTTTTTTCCCTAAATTGAACACTATATATCTATTTCCAGTTTGGCTTTGGGAGAAGTCACAACTGAAAGTTCAAACCTCTATAAAACAGGCTGCTATTGCCTTGCTAATATTTTTAGGCAGCTTCATATCTGCCAGTGCAGAGATACAGATAAGCTACAGGCAAGCAATACTTCAGGGACCAGAGTGAAGACCAAATCTGCAACCAAGCCTTTCCTTGGCCCTTATCATGCTGCTGCTAACAATAGTGATGGTGAGCAACATGCATTGGAGCACTTTCTTACCATTCAGTGGCCCTGAAAATTACCATTTTCTCACCAGAAAGGTCATGATTACATCCTGCCCAGCCGAAATACCAGAAAACATACTCTCAGTTTGGCAGTGTTCACTAAAGATTCCACTGATTTTTCATTGGATTTAGTGAAAACCTCTGCTTACAGTTCTCAGACAACTGGACCCTGATGTAGCTCTATCTTTGTGATACAGATGAAGGCTGAAATCTCTCAGATTTATCTTGGGCATTAGGATTTTATTCCCGTCTGGCTTCTAGAGACACAAACTTCCCAGCATCATGTGGATCAGCAAGGAGAGATAAAAGACATGCAGCATTCTCTTTCTCTTGCTGTTAAAAGCTCAGTTAGATTCTGGATTTGTAATAGGGATTAGATCTTAAGAAACTGAGATCCAAAATACATAATTTCTTCTCTGGACAAAGTTGAGAAAACTGTGAAGTCCCACAGCAGCAGCTGGGAGCCCTCTGGTCCACCAAGTCTAAAGTCGCCTGATTCTCTGGTCCCAGCAGTCTCTTGAGAGACCTTGTAACTCATAATTAAATCAGGATTCTTCAGAGCTAAATATAGCTCCTCAGTCCCAAATTCTTAGTTTGGCAGAGTTCCACCATGTGAGTGAAAAAGCGTTCTCAGCCCTATTTGTATATCATGGGGACTTTAAAGATGGATGTAAAATAATGATTTGAATGTTCTCCTGAAAAGTCATAACTGAGCAGAAACTTGACCACTTACCTGACTGCCCTTTTCCTTCCCTTAGAGTCTTGTTCTCCAATTGTGAATACGAAGAATAGGTACATTCACCTGAATAAGCCTTTTGAGACCAAGGAGCCCTGGTCTCATAGATGCATAGGTTGATGTGTTTTGCTTTTCCCCATTAAGCAGATTCATCTTAAAAAGTCATCCAGGGATACCATAAATGAGTAAAGAGTCCTATGAGCTTCAAATTCTCTCCATCAT
>JAOXXN010000082.1:25109651-25136022 GCA_026770055.1 Myrmophylax atrothorax | reverse complement strand
GGAACTTGTGAATTGATCTGGGTCACGGGCAGGCTTCATGCAACATCACACTAGAGCAAAAGATGTGAAGATATCCAAAAAGAAGAGAACTGATATGTGCTGGGCCTTTATCAGAATTCGAACTAAATAGGATATTTTTAAAAGACATTGACAACTTACTCTTCCATTTTGGACATGGACAATGTGGAAGAGAATAGAGGAGAGATGTAGCAGGGAAGAATCTAATTAAATTATTGTCAGGGAAGATTTATTAGCCAGATATAAAGAAATGAAGTGCTGATTTATGCCTGTCTGGAATCTGGCCCTTTGTTTCTCAAATATGTCCAGAGAATGTGGATAAGAGATGTTAAAGCTAGGAAACAGTCCTTAAAGTATGTTCCAGGAATAGTAAAATCTGTGAAATTTCACATAATAGGGACTTCACTAAAGAAACCACAAGAATTGCTTCCCACACAAAGCTTCCTGGGGCAGATTCACTGACCTCTGCAAGCAAAAAAAGTGAACAGAGAGTATCTACAAAGTCCTCATGGAGTCAATATAGTAGTAAAAGCAAAAGGAGCCTGGAGGACTCTCAGGCTCTATTTTTGTCTCTGCCTCATAGCAACTGTGTGATCTTGGTCAAATCAATGAGGTCCCTATGCTCTTGACTAATCAGTAGAGTTTATCTATAAAGCTGAGAACAAAAATTTTCCTCAGCCCCTATTTCTAACTTGGTCTGCTTGTCCTGTACTTTTCCATAGGTCTTGAACAAATCAGTGGCCTGCAGGGAAGGTTACTTAAAGGTTGATTGTCAAGTACTTTTGTATCTTTGGACAAAAAGCTCCCTGTTCAGTGCTACATGTTACTATTTTTATGAATGGCAATTAAGCTTTAAAGTGTTATAGAAGCATCAGTGGAACCAAAAAATTGATGCTACCGAGGATTCCATGAACGTCATCCACTGTTGTTGTTTTCATTTTGTCATTTAAAACAAAACCAGAAACCTGCCATTCACTAAATTGGAATAAGCTGTCAGTTTTTTAACATGAACTGGCAGGATATGTCCCAGAAGCAGTGGGGCAGCTGGTTTTGCATTGACAAGATTTATGATAAGGGATTCAGATGAGTGCTGAGGAAGATAAATCCCCAAAGGCAAATTCTACCAATAATTGAATTACAAAGCCATTATCATGTGCCAAATGGAGCAACTTTATAGCTCTATTGTGACAGGATAAAGCTTGTTAGTATATTTATGTTCATAGGACAACTTTGGCATAAGGATCTCTAAGGGTACATTCTCTCTTCCACTCGTTGCAGCTAGTTAGTCTTTCTGTGTAGTGCAGTATATGTGGAGATGGGGACGTGCTCAAATTGGGACTGGGAGAAAGGAATGCTGAGGGTGAGGAGACATCTCAAAATAAATAACATGTTAATAACAAAGTTATCTGCAGAATGCAACAGAGGCAAATCAGCATTTTTTATGATCAGTAGTCAAGCTGGATTTTCCAACTGATGTGTCCGTTTTCTGTTTGGTATTGCATTGCTGCCACTTCTGGGCTACTCTGAGTCAGTGTTGATAAGGTCAAAATGGCCAGAACTGTGGATCTCATTCCATCCACCTTGGAAGAGACATATTGTTATCTGTCTGTTATCTGCCATCCTTTGCTGCATGAACAAATCATACCTGTTTACCACCCAAAGAAGCTGAGGTATGGTCATAGGAGTCCTAATTCTGCACTTGTTCATTTCCTCTGAGACATGGGAAAGCAGCATAATGTCCCTGTCCCATATAAAGAGTGAAGGACATTGGCACTGGTTCTGTCTGTGAACAGGACATAGTAGCATTCCGATTCTTCCAGCCTTTCATTCTGGGCCATGTGCATTAAAGATTGTATAAAATAACAATGTCTTTTATTGCCTGGCTTTAAAGACCTTTGATTTTGGCTGCTGTGAGCATGTGGGGTACAAGGAATACATATGAAAAGGTTGCCATCAAGTTTCTTGTGCATATAGTTCCAGATATGGTGTGACTGCATCTAAAGTCAATTATCCAAACCCAAAAGCACTCAAAGCTACTTTCCAGAATGCAGAAACCCTTGAGATGCAGTCCTTATTGTTTGCTGTTTTGAGTTCTTTGTTGATGAAAAAATGGTAGTTTGAAATTAGGTGCACAAAGCGGAAGCTTTTGCTTTCTTCACAATGATGCCTTTTTGCAGTTCTGAGTGGTCTGACTGCCTTGCAAGCCTCATCAGTTCCCAGCATCCATAAACAATTGCTTTTGTCCCTAGAAGTGAAAAAAGATAGAAGAGGTGGAAACCCCAGGATAACAGGGTCTCT
Source organism: Myrmophylax atrothorax (assembly GCA_026770055.1). NCBI lineage: Eukaryota > Metazoa > Chordata > Aves > Passeriformes > Thamnophilidae > Myrmophylax > Myrmophylax atrothorax. The sequence continues at coordinate 25,133,706 of JAOXXN010000082.1, read as the reverse complement.
ATTGAATTTTCTTGGCTCAGAAGAGCTGACAGGCCAAAGAAGCCAAGGTTTTAGAAATGTTTCAGACAGAGAAGATGGGAAGGGGTTGGTCGCTACAGAAATATGCCAACTAGCATTTACTGTGCAATGGGCAGTGCAATGGCTGCTTTTGTTTAGCTCAGCCTAGTTCTAAACCAGGGGATGATTTGGGGTCTTTTTCCTTTGCTGCTTCTCACAGTGATGTAGAATCTGCATTCAGAGCAATTACTGCACTGCAGCCAGTGATATCGATTTGTGAGGCTCTCAAGTGCAGATGACTACTTAGCAGGCTTGATGGTGATTAAAATTTTAGGAAGCAACTTTGTAATAAGACTGCAGGGGTTCTACATTTTTCAAAATGTAAGCATTTCCAGTGTAAAGGCAGCAGGGTCATTGCCTTGCACTCCTCTCAGCTTTTCTAAATCCTCATTTTCCCCAAAGATTTTTTTCTTTTTTTTCTGTCTTTTTCATTTTTCAAAAGGTCCAGACAATTATACCAACAAAACACTGAAAGTTAATCACAAAAATACAATAGGCACCATTCAACAGAAACCATTGCAAGGATATCCCCTGAAGTTTCAGGGAGTATTACAGAAAGCGTGAGATTAAAGGGACGGACAAAGGGCATGCTGGCATTTTACCACAAAGTGAAAACATAGACTGCGGCAAGAAGAAAAGTTTGTGGATATATGAATGTTTGGTCTTTGAGAACAGATGCTGAAAGGAAAGAATGGGTTTGAGAAACATGAGAAAAGAGCACTGCCAGCATAGGGAACAAAAGTTACTCAGAATAGAGAATAGCAAAGGTTTGGACTGTTGTTTATTTTTAGAGAAATTTCTGAGAGAAATAAGTAGCTAAGTGGGTCCCAGAGTGTTGTTCATCTGTACCCCTGTTCTTTGCAGTGTGTTTGGTTTATCAGCTCTTGAATACAAACCACTTTTCTTTGTTTAGCTTGTGAAGCATGCACTGACCAGGTTACAATGACCTTGTGTACAAAAGATAATGAAGTACAGTGGGCAATTTTATCAAGTTAAGAACTCGGAGTTTGAGGTTTTGGTGTTATCCTGGGCAAATCCTGCATGTAATTTCCTTCTTCCACCTAGGAAGCTTGTATTTTTTGGTAAAATGACTTCCAATCTGGGCATCAGTCAGGAATGGAAATTCTTTGTAATCAGGCTTTTTTTTTTATTCTTTGTAATCATTGTGTTTCATACTGTTGCCATATGCTTAACACTTAATAATACTCGGGCTTATAGAAGTACATTGATCTTTACAGCTTCTAAGTATGATCCCTTTTCCCCCCAGCCAAACGAAAAGACAAGAAAACCCACTGATAATATAGCTGCATGCTTGGCACTGTTGTGATAGCTTTGGTTGTCATATTAAAAATTCAGGATTTCTGATGTGTATTCCACAGTTTCTAACATCTTATTCCCAGTAGATGCTTTAAGAACTGATGGTCCACTGCATGTAAAAGGATATGTCTATCTTCCTGTATCAAACATTTGTCTCTCAGAGACAAGGCTGCCCAGGACAATCAATTACCCCTTTTCGTTACAGTCCATAGTTTACCTGTAATTTGCGTATTTAAAGATAGATAATAAACATATTTCAGTTCTGTAGTGTTACCTGCTTTGGGACCTTTATGTGGATGTCTGTTGTGTAGGTTGTGTAGGTGTCCAGACAATGGAGAGAAACAACCCTTCCAGGGATCAGGTCTTCTCATGAAATCATATCTAACACTGTTCAGATGAATCACAGTGCACAACTGCCTGTTTCACCTCACTGCCTGTAAAGAGAGTTGAGTGGGATTAGCTCAGAGTTAAATATCTATAATGTGTAGCTGGGTAAGATGAATATTACTTTTAGTGACTTTTCAGGTGGTATGGAGTGGCGTATAGAGAAATGCAACAGGGCTACTCTGGAACAAGACAGCATGATACAAAAAACCAAGTTCTTTGCTGGATAAATACAATTGATAGGTGTCTGAAGAGACAGTGTTCAAATTCGTGGAATATATTCCTTGTTCTTTGGAGAGTTCACATCCCCATGAGGGTGTGTGAGGTCAGGAGGAGGAATGCACTGACAAAGAGGTACTGTGTCTTCTACCATAGCCCAGTCCCAGGTGGGCTATTTTAATAGTTCCAGTATTTAAAGCCCACTTAAATAAAAAAGAATGAAGAGGAGATATGCCATATTGCAAGCTTAGTCCTTCTACCATTTCTTTAGAGCTGTTTGTCACTGTTATCTCTCTATTTTGAACTGAATTGTAACTAGCAGGCCCAGCATTTTGGCCTTAAACATGCTGATGATAGCAGGTATAAGAAAAATGCCCTAGGAAGGTACTTCCTTACCACCCACTTGGTGTCAATTATCAAGAAGCAGAGATTTTAAATGGAAGTTGAATGTTTAGGAGAATAAGACCTTGCCATAAACTTTATTAAAAATGGAGAAGATGTAAAAACAATGCTGGCTCAGAGTATTTTCTGAAAATTTAGTTCCCAGCAAAGGCAAACAAAAATTCAAACCTTTTCTAGCTAGTGAATTGCTACAGATTTTGTCAAGCAGAGCTAAAGATTAATCATGACACAAATAGCCTTGTTGTTGTTAACATTTTTATAATAGTTATTAGTTAATGCACATGATGATTAAGTGCTGGAGGTGCCCCTGATTGCAGTCAGTGGGAACTGAATTAAAGTATAAATCACTGTTTGAATCTCACTTCTGATTTCCTAAAAAATAATGAGGCTTTGAACAGAACATCTAATTTGCCTATCACTACAAATGAATGTTTGTCTTCCTTCATGGTTCTATTAACTTGGAGGTCAGGCAGTTAACAAGAAACTGGTTTAAACTTAGCTTTAATCTAAGACTATGACTTGGGTGATAGGACCAAGACCAGAAGCAAGGCTGATTGTCAGTGATGCTGCTCAGTCTGCTGTACAGTGGGACTGTCCATCAAACCACTTGCCATTTGGGCTCCTCCAGTGAGTTGGTGGGGCCAGTCCAGGGGAACCTCAATAATGGAAGCAAAGCTTGGTTCCATAAACCCCTATTTGTGGTGCTCAATGTCTCTATTTTGTTACTTGTGAATTTACAGTGAACAGTCATTTTCTGAGTCAATGTGACATTTCTTTTATTAATGGAACTTTGTTTTTATTAGATCAGAAGTGATGAAATGTCTCAGGATAAAACAAGTTTTTAAAACTTCTTAATTAATGAGAGAACATTGATCATTAAGTGTCAATTAAGCAAATACGCATAAAATGTCCAATATAAAGGAACACCTATAATTAATATTCTGGCAAATACTGTTATCCCATATATTAAAGTCTTCAGTATCCCACTCTGAACTGACCAAACCAGGAGACACATCAAAATGTCACGTGCCACTAGGAACAGAAAGAAGTAAGTCTCCAGATGGAAAGAAGTGAAGTAAAGGGGTCAGAAATAAAGAACTCATAAGTACAATGGCATTGATTAGATAAAATGGTAGAATTTCTTTAAAATATTCATGTTTATTTTAGGAAAAACTCCAGAATGCTTTCAAAATTATCAGTTCTTATTTGTGAGTAGAGTTTATGTCCAGTTGAACAGGATCTCCTGTGAATTTAATGTCTCAGACATTCGTGGTATATGTTGGTTTTAATACCTTTGTCTCGATCTGTCTTTTACAGGTCTATGATGGGGAATGGTAGAGAGCCTGATCTTGTGCACCTGGAGGCAAAGACAATGGATGGTCGTAAGTACATCAGCTTTTAAATATTGTGGGCATACTGGGCTGGCCTCATATTCTTGTAACCACACAATATGACAATAGAAATCTGAATTCCTTTAAGTGATTCACACATTTGGTATTAAGGGTTTGGTTGTTCCAAGTCAGCTCTGTCAGAGGTTGGCCTTTCCAGCAAGGCAAAAAGTTGAGTTTAACAGGCTGTGAAAGGAGCTGAGAACGTGGTAAGGAAGAACACGTGATAAGCAGTAACTGGAGTTACTACACAGAGCACTTTTATTTCTTCTTACGTGAGTTTTTTTTTATGGGAACATGGCATTGAAGAGAAGTTCCTGGGTCTCAAAGTCTAACTGCTGTTTTTTCACACAGTACATAACTTCACCTTGTTCGCAGCTTTAGAGTTAGTGCAGACCAGGGGTACTCTGCCTTAGGTACTACCTTTGAAAATATGTTGTTTCTCTCACATTAGAAACCTTTTAATGACCTAAGTGTATTATTTACTGTTGTTGCTTGTCCTGTCGTTGTCCTTCACTTTCATCAGCTACTTTTCTTCCCTGCATTGCTTCTTGAGGTGCTTTTTTCCCCCACCCCCATTCCAGGACCCTCCTTTACCTGCAACTCCAAAATATTCTAATTGACTGTAAATTCTCTGAGGCGTCCTAAGCCACTCACTGGCCTTTTCTCCTCCCATCCATGCTTTATCAAGGTTTATCTTTGAGCTCCACTGCCTTTGCAGATCTTTCTCTTTGGATTTCTTTCCCACAATATTGGATTGCCTCAGGCAGGCATCACAGTGAAAGCCTGGCTGCCATAGATAGTCACTGTAATTCCATATTGTTTCCTCAGTAAACAGCAGCTTTGCTGCAACATAACAAGATTTTTACCATTTGTATTAATGATGCATTCAATTAATTACTTTTAAATGGATAAATTACTTTTGAAATGGATAAATTTCTTCCTTGAACTGTACCCTCAAATGCAGTGGTAATGTGCATTTGTCACTGGAAACTTAAGAACTATCTTAAAAGTTAATTGTAGAGTAATATGGTTTTTAAATTATGGAAACTTGGCTTGAAAGAGAATTTTTTGGAAGATGAATTTTGAAAAGAGACACTTGTGATAGAAACCATAAAGTTTTAAAGATCTTTCCATGTCAAGATATGCAAAATAGTAAACCTGAAAGAATGTACTATCTCTCTTTCTTATAATTTGTGATCCTCATTATTATTTCTCTGCTCAATTTCTCTTACCTGATATGTCATCAAGGCTTGACACATGAGGCTTTCTATTTCTTGGGATGTGCTAAATGCGAATGAAATATTCTAACAGAACAGTGTTTATTTCAGCACAAAATACTACTGTTATAAGTCATTAAGAATTTGAGGTAATTGAGATGAAAGCACTTCAAGTGATGTTTAAGGAGCTATGTTCTGGTGATGCTTTTGCAGGATGTTCAGCTTGCAGTGGGCAGAGAAAGTGCCATGCTCCAAATGTCTTGAATGATCTTTTTGAGTTCTTCGGCTGAAATAAGAACATTTTGCACAGCTATGGCACATTTCTGCAAAACACTTCTTGAGTTCTTAACAAAATATAAGCTTTATTACAGCTCTTAAAACCAAAGAACAAGCAGACAAAACTGGCTTCACTGAAAAGTCAGGCATATTGGTAAAAAGAATTGTGGAATAACAAATTATTGCTCATGAACTGAGCTCTAGTAACAGATTCTGCACACTTGTATTGGCTTAGTAGTGAGGCAGCACAAATTAAGTTTTTCAGTTTAGTCAGTGACAGAACCACTAATGTAAATGTATCAATGGTGTCACATCTTCAGGCAGTGGTGAACCCTCTTGCAAACCAGTCATTTGGATGAAACTTCTGCTAATGAGTCGGAAGATTCTCAAATCTTTTCATTGGCAATATAAGAAAATGTGTTGGATTTTCACTAAGCGCATGTTCTGTTTTGCCCATATTCCAGGGAGTGTTGCTTTCCAGCAGAGAACTGCGGTGTGTAGCTGGAAGCAGTAACCTTGGAACATATCACAGCATTTTTTGCCAGATGTTTGGAAGCACTGCAGGTCACAGGATTTTAAGACCAAGACAGATAGAGTCTGATCATGGTCCATTATTCTAGTCACCATGACCAACTTGGTATATACAGGTCTGTTGGCTACTGGAGCTTTCTTCTAAGTACTAAATCAGTCTTGTTTCCCTACACGAAGTAATCCTGACCCTCCAATGGATGAACAAACCTTTACTGCTGGAATGGAATGGGTGTGTCACTATCAGTGGGGTGGTGGAGGGAACTGTGCTGAAGTGAGAAAGATACCTCTTTTCCAAACTGAGGGTAATTTGCAAATAATTTTTCTTGAGTTTATGTTTGGGTTTGAGGTTTTTTCTTTTAATGTTTTTGCATTAGTTTATTTATACTTTGTTTAGAATATCTCTTTTGAGAGTTAACCAAGTGTAAAATTTCAATAAAGGGATTAAATTTGAGAAGGTAGATTTGCCAAAACAAGGCAGAGAGAAAGAATGAAAGAAGGGGGAGTAATATGGAAACAGCCACACAATCTGTACAACAAAATAAAAGATCATGAAGTGGAAATATAAGGACTAAGCAAAAACCTGCTGAACTCAGTAGAAATAAGAAAAAAAACCCCCTCATTCTTGTGCTGGTATATTTTCCAGGAGAAGCTGAATAGTACAACTGAGGTGAGAAGTGGAAATGTCAGCAGGATGCAGGGTTAGCCCTTCTCCCTGACCAAGTTGTTTGAGAACATCTCTCAGCAACAACCTTAGTATTGGGCTTTCCTTGCTGGAATAACTCTGTCTCTTCTCCCTGATTATCATCTGTCTGTGTATTTTATTTATTGTGCTTATGTACATAATGTAAAAGGTTTGAAAGGACCAAAACAAGAGTCTCTTAGCAGGCATAAATCAGTGTAACTTCAGCGGTGTGCTGATTTACACCTGCTGAGGATCTGGCTCGCAACGTTGTTCCTGAGTACATGTTCTCCCTACATTTTTTTTCTCTCAGGATCCAGAAAATTCTGGACTCCTGAACACACTGTGTCTTATCAGGCTGGGGTACAGGTAGTGATGAACAGTATGAGTACAGTCTGTTCAATCTGCTGTATTGATGGAGAAGTTGCAGGGCTAATCATCGCCATTTATGTTTTTAATCCTCTTGTGTAAATTTTGGAGAGCACCATGCAAATTCTCATCTAGTGGAATGTGATGGTTTTGTTTATTTTTTAAAGGCTCCAGGCCCAATCCCAGTCAATCTGGGCCTGAGAGTATATGGTAAAACTGATATTTCTGGTTGGAAGAAGTTCATATGAACGTTATCTCACATTTCCATTTGTATGCTTGGGTGTCCCTGGTGTTCTGCTTTGATTTTGGAACAGGATCAAAGGCAAAGCCGGCAAAGTCAGCAGGAATTGTGATTTTTTTTTTGTCTGGCTTCAGGTCAACACCCCAGTAAGACAATTAATCCCCTACCGTTCTTAACCCCATGATAAGCTTTTCTTTGTTACATTCACCATCGCAGTCAGCAGGCAGAGCGATGGTGAAAGTCAAATCAAATGCAACTTGAAGTGCTTTTAGAAGATGTAAAGTTAATGACATGTGGAGTTTAGGTTTGTAAAGAATACGCAAGTCCTGAAAGATCCCAAATTAATGGGCTTATCTGATTTGAGCTAGGGAGGGTACCCAGTGGCCCTCCAGAAAATGGCAAAACTGACTCAGAGGATGTCTAAGTGATGGTTTCTGTAGATGCAAAACAGGAAAACCAACTGTTATATTTATGAGACCTGCATTTGCTTATGTAGATAAGACACCAATTGATTTTGAGTGAAGTTTTAGTTTATGTATTTTATTTTTTTTAAGTGTGGATGAAAGAAGCTAAAGGGTTTTCTAATGTGCTGGCAAAAATTTAGAGAGCTCTTGATATTTAAAAGGTAGTTTTGTTTCCTTTCCTTTTCTTCTGCTGTCCTGATTTACACAGCAACTTTTCTTACTGAAAGGTAATTTAGCTGCTACTGTGATGCAGGTAAGGCCAAAGTCTCACCTGGGGTAAGCAAATGTGTTCTGCTTGCTGATCAACAGGGACTGAGCATTTAAGCAATAATGTCTGAATCACAAGGTTTCACTAGGACTTTAATTTCTGTTTTCACAGAAAATTGCTAGGAAGAATAAAATAATCACTGTTGTGGAAAAAATGAGTAGGCAACCTAGCCTGGCAATCTTTTACTAATGTAGGTAGAGTGGTGAATTAATTTCCATAGTGTCCTAAACCTGTGAAGTGATTTTTATTTTTTTTCCTGATTGTGATTGATGTTTTTTCCTGATCATGATTAGTATTTGTTCTGGAGAATGACATCTGTTAGTTTCTCTTTTTATAACTTTATGCCAGAAATGGCAGAGGATATACATTACTATGTAAAGAAAGATTTCTGATGCTGACATGTAATGAAAAAGAGTAGCAGCAGGATAAAACCAGATTTGTGAGTAGTTAGTAAATGGGATGGTTTCATTTCATTGATCTTCATTACTGGTTAATTGCTTTGCAGTTGCTGAGTCCTGAAGAGTTGTGAGCATATTCCCATACCATGAATGTTTCACAAATCAAAATTCAGACCAGATGGAAGTGGATAAAGAACAGTAACTTTTTTGTTTTTCTCAAGAAAGAAAGGAGTAGAAAGATTAAAGTATAGGAGAACATTTAATTAAATTTTGGAATCCATTGCAATGGGAGGTTGTAAATGCTGAAGCTGCACCAGGGCTAATAAGGCACCTGGACTACCAGGGCAACCTAGACTTCTGTTATGAGTGACTGGTGGGGAGGGGTTACGGACCTGTGTCTTTCAGTGCCATATGTTACTACTGTGTTCTTATGGTTCATTAGTTAGTTACAGGTTGGCAGTCATCCTTCACAAGCAGAAACTATCCCTAATTTGCTCAGTCTAAGTTGCTCAGAAATGAACTGGGATACTCCATAGAAGATCTGGAAGAGAAACAAGTCATAGATTATGTGAATACTCTTCACGTAAAACTTCTGATATGTCCATGGTGGGTTTATTTGTAGAAAGGATACATTGCTCATGGTGGGTTTATTTGTAGAGAGGATACATTGCTCAATGAATTAAAGCCTAGAAAAATGTATCCTTCTCTCTGCAAATAAACCCACCATGGACAGTGAATATTTTCTCTGACTTTATTCCACTGTGCTGTAGGAAGGGGTCTAAAACTGTCCCGTGTACTTTTGCAGAGGTTCACCAACCTTCAGTAACCACCAATAAACTTTCTTGTACAGCAGCTGAGACAAGAAATGTCTCTGGGACAGGCTGGATCCATGTCCCTTGAGAACATGTTATCATGGAGCTCGAGCTAAACAGAATAGTCTAAAATATTTTGTGGCACAGAGTCTCTGGCTCTTAAATTTTGCAATGTGTTAGCATTTGCAATTCTCTTTCACCACTGAAACAGATTAACTTTGTCAGAGGTTTCCCTTACAAGAAGCCTCCTCCATTCTTATGTTCTGTGACTTTTCTTGCTTCCTCTTTAGAAATAGCAGCCATTCCCTAAGAATCCTACTCTGGGTGTCTAAACCTGTCAAAATCAAAGTGTCTGGGTGTGTAAGAATTGGGAGTTCCTATGCTCTTCTCTCCAGGCACAGTGTGACTTACTTGTATATTAAAAACAGCAGCTGTTGTTGGAGGTGAGGGTTCTGGAAATGAAAATCATAATGTCCTAATTACCTATGGCAGGGAAAACATCTGTGCGGGAAAACTAATGAAATTAATTCCAGAGCTTAGCAACTGAATACATTAATTGACATTAATTAATGCTAAATTACAAACCTCTGCCAATGGAATCACATGAAATGTCCATGAGAATAAAACAAAAAATCCTTGAGTTAATGTGAGCACAGAAAACCTCCCCCTAGGAAAAAAAGAGGGAATGAGGCGCTGCAAGAAACCTGATTTTCCTTCTTTACGTCTACCACAACAGAGGGAGCTTTTCTTGTGCACTTCTCAGGGTTTAGCTGTTTGTGAGATTATCTTAAGCAATTTCAGTGCTCTGCCCTTTAGTAGTTATTACTGGCATTTTAGAATTGAAGCCATGGAGAATTGCACTGTAAAAGTTCACAGGAATTGCCTTAGTAAATCTTCATCATTGGTACAATCACTGCCGCCCAGACTCCTGCGATCACAGCAAAAATAGGCATAGTCCCCATTCTTCCATTAAAACAGGATTGAAAGAACTTCAGTCACTTCTAATGGATGTCAACCTGGCCTGCTCTTTAAAATCTCTTGTGGAGGAGATTCCTTAATCTTCTTTGCTAGCTGGTCCCAGCAGTGTGCATTCTGTTATCTCCCTGTGCTCTCATGGATGGAAAGTAAGACAACACTGCAGTCTTCTCTTAGTGTGTCCCAGATAGCCAGTGTGCCTGTGAAGGTAAAACAATGCAGGGGTGGCAGGGGAAAGGAATCAGTGTAGGAAACAGAGATCTGATCCTGTATATCTCTGCCTGGGTGGTTTGATTCCATGTATGAAAAACCACCCAATCTTGTCAACAGCTCAGGTGGCAGTAGGGCCACCCATTTCAACTGAGCCTGCTTTGTTTATGTGCAGGATTGCCACTCATTTCACTCAGGAACCTCCTTGAGATAGACTGAGACCCTACCTGGAGTACTGTGTTTAGCTCTGGAGCCCTCAGCATGCGAAGGATGTGGACCTGTTGGAGTGAGTCCAGAGGAGGCCACAAATATGATCAAAAGGCTGAAACACCTCTCCTATAAAGACAGGCTGAAAGAGCTGAGGTTGTTCAGCCTAGAGAAGAGAAGGCTCCAGGGAGACTATTTTGTGACCTTTCAATACTTAAAGAGGACCTATATGAAAGATGGGGAAAAACTTTTTAGTAGGTCTTGTAGTGATAGGGCAAGGGGTAGTGGTTTTGTACTAAAAGAAAGTGTATTTGGACTAGGTACAAGGAAGAAGACTTTCACCTTGAGAGTGGTGAAACACTAGCACAGGTTGCCCAAAGAGGTTGTGGGTGCCCCATCCCTGGAAACATTCAAGGTCAGGCTGGACCTTAAGTGGGGCTCTGAGCAACTTGATGTAGTTGAAGACGTCCCTGCTTGTTCAGGGGGTGGGAGTAGGTGACCTTTTAAAGGTTCCTTCCAACTGAAACCATTCTGTGATTCTATGATTTTGGGGCAGGGGAGGTCTGTCCTTCGTGATGCAACAGATTGGGTTAAAGAAGAGGAGTGGGAATTGGTGGTGTTGCAGGGGAAGAGATGCATGCCCATTCTCAGTCTTATGGCAAGGATGGGACATGCTGCACAGCACAGTACTGTTGGGTGGTGGAAGAGGCTTTTGCCAGCTTGTCCCCCTCCCTGGTTGCAGAGGGTCAGAAGGCTGAACAGCTCTGAAGGGGAACTTTCCTGTGCTCACCAGAATGAGCAGGCTGGGAATTGCGTAGTTCCCTGCCCTCTCGTGGCTAATGTGGAAAAAATCATGTCCCTCTGAAGGGAAATGCATTTCCGTCATGCTGCCCAGGCTGTACTCATTAATGTTTTGCAGTGATCTGCGAAAGCATGAAATGTTATAAACGGCAGTGACTAATAATACTTAGCACTTTATATATTCCAAGAACTCTACAAATGCTGGAGTAAAATCACCCTCATCAAACTTTCCTGAGGGTTCGTTACCCTGCATGTCTGTTTAAGCAGAAGTCAACAGCCCTTAGAAAGAAGCAAGGAAAGAAATGTCAAATGATAGATTTTAATTAAAACCAAGATTAAATATGAGATGGTAAAATTCCAGCTATTTCTATTTCAGTGTAAAATGCTCTTTCTCTGTTCAGAATTATACCAAACAAGGGTCTGTGACTCTGCAAGGAAAACTATTAGAAGTACTTCTAACATTAAATGCCATGTAGTGTTTCTATCATGTAAGTACTAATGCTGAAATGCCAGAATCGTTCTTCCTGTGTACCAAGTTTGTCATTAAACAAAGTGTAAATTCCAATGGTTCTGAAGGAGTCCAAACTGAATGTTGAGAATCTGGTTCTGTATTGTGGGATAAACTACCACCATGGAGAAATTCAACTTGTTTTTCTTCAGGTTATGAGATGAGCTCCTTGCAGTGCTTCAGAACAGGAGATGAGGACATCCCATATAGTGGCAGTGCATGAGATGGCTTGCATGGCTGCAAGATGGATGGCTATATTTAGGCCATTTACCTTGAAACTGCTAAGGCCTCTAGTTTCAAGTGTGGAATGATTGCCCACATCTTCCAAAATGCATCTACCTACACTGTCAGCGGAGAAGTGGGCAAAACCTCCTGAGCAGGAGGTGCTCTGAGTTACTTTCCAAGTTGATTTGAATTACTCTATAGAGTGTAATACCACGGTGCATTGTGGAAGGGGTTCTCTGGTGGCAGTATGGGGCAGTCCTCTGAAGGTGTTCACATGCTTGTGTATGCTCTGGACCTTGGCCATGTCCTAAATAAATGCAGCACATGACTGTGGAGGAGCTGTGTTGCTCTACAGCAAATCCCACACCATGGGAATACAGGGAAACTACTGAGGCTCAACACAGTGGGCATCTGTCCCACATCATAGACACAGGTTTTCAGACCTCTAGTTACTTTAGGAGTTACAGGACCTGGGCTGCTTTCTGCTTTAATAAATGGTCCTTTGAAGCTCTGGTTTCCTCACTCAGTTCTTTGCTTTAAGCTTAAGCCTGGATAGCATCCAAGTAAATGCAGCAGGGCGGGTAACAGAGCTGAATGACACACCCTTAACTAGATTACTGTCAGATCTGCACCACAGAGCATTGCATTGTGCCACCTTCAAATGTTGCCTGTTGTCTGTTTCCAGCATGGAACTGCATCAATGCCATGGAGTAGTCAGATCATTTATGCTGGACTCTCTCTTGGTAAAGATGTATAGCTCTGATGTCTAATCTAGGACAGAAATGAAAGAAATAATGGGAGTCTGAGGCAGGTAAAGAAGGAAGGAACTTAAAAGAAGAAAATAATCAAGGGTGGATTTATGAAGAATATAAGGGAAAGAAGTTTTATATGATGTTGAGTGGATGGTGTCAATTCATGTCACATGAGTCTGAGAAGCAAAAATGCTGCCTCAGCAAATTGGGTTTATGACAGTAGGAAGAATCTGTGCCCAGGATCTCAAGTGTATTGTTTTTGTTCTTCTCCTTTCAGATGCCCAATACATCACCTGCAAGATGCAGAACTGCAGTGAAGCCACTCGCAGCAAACCCTTTCCAGGCTATATCGACCATAACTCCCTGATTGTCCAGGGGGATTATGTCTTTGTTCAGGTGCAGAACACCCTCTTCTCTTATTTATTATTTTGTATTGTATTCTTCTATATTATATTATTTTCTCTTGTATTCCTTTGCATGTGTGTGCATGCACGTTAACTTGCAATTACACAGATAACCTTGGATCCATAAAGGCACTGAATGGATTGTAGCAGTTTCTTACAAAGCTTATAGTGTTCCTTTTACCTCTGGTATCTCGTCACTGTAGGGCCATAGAGTTCCTGCCTGGAGTATCCATCATATGAGCTGGAGTGCTCTGTGCCACTCCCTGCAACCTCATCAGCACTCTGGAATTACTGCTTTAACCTTGCAGCTGAAGTGATGTGTCAGTCATCTGCTATTACAAGGGAGTAGACCAAAGCTTTTTAGCATGAGAAGGAAATGGGGAAGGAGGGAGGGAGTCAGGGAAAACACCAGAGGAGTAATCAGGCTTTATTGTTATGCCTCAGTTATGATTGTAGTGAAAAGGGTGAAGATGAGATGCACTCAGCCAAGCTGTGTTCCAGGTGAGAACTGGTGAATAGATTTGAACCACTGTGTGTTTCATTAGGCTGCTGCCAGTGTCCATTTAATGTCAGCTGAAGAGGACAAAAACAACAACAGGTTTTCAGAGAACATGGAGGTGAACTGGAAATCATTAGGACTAAACTAGACTTCCAGGCAATTTATGTTCTAGTGTGCTTGTGAGTGAAATGAAGAGAGAGGACTGATATTTTAGGTGGCGTGAGTTGATTGCCAGTTGCCTTCCGTTAGTGAACTCAGTCTTAAGCACTACTCTAAATCTTTCACAAATAAATCTGCAACATATGTTCCAGAACAGCTCTTGTACCTAATGTGTCTGGTCTGAGGCAAAAATGAAATGTTTATGTGGCAAGGGAAACAGGGGAATGCACTACTGTTTAGCCATGCTCTGTCATTTCAGAATGCCTGTGTGTTTGTGGCTTGGGTGACATGGGAGCTGGAATATTTCTCTTTATATGCAAATTGATTAATTACTTCATCACTTATGCCTTGGTTTTGTTCCTTTTTTAAGATTGTTAGTCTTCTCTGTTCTGACCTCATGTTATTATATAGTGTAGAGAAGCCACCTTCTTTGCTTCATCTGAAGTCAGTACTGGGGAGATTGTCTACCTTTCTGGATAGCCCTTGTATTCTGATGAGTTTATCTTTCTCTTTTATAAACTGCTGTGTAGTGTTCCCAATGCCATAAAATTTTGACTGCATGGTGTAAGCAGGAGCATGTAAAGGGAGGCAGCTCTTACCATGTACTCCTTAATGCCCAATGGGACTTCGCACAACTTCATGTATTCATGATTGTAATGCAGTTTGGGAAGATGTGATGTAATATTCAGATTTGGAAAGCTCCCATTTTAATTCTTAAACTTCTTAGGATTGTGAAAAAAATGAATAGAACAGGCCTAAGAGAATACTTGCCAATCATTAATAATTGACCTTTAGATGTATGAAATAATGTGATCCCTGGAAATCACCTCTGCTTTGTTCCATGTAGACAGGGAGTTCACTGTTGCCTGGTAATGTAAAATGTGATTCTTCAATGTGTATTTTGATCTATCTGGCTGGCAAGGATGCATTGAATAATGTGCTACGGCTGATGCTGGACCCTGAATTATACCAGGCACTGTTCTTCAAAAGAGGAATAACTCTATACCAGGCTGAGTATGTTTGGAAGAACAGATGAACACCCTCTTCTAGTCTTCCCTACCTTTGCTGATTCCTGTCTAGCTTTTCTGCAACTAAGCCATTTGGAATGAGAATTAGTAGGCTTGAAAGTGCTAGGATAAAGGAAAGGGAGTTTATTTTCCCACTAAACCGTGATGTATTTACAAACACACTTTCTCATAAAAAATACTTCTGGCCTTTCTTCCCCTAACTTTTATCAAGTTCCCTTAAAAAAATGATGAAGAGTTTTAGAATGAGAAACAGTGCTTATTTTACTTAATCTGATATGAACCGAGCCTCTCTGTATCTTGCATTTCAAACTACTGCAGTGCATTTTAAAACACTTACTACTAAAGAAAAGTCTTGATAAGCTCAGGTATCAAGCAATTAAAGAAAAGTCCTGCATGGAGAATCCCTCGGAATATTTGCTCTTCACTATCTTTCATCCAAGAATTTTAAAGTACTTTACAAACATTGATTATACTTCAGCAGTGCTGGAAGCCAGATAAAATTGACAGCTTTTTTCTTTTGTTTCCCCTCCTTTAATAGGTGGTAGAAAATGATACCTCATGTTGCTCTAACCCAGCATTTTCAAGGTCTTGCCATCAGTATTTATGCACTTATATAAATGGCCAGATGCACAGAAATGGCAAATCCCCTGAGTTTCTCCTGCCCTCCATATCTCTAAATGCTTAGTTGATCTCGTAACAGATAACCTATGATGTCTTGTACAGGGCCACACAGGAACCAAAGCTGGAAGCAGAAATAGAAATTAAGCCTCCTGTCTACCAGTCTGCTGATCTAACCAACAGCCTGCATGGCAGCTCTGCAGATAGAAAAGAACAGACAGTTTTGTGGTAAAGCAGAGGAGAGCTGTGGTATCAGCAGGTGACATAATGGCCCAGGTGAAGCCAGGACTTCACTTTCCCTAGGTTTTCACATGAAATTCTGTCCTTTGTCTCTTTTTGTTGAAAATGGGATTCCTCTTGTTTTATTTTTCAGCCACTGTCAGTCGGATCAATGTTTATCCATCACCTGTAACAGCACTGCAGTTTTAAGACATTGCTACCACACTGTGGTATTTCTCTTAACAGCTTTTGTCTGATATTCTCCCTGATAATAAAAAAAATAATAAGAAAAACCTGATGGTAGTTTTCCTGCTTCTCTCACAGTTGACATCAGGAGGAAGACCACATTATTACGTTTCTTATAGGAGGAACACGTTTGCACAGATGAAGCTGCCAAAGTACTCCTTGCCCAAGGTAGGTTGCTGTTGCTAGAATGCCCATATGAGCCTACAGATACTTTGATTGTACAGAAAATCTTGTATCCAACACAAGTAACTGAAAGATGACACGCAATGAGTGAAAATACCATTCTTCTATCACAGAACATTTGCAAGCAAGAAAGGACTAAAACCAAAAGTCAGCACTTTGGCTAATCAAGGGCATTGGTATGAAATGTAGACAGATACCACAGCCCATGTCAATTGCCACTTCTTTATGGTTAGTTAATTAAGGTTTGGAGGATTCTCTTTTTTCTTTTTTTTCTTTTTCTTTTTGTCTTAAAATTCTCCTCTTCTGTACTTATCTTGTGTGGGTTGCTTTTTGTGCTTGCTTCACTAGCAGATTTTAATGGAAACCAAACAAAGAGAAGTCTCTGTGTGTCTCCTCGGTATCTTCCCTAATTAAGAACAATGGTGAATTATAATTGGAGCTTGAAAGGGTATTTCTGCCTTCTAAGCTGATTTTTTTAAAAGATCTGTATAACATGTTGTCTCCATTTTGAAGAAACCACCGTTTTGCAGCTGGGGTCCTAATGACTTCTTAACAAAGACACAGAAGTTTGTTTTGACCTTCTTATTCCTTATGTAGTCTGTCTTAAGTGAAATTTAAGCTCAAAGGTAGAAAATAATCTTGTGGATTCTATATGAGGTCTAATTCATTCCTAGAAGATAAGCAAGGATTGTCAAAAGGAAAAAACGAGAGTGCAAGGTCAACCTGTTCCTAGGAGTTGAAATTGCACCAGATTTTGTAGGTGGAAACATTCAAAGGGATAATATGGCTGATATCACAACTGGCTGTCTTTGATTCTTCAACCCAAAGGACCTGTTTATAGTGGATTGACTGGGTGACCTTCATGACCTTCCACTGTTGTAGCCCTTGCTCCTGTTTACGTCACCTGAAAAACCAACTTAGAGGACATGGAGTACCATACCAGAAGCCATGGGATCTTCTTAGCTCTGACACAGACCTATGGTCTACTTTTCAGTCACATTTCAAGATTAGTTGGTTTGAAACTTCCTGTCCAAGCAGGAAGAAATTATTCTATCAATTCAGATCACATTAATCACTCTGTCAATTCAGATGTTATTTGAAGGAGCCTTTAGTAAAGGAGTTGCATTTTAGAATGGTTATTGTAAAACCCAAATAAAAATTGTCACTTACAGCTGATTCAGATCATCTGTAGAGAAACTGTTTGCTTTTAACTTGTTTCCTTTAGCCCACATTTATTTTTCTGTCCACCCTCTCAAAGAGATCTCTGGAGAGCCAGGGAAAATATACTACAATTGAATTGCAATTTGTTCTCAGGTAGTAGGAATTGTAGCAATATATTTATGTTATTTGACCCAAAGAAAGATTCTTTGTCACAATCTCATAATATCTTCAAAGACTGAGTGCTGCATTTGACTTGGAAGGAGCTACAGGGGAGCTGTGGCTGTCTAGGAGGCTGCTGCCAAAGCAAGATAGTCACTTTTATGAAATATGAGCAGAGTTATATTATTCAAGGAATTGAAACAAACAGCTTCTTTTATGCCCAAATTCTCTTTTATCTCCTTCAGCTAACAAAGAGGGGGCAGATATGGTAAACAGTACTAAGTGACTTCTGGAATTGAAGACGGAAATATCAAGCTTTTTGTCTTTGCATGTCACTCTTCCTAAACTGGAGGCGTGTGATGGCAGGCAGCTTTGGCAGGTGATGCTGCTGCTCAGACAGGATGGCCTACAGCAAATCAAAACTAAAATACTATTCTTGTTGACATTAACAGCCTGATAGCTGGTTTGATTAAAAGCCTAAATGAACTTGAAGCACTGTTCCATACAAGCAGATGCCTGTGTATGTGCATACGGGTTGCGTTAACCCTCTAAATAGTCTTTATTGAGACCTGTTAATTGTTGCAGTGATGTTGATCTGTGGGCTGACACTACCTGTTCTGTACCACAGCTCCACAATACGGGCTCTGTTACAGACTGTGGTGTCACTTATGATAATCACCTTAAATGTACACACATGGTGTACAGTGTGTGTGGAGTAAAGTACATTTACTCCAGTTTAGACCAATGCACTGGGCAGACATCCGAGAATACTGAAGCAAGCCAAGCAATTTCTCTTTTTAAAAGACCTGTCTTTACTGCTGTTGGGTTGAACAGTGATGGGATGGGTGCATATTTTAAATTCATCACTTTCTTTCAACCTCAGGATGCATATCCTGGAAGAAGTAATAGCCACAAAAAAATAATCCCAAAACTTTAAATACAGACCTTAAAAGAGCTGACAGTCCCAGTAATTGGCAGAATAAAATTGGCATTACACACCCTTTCTATTTTACTTGCCAGGAAGAAAAGTTCCCTGACCAAGTGCAAAAAGGGCAATTGAAGCATGTTTAGTAATTCAGAAAGCCTCAGCCTTTAGTCATTAGAGTAAACACCTGATTAAACTCATGTACAGCATCGTGCTGTTACTTTGTCTTTGGAAAGGCAAAAGGGAGAGATAGTAGAACTGTATATTAATGTACTTCCAGTATGTGCTGGAAAAGAGAAAAAAGCTCAGGCGCTCAGTAGGCAGATGCATGGAGAGCACCTGAAGTTCACAACTGTTTGAGAAAGGTGCCTTATTTCACATTCCTGTCCTCTTCCATCTCTGTGATGAAGGCTGTAGTTCTGTATTATTCAACCCCCTAAAAAATCAACCTAAAAATTATATGGTGATTGATTTTAAGTTTGCCAATGTGGAAATGAAAAAAATTCTTGTTGTCAGTCAAAGACCTGTTTGATGTCCATAGACTGATCCTTTTCTTTCAAAGCTTTGTGTCATTGCTGCGTCTATTGGACAAGTCTATATTAAGAGGAAAAGTGAATTTATCCCCAAAGGCGCACAGTTGGAACTATCTTTTTTGACTTTCTTCACTATGTGTATTATGCCAGTTCAGTCTCGATCTCTGCTTCCCCAGGCTTAAATTCCTTCAGCCTTCCTGGAAGGTTCTTTAGACTTGCATCTTACAGCATGATCTGATCAAATTCAGGGACCATCTAGTGAATAAATTAACTTGTTTTTTTCTTTTCTCTGGTATTAATCCAAGTATCTTTTTATCCCTCTCCCCTAGTTATTTTGAAACTATTAATTGAAATGGTAAGTTAATGAAACAGTACAATCACCAGACAAAACAAGTTTTACTCATAATCTCTCTGTGTTTAAGTAGAGAGGCCTGCCCATATATGCACATATGTGGAAGATAAAACTTGAGATTAGAGCTGTGCTAGGCAATGTCGCCTGAAGCACACTGGGAACACCTACTGATGTAGATCTCCCAGCAGATTCACCGGGGTGACAGACTGAAATAAGGAGCCTCAGACAAACAGCTGTGGCTGTAACTTCTACTAGCACAGCTGGAGTTACGAGAGGATGTCTATTCACAGCCAAAATTGGTAGAAAGCAGTGGGACTTTTATTACCTTTCCTATTGCCTCAGGAATTAAACCAATCTGTTCCTCCACAATCTGAGTCCATCTTCTGGGATATGATTTTCTCCAGTGCAAAGAAGCAAGTAAATCAAGTGCATATTCATCCACTCTGTATTCAGAACTGGATCGGGATGAACAAACAACTGGTCTGAATCTTAACTCCACGGTGAATCTGCTTTCAAATTTATAGATCAAATTTATTCATTATATTATTTTTTTATCTTTACATTACAAGGCTTCACCTGGAAGT
The DNA here is from genome assembly GCA_026770055.1 of Myrmophylax atrothorax. Classification (NCBI taxonomy): domain Eukaryota; kingdom Metazoa; phylum Chordata; class Aves; order Passeriformes; family Thamnophilidae; genus Myrmophylax; species Myrmophylax atrothorax. The sequence continues at coordinate 25,113,933 of JAOXXN010000082.1, read as the reverse complement.
ATTAATTCTCCTTAAAAATCCACAAGACAGTGAATTATCAAAGACTGTTATTAACAGAAGGAAGAAGTAGCATCAGCTTCCAAAGAGTATATTTTCTGATTAGGTTCCCAGTTTTGCATATAGAAAGTCCTGGATAAGATTCATGGAAGCAGAATAACTTTTGGGATATCTGCCCAAAACAGACAGAATAGCTGAGTCTTCTGGGAATCACCTGGTGCTAAGAAATCTTCATTTCTTTTCCTACCTCCATAGATTTTTATGGCACCAAAGAACTGAGAGTGCCTGTGCTGGGCAGATAGAGCCTGGGAATTTCATTATAACAATCTCTTTCTTTGGTGGCTTTTTCCATTGGATATTAATTTCTCCAGGTATTGAAAGATGGAATCAGGTTTAATAGTTTCTGATTTTTTCTTTAATTATGCAATCTTTTCATTGTTTCCTGCCTGCTGTAACACACAGAATAAACAGAGTAAAATAAAACCTCACTCATAACACCAGTGAGGTAACTATAATTCTATTCTTTACATCTTGTGAGGACTTGAGTTGTTTTTCTGTTGCATTTCTTCAGGTGTGGTGTTTAGTACATTGGTCCAGGACCTTGACTCTAGTCCACACTGTCATCAGAAACTGTGATAACAGCAACATTGGCTGCAGACCTTAACCAATTAGAACCTCCTTATATCAGGTCCCAAGCATACTTGGCTTCTGAATGCTGGGCAAGAAACAAGTGTTTCAGGCGCTCCTTTTTTCCTTTCTTTTTTTTTTCTTTTTTAAGCATTTTTATTATCTGTTATTCTACAATCAGAAGTGGAATGACTTGGGTGCCAAAAGAAAAAAAAAATAACCCTCCCTACCCCTCAGACAAAGTATTCATTAAAATGAAGGTGTTGGTAAGGGGTGGTGGTGAAAGTGCTGTTGTATAACCCTGTACTACCAAAGTAAGTGTTCAATTAACACCTCATCAATTAATTACTGCTTTGAAAATTGACAGAAGAGAGCTGGTGTAAATCCCTGGATGGAATTACCTGTTTACAGCAGTATTGTCTACAGTTTCCAATTAAACTCCAGCCTAAATGTATGCCTTACTCCTCCATGATTACTTTGGTGCCCTTGGAAATGGCAGCACAGAGCTCCCTCTACTAACCTCCCTCTCTTTTCTTTCCCCAGGACATGCATGTTATCAGCACAGACGAGAATCAGGTGTTTGCAGCTGTACAAGAGTGGAACCAGAATGACACATACAATCTGTACATCTCCGACACCCGAGGGATCTACTTCACCCTCGCCTTGGAAAATGTCAAGAGTAGTCAAGGACTGGAGGGGAATGTGATGATTGACCTCTATGAGGTATGTCATAACTCCAAACATCTCATTTCTATTTCAGAAGCTCACATGATGCCAGTACCATTTCCTTCTTGCACATCAGTCTCGTAATAGGCATGTGAACAGCAAAGCCAGCAAGTGACTAAACACATTGTTTTACCCTCCTTTTACTCAAGGGCCTCTGTGCAGTCAGCTGAGTTTTAAATCCAGGTTTTGCACAGGTGTTGAATTAAGGCCAGCCTAATATTATGAACAGATTCACTGCTGTATTCTCCAGAGGGTTCTCAGGTGAGGAAGAGCTCATGGCTCTTTCATGCATAGGAAAATGTAGTAGAACAGTTGCTAAGAGAAACTCAGCCAAAATCCTTGTGCCCCAGTATCAGCTTGGACCCACATTGGCTCTATGACTCTGAAAGCTCCAACAATCTGAACAGTATCCTTCTCCAATTTTTTTTTTTTTTTTTTTTTTTTTGCATTTCTGCCAGTTCAACCTCTTGTTTTAGAAGTTAAGGAGAGACAGCAGTTTTCAGCTGTCTTTGTCACTTCTCTCAGCTTGGACTATTCTGGGAACTTAAGTGATTGTAGGTGTGCCCTCTTGGGCTATCCCATGAGCCTGGAAACTCTCCTAACTCTTTTGATGGCCTCTTTACCCCTGAGCCTTTTTCTGAAAAAGTGTGCTCTCCTTAAGCTCACCAGTAGAAAGGCCAATTTACATTGTCTTCTATGACAACTGATCCTAAGAATAGGACTTTTAATGTGCTCTTGTACATCTCTTGCTCCGCTGCTTGTTTTACCTCTGGAAACAGCACTCAACTGAGGAGAAATTCAGTCCTCAGCTGCTGTTTTGAGAGTCAGTTTCTCTTTCTAGGTCTCCTCCAGGGTATTTTCTGACCATTTAGAATAAAAATCATGAACTAGGTCTGAGTACCTTTGAAAATGAAGATGCTTCCCATATTTCCCCGTCACTGTCTGTATATTAGCTCTGCCATATAGTTTTCCTTCAGCTGACCTTAACTTGGAAACCACCTTTAGTTGTCCAGAGAGTCTGAGCACTGCACATCAGTGCAGATGAACCATAGGAGGATGGGCACTGTCATTTCAGTCATTTTTTACTATTAATCTCTCTGCAGTCCTGGCAGCCCATGGAAAAACTGTTGCCTCTTATTACTGTCAGCTCAGGAAGCAGTTTTACTGCATTATGTAAAGGTGTCCTACATCCCGGGGAGGGGAAGAAAAGCTTTTGTTTTGTTTTATTCAGCTGACACCACACAGTAACCTGGACTGAAATTGATGGAATCAGACTTACAGTGTCATATCTGCTGATTATCTAGATAGAAAGAATATTGGCTGACATGGAACCTGGCACAAACCTTCCTTTCCATTTGATGTTCTAGCTGGAAGGGAACAGAAAGCCAGCCAATGTGGTTCTCTGAGTCAGATTATTGCAAAAGATGAGTGCTCTAGGGGTAAATGGAGATGAAGACAAGAGAAGAAAAAAAACTCCATAGATAAATTAAAAGGAAGTGTGGAGATTTCAAAGAGTCCTTCTGTGGTGGCAGCAGTAAATGAAAAAAGCACAATTATTTGAGAAGATGCCAGAGAAAGGCTCTTTGAATGGTCATGTGTCTGTATGCATGTTTGTCATGTGTTATAAGTAAGTTCTTCTGGTTGAACTGTAGTGAACATGTTTGTGTGCGTAATTCCTAAACTGATTCGAGATCAAGGATTAATCTGCTCAAGGCTGCTCAACAGGGAATTGCACTGGGTACAAAGAGAAAATAAAAATTCTTTCATGGTGTCTCATTGAGTTCTCCCCACAAAAAGGCTATCCTAAAGACCATCTCCTAGAGTGAGAGAAGAGCTAAAATAATTGACTCCTGGATCTGAGTGCCCTTTCTGGTTCCTATGTCTCTCCAATGATGTGGAACAGCTCTATTGGACTGGTCTGCAGCAAGACAGTTGTGCCTGTGGGAATCCATGACTTAAGTGATAACAGACTGTGAGGAGATGTGTCTGTAGCTATGGTATATATGCCTATCACTCTGGGACTTATTTGTATCTTGGCTGAGAAGGATACATTTGATGAATGAAGGTGGTGACAAGGAGGGAGGAATGTCTTTTGAGTTGTGTGATCAAGTGTCTCATAAGAATCTTTCTGATACTGTAGACCAGCATTTGTATCTGCGCACAGTGCATTTGGGGAGTGAGGATTGTCTACAGTTCCTGTGTGGGAACTGATGGAGTGCTTTTCTCTCTGACCACTGCTGGTCATGCACTCCTTGCATGGGTCTTTCTGTGTGATGACTGTATGCACAGCAGGGATGAACAGATCACTGTGTGTTCCATGGTTGTGTGTATATGCAATAGGTGTATCCCTTCCTACTGAGAGTACACCAGCATGTATAGTGCGTGCAGTCTTTTTTAAGATAAAGCTGTCCAAGACTGACAGTGTAACTTAACTTTGCTTTCTCAGGAAAGGGTTCTGAGTCACAGCCCATGACTAGAATCATAAAAAGAAAAATTCACAGGACTTCAGAACATATTTATCACCTGATATATAAAATGCTCTTTAATCATTTATGGCCAGCATTTCATGGGGACTATATAATAGAACTATTTCAGGACAACAACAAAGCAAAGTACAAATGGAAATACAGGCTCTAGCCTCTGGTAGTAAAGACACAACTATGTTATTTTTCCAGCCCTGTATATTCATGCAATATCACTGGGAGACAGAGTACTCTTGTCTTTTCAGACAGCAAAGAAATCCTGCATACTTAATTGGATAGGAACAAACAAATCTGACTAAGAAATTGAGAAAGTTATCTTTTTTTCTGCTTATTTCAACAATAACAAATTAGTTAGCTACTTAATTTAAAAACTATTGCCCGTTATAGCAAGTTATGTGAAAGTCTTTATGCACCTTCAAATGAAATCCCGTGCCATTGCTCAAGCAGGA
>JAOXXN010000082.1:25085325-25105479 GCA_026770055.1 Myrmophylax atrothorax | reverse complement strand
GGGGGATGTTAATGTGATTATTTCTCAGAGAAGTGCCTTCAGCCAGAGAAGATAGAGAATTAAAATCTGTAGTACAGCCTGAGTTTTCTTCATACCTTTCTTTTTCTTCTTTTTTTTTCTGGAGGGTAGTATTACAGTGTACCTCTGGGCATGAAAAGGCAATGCACATCTTAGAGAATAAGACAGAATGTCTAGCAACGGACTCAAGAAAAGCAAAATGGAACTGTCCAAATGCATCGAGCAGGTTTTTACCACTTTCTAGCGTTTATGGGAAAGTGAATGGTTTCAGACCTGAACCTGTGTTTGGAGCAGACACACCTCATAAGAATGGGGTGTTCTTTATCTCTTTTTTTTTTCTAAGTGTGAAGTATTTAATCATAAATTAGCAAATGAAAGGATATCTGATAGGTTTTACATCTCATTTGGAAAGAAAGGATTGATTCAAACCCTAGCCTGGCAAGAAGAAGCTGGTGGAGTGAAGTTATTATATTATTAAAATTACTGAATGGGAGGCTATGGAGTCAGAATGCAGGTTTTAAGTGTATAATGCTTGTCCCTCTGTACGGCCAGTGCAATATTGAGGCAGTTTGTACAACAGAATGGTGTTTAGAGAGCATTGAGAAGTAATACTCCCTTATTTAGTCAAATGTTTGCCAAGCATGACATCACCAGGACTGCATCATAGTTGTGTTTAGCTGGACTAGAATGCTGTCCAAAGCCAGCAATAGCAGTCAGGTGCAGAGCACACAGTGCAAGGTCCCACCCAGGAACTGTGGATGGCTGCATGTATTGATCTCCCATCACCAGTCAGTACAGAACTGTGCTGCTTTCTTAGAGGTCATTACTGTAATGGAGTTGAAGATGAGGAGGGAAGCATTTGTGTCTAATGTGAGTGAAATCTGAAAGGAGCCTCTTAGAGACACATACAGAGACACTACAGGATGCCCCTTATTTTATAGGAACTCATGGGAGTTGCTTACTTTAGTGGTGAGACCTTGGGGCAGAGTGATGATGTATGGAATCTAGTAAAACTACCTTTTAGTCTCCGTGTTGCTGAATATCTGCATTCAGATTGACCTCAGGATCCTTACTTAAATGTATTCAATGTTGGGAGAATGTTATATTGGGTGTTGTGTTTCTTATAGATAGCATCTGGAACTGACTTTGAATGAAACTGGTTTGTTGGAGATGTTTAAATTTAATCCTATTAATAGCTTTGGCTTGTGCATAATTTTTGAGCTTCTTATTTAAATGTGTTTTTTCATTATGACTTAGGCTTATTCTTGCTTTATGCAATGTGATTTGCAGAATAAAGTTGGAGTATATCTGACTTTAGGTCACTGGTTACAGCTTTTGTAATCGAATGTGTTTGGCAAATAAAAATCTGGAGATTTAAAAATTTCGATGAAAATTGAATGTATCCACTTCAAGGATTTTACACTTCTTATAAGTCTCTACCAAAATGCACCAAACCCATGAAGTAAAACAGCAATTCTGCAAGACAGAGAAAACCTATTTAAAAATCTCATCTGAGAGTCACACTTAATGGTGGGGGAAAATGAAGGCAGAATATGGAATGAAACAATTCTATTAATGATAGAGAACAGGCTACAGAAGCTGGGAATGGTAAAGAAATTTGTGAAGCAAAAGCACTAGAAATGTACATTCCTGGAAATAAGTCAAGAATCCGTAATGATGTTCTGCTGAGGGAAAACATGGAGAAAAGGAATTTTCTCCTGCTCTGAGGTAATTCTGTTCCTTGTCAGTATGACACAGCTATAGTATTAAAACACTTCACAAGCTCCACTCGCCTCTTTATTCATATAGTCTACCCCTGCATCACTAGAAGTTTTAGCTCCTTAGGTCCTTCCTTCCTGACGTGATCATGCTTTTCCTTATGGCATAGCTAAGTGAATTCTTAATAGTCCATTGTTCATCTGATTTAGCTGCCATCCTTGCTCCACAGCAGATACTAATGTTTTCCCACTGCTGGTTTTCAGATAATTGTCTCTAGCAATAGCTCAGGACGCAACAATGATGTATGTTCCAGCTCGTTGACAGAATGAGATCTGTCATTTCCCAGAGTGACTGGATGGTCCTCAGCCTGCGGGTGCAGTGCTGTGTCCTTGGTGCATCTGGTCTTTAAACCTAAACTACATTAGAGTTAAACCAGAAATAAGTACATAGCAGCTAAGTTGGCAGCCAAGGAGGTTAAGAGGGAATCTGGTTGAAACACAAGGCAAGCCAGATGGAACCCTCCCTCTACTGAGGGTACATTCGCGGTGCTTTTTTCAAAGCAACTCAGAACTTTGCGGTTTTTTTGAGACGGCCCTGAATAATGAGGATGGAGGAAAGCAATGAAATTCCATCTAGTCCCAAGGTTTTGTTTTTCTTATTTATACAACTTGTTTTCTAAGATGAATGCACTTAATCTTCACAAAATAGCTGCCGAGTTATTTTATCCCAGAGATGCTGGTTTAGTTTGATACTCATCACTTGTTGTGAACTGGTTAGCTGAGGAGTAATTCTGTCTGTCGACAAATGGGCATCTGCCTAGGAGAGTAAATCAATTCGCTTTCAAGGATAGACTTGTGGTTCAAGCACTGGGCTGAATCTCAGGAGAATCTTCATTCAATTTTCAGACCTATCTGCAATTTCCCGCATGACCTTGGGCAAGTCATTTATTTTCTCTTGGTCTTGCTTCCCCAGACATCTGTTTATTCCCTCCGACATTTTGTTTGTCTTGTCCGTATGGATTAAAAGGATTTCAGGACAAAGAACTTCTTCTTGTAAGGGGACACATTCATGCCATCTGCTACAGAGCAGTTTAAGCATCTAAGTGAGGTGTTTTGACTATCTCTCTTGGCAGTGTTTATCTCTCTCCATTGCTCCTTGCTATTGCAGGTGAGCAAATACTGTGACTACCCCTAGGTTTGTGAGTGGTATCTACCATCATCCTTTTCATATAATACTTTGTCCCACGTTTGTTCAGGAATAGCCATTAATAGCTGGTTTATGTGTGCCATGCCATTGGAGACAGTTCAGGTGGGCTTCACAAAACCGCCAAGAAGTGGGTTTGTGGTTATTTATGAGAAATTTTACTAAGGACTGAGAGGGAACATAAAGAGGAGAACATAGAAGTGCTGGCTTTAAAATATTAGCAAGTAAGTAGTGAACTCTAGCAGAATTGTAAAAACTGGCAGCGGGCAGAGCAATGGGCTATGCCACCTATGCTTTATCTTCTACCTAGGTTTTAAATGCTCTGTGCCATGGTTGTCTTTCCCTTAGTGGCTATGCAGCAGGTAGCACAGCTGGGTACTAGGTAATGATAGAGAAACCCAAAGCTGCTGATTCTGATGATAATAATGATTTTAGTAGCTTGTTGGTGACAACAAAAAGGATAGAGATAATTGATGAAGATTCTGAAAAATAGTGAGATGTCTGTATGTGAATTAAGCTATGGGAGCTAGAGGAGGAACACAAAGGGAGCATCAGTCTGAGGGAGCCCAAACCAGCTGGAAAAATAATACCTGTTGATAAACTCTGTAAGAACAGAGTTGGAGAAGGTGTACATCAGAGATGAGGAAGAGAAGGCTAGCACAGCGAGGATGTGGAATGGCCATAGGTAGTAACTTTAGGTGTTTGGCTGGGAGTGGAAAGGTTGGTTTTTACAGCATACCCAGTTGTCACTAGAGACCATAAGCATTTCTGCACTCCAACCAATAAGAAGTCATGCCACTGAAAAGATCATCTGTCTGTTTAAGCAGATGGTCTGTTTTTTAATATTTGAGATATATATTCTATATTCTATGTGCTTTATCTGTGAAATAATAGCACAAAGATTTGAGTCTAGCAAGGTCTCATCTGAGTTGGGAACTGGCTGAGTTGCCATTAGCTTCTGTCTTCAAAATGCTGAAGCGGGGTTGGAATACGTGAGTTTTAAAAAATGTGTTCTCTATTTAGTCTTCTCACAACCTATAAAAATGTAAAAGGAAAGAATTCATGCTCTTGCAATGCTTTTCCACTTCCTGCATTCATGTCAGCTCAATTTGTTTTCCACTCCCTGCTGGCGCCCCCGGGCTGCTCCAGCGGCTGCCCTCGCAAGGCTGTCAGTTAGAGTTAGGCTGTTCAGTACATTCCACTTGGCAGGTTGTGTTCCCTTCTGCACAACCCAAGTCCCTTTTCCTGTCTCACATAAGTTTTAGCTCCCATCCCTCCTTACCACTCTCATTTGCCTTTGTCAAAAGAACCCTGCCATTCTCCACAGGGGAATTTTCATTTCAGTCACCTGCTTTGAGACTGGATGGATAAATGATCTTCCTCCAGTGATCTATGGTACTAGGTCTCCTGCAGAGCTTGCCAGACAGACTCTTGGGACTGCAGATCTAGCCTTTAGGCAGCTGGTATAAGACAGAAAAACCTGCCTCCTTAGAGTCTGAAGGTCCTTCTGCATAGCCTCTCCTTCTCATCTTACAGGTGTATTCCTGCGTGATGTCCACCTTGATTGGCTCAGTTTGCTTTAGGTTTTCTTGCCGGTATTTTTCCCCTCTCTTCCCTTAGCATGTTTCATTAAGGGCTCTTCATGAGGCTTAGAAGAAAAAACACTGAAAATAAAACCCAAATGAAGGAAATAATCATCAGAAATTTTCAGGAATTACCACACTACAGATTTGGAGGAAATTGTAATGGCATCTTTGGAAATCTGCCTGTCTGACTTACTCTCTTGCTCAGTGAATTTATTGTGTACCATTCTTATTTTATCTCAGTATCCAGCATACAAAATCAATAGCAAATAGGTGAGGTTTCCATAGATATATTTGTATTGAAATCTTAAAGGTCACATCCAGATGGGCAATGAAGCATTGTTTTGAATAACTTTGAAACGAATACTTTACAGTCCTGGTATTTCTTAGTATTAATTGCAGTGCAATGCCAAACAGAGTCAAGTGTCAAAAAGACTCAAGAAATGGTATGACACTGTCTGAATTAAGTTGGTTTTCATGGCTAATTAGTGGTGACTCAGCACCACACCACTGGGGTTATGTTGCTTGTTGCTTGGGCACTGCTGCTGAGGGTGTCACTTCATATCTGTATCCTTGATTGCTTCTCACAGAGGTAGGAGCCAGGAGAGCTGGGTAGTCCGTACCATCACCTTCCCTAGCAAGCTTGGTTCCTTCCTTTGAGAGTACAGCCTCAAAGGCCTTGTCCTTGGGAGGGAGTTTCAGCCTGGTGAATCAGTTTCCCAGTGGGAACAGGTTGTGTCAGAAAATGATAGCAAAGTGACTGCCTTTCTAAGGGTGACTGAATGCAATGATCAGGAAGAAATACAGAAGGCCACTCTATGTTTCTAAGCCTGTAGAAATAGCTGCATGCATTGTTGTATCTGCTTTTCACTTTTATTTCCCCTTTCTCCACAGCCCTATTGCTCCCTTCATCTTCACTTGAAAGTCTCAGACAACCCCTATACCTCAGGCAACATCGCCAGCCGAGACACTGCCCCCAGTATTATTGTAGCTTCAGGTACGAAACATTTAAAGATTGCCTGTGTACGATGCACAAACATTGACAACATCTGGAGTTTGTGGAAGCTGTTGAGTGGTTGTGGAGTGTCACAGCACCAGTACTGGGAAAGAAGACAGGCTATCAAATGAAAGTCCTTATGGACCTTCAGCTTGTCACATGGTTTTTTTATGGAAACCAGCCTTCAAGACCAAGGAGATCATGCCTAATCCTCTACTCCCGTGAATATAAATTCAAATCAGGGCATTTCCTTTGCATTGGAGGTGTATAGAGTTGTAGGTATTGGGTCTTTTATATAAATTTTCTTCAAACTGAAATCCTCTTCCCTTCCCTGCTTTCCCCTTTCCCCCTTCTCTTCCCCTTTCTTTTCCCCCTCCCTTCTCTTCCCATTCCCCTTCCCTTTCCCCTCATTATCCCTGAAAAACTAGAAGTTCTAAATTACAAAAGGTAAATAAACACATTTACTTCCCTGATTTACTGTTTCTGAGCATGTTCCATCACTAACCAATGCTCATCTTACAGGTAATGTAGGCACTGAACTATCAGAGAATGACATCAGCATGTTTGTTACTTCTGATGCTGGGAACACTTGGAGGCAGGTAAATGACACAGAATCACAGATTTAAATACTAATCATAGGAAATTGTCATAAAACTAGAATTCTATCTGTCAATTTTTGTTTCATTTGGTTCAGAGTAGCTTTTTGCAAATCTTTACAAAAGAGTTAACTTCCCTTCTGAAATGTACAGAGATGCTCAAAGAAAAAGACTGAATATGTTGTTAGACTTCATATAACTGAAACTTATTTTTGTAATTCTACTCAGAGTCTGACTTCAGCTCAACCCTGTACCAAAGAGAATTGCATAAAATATGGATATTAAGGGGAGAGAATGTGTTATATTTTACTGTTGTACATCCCTTGTACCAATCAAACCATTTTCTTTTCATCTGTGATTACACTTTCCTGAAAACCAGTAGTTGCACTGGTCTGGTTTTCCTCCCTCCAGATGGAATTCATTTCACCTAAGCTGAGTTGTCCAAAGTTCAGTGTCCATATAAATGTATTTTTTTGCCTTGCTCTTAAGCTGATGGAGGAAAAGACAGCATTCAGTGCACCTTGTTAAAGCTGCCTACCTCTTCACTAATTGTGGAGGCTGAATGATGAAATTAAATTAAGTTCCTAATATTTAGTAGAGTTCCACTTGTTAAGAAATATACTATAATCTGTTTATCCTTAGATCAGGAAATTCTATTATTCCTATTTTCTGAGTGGAATATCAAGTCATGAAGAGAAAGAACAGCTTTCTCAGACTTAAAAATGCTGCTATATAGACTGGAGGGCAGATGTTTGCAGAGGGTTAATACAAAAAAGACACAGGAAAAGAAAATCTTTTCCAGTATTTGATATCTCAAGAATCTAATTACTTTGCAATGTTTGACCAGCCCTCATTTTTCTGTCTACATCAATTATGTGACATAGGGCCAGATATGTGCAAACACATGAAATTCTTCTTTAAACAAAAATCTGTCATTGAAAGGAGGGAAATTGTTGATCCTTGCAAACCCCCCCCCTGTTTCTAACTTTCTGTCAGAGGCAGAATGCATTTTCCAAAGACCTGGAAAAACTGGGGGGTGGAAAAATCCCCAAACAATAAAAAACAGAATTCAGAAACTGCCTTTATAATTTCCTCTAATTTGTGACTTCCTTAGCACATATGTGTCCTCTATCATGGTTAAAGAACGAGCAATTTTCTTGATACTAAGAATAATAGATTTAAATAGATTGCTGGTTTTTTACAGATCTTTGAGGAAGAGCACAGTGTTCTGTACCTGGATCAAGGTGGAGTACTTGTCGCCATGAAACACACATCTCTGCCTATCAGACACCTCTGGTAATGACTGCATCTGTACTGAATGTCTGCTGTCCCTCTTTTCAGATGCAGGAAGTAGGCAGTTAATATGCATGCAGTTTTCTGTAGCTACAATCTAGACAATAACAGTTAAGCTATTGGCAATTGTTAATTCAGATAAAGCTAAGAAGTCCAGGCAGTCCAGTTTACATAATTGTGGCTTGGCCACATCTGAAATTTCATCAGTATAATTCCACAACACTCCTGGTTTGCCGCAACTTGGCTTCTTGAGTTTGATTGTTTATAAAATATATACCTCGTTTATGACTTTGTCTCTTATTAAGTTAATAAAGTATTCTCTAGTTCCAAAATTATTGATGAACTTGTCTTCTACATGGCAGGCAGCACTTATGAATCAGAATTTTGTTGAATAGATTCAGGATTATGCAAAAAGTTTCCTTGCTAGTTAGCACTCTTGAGTATAGGAGGTAGAATATAGTTTTCTGCTGTTTTGCATTATTTACTTCCACTACAGTCAATGTCATGTCAAAATCTGAAACACCCAGACCCAAATCTTAAGAGATGATGAGTGGTTCCAGGCTTTCACTTAACTCACACTGGGGAGACTGCTGGTCTGAAGAATCAAAACTCCCCTGCTCTAGAAAACTAACTTCCTTAATTTTTTTTATATTGGGCGCGCAAAATGAGATGCTCAAAATTGCTTGTTTATTTTATTAAAAATCGTATCCCTAGACTACATTTTGCCCTTAAAACATGAATCTCTATTGTAACTATTAGTTTCTACCATTTAAATATTGGCCATGGGTTAGTGGTATGATGCCAAACAAGCTTAAGCAATGCTCTGACTCATGATGCTTCCCCCAAAATAGTTATTTAAAGGACTAAAAAGTCAGTATATGAGAAGAGAAGCTGCTTCCCACTTCTCCGTAGCAGCTGTAGTGGACTAGAGTCTCCTCACGTAAAGGAGACTAAAGAAGAAAGACACTTACTCTGCTTTCTCTTCTAGGTTAAGTTTTGATGAAGGGAGATCTTGGAGCAAGTACAGTTTCACATCCCTCCCACTATTTGTAGATGGAGTTTTAGGGGAACCTGGGGAGGAAACTCTCATCATGACGTAAGTGAGCATGCCATGATGCTACTGTTGATGGGAACTGCATCATCAATATCTTATGAGAGTTGTTCATAACAATGGCATTTCTGGTTCAGGACTAAAAAAAAGTACTTTTTGAAGCCAGCAGTGTGCAGTCTTCTATTGCTAAATCATCAGTTTATTTGTGGTATGATTGAGGGAATGACAACATGGTTCCTTGCGAGCTGCAAACACATTATCACTTAGCTTGTCAGCGTGAAATGTGACTCCTCAAATTGAATGTGATATAAAGCAGAGTTACTCTTGACAGATGAATATTTGAGAGAAAAATGGTGAAGTATTTTTATAACTGTGTTTTTGCTGCTACATTCTTTTTTTTAACTGAGACACAGAAAAGCAAAGACATTCTTCTGTAAAAATGAAAGACAAAATGTTGCCTGGAGGCTGACTCATGAGAAATTATGTTTAGTTTCAAGGTGGTATGCTGAGTTCTTCATGATGCATAAATCTGGGCTCACTGTGCCAGAAACTGTGACATTTTACTTGAGATCAGATTTGCAAAAACAGGAGAAAAATTCAGTTTGTCACTGACCTGTAATTAGCAGAATATGTGGCTTGTAAACTAAAATCAGTTAATAGAGATGTATAAAGAATGTTCTCTTCAGGTTCTGATTTTAATTTGCATAGAAGGAATTCCCAAAACTTATAATTGAGATAAAAATCCTATAGGTATCCATGCCCACATCAAGTCTTCTGTTGACTCTGCTTCAAGTAGAGTCATTTTGGATATTGTCATAATTGGGAGGTCTTGATGATCAGCATAAAAGCTACATGCAATTTTTAATAGAGTTATAGATAATTAGCAGGCTAAGTTTCACTTTTATTGTGTCAGTCAAGTGAAAAATGAGGTGTACTGTCACTCCTGGAGCAGTTGATCTCTGTTGTAAATTGTGAGTGATTGTACCTCTGTAACTACCAGACTCTGCCAGGTGCTTCCTTTTACTGTGTTTTCTTCCTGCTGCATTCTGTAGTGTGTTTGGACATTTCAGCCACCGCTCAGAGTGGCAGTTGGTGAAAATAGACTACAAGTCCATTTTTGATCGAAGATGTGCAGAAGAGGACTACAGGCCTTGGCAACTCCATAGCCAGGTGAGAAGCAAGGAGGCTGGGATCTGACCTGAAGTAGCTAATGATCCTACAGTTAAAGATCAGCATGATCCAATACCTTTTCCTGTTGGTTTGGTGTACCAGATTGTCCATAACTGGATGGGTCTGTTTTGTTGCATTGGTGTGTTGGTGTCAGATTTAGATTCTGTGAGGCCTGAAGCATGAACAGGTGTCTTTTGGGTGTCATACTCCATGCAGGTAATTAGCTAAGACTTATCCAGACTGGAAGAATGCATCAACAGTAGAAACACTGCCACTGAGGCCTGAACTCCCTCACTCTTACACCTCCCATCTAATTTCCCTGTCCTTACATACTTCCTCCACTCTTCTGTGTCCTCAGAGCCAGTGTCTTAAGACCCTTCTAGTAGTTTCATATTTGTTTCTCCAAATTCTGGCCCCCTTAGCCTCATTTCTTACTCACTTGGTTTCATCCCTGTTCTATCTCTCTCTGCCATGGGAGTTGGAAGCTTTATTCCCCAGCTCATTGGTCCCCATGCCCCATCCTGTGCATCCTGGATGCAGCTGCTGCATCACTCTGGGAACCATTGATTACATGCCCATCAAGGTAAGGTGCTCAGCACAGTGCCTGAACCTGCCTTGGGACACCTTCCCAGCTCTGCCAAATTTGACACAACAGCCTGTTTTATATCAGTTTAGAATAAAATATGGCTCAAATTCTGTGGTTATATAAACACCACAGGCTCCATTGAAGTCTAAGGCAAAGCACACATTTATATCATCAAAGGTTGTCTTTCTGTATATATCTTGCTGGGCAAGAATTTAATAATGAATATGAAATGAAAGTAGCTTGACTCAGACTAGCTGCTCATACAAGGCAAAACTCTACACTAAAAATACCAGTTATAACTTAGATCTTTAGATGCTGAAAATCAGTACAGTTCCTTGAATTTCAAGGAAGCACAGCATTTTTACACCAGTTGCTGTTCAGTCCCTTCTGTTTCATGCCATAAAATAATCAAATCAAAGCCATGAAAAAATTTTTACAACAATTTTAGCAGCATAAAAGGTAGTAAGTGAGGCTTCACTGTGTTTTGTTCTTTACTTTCTTGTACTTGCATAAGCAAAAATATCAAGAATTTCACAGTATTTCTTTGAGGATACTGGCTTTGGAGCTTACAGAACTATTTTTAGGAAAGCTGCTGTGTACTCTTCCTTTTTAAATTCCTTTCCATTGAGATTGCAAGGCTGAGCCTTGTCCCCTAGATAGAAATATTTAGCAGGGTGCTGAAGATAGGGAGTTTTAGCATCCATACTAGTCAAACACAGTAAAACCTGAACTGATCCATGGAAAATATTTACATAAACACATATTGCTAGTTTCTACTGAATTAAATTATTCCCAAAGAGATCAGACCAAAGAAATAGACCTGTTCTATGTCTCGGATTGCAGAGGGATCAGGCTATGTTTTCAGTTACTATGAAACGTGTCTGCATCAATTGCTCATTGGCTTTGGAACAAATTCAGAACTGAATCAGATATATAAGTATCCTCAGATCATTTCTTAGTGTGTATTGGAAAAGCTGGTTTAGTTCCAGTTAAAACTTTGGTAGCTTTAATTAGCTCCAGTATACTGAGATTACCTTTGTCTTCCCATCCTCTTCCCTTGAGTAACACCTCCCACTGCACAGGCTTGGAAAAACCGGGTGACACAAATAGCCTGGTGGGCGTCAAAGAAACGTTTTTGGTTTCGTTTCTAGGGAGAAGCTTGCATCATGGGAGCAAAAAGGATCTACAGGAAGCGCAAGTCAGAGAGGAAATGCATGCAAGGAAAGTATGCTGGGGGTATGACCTCGGAGCCATGCGTGTGCACAGAGGCAGACTTTGACTGGTGAGCAGTGGGTACAAAGACTGTGTGCTCTCTACTGCAGCAATGCAGAGCTCACTAGAGTGGCTGTAGGCTGCCAAAGAGTAGATATCAATAAACATATAAGAAATAGGTTGTTCTTTGACAGTGCAGGTATGTCAAAGGAAGGAAAGGTGGAATATATATCTGTAACGTCTGGGACTCCCACAAACTTCATGCTGAACAGACCATTTTCCACATCACATCTGAGCTCTGTGCACCATTAAAATAACAGGTCAATTTAGCACATCTAAACTCAGCAATGACCAGGGGTGGCTGTGAAAGTAGTATGAAGACATCTATAGCATTGTGTAAAAAAATAAAATAAATTCTTCACACACACACACACACACACACGCATGAGTAAAAATAAATATATGCATATGCTAAGTAGGCCTTCTGCTTCCAGAAATCAAGTATCTCAGAGGTTCCTGGTCATTTTTTTTATATCTGGACCATCACATTTGACAGTATCCAGCAGATATTGCCTTGGTCTGATAAAATGTTCAGCCGCTAGTTTCATTTCAAGATTACTGCTGATGCATAGCAATATGCACAAAAAAAAGCACGGAACCACGTTATTGAATCTCGTTTTTACTTCTTTCCTCCCAGTCTGAAAGTCCTGAGTTATCTTGGATAAGATAAATGGTAGCTCTTTGACAGTGCAAATAAACCCCCTTTAACCCTTTGTTCCTCACCCAGCTAGATCTCTGCCATGTTGCTAATTAAACACAGAATCTGTAACATGAACCCTGAAGAGGTTCATGTCATCAGTATTTTGTTTCTTGATATATGAGTTCACTGTAGGACAATGGAAATTTACAGCATTTCCCTTCTTCTTCCATAAACATAGGATTTTTTTCTGTATAAAATTATAGAATTGCAGGAGACTTTTCCATGTGTCAAAAAAAGTAAATCCTCTTGCGCCAAACAGTAACAGTTATGAGCATATTTGGGCACTGATTCTCTGGATATGGTTTCCTGATGATTTCTCCGTGTTCCATTGAGTCCTTTGCTAGAGAGAAGGCAACTCAGTTCTTTGCATAGTTTCATTCACATGTCCCAAAGTCTTGGATTTCAACCATTTAATGTTTCTCTAGTAATGTAAAAAGGTATCAACCAAACAACAACAACAAAAGAACAAAACAAACACAAACAAACAAACAACCCCCCCCCCAAAACAAACCATCACTAACAGGAAGGAAATTCCCTGAAGATTTTGACCCTCTTGTACAGCATGCAGTACAATGCTGAGCCAAGCTTTTGCCCTCATAAAATAGTTGGTGGAACTGACTCAGTCAGTCCCTTAGTGATTAAATCCCTTGCACTTGTAAGGGTCATGCATACCTGAAACACTTCTGATAAAAATATGCTTTCCTTCCAGAACTTCTCTCTGAAAATGAATATTTTTATTTAATTAAAATTGATTGTGTGGTTTGCTATGACAAAACTTTGTTGCTAGGTACAGAACAAAAGTACCACATTGACATGTGCTGGAGGAAACATGCTTTTGTTTCTTTAATGTTCACCTCAAAGAAACTTTCTCCACTGCTGGGTTGTGGGAGAATCTCTAAGAGAAAGCTTGGATGATTTGGGATGTGTAACGGGCAGTCACAGTTCACACATGAACAAATCCCCTCAAATCTGTTGAACGAGGCAGAATTAGGACTTTCCTGACCTAGAAGGGCCTTCTCCCTTCGGATGGAATCCATTTTGATTTGGACTGTTGTGATCACCTCCAGTTCTCCCTAAGCTTGTGTTATTCCTACAGTCCTCAGATACGGATTTCTATTTTACCTTTTTCAGCTTCCTTCCCTACTGCCTTGATGAAAAAAGACTGAAATACTGCTTTAAGCATCCAGTTCAGAAACATTTACCAGCAATATTCATCAGGAGCATAATTTTACATAGATTTGCCAGAGTAGGACAGAAACTCCCCAGGGAACAGAAGACAGAAGTTGATCTAGGAAGGAGAAAAGTGATGGCAACCCACCCTGCAGCAGCTGGAATGAGATTTGGAAGGGAATCAGGGAATGAATTGTTGCTGCAGAAGGATGTCCTCTGTGAGGCTTTCCCTTGCAGGAAGAAGGAAGCACTTTCATGATTCTCACTCGTGACATTTCAAAAGTACTTTTGAATTCCCTGTTTCTTTTTTTTATTTATTTTTTTTTTTTGCTGGGCAGGGCTCTTAATTGAAGGAGATTGAAAAGGACATGGATGCCCCAGGCAGGGGGAAGCCCCTTAGCTACCTTGATTTTTTGATCTTGAAATAAAATGGGCAGCTTTTTATATTAATATCAGTGGTTACAGGGCCAAGAATTGTATATAGAGTTGAAGAAGACAACAATCCCTGTTATCATGCTGTCTTTTCTGTTTAAACACTAAATTTGTATGGAGAAAATTTTATTATCTAAGCTTATGAGAGATTGGAGTGAAAAATGGTATCTCTGTGGTCAGGTAAAATGAGAAAAAGTGTTATTACTGTTAATCC
Source organism: Myrmophylax atrothorax (assembly GCA_026770055.1). Taxonomy (NCBI): domain Eukaryota; kingdom Metazoa; phylum Chordata; class Aves; order Passeriformes; family Thamnophilidae; genus Myrmophylax; species Myrmophylax atrothorax. The sequence goes on along the minus strand of JAOXXN010000082.1, from coordinate 25,091,475 downwards.
TGCAGGTCCACTTTTGGGGGGGGGGGGAAATGCCAGTTATAATAATGGGGTTTTTTTATCTTGTAACATCATAGAACTCCAGGTTCATTTCAAATTTGTATGCAGCATGTGGTGTTTTTTTCTCAGAGAAAAGGGCACGTTTGTTTATTGTTTTACACAGCAACAGAAGTGAGTGACATTAGAAATGGCTGTAGTTTCTCTAGCCTTGGGAACCTGAACTCTTCTGACAGTAGACATCTTTTATCACGGACTAGAACCCAAGTGAGCCGGGGACGGGTCTGGAGCGCAGGTGTCGACTCTCCGTGCAGGGGCTGAGGCTCGCAGCCAGAGGGCAATAGCGGTTCAGGAATGGAGGGACTGGGAATGTGCAGGAGCCCTTGGCAAATCTGTCCTAGCAACAGCCTAGAAACGAGAAAGTCCTTCTTCATTTAATTGATTTGGGTAAATGGATGACACCGTTACTTCAGTGTTATTAAAACATTAATTTACCCGATTTCCTTACATTGTGTTCCTTCCTGCCGTCTGAGCATTATTATGGCAATATCTCTTCTGTAGAAGCACCTCCTAGACACAGATGGAAATCTTTGGTGATGCTCATCCTTCAGCTACCTGCCTTCCAGGTCCTTTGATAGAAACTTTAAGTGTCTCACTGTCAGTCCTCCCTCTGAACCCAGTGTCATTATTACTGAGGGCTTCTATCAGTTTTCTCACATCTCACACCTTCATGGGAACTATGAGCCTGTTGATACGGGTGATAGTGATTTTGGATAGCCAGAGAGGCACAAAGGAGCCTTAATGCAGTTGGGAATCAGGTCTATTTATTTCACTGGTGATATCAGTAAGGATCTGACTGGCTCTTTTTTTATTGTCTGGCACTTAAATTACAGCCCTGCCTGCCAGGGTTCGTTCTTATGCTAAAACATCAGAGTCCTGCATCATGAGAAACTGTTCTGACAAACTGTGGGGAGGCAGAGGACAGATACTGAGTGTGATTAGATACTGTTGGCTTCGTGTGTCACCGCTCATCAGTTCTGATGATTATGCAGGTGCCAGTTCTGAAATACACATACATTTGCACCCTTAGGTTAAGTAACTTTGCATTCTCATTCAGGCACACTTGGTTAGCTAAGAAATAGAATTTTTAAATGAATTTCTAGTTCATTTTGAATGCTTGTGGAAAATGCAGGTTCACTATACAAAGTCTGCAATGCATCTCTGCATCTTTAAGGGCCTAGATATCTACCAGGCATGGTTTTATTGGGAAGATTATGGGGATTTTAGGTGTCATATTAACATAAGCTGGGATAGCTTGACTCCAAATACTGTGATGCAATTATAATCATACACCTTTGTAGATCCACAGTTCAGACTACAGCTGAATCCATCCTTCTCTCAGCTTAATCCCATGTCAGATTCTGTAGAACTGTGAAGCAAGCACAGCTCCCCTTTAATACAACTGTACATATGCATCATAGTTAACTATTATACAATGGTATTAACTGAATAAAAAGGTGATAAGACTTTTCTGTGGCTATGACCACAGTTACTTTTTTCCAGCAGGGCTTTTGGAAACTGCAGAACAAGGGTGACTGTTTTCAGAGATACCTTGATTACACTCAGTTTAATGTCTGTAAAGTTTGGAAAGCACAGCTTACAAAACCACAAGTAGCATTTTCAGCTTCTGGTGTAGTCGACCTTAAGGTGAAGCTGTTAATATTAAAGAATTCCTGTAGGTACATGCTAAGTCATCCCTTGATTTTTGAAGGTATGCATGTGGCAGTCACTCATCTGACTTAAGCAGTTATTTCTATATCTTAGAGTAGTGGGTTTTTAATAATTTCATGTGAATTAACAGTTCTTTCATGACAGTATGTTTGTCCGGTCTGTATTCAAACTACAAACTTCCTTAAGGGATTTCTTTTCTTTTGATTATTAACTGTGCCGCAAATAACATTAGATAAAGGAACTTATCAGGAGGTTTGAGCAGGGATACAGAACTTCAGGAATGAATTTGTTCTCTAATTACAGGGAAGAACTTGCAATTTTAATTGACTAAGACAAATAGGATTCCAGTTTAAACCAGTAAAATTGGCCAAGGTAAAACTATAATCAGTGAGAGCCACAAGATGGGCTGCTTCACACTGATAAAGCAATCCCTGGTGGCAAATGCTCCACTCCCTTCTGATAGGTACATTATCTATGTCACCTGAGTTCTTTTCAGGCAGGCACAAAATATCATCAATATATGCAAATTCCAATTCCCAGTTACCAGGCAATGACTCGGCTAGCTGATTGCAGTCTAAGGCTGATGCCTTCCCCATCTCCAGATTTTGCTGTACTGGCTCGTGCTATGGCAATCCAATTGATGCTAATGCTTGTTGATTGCTACAAAGCCTGTTGTGCCAAATTGTAGGCAGCAATTTGTTGTCAGCATCAGTGTTCTGCATGCACCAGCCTGTAGCCAAGGAATTCATTAGATTCCAAGACTGCGGAGGTGAACAGGCAGCTGCTGCATCTGTAGAGGGGTATGGAACAGAAATTCATGTCATTTACTGGGATGATATTTCTGTGGGGCCTTAATGAGCCAGATGATTTGCAAGCCTGAAAACAACACTGAAACTTCTGTGCTTATAACTGTTTCTGCTGTGGAAAATCCTATGATTTTTTCTCTTGACTTTGAGAAATATGATCTAAGTACAGTCAAAACTAGTTAAATCAAGCTTAGCTTGCCCAGATGTACAGGTACTAATAGGAAACAAAAAGAGTAGCTTGAACCTAGATGTGTGTATAGTAAGAAATCCCAGACTGCTGCATCAAATTGGACTGTGAGTACTGATCCCCTCTGAGGCAGATTTCACTGTATTCATTTGTTTTGTTTTCACCTAACTGATTACAGAACACTGTGTGTGTACAGTGTTACAGCTTTTTAATTAGAGTCACACATGATAACTTAGGAATACAGTGCTGCAGTGTTTACTAATGAATTACAAAAATACAAGAGTCCCACTTGTATGTAAATATTTGTTTTCTCTAAGCAAATCAGAATGGTGTTAGTGTTCATTACAAAGTGTATTCTGCAGCTATAGCGTTCTTATTCCAACAAGAATGATTATAGAAGTGGGAGAATAGGCTGGCTGATGCTTCCAAAGCAATTAAGCAACATTCAGTCACCAGCATCTGAGTAAACAGATTGATGAAAATTCAGTCAAAAAAAAATGAGGAAAAGACCGTTTAGGTCATCGTACTTCATTGCTGTTTCCTAGAGTATGTTCTCAATTACTTATTGTACATAGCCCAAGCGCCACAGCTGCCAAAATGTTCCTTTGGAACAGTCATGCAGTCTAATAGATGTTTAGGACTTTTCCCAAGTGATATGCAGCTTTAATTTCCTTTTGCCTAATGTCATCTTTTTAATTTTGCCTTTTTAAGATTGCCTCAAAACATTTTTTTTCTTGATTCAGAAGGAAAAATTGAGGCAGAAGTAAAAACTAGTGACTGAATTCTTCTCAATGTCCAACTTTTGATAACAAGTACAAGAAACTTAACAAAGATAAATTGAAAAATAGTCTTTCCTTTTTTCTTCTTTGTCTTACATCTTAGATCAGTACCAGACTTCTTAAAATTGTCTATTAGTGATTCATTACATTTTTTTTAAGCCATCATGCTTTCATACAGAATGAAAAAGATATTTTAAAAAAAGTCTTCATTAAGTTAGTCATTCTTGTTGTTGGAAAATATGTGTATTGTAATATGTAAAGTATTGACCCCACCAGTACCTGGCCTTAGATGTCCAGGTCTGTCCAGTATCTAGTCCCTGTCTTCCCAGACACTGGTAACTGGACATCCCCAGTTGTTTCATGTAGAGACATACACACACTTAACATGTCTCATGAACAGATAGGGCTTTACACCAACAGCCATTCCCACAGACCTCTTGATTTCTGCAATGACTAGTTCATGGACCTAGTATCTAGCCCTGACTTTTCAGCACCTATCTCCCAAGTCTTTAATCCTGCTCACTGCCTTCTCTGCCATGGTGCTGACCTGCACAGTGCGCACACACTCCAGGCAGTTGCTGTCAGTGGGGGCACATGGTCCTCTCTGTAGCATGATCTGAGTTCAGTCTCTGAGGCTTAGACCATCACACACACACACAGAGATAACAGATAGCCCTTCACCCAGAAAAATGGAAATGGAGACGCTAGCTATTCTTTCCTGGCATTGCATAATGAGCCTCACACTCCTATGTACAGTAACGTCCACTCAGTGATTTTCAGAGTGATCTGGGGGCAGCCTCGCTTGTTGATGATCTGGTAGGTCTCATCCTGGTCATGGACTGATGGCTCTCCTGTAACAGCATTGGGAGGAGCTGGAGCAGGGGCTCCACTAGCTCTGATCAGGTTACTGGTACTCCTCCATACCCTCTTGTTCCTCAGCTTCTTTGCAAAAGTATACAAATATTAGCCTTTAATCACATAATCTAACACTGCCTTAATCCTCTTTTCTTAGAATATAAAGCTAATTGATACCAAGACGTTAAAGATAACAATTTTTAAAAATGCTTTGCAAATAAGTGCCATTTTAAGATCAAGGATTGTGTTGTAACAGGAATATTGGAATGGAGTTGATAGACTTTGTATAGAAGTTGTCAGAAAGGAAATCCCAGTAACTTCTTCATTATGTACTATGGAGAGAGCTTAGTAAAAGGAATGAGTGATTATCCAACCAAGTAGTCCTCATTACGCAATGGCTGGGAAGTAAAACCACATGTGAATAGGATACTGATTAAAGTTTTCTTTATTCTTTCTATGGTAGCAATTTTTATAGAATCTTTGTTTACTTGAAATCAGAAACAGTTTGACATTTTGTTTAGTGAAATCAAAGCAAATTTAGTCACAGCTTAACCCAAATTGTTTCAAGATTACAGTCTGGCCCATTGTTTCTAACACATGATTTTTGGTAGCATTTCCTCTTCCAAACAAAAAGAGAATGGAAGATCACAGCCTTCTTTTCCATTAGCAAATATGCTGTTAATGCCTTCAGGCAAGAGATCTCTCAGGGCTGTAAATTTTCCTCTACACCCTATATGATGTAGTTTCCAAGTACAATTAGCTTTTTAGCACTTCAGTTTTCTAAGATATGATTGAGACAGCAATTATTTAACTTGGCTTAGGTCTAGTTTTTTATCATATTTGAGCCTAGAGTTGATCCTGAGAAGCCCCGTTAGTCTGTGGAGAGAGAACACTTGATGCAATAGCTCATGAACTGCCTGATCTGTTTCTGCTTTCTTATGCTGGGATGTATGCAAGGTAACTACCTCAATTTAAAAAAAGCTGAAATGGAATAAACATATTCTATCAGTATAAAAAAGTCAGAAATCCTAGTAAACACATGAAGGAAAATCAAAACTTGTATTAATAGTAGAGAGCATGAGCTAATACCTGTATTTGTTCTTTTGTTTTTTTATGTTACGATTTCTTTTAACGTTAAAACAGTGATTATGGATATGAACGCCACAGCAATGGCCAGTGTTTACCAGCATTTTGGTATAACCCATCTTCCTTGTCGAAAGACTGTAGCCTTGGACAGAGTTATCTCAATAGCACTGGGTAAGTGGCACACCAGACTTTATTTAGCTAAAGCACCACTATGGCCTTAACCAAATGACAGCTACAGATACATTTACTATAGGTGTCTCAAAGCTGGCCAAAGCCCTTGGGACCTCTCTTCACTAACTTTGTTAGGTTGCACCATCTGCCACTCCAGATCTCCATCCTTTATGCTCCAGACCTTCCTCTGAAAGATGATGCCTTAAAGAAACTTCAGGGGAAAACCATAAGGCGAAGGCCAAATCATTAGTCTCAGAAAAGACTCCTCTTAAAATCATGTGAGATCAGGTGAGGCAGAAAGAGTGGAAAATAAATTAGTGGAAAGAGATGAAACTGATTTGTATGTGAATTGAAGTAATAGATGGGCAACTAGCCTGAATGCTGATTGTTCTTTGCCCCCCTTGGAAGTCAGTGGAATCACAGAATCACAGAATCACAGAATTGATTGGGTTGGAAAAGACCTGCGAGATCATCGAGTCCAACCCTTGGTCCATCTCTATTCCATTTACTAGATCATGGCACTCAGTGCCATGTCTAATCT
>JAOXXN010000082.1:25052541-25075711 GCA_026770055.1 Myrmophylax atrothorax | reverse complement strand
ATCAACTTCCCTCAGCTATTAATTTTACAGCATTCCAGACAGTGGCTACTGCTTCAGTGTGCCACGCTGTGGAGTGAGCTGCTCCAGCAGCAAGCAACTATAAACATAGCTAGTGTAAGCATCATGCAGAGCCACTGAGGGGGACTTCCTAAAGGAGTGAAAGTTTAAAGTTACGACAGGATACTGCATCTTACATGAAAGGGATCTTTAGCAGCTGTGATTGTGTGACAGGTCAGAGTAGTCTGTGTAACCCAGGGAAAGGAGTCAGGTACCCCAGTCCCCTCATGACTGGGAAAGCACACGCCTTGGAGGACACCTCCTTCACAGTGCAGCTGAGTCAGCTTCAAAATGGGGATCACTTTCCACTGACTACCGAGCAAGTTGATGAAGGGACCACCCTTCCTCTGGTAGCATCTGACCTTGTTACTATCCCCTGGTTGGTCTCAGTCACCCCACTAATCCAGTGTCTGAAAAGTAAAGCAGAGTCTTTTTCAATCCTTTCTCTGTCACTACAGGGAGATCTCCAGAGATCCCTCATTCAGGTGGATTTTGGAGATGGCATTGCTGTGTCATATGCCAATCTCAGCTCAACAGAAGATGGGATCAAGCACATCTACCAGAACGTGGGCATATTCCGAGTGACCATGCTGGTGGAAAACAGCCTGGGTTCTGACAGTGCTGTCCTCTACCTGCACGTAACATGTATGTATGTTCATACTCGTTGGCTTCTGTCATTCTTTAAAACATTATTACTTGTAGTGAGAGGTGACATTTGGGATTTTGCAGCTGGGTTCAGAGTGATGGTATATGATGAGTGTTTGTCTGTCCTCCAGACAGACTGATGATTCCAGACTGAGAGTAACCATGGATTCATTAATGTTGGAAAAGACCTCTAAGATCACCAGGTCTAAGCATTAACTTTTGCTTTTTAAATCATGTTCCACCTCTAGTTTAGGGTAGCTCAAACTGGGACACCTCAAAGGACTGTTCAGCCCTTTCTGAAATGCACTTTCATTAGCAAGTTTATACTTCTAGAACAACAAAGACACACAGGGGTCTTTAATCACTTTTAAAAGCCTTGTCTCTTACTTTGTACATGTGTTTTGCCCTCTAATGAAATACATCCACTTTTGGGATGAAAACCCGTGCAATTCAGTCTTTCTGTTGTCATAGGAACCAAAATCTTTGTATTAAATAGTATTGCAAGAAAAAATACTATCTTCACATTGCTTTTCAGCTGTTCTTTTTAGCGTTTTTATACTTCATCAGACTCTGATTTACAGCTGAAATGTATCTCAAGGTCTTGGGTAAAACCAACATTGTATTCTTTCATATTTATTCTAGAACATAGTTATGAGCCCAGAAGGTCAATCTATTTATTGAAATTTTGTAACATTCCTAATGGATTTTGTTTGAGGCCATAATTTTCTTTTTACAATGGTGGTTTTTTTTTGTTTTTTATCATTTATGCTTGCAGCTCTGTGCCTCTGTGCCAGATTAATTGAGAAAAAAAAGAAATTTCAAAACATGAAGTTATATTTACAGAAATACTGCTTACTCTCTACCAAATTTACTCCACACATTGTCTAGATAATTTAGCACATTCCATATAGTTTAACTGCAGTTTTGGTGTTAGTTCATACAGCGTGAAAGCAGCTGCCTTTTCAGGGAAAGAGGGCAGCTCTTTAAGGGTGCACCATCGTGTCCACAGATGGGATCGTGGGAGGTATGGCTGTGGGAAATAGCATTTTTATGAAGGAGCACTAGAGAAACATCTCCCTGCATGTCTCCCTTCAAAAACACCTTAGGTTGGCACGTGTCCAGCCTTCACTCACTCATAGTGTCTTACTGCTTTATAGCTGTTCTTATTCCTTTTCTTGAGACCTTGAAGGCTTATGAACCATTTTGATTGTTTAGCTGTACAAGGAGTAAACAATATTCCGATTCATTTGTGTGACTTAGCAGCTGACAGTTTATGTTTTTGTGTTTTGCATAGGTAATGCCAGCATAGGACTTAAATACTGAGTGATCATTGCAGCCAAGCCCAGATTATATATTCCTGAATCCCTGGAGAAGTGACAGCTCTAAGGGATATGTCTCACCTTTCTCTCCATGACAAGATTTAGTGACTTCAAAACAGGCTACAAATGAGCATGGTGCCACTCAGACTAGCAATAGATGTGCTGAGGACAGAGATGTGCAGTAAATCCAGCACCCTCCAGAGTCTAACACTCTCATCCACAAAAGCTTCTAAATCCTATTTGAATACTTGCATTGCCACTCAGCTCTCTGCTGAGTATTCTGCTTAGGGGGTTGAGCTTGGCCTTCGGGGAGTTTTGTAAAAATATCTATCCTTAAAATAGACACACTGTATTGCTAAGATCCATGGAAATGCAGTGTGGAGCCTGAACATCCAGAGTTTTAGGAAGGGCTACAGACTGGGAGAACCCTAGTTACAGGGTTAATACATGAGTGTCTGCAGCCAGTTCTGGGCCTTCCAGCACTCTTCCCTATCAGTGGTCAGCTGTCTTACTGAGGGGAAAAACTGCAGGCACCAAACCTCAGTGCTTGTGATCTCAAAGATAAAGAGTAAAGCCTTCATGCCAGCTGTCCTCCTCCTGCTGCAGCCATGTGGGCAGTGAACAGAAGCAGTGCCTCTGCTGCACTTGGTCCAGGGATCCAGAAAGGCAAGTTATTGTGAGATAGGAGCATTTTGAGTTTAATGGACAGTATAAACTGTTGTATGTAAACTACTCCAGCCAACAGGCTATCTCTAAACTGTCCTGACACGTCAAAATTTTCTCCTGGAAAGTTAGTTATGCATTTGCGTGGATACTTCAAAATAACTTCACCTGTGCAAGTGAGCCTTTTGAGAAGCTTCTTCCTTTCTGTTTTCTGGGACTTGTACACAGATTTTTTTTCCTGGGGCAGGTGATTTGTAGCCTCCGTGGCCCTGCACGAAGTTCAGATATGAATTTTCTTGAATCCTCTTCAAACGTACCTGTGTGAAAGCAGTCTTCTACCAATGAGGGCCAATCCAGAGTGAGCTATCCCCATCTGCTGGCCACATAACAGTTCAGCATGACCGAAGTGCTCAGAGAAACTCAGGCAGAATTGGATTGCTTGAGGCGTTCTTTCCTAGCCAGTATATGGTGAAGGTCCAAGGAGGTGCTGGGCACTCTCTGCTGTGCAGGATCATTTGAGATCTATTCAGACCAGTGATGCAGTTACGTTGCATTGTATCGGACTCTTTGTGGGCTCCATCGTCAGAGCTGTCACTGCATCCAGTGTTAGGAAAAGTGTTCCTCTGTAGGGCTGTGCTGACACTGGGCATATGACAAACATCCCAAAGGATACCAGCTGGGAAATTGCCATTTTTCAGGTCTTAGGGTCTTGCTGAAATCAGGCACAGCCTAGTCAGGGAAATGGATCTGAGCAGGGGGATACCATTAAAATCATAAGGGTGAAATTGTGGCTTCTTGTGAATTATCAAAAGTGTTGACTGCTGCTTATAAAAGGAAAAATCAGTCATGGTCTGATGATAGTAGGCTTTGGTCAGTATGATCATGGATAACTTACTTGGCCTGCTTCAGATTAAGCAGTGACTGTGTGTACAGCCCAGAGAAAGATTCATTTCAGTAAGAAATTAGGAACACTGGCCCTTAGTCTGGCGTTGTTTATACAGTCTGATTTGGATGATTTTTTCCTCTCTCTGCCTATTGTGCTATACAGGATGCTTGTTCCAGAGTGTGGTGTTCCTTTAGGCTGAAAAGCAAGGTCTAAGTGGAGATTCATGCCTGGGATATATCCTCAAAGATCCCCGCCTAAATTATATAAAATCCTTTAACAATGTATATATAAAATCCTCTAGCAATGTATCTGAACTCCACAGGAACAATTCAAGGCTATGGCTGTGGTTCTCATCACTGTGTAGTTCACAGATGTAGGATGTGTAGATGTGGCCTTAATTTGTTTAAGGAACCCATGTCCCCAGGTCACCTGGGGTTTCTTTCTTTTTCTTTCTCTGTCACTCAGGACAAATGATTTTTCCTCTTACTGAACAGTCAGAACACATTTTAAAAAAATAATCTATAGGACAAGATTTAACAACAAAGGCCCATCTGTCTCCAGAAACTGGGAAATGTGTAACCCTGGGCATAATGTCACTTGTCGAATGAATTATGTTGTTTATACTGAAGAAATAAAGGAGTTTATTGATGAGAAGAAGGAAATACAAGGTAACATTAACATGCAGGCACTCAGTGAGTAGTTTTCTTCAGAGAGAATTTCTGCTGAAGTTCACCAAATCGTAGCAGTTTTCAGCAGCAGAGATGCTTCATGTCCTCTGAAGCTGTTTGTCCTGCACATTCTTATATCTTCCCAGTGAAGGCCATATTCACACAACAGGGCTCTGCCATGATTGTGTAAGTCATGTAAGCTCTTGACTATATGGCATTCACACAGTAGAGTCCTGATTTTTCAGCTGCAGGTACAGAGGTAGCTCCTGTTCTCTGAGAAACAGACTTAAGCCTGCCTTTCTAGAAATGGGACCAAACCAAAACATTCTCTCATGTCCCACAGTGATTTGGAAGACTTTTCTTCCGTAAACCAATGGTATTTCTCCCAGGTTGACATTTCAGATACAGGGAGGACTCACCTGCTGCTTCTGTCTCTGCAGGCCCCTTGGAGCATGTTCACTTGTCTCTACCCTTTGTCACCACGAAGAACAAGGAGATCAACGCCACAGCAGTACTGTGGCCAAGCCAAGTGGGAACACTTACTTATGTCTGGTGGTTTGGGAACAACACAGAGGTTTGTATTCCTGATTGACTGAGATCAAAATAATCCTGGAGGAGCTCTCTGACCAAAGAGGGGGAGAGAGAGAGAGGGATCTGGGAATGGTTCTATATAGTCACACGTGCAAGAAAATTATGAACCAAAGACCAAGATACTAATGGTTCTTTGAGGTACCAACATTGAAATGTAAGTAATGCTTTGTGTTTCTCTAGGTTTTATTGCCATTTCATGCAAATCACCAATAGTTTCCTTCCAGCATTACCTCCAAGGTGAACATAGTTAACCAAAATCTGGAAGAGTTTCTAGTCTGTTTTTCTTCATCCTCCCTTCTTCAGTAACAAGAAGATAAAAAATGTAAGGGTTTTGACAGGTTTTTTTAGGAAAGTAACCTGTCAAACAGAAGCTGTTTTTATATCTGGAAGTGACTTTACATAGCCCTAGAGTTTAAACCTCATTTCTCTGGTGACTAACAAGGGAAGAGACTGCCATCAGTTCTGTGCCTCCCCTTAAATACGCTGAACCGAATCCTGAGCCCCAGCACTCTCTGCTAAACCACATGTGCAAAAATACCTTATTATCATGTGCTATCGGTGGATGAAATGGTTCCCAACACACCTCCCTGCCTCTGGCTCTGCTCAGATATGAGAGTATCATCCATCACATTCTGCTGTCTCTGTCCTTGCAGTCTTGGTAAATCTGCACAGACATTATAGCTGTTACTTCACATCTCTCTGGCTGAAGTGTCCAGAAACCCTAATTAGTTTCTGAGGGGAGAGATTCGCTTGGATTTTGTAGAACCAAGAGGGACTTTCATAACCATACATCTGGTTATCTTCCATATAATGCAGGTTGGAGAGTTTCATCAGTACTTTCTGCTTTATTTAACTCTTTGTGATTAAGGCAGAACCTGACGTCTTGTTGTTGTTTTGTGTTAATAATTTTCCTCAGATGATGGAGAATTCACTGCTTCTCCCTCTGACCATCTTCACTATTTCCTCACAGCTAATTATCCTGAGCTTTGAACACACACACTGTGTAGTCTGAATTTATCTAGTCTCGCATTCAAGCTGTTGGATCTTGTTATACCTCTTTGTGTAGATTAAAGAACTCTCTGTACTATCAGCAATCATCTCCCCCTAGAGGTACTTACAGGCTGTGATTGTCACCTTTTAACCTTCCCTCTGATCTCCTAAGCTAGTAAGTGATCAGAGTTGGTCTAATTCTGTTCTCATTGAAGTGAGAGTTTTACTGCAGACTACAGTGGCAACAGTTTGACTTAATACTGGGTGCTTTGAAGATCTCACCCAGAGTTCAGTAGTAAGTGAAAAGAGAAGTTAGGGCTCTGCTGAAAGAGGACACAACTCATTGGTAAACTGGTTGCACAGCAAAGGGGATCTGTGTCTTCTCAAGCACCAGCACTTACCAGAAGTGATATCTCTGCACCAGCACTTACCAGAAGTGATATCTCCATGTCTTAAGAATAACATGGGACAACAACTGAGAAATCTTAATTTGGCTGGCTCTGTGACAATCTCGAGTCACCTTAAAGAAAGCACTTACAGTAGATCTGGGAGAGGACTGTGATACCTGAGCAGTGAGTTTTGCAGCTCCATATATTAGGATCTGGGCCTCTCTGGGGAGTGAGCAAACATGGACATTTTAACATGGGATCCCAAACAACTGTGACATGCTAAGTGGAGAGGAAATACTGGAATGTTAAAACTTAGCTCCCTTGGAAATTGTAGATATCCATGTCTGGGATTCCTGTGCCCTCTTTAGAAAATTAGCTTGCTCATCACAGGACCCCACCTAACGTTTCCAATCTAGAACTAACTCCCCAAACCATCCAACAGGCTAGAGAGCCAAACTCATTTTTGCTTTTTCTTTTCGGACAAATTAACTTAATTTTGCTTTTTATGATGTATTTGCAGCCACTGATCACGTTGGAAGGGAGCATCACGTTCACATTTTCTGTGGAAGGGATGAACACCATCACCGTTCAGGTCTCAGCAGGAAGCACCATTCTTCAGGACACAAAGACTGTTGCAGTGTATGGTGAGCTATTCCCCTTTCATTTCACATATGATTCTCTGTAGTCAACAGCTAGAGAGCCAGGATAGCTGGCAGCAACAAGAGGTCTTTCAGATTATAAATTCAGTTCCAGTGTTATCAGTTCAGCATAATTTCTCTGAGGGCCACTGACTGACATAGCCCAGACTGACATGATTGCAGAACATTGATCTGCTTCCCAGATCCATCTGTGTCTGCTCTTTCACTGTTTGATCATCCTACATGATTTTCAAAATGTTAGTTTGTTTTGCAAGCTGGTTTTCCCCCTTCTTGGCCAGTAGAGGCCTCTTAATGCACGCAAAAGCTGCTCAGCTTGAAAGATAAATCAATGCTGTGTGCTGCATTTCTGCACAGAAATCTGTACTGATTTGACCTTATACTCATGCCTTAGAAGCAGCTAGGGCACACAAATACCACATAGTGTAAATGGAGCCTAAAATCCACCAGGAATTCCAGTTTTATCTGTTTGTAGTAAGTATGTGGTCATAGTGATCAATGTGGGCATCTCTGTTAACAGCAGCAAAGATTAGGTACGTTTCCCAAGGCTGGTCCTCTCCCTGCATTTATTCCTGTCCCCTTCCAGTTAAGATTTCTAGTGTTTGGGGCATGTCTATGAGAGTACAATCACAGCTCCCTTTGCAGTGCTATTCACCCATTCAAGTAAGGACTGATCACCTCTTTCATTCCCAAGACACTCAAGCAGTCAATCTCTTGGATTCTCCAAATCTCTCAGTGAGTCTCTCAGCCACACTGCTGGATTCTCAGACAGTCTGTGCATCATCTTCACATTGATTAAGCAAAGCATGAGCTGCAGCAGGTTTCACTAGGTACTGACCCCTCATTTGGCAATAAGGCATTTCAGTCTTTTCACCAATCATCTCATTGTATCTGCAGAGAAATTTCAGTCCCTGAGGTTATCATTCTCTCCAAACCTTGATGACTTCAACCCAGATATCCCAGAGTGGAGAAGGGACATCAGTAAAGTAGTCAAGAGAGCTCTGGTGGAGGTAAGCTATGTGCATAACCTGTGTTACAGTGGTTCTGATTTCTGCCTTGTTCCTTTATTAAGGCTGGATCAGCTGTCCTCCAAAGGTGTATTTTTGTTCCTACCAACCAGAAAGGGAGAATAGGTTAGTGTTTGAGACCAGTGTCGTAAATTTTAGATAGGTAAAATTATCTCATCCTATGACAACCTGGTACTCAGTCAGCCTCCAGTGTAAAGTAGTGCTATTCTAAGGGAATTACAAATATGCTTTAGGCAACTTAAGAGACCAAAAAGAAAACAATTTTTACTACATGGAAGAGCACCACAGTAACGTGCTTTCTGTCTTATATATAGCATGAGGCTCACATCAGGATTGGATGCTGATTTTCCCATCAACATTATAAAGAAGCTCTGAAGTTCCCTCTTAATTATGGAACAGAATGTCATAAAAATAACGTAGTGTGGCTGAAGATTTGGTTTTCAATCTGACAAGCTGTGAAAAGTTTGAAGAGATAGCTGGGGTTTCTCATGTCAGTGGAAAAATAGTGAAAGGAACTGTTTGAAGCAGGGTTTCTGCTTTTTTAAAAATTAAAGATACTCAGATGTTGAAAGTATATGTGTTGTAGATGTTATTAGCAAGCTTATATGTATATGTGCAAAAAGTCTAGGAAAACACTGTGCACCAAGTTTGGATTGTTTCTGAGATTTTTTTTCAGGGATTTCCTCAAAAGACAGGCGGAGAAGAGGAAAGGGGGAAAAAAGAGCATTTTTCTGTAGTTTGTGAGCTTGTTATTCTGACATATTTGTGTCTGTATCAAGTATTCAAGGCTCCATTTATCTTCAGGATGAATTTTCAAAATACAGACAACTCAATAAAACAAAATGAAACCATAAAAACCAGAAGAATTGTAAAACCACAGTAACAAGGCTACATTCCAAAAGCAGAGCAGTGAAAACAATATTTTTCTTGTTTGAGTAAAAAAAGAGATAGCTAATTATCCCTCTTTATATAGCTAAAAGATTCACCTTAACAAGCCCTTTTGAGAAGTTCCTGTAAAAGTTAAACCCAATAGATTTCTGTGGCAATTAAGTAAACCATATAAAAACGTGTTGAATAACTAAATAATTCAGTAGGAAATTATAGCTGTGCTATAGAATTTTTATGAACTTTTATTTAAGTATTACATTCTTATTACAGAAAACCACAGACTTGGATAAAATTCTGCGTATGAATTTATAGTTCTGTACTAAAATCTGATCTTCTCTCTTAGTTGAGATAATTTCATATTATCACAAAATATCCCATTTTGCATTATGATCGTAATTATTTGCTCACATCATTGATTTTCTGAGTCCTGTCTTCCACTTTTAAAAAAAGTCATTCCCAGCCTCTGAAAATTAAAGCTTTCCATTAACTGGTAATACTTTGTCTTTTTCTTGACATGCTAAAGCAACCTGTTAGGCAAGCAAAAGTAATGCAAACCCTGGCTTCACAAAATACTTAGAAAGAATATAAGAGACCTTTATATATTAATAGAGTTGTTGGTTTTTTAATAAACCCAATTTAAAAAACAAACAAAAAGCAAACAAACAAATAAAGAAAACCCAAAACAACAAAAAACCCAAACCAAAACAAACAAGGGGAGGGGCAGCAAAGCCATGTGCTTTTCCTTAGTGTGTGATGGAGGGTTCCCTTTTCATAGCTCCACAGGGTTTCCCTGGTCTGTCAGCAGTCACACTTGGAGTATCCACAGAATTAGCTCAGGAAATGGTGGTTCATAGTCAGTTTTGCTGACTCCTTGTCCTCCATCCCCCATTTCCTTCAATGAGCACCTCCAAGTCTTTAGTCCTGAACAAAGGGAGAAGAATTCATGAGATTAGGTCCAATCACTGTCTGTGAGGCTGGTGAGTTCTTACTGCAGGGGAACCCCTGCATTGCCTCCAGCTGCCATGATCTGTCCTCATCTCTGAGGGCACTTTTTTTTTCCCCTTTAAAAGTGACCTACTAAATTCAGCATTTGAAAACTTAGGTTTAACTCAAAACCTTGAGATTTAAGTGCATTTGCTGGATATGTCACAAAACAAAGAGGCAATGCAGGGAGATTCATTAAATTCTGTTTCTTTCAGCTAACAAAACTTACCAAGGGACAAACTAG
Source organism: Myrmophylax atrothorax (assembly GCA_026770055.1). Taxonomy (NCBI): domain Eukaryota; kingdom Metazoa; phylum Chordata; class Aves; order Passeriformes; family Thamnophilidae; genus Myrmophylax; species Myrmophylax atrothorax. The sequence continues at coordinate 25,065,703 of JAOXXN010000082.1, read as the reverse complement.
GTCCTTTTCTGTGTAATAATTCCACAATCTCATATGTAGTATCATGGTAGCATCAGCTAAAACCCATAACCAGAGATGACTCTGGTAGCGATGCCTGTGGGTACTCCTTTTTCTGAATTTTGTCTAATACGTCAAAATTAGGGAGATCTAACTTCTAACTTAGGATTTTAAGCCAGCAAGATAAAAAATAAAAAAAAAATGATGTGGATATGTTTGGCTTTTGGGATCATATGCAACTGTTACTTAAGAGCTCCTTTTAGCTTGTCTGTTTATCATTTTTGCTTTAGCACCCTGGATATTTTGCTGGAGAACATTGTAAAATATCTTAGTCAGGAAATCATTAATTCCCAGCTTTTTTACCTCCAGTGGATTTTAAGAAAATTCTCTCCTTTGTAGCAGATATACCCTACCTGATCTGTATAAGTGCTGTGATGCCTTAACAAAGAAAGTCTCAGCATTCCGTGCCATCCACGCTGTTTATCTGTCCATTATCTGTCTATATATCAGGCGACAGGTATTTCAAGCAAGCACGTCCTGGTCTCAGTGCTCCCTGGTCTGCCCACATCTGCTGAACTCTTCATTTTGCCATATCAAGATGCTGCAGGAATAAAAAAGAGAACATCAGCAGACCTGGAGCAGGTATTGTGTCCATGACTTGTAGAAGTGTAAGTTTATGCATTTTTATGTATGTATGTAGTATATGGGATTTGCAAGACTAGTTAGAATCAGTAATTATGGTAGAAATGCATCTAATTCACCAGGGTACATGTTACATCCTCTTTTTTTTCTTTTTGGTGGTTTTTTGGTTGTGGGTTTTTTTTTTAAGTCCCCAACACTGGAAGCAGGCTTTGGAGCTGTATTTAGGAGTTCAAACTCCCATTTTGGTTCCCTAAGTAATGTTAATTTGGCATAAATTTGTATGATGTCATGTCTCTCCATTAGAGGTACTGTTGTACCTCATGGATGCAGAAAGAAAGCAGGAAGGATTTAGGGGATGATTCCTGCCAACATGAACAGGAGTAACTTCATAAAGCAAAGTTTATGAGGCTGTGAGAAGTCTAGAAAGCACTGGAGGACACAGCTGAGTGGTAAACCTGGGCAGTTCAGAGCTTCACTAATTTAAGGCACAGGAATGGTGTTGGACTATCTGCCTGCCCTCTTCATCATGCAGGCAGTAGGGTTGAGCCACTATGGGTTGTTTTCTCTGTGCAAGACTGAAACAGGTTGTCACAGCTGAAGGACTGTATCTCCTTACAGAACTAAAAGGTCCTACCTACTAGGTGGGACCTTTTTTTCTGGGCAAAAATACTGAAATACCATAAAATCATGGAATTGTTAGTTTGGAAAAGACCTCTAAGGTTATCAAGGCCAATCGATAACCTAATATTGACATGTTCACCGCTGAACTATCTCCCAGTGTTCCATAGTTCCTTTTCTATCTCTCAGCTTATTACTTTAGATTCCAGGGGCAAAGATGACTGGCCCTGAGGGAAGTCCCACTGTACCTCTACCTCTCCATGGCTCATGTCTTGTCCATGGCTCAAGCCTTGTTAACTTAGCTGTGGCCCTCAAACCACTAAGTCACCCATTCTTAAGCTTCCCCTTGCTCAGCATTCTTAGTTGTCACCTTTTTATTGACAAATTACTTTCCTCTGCAATTTTCACCACTCATTTATAAAGCAAAAAATATGGAGATTTACTGTTCTGCAAAATCACGCCTCCTTTTCTCCTTCATCCCCTTTCTCCTTTCCTCCTTCACAAATCAGCAAGGAAACCAGTCCATAAACTTTCAAATTTACATCCAACCCAGGTCCCCTCCAGCACTCAGCAGCTTACTCTATTTCTTCCTTTCTTTATACCTTTCTTATTCCCTCCTGTAAAAATGGAGTCTTTGTGGCTGTGAAGAAAGGAAGCCCTGGCAGTGCTCTCATGACCCTTTCTATGGACAAGAAGAAATGTAATTTTCAGTGGAACTCCATAAGCTTCTCTGGCATACTGCAACATCCAAATGGTAACCTTTGGAGGAGAGAGAAACTATTTGCCATTTTCAGCCAGATGTTTCTTGTGAAGAAATACCTTCCCTGATCCCTTCAGCATGCTCAGAATGTTTTCTTACTGGTCTATGAGTACTGCATTCTCTTCCTAGTTACTGTAGAAAAAGATGGCATCCTTCTCAGTGAGAGAGCTTCCTGAGGACCACAAAAGTTTTCTCTTCCCTCCACTCTCAAGCCTATTCTGATACTGTTTTTGTTTTGTCATCCATTTTGCCTGTGACCCTTTACTATCCCTTTCCCAACATGTTTCAGAGCTCATTCAACAGCCTTTCCCTGTGCCTGAAGTCACTGGAATGAGTACTGGGTGCAGATGTTTTTGATGACTACAGCTTAAGTTGCTTCTGAGGTACTTATAATGCATAGCATTCTTTTCTGGTAGGAATAGAAATCTGTGTTCACGAGCAAGGAACAAACTATTCAAAGGCACGTATGCGAGTTTGTGTGTTTGCAGGTGCACACCCAAAGGAGTTACAATCCTGAATTATTTTTTATAATTTGGAAGAGAAACTGAAGTATTCAGGGAGAAAGTGGAAATAGTTTGCACAAACACTGCAATGAAATAAAGTTCCTTAAGGAAGCACTTAGTTATTTAAGTTCCCTTTTTTCATGGTGGTGTGTCACATATGGAAGCGGGTTTCCAAACCTGAGACATAGTGACAAATTGTTTCCATCCCTGGAAAACTTGCTGTCAGAATAGACCAGGTGGAAAGGAGTTACAAAAATTAATGTTTCTATTCTGTAAAAGCCTTTGTTTCAGTGCCCAAGGGAGAGAAAACCTAACTCATTCTCAAAATCAAAAGTTGATGAAAGTGAGTGAAATACAGCAGAAGGGCATGAAACCCACCCTGCACACTGGAGGCACATATTTACCAGGAGAATGAAGTGTTCTATAGTGCACTCCCTCCCTTCCCCTTTTCTTAGAATAGCCGGAAGTCAGCATTACAGTTGCAGTCATATGACACAGACATGGTGATACAGCCCTGAATTCCCTGTATTCACATGCCAGGTACCAGAACAAAGGCCGGGGACACTCTGTGGTCCTGATGCTCTGCTCATCCAACTGGGCTTGAAAGGGAGAAGCCACGTATATCATGTGGGCAGTGCTAAAACAAGCAAGGCTAAGGACAGCTGATGGAGTGGGAGGAAGGGAGAAGTGATAGAGATGGTAGCTGAAGAGAGAATTTAAACTACATCTCCCCACATGAAACTCCTGAAGTTGCTGCAGGGCCATGTCTGTGAGGATTTGGTACAACTTGCTCAACTGAGCTGTATTTCATCAGCTGAGCCAGACCATTGTTCTGCCATGGGTAACAGTGAAGAGTATTTGTGATTTCATGGACTTTCAAATTTACCAGTAAATCTGATACTTATCTAATGAACACGGAGGGCTTATTTCTTTGCTGTTTCCCCTTGAGACAGATCAAGCACATCTGTTTTTATGTGCTTCATATTCGTTTGGCTTTGTAAGCATACCTTTGGATGTCTCTGTCCAGCCACTCTGTGTCTCTAGGTACATAATTCCCATTGACTTCAGAGGCAGTTAAACATCCACTATCCCTTGAAAATCTAGGTCTTGGTTTCCCATTTGTCAGAGTCAATAGTACTCCTTTGTGCCATATTTTATGAATCTAAGCAGAATAAGCCAAGAAGTTTGGGATACAGTAGTGCATCACACTTGACCAATACATATTTCCATGCAGTTTTCTATTATGGTGATGCATTTGTGTCTCATGCACTTGTGGAGACTGTGGTTAGGTGGTAGATGTCATTTTCTCCTTGACTTGAGGTACCACTCACAAAATTATTTTCTGTGCAGAGTAACAATTACTGTCATATCTTTTACACATTACATTTAGAAATATGAACTCTGCATTCCTGATATTTTCCATGGGAGACTAGAGTATCCTTAAAAAAGTTTAACTGCTCTTGACAGATGAAAAAAACTACTACATGTGAGTCTGGAGGTTTTCTCCATGTGACAATTCCACCTAATACATAAATGCAGAAAAAAAAAAGTTTGATCCACTCCACTTTTTATAGTCAGTGTAAACTTATTTTTCACAGCTTCCTAAAAATCAAAAGGCCTTTTCATCCTGCAGAATCTCAAAATACATTCACAAAATCTAGTATTTATGACCACCAGAATATTGTGACTCTTTTTTCTTTTTCCCTTTGTTTTGTTGTTAATTGGGTCACTTGGTTCTGCTGCTTCATTTCACAGTAACTAAGGACAGACTACCACCCTGCTTTAAATGTAGAAATAATTGGAAGTTGTAAAATGCTTCTGTTTGATGTGCATACTATGACTGCAACAACACTAAAATATCCCAAATCTTGCAAAAGCAGCCACATGGAAATGCCATTGGACATTTCGACTGGCAAGCAGTTGCTACACCATCTTCATGGATGGGCTTGGTGAATGTGATTATTACAGAATTCAGATCTGCCACTTCAAAAACACCTAATTGTTTCCCTTCATTGAAGGGCAAATCTTTAATTAATAACATTTTAAGAAAAATTTTTATGTAGTTTTTAGTGCTAATCCAATTAAAAATGAATGCTTGGCAGGAAAATATTCTACTTACAGTTCAGTAGAGGGTAGTTACAATTACTCCATTTATTTCAGAGTACTCAATAGGAGGATGCTGAAGGGTTATCTTTGTCTTTATGCATTTCACAAATTATCTTCTCTCCATGTTGCTTGCTAGTGAAGACTTTATGTCAAACGTAGCAAATACATCTTCTGTTAGTCAAATGAGATATAAACAGAAGATGCATGAGAATTCTGAAGTGATGTTTTCATATCAACTAAAGGGTTCAGTTTTACCTTGAATTTCCCTTTAGTTCTACATTTGCATGATTTTACCTGGCCTACTCAAAATAACTGTAAAAGCAGAATGCAAAATAGGGGTAGGAGCAACCAGTTAATGGCATCTGAGCCCATTAATCTTGTCTCTGAGAAGATCCATCAGCAATGTAGCAAGGGTGATGAAGTCTTTGGCAAATGCAGCATCAGATGGTTAGTATCCAACTGTGCTCAACATGTTGCATCTGTGGCCAGTATCTGTATCCAGCCAAAGAGATGGGAAATGACATGGATGACTGAATATCAAATGGACAGTGATGAACTGCAGAGATGAAATACCTCTGGTGAATTCAAAACTATTTATAACTCCTAGGATTCTTTCCTTAAAGCAGATTTACTTATACATCTGCTTCTTTGTAGCTGATGGAGCTTCGATCTTTTTTTTATCATTTGGGCTTTTCTTTTACCCACCCTCCTAAGCTTTAGTGTTTCTGCATATTTACTTTCAGTACTTTTCTCTGATGTATTTCAGATATGCCCATACCAAAATAGTTTTAGCAACAAGATCATGATGGTGAACACTTCAAATCTTACAGAAAATTGTGCCAATCAATCTTGGAAATTAAATTCCAGGAAAAGGTTGATGCACAGGGTGAATAACCTAGTGTTTACTAGGAGAGATTTTTTTAACATCTTACCTTAGAATGCAGATCAAGTCTTCCACTAGGTACTTAGGGGAGGTTGGGCCAGTATTAAGAAGTAAAGGCAGGTAGGGAGAGACTGGAATAATATGAACACGAAGACCTTGTACTGTTTTTTTTTTCCTTAGCCAGCTTTTCTTGTTCAGCTGCTTGTGTGCTGTAGAAGAGGCTGTCTATATCTCGTCTTAATATTCTTGAGTTAACTCATGCCATGTAACTATCAGCCCTCTTGCCTTCTCATCTTTTGCTCAATGTACAGAGCAGCCCTTGGTTCTCAAGACTCTTTCTGGTCATCTTTGTTCATCAAAAGTGGATCTTGGCTTTTATGTCCAGGTTTTCTCTGAGTTCCTATCTGCTGGTCTATTCTTGTCCCAGAGTAACCACAGGAGTGTCCTCTGCCTTGTGCTCTCACGGTATCTCTGGATACGAACAGCAGCTTGAATTTAACATCTTTCATTAAAAGATATGAAGAAATTCCTGCTGGACCCAGTAAGTCAATGATTATGCTCTGTTCAGTGTTAAGGCAAGGTTATGCAGGGCGAGTGGCACCGTTTAAAGTAATCCACACTGGCCCTGACTCCTGGTTCACTTTTGTAATGCTGGTTCAAGTTGCTCCTACTGAGTCAATGCACATAATTCTTTCCTTAGTTGTTTATTGATTTATTCAACGAATTGAATAGAAGTGTAGCACTCATTAGTTGAGATCTTTACAGACTATCTATAAAATTATCTAGATTCTTAGCTAGTGGATACTGGCACAGTTGAATCACATTCAATTAGTCTAAACTAATTTACACCAGAGGTTTCAAAAGTCAATAAGGGTATGGGAAAATGCCCTTCTTAGTGATAATTCTGTGCACATGGTTCTTTTACAGTCCTAGTTCTGACAAAATGCTAAGAGAAGCCAAATTAATTTTTGTTTTGTTCCATTTTTAAATTGGAATCTCTTTTTTTTTCTTTCACAAATTTTCTGTTATTATTATTCATTATGTATCCTTTGATGAAAACTGATACATGAAGAATGGTTTCTATTACTGAATTATTTTTGCACATCATGCTTAATTCTGCAAATGAAGCAGATAAAGTCAATGAGGCTCAGTTAAGGACCAAAACTAATTCTGAAAGCTAATTATTTTCACAAGAGAGACTCTTGAAGACTATAAATTAGGAGGTTGCTATTCTAAGAAGTTTTGTCTTCAGCTGAGTTAGTTGCATCTCCAGGAGGGAGAGAGAAACAGGGAGAGGCCTGAGGCCAACCTGTTCCCCAGCTGAAGGTCTGACTATTCAGTTGGAGTTGAATTGCTATTTTTGAAACAGGCCAAAGTACTTTGATGTTTCCTTTTATGCTTTTTAAACAAAAATGCATCCACAGTACCACTTTGAGAGCATAAATAAAGGGAGGCATGAAACTCAAAATGATCCCCATTGATACGATTTTATTACCTCAGCAAATGAGATCAGCCTTTGTGTGGAAATTTACTTCAGAGATACTTTATTAATATTGTAAACAAATTATGTGAGTCAGAACCACTCCTTGATTAAAGTCTGATAACTGAGGTAGAAACAGAGTTGACGGAGTAAGAAAGACAGAGGAGCCTCTTCTCCAAGCTCACAGCAAATGTCCTGACTGACCCTGTGGTGCACAGGTCCCTTTGGGACCACGTGAGGACCACAAACATTGTCAGGTCCAACTTTGGACCCAATATGAATTTCCCCCTTTGGGCGTGTGGAAGCTGCTCACCTCAAATACTGACTTCCATAAGCCATTATGTATGGTTTCTATTTCAGATAATTTTTAGAAGTACAGAAATGCATTTTCACTGTCTATATGTCTGTTTTGAAGAGAATCTTATTTTCCACATAAAGAAAAGTGAAAACATTGTACCAAGCAAGCAAACATTTTAAAAACATGTCTGAATGCATCTGTTGTTCCTTTAAAAATGTGTGTTAGAAATCTCCAGAGCTGCCTGAGGGAGGCAGATGTCTGATTCTTGCTAGAACTTCTGGCACTTTTGAAGGTCTTAGGCTGTTAGTCATTTTTTTCACTTGTTCAAATTCCATAAAGACTGAGGCAAAAAAAGAGCTGTACACAAAAAGCCACTGGGAGAGCATGTAATTAATTGAGCCAAGGAAATATTCTTTATACTCTGAGCAGCATGAACAGTTGCTGCCAGTTTTGACACTTTGTATGTAGTCCTGGAACAGTTAAGGCTATTTCAGTCCTCTGCTGAGACACTGATGGTTTCAGGCCAAAATAATTTCAGTCTGAGATGCATTTGTACATGATGTCATACAACAAAGTCCTCATTCATAACCAAGTAACAATGCAATACAGCAATAATAAACTTCAGTTGTGACTGTTTCTTTCTGTTACTCTTCCTTTTTTCTCACTCCTTCAGTGTTACTGCTTTTCCCCTTCCTATTATTCCTTTCCATTGGCTTGCCAGAGAGGAGTAGTTTTTGAGTTTTCTCTCTCACACACAACTGGCCTGCTGGGAGGCAACTCACTGCACCTCTCAGCTGTCGTGTTCCTGCTGTTTTGCCCTCTTCACACTGTGCCACAGGAGTCCTCAGGCAGGCCTGGGCAAATCTCACTGTTCCTTCAAGTCTCTAGTGCCCAACAAAGTCTCTTCTACCTTCTCATGTGACTTTCTCCAGATCCTTCTAGTTGTCAATTTCTTGCCCAAATCCTTCATGAAACCATTCTCCACTATGGCATAGCAACCCTTGCTAACTGTAGACTCAGTTATACATCACATTAAACCTCTGTTTGTATGGAAGGCATCATGTATGTTTTTTACCTCTGCTGTTTCCCTGCCATTTTGTGCAGCTGTCACAATGTGTTGAAGAGGAATGACATGAAGTGGTTGGCTCTTTTCTTCCATTTACAGTCTTCTTTTTTATTTCTCTTATTTCTCAGAGGCTCAGCTGCCCCAGCAGCACCAGGATGTCAAAGCACAAAGAAAAATAATTCCTGCAGGGGTATGGGGGAGAGCTGTTAGGTTGTTTTTGGGACTGGATATAGCCAGGATTTTTTTTGTCATTTCCTTGAGCCATTAATATACCTGGTTTACAGCATATTAATCTGTATCTGTTGTTCTGGTTTTAGAGATGAAAAATTGTTTATGTCAATTTTGATTATTAATATGCTCAAATCCTCAAAGAGAGATATAATTTGCTTCTGAAGCTTTCTTCATGTACTGCACATCTTTGTGTCACCATTCCTGCTACTCTGAGCTCAACAGATGGCTCTTTGAATGCAGGTGGTATTTTTTTTTTTTGCTATTGGAAGAAATATATTTACTGCTCATTCTGGCACCCTTGAAATAAATTGTAACTTTAGAGAGATATATTTAAAAATATAAATAAAATGCCTGTGAGAGTTATTGCCAAATTGATATTGGATCAAAGGCACCTATTCAAGTGATCAGCAGCCAGAAATGAAGTGTTTGAGCCAAGAGTATTGAAAGAACCATTAAGAATGTTAAAAAAAAATAAAAGCGGATAAATCTTGTACTGTGATGAATGATAGCCAAGGAACATCTAATCATATCTGGGTAGCATTTACTGAAATAACTCATCCAGACAAAAATGAAGAACATGAAAAAGATGGTGTAAAAATTATTGGAATGTTCTTTTTTCTGACAATTTTTCATTAATCTCCAAGAAGGAATAAGGATTTATTTAAAACAAATTAAATTAAGTGCTGAGCACTAGAATACGGTCCCTCCTGATCTTGGTATGGCTATAAAAACAGATTCTCAGCAACTGCATATTAAGGGTTTTAGGGAGGAGTGTGTTTACAGTTTTCCAGCCACCTCTCCCTAATAAACCAACATGCAGAACAGTGACTATGTTCAATTGGAAAACTGATCATTGCTGTAAGAAATACATAAGACATCAGGCAAAAGACACACAACAAACTATCAACACCAAGTCTATAGGCTTGTAGTCCTTGATTTATCTATCTGGATTTTTGCTTTTAATGGCAACATGCCTGGAACTTCCTGGATGTGTTATATGGAGAAACTGGCTCTGTGCATATTGTGAAAAACTGACTTAAATCAAGGAATGTTTACCAACAGATGGGGCCAAAGTTTGGCTTCTTCACTGTACAAATACAGATTCCTTGGGGTCTTATCTCAGCAAATGTTCATCTTTTCTGTTGTGTTCTTTAAGTCGGATTAACCTGCTTCATTTCTGCTAGAGCTCTATTGATGTCATCAAAATTATGGTAACATAATCTGGTGATCTGAAAACTCTGTGAAAAGTATCTCCCATGAAAGAGATACATGCAACCCATAAGAAGAGATGGAACATGCATTTTTTTTTTTTAGCCACATTCTGTAGTTGGTAAAAGCTTTCAGATTCCAGCTGGTTCTGGTACATATTTACTGATTAGGGAGCAGCTGGCTTGAAACTCAGCTGGATGAAATGAAATTTGCTTTTACAACTTGAAAGTTAACTGCAAGCTGTGGTAAGGACCTAAACAATTCATTTTTATTCAGTTATGTCACATGTTATGAACATGCTCTAAGACTTTGAAACTAGCCACTCAATGAGCAAGAAGAAATTTATTATGAGCAAGTTAGCATTAACAATTGAAACATTTCCTTTTGCTGGAATAGTGCATGAGTTCACTGATGTGCTCCTTCTGGCTGGTCCTGCAGGCACTTACACATGTGTCTGTAATGTTCCTTGAGGGCTCAATCCCCTTTTGCTGCTGGGCCACTCCTACAGAGGTATGACAGGGGTACTTGTTGATACCAGTCCTTGCTAACCATACAGAAACCACTCTAGATAGTCCCGGCAGAGGTGTCAGCTTTCACAAATTGCTTCTTTGTGAGGTGATAGGACATTGTGCTCAGAAAGTCTGGTACCTCTGCAAAATCTCTGCACGCAGCTCCATTGCCTACTCACCTCTTGGCAATCTAAACCAGTCGTCAAGAAACAAATGCATTTCTTATTTTCTCTTTTTTTTTTCTCCCCCAGATTTCTGAATCGCTGATCCAGAAACTGAACCAAAACCTGGTCCATTTTGAGTTGAAGCCAGGAGTTCGAATCCTTGTCCATGCTGCCCATTTAACAGCAGGCTAGTATCCCCTTTCTGTGTATACCTTTTCTGTCACTTTGTAGCACAGCAAGCAATATATTGATGGTAGTAGTGTGCTATCAGCTGAATTTTAAACATTTCTTATTTTTATCTCACAATAACAGCACAGTGTGTCAGCAGACATTAAAATGCCTACTCTACCTCCCCTTTTTATGTCATGCCAAAAAGATATAGTGGCTTTTACGTTTATAGCTAATCCTTTTGTTTCCTTATGTGTGAGAACTTACTGGGTTTGTGGGAAAGGTGGTATAAGTAGCAGTAGAAATGTGTACTTCTTGGCTGTCTCTTAACAGCTAAGCAGCTTGTGGCATTTTCAGGGTGGGTCACACAGTGCAAAGGTTACCAGCTAACCTTGGATATGTTCAGATATTCTAGAGTCAACAAACATTCAAAGCAACTAAACACAGTTTAGAAGTTGTTAATCGGTCTGAAAGACTAGAAGCAATATACATATGCACAAAAAAAAAAAAGGCAGTTTGGACCTTAATTAATCCTGTTTCATAATGAGTTACCTCCAAAGTCATAATATTTAATTACATATGTCTCTGTTCTGCATGCTAAAATCTTGTTTCACAAAACTGGCCCTATTTAACTATTACAGGAGATGGGGCAAACCAATCTATGCTCAGGATTCTTAGGAATTAATTTTCCCCAGGAGCTGCTGGTCAGTTTGGTCAGTTGGTATCAGTGTCTTTTGCTAACTTGCAAACTAAAAGCCTCAGTTCATTTGTACCATCAAACTACTCTCGAAAAACCTTTTTTTGTGGTATGAACAGATCTGTCCAACCGAGTGAACATTTAAATGTGGCTACTCTGGTCCTGAATATCCTGTAGGTATTTTTCCAAAAATTACAGCTATGAAGAATCACATTAGATATTCCTGGAAAGGCTTATCTTTACCCCTTGCTACTGAAGGGACATTCATGATTTCATGCACAGGGAACAGATGACACTTAAAATCACATATCCAACCCTGCCTTTATACAAGATGAATCTGGATTCAAGTTTTCTGGTGTTTGTAGCAGTCTCCTGCAGCTTCTTAGAGAGCACTTCTGAGCATCTCTGCATGAGGGCGTGCACAGGGTCTCCAGCTGCTCTATCCATGTTCAGAGCTGGCTAAAATCTGAGTAGCTCCAGTACTAAAGCCACGTAGTTAGGGAGGTACTGAAACACCTGTCTAGGCTACTAAACCTTGTCTGCCATGCTGAATGAACCAAAAGGCAGGATCTATCAGTGTGGCATACTGCCATGCTAAAAACCAGTATGGCCTCCAGGTCCGTGCTCTTCTGTTTCTTGCTATCTCAAGCTGAAGCAGAGGGTGCTCACTCAGACACAATCTTTGTGCTGACAAAAATTGAACATTTTTATTTACACACACACACACCAGAAATGAGTACCTTTTTATTCATAACAGATGCAAATACTCATTTGTTCTGCAAAGTAGGCTTTGTTGTGCTTCTCTTGGAAGCCACTGGTGACTGATTGCTGTAACTGGCCTCACAATGTCCTAGAGGAACACTGCAGGATTTTGTCTTTTACAGAAATAGGATTTGGTAAAAATGCAAAATTAGCTTGGATGGATAAAGTAGGTATTAAAAAAAAACCACAGGGAGCAGCCACTTGATGTCTTTGAGGGAATATGACTCGTTAACAACCTGCAGAGGTCATGACTCTGTTCTCTGTCTAAGTAAAAGGCTCAATTTCATGACATCAAAACTTGAGAATACTTTAAAAAGACAAAAAAGCCATGAGAGTTTTACTGCTGAAAACGATTGTTTTGGTTGTCAGGGAATAAGAAGAATTGTTCTTTGGAAATCCAAGCTATTACAAAAAGTTATGTAAAATAAAGCAGGGAAACCTGGAACACAAGACAGTCCCAGACACAGTCCCTATAAAACACAATCCAGGGGGATGCATATGGTGCAAAGGTGCTGCTCTGCTCTATGATATCTCTTCTTTCCCAGCCTTTTCACTATGACTTTGTGGTAGACTCTGGCAGCTCTGGGCTGTAGTTGGCTGAACCACAAAGCTGAGCATGTGTTTTTGTAAGTGTACATGTATGTATATGTATGTCTGCATTAATGTTGCCACGCCTCGGTGCACATTTATGTTCCTTCCTGTGTGTGCCTAGCCATGCACTAGGAATTAGCAATTAGCCTTGCAATTTCTTCAGCACAGAAGATGCAGGGAACAGGAGTCCAGGTATCTAAACTAGCTTGGTTTGGATATTCAAGCAGAACCTGTAGAAATGAGCCTTTGTGTGTGTTGTATGTGAGCATGTGCATTCCCTGGAGCACAGAAGAATGACAGGCGTTGGCCTTAGTGCATTTCATACCTCTGTCTTTATGTTCAGGCCACACTGGAGGAAGGATTAATTTATGGCAATTATAGACAACAGATTGCAATTCATTCATCATGTTCATTCCTTCTTCTCATGAAAAAAAAACCCCAGACCAATGTCCCCAACCCAACAGACAACAACCTCAAC
>JAOXXN010000082.1:25038238-25049740 GCA_026770055.1 Myrmophylax atrothorax | reverse complement strand
ACAGGCCTCTGGTGTTGAGTATTTCCAAAAGCAGGCTGTTGTAGGACCTAAAGTGAACAGTCTTGGAGAGGACATTCTGGAATCAGTCACACATTTGCTCATACTTAAATATTTTCTGTTACCCTGACTACAGTAGAAGTGTTGGGATGGAGCAGGGAGGTTTCAGTCTGGAGACATGTTCTGCTTGGGCATCACTCAGCTTCACTCATGAGGTGGCAGTTCTGCAGGCCCAGACCAGAGGTACAGTGCAGGACCCCTGCAAGTAAGGACATGGAGCTATTTTAGAGGAATTAAAGGAAAAAGGCTACCCAGAGATGTTGTGGAGTCTCCTTCTTTGGAGATATTAAAAACTCTCCTAGATGTGATCCTGTGCAACCTGCTCTGGGTGAACTTGTTTCAGCAGGAAGGCTAGATTTAGATGTTCTCCAGAGGTCCATTCCAGCCTCAGTTATTCTGTGATTCTGTGACAGGCAGGCATAGTTGTAACTGATATCCCTTATTTGCACAATTTCATCAACTAAAATAAATCTTAACTGAGGATTCCCTAAAATGTATGGGAGTATTTGCTAAAGCAGGTTTGGAATCATAGTTACTGTAGAGAGGGAGCAAGCAAAAGGGGAATTAAAGGAGGGATTGTGATGTGCTAAGATTGTGGCCTGTGAAACAACCTGGGAGAAAAAAGAAGACTCTTGATGAAACTGATGTCCAGTCTGGAAGGTCCACTGCAGTCAATGCTGATCTCTCCTCACCTGTTCACTAAGGAAATTTTGGATTAAAAGCTTTTAAGCAGCTATTCAGCAGCAGACCTGGACATCCCTGTTTAGCAGAACACAGGATGGAGTGAGGGAACCAACCTTCCCATGTGGTATTCCCCATACAGAGCAACCCCAGGCCACAGTCCAGAGCCCAAGGAAAGGAAATGCAACCAAGGTAGTCTGGACAGAGGACTTCCAAAAAGCTTGTGGATCACCAAGAGGTTTCAAGCCAAGACCCGGAGCGGTGGGTCCTAAACTTTAACAATTCTTTTTTACTTTTTTTTTTTTTTTTGAAGAGGAGGAGGGGTGTTTGGGGTTTTTGTTGTTTGGTTTTTTTTTCTTCTACCCCTAGAAACCTCCAAGGCAAAATTAATGTAAGATGCTAAAGGAGAAACACCCAATTTCAAGTCAGGAACTCTTTAGAGCTGGATTGGCTTTGAGCTTCCCCTTTCTAAAAGAATGTAATGGTGGTGGTTCATGCTGTTCCAGGAGCAGGGAAAGACATGTTTTCATGGGTCATTCAGACTGAAGTGGCAAGCATCAGTCACCTGCTAGCTCTTTTCAAGGTACCTTCAAAACTGCCCTTGCTGGTGTTGGAAATTTAGACCCTTGAAGCCTCTAGATAAAGAGGAGTCAAAAACCAACTTTAGGGGTAAGTTTTCAACTGCTGCAGCTGAAGAATTTCTGGCTTTCTATAATAGCCAGAGTTTTATGTGTTTCTCAGCAGTACTACTGGACACTATTGAACCAGAACTTGTTTTTTTACAACTCCTTGGTTTGCTCCTGTAACTGCACTAATGAGCAGAAAAGTTAAATGTGTGGGATGCATAGACTCAATTATGTATCAAAAGGAATCAGTCCAACAAACTTCCTAAGAGCATTTTCCCATCTTGTCAGTAATATGAATGGGAAAACTGATTCACAGCTCATTGACAAAATGAAAAGGTCTGGACCTAGGTGTGAACAGAATAGAAAGTGCAAAGGCTCTTCATTCCTATACAACCACCTCATCTGTTTCTGGAAATCAGCAATTTCTTTTCTTAATGAGTTTTCTTTCTTTTTGGAAAACAAAGCAAGACAGTAATTGGGTGTTTCTCTTTTGTATGCTTGCTCAGAAACCAGTTTTTTCCAACACCTTTGACTAATATTCAGGAATCCTTCCTTGGAGGAATCTGGATTAAGGTCCCTGTATCATTTAGTTTTCTCTCCAAACTCTGGCAGCAAAACCCCCACATTCCTATTTTCTTCATGTGAGCAAATGCAAAGCCTAAGGTTATTTATGAAATCTACCAGCACATTATCATTGCAAATGAGTTACACTTTTCCTCTGAGGACCTCAACCCCTCCTTCCCTCCACCCCTCTGCTCTGGCCTCTCCCTCTTCTGTTCAATCTGGATGAATCATCTTCATTAGCAAAAGAACAGGACATCACCTTCAGTGTTTTGAATGGCAATAAAACATTTCTGGGAAGAATATGTCAGTCTGGAGCAGCTGTATCCCAAAGGCCAGCAAGGCCTTCAAACATCTTCCTTGGCTAAATTATGCTTGTTATTTACTAACTCTTATTTTGTTCTTTCTTTGCCACAGGAAGTATTTCCACAGCTGCTGAGTCCCAGAGCACAAAAGAAATCCCTACCTATGTAAATGGTTGAACTGAGGACACCAATATCTGTATCTAAAAAAGGAGAGCTCACTGCATTTGGACTTTTTAATTCTTCAGATGACAAAGGGTTTTTAGCTTTAAGCCTGTGCATGTGGACATTATACTGAGACCATAGTGGAACTGCATTGTACAGGTGTTCAATTTTAGTGGGGGGTGGGGGGAGAGGAACTGGTACCACTATTCACTCCTGCGGCCCTTCCCCTCACCCTTTCACTCTCTTTTTTCTGATCTGTCTCTAATTTGTAGAAAATTCATAATGATATAGGCCAAGAATATGCATGGGGGTCTCTTCTTTAGGGAGAGGGGTGGGCTGGGATGTGGGGGCAGAAGGGTTGGGGGAGGTGGGAGGGAGTGTTTAGGGTTCTTGGCTTTAGATTTAACTGCTCTTTTAGCACTTTGGGCTGCGGGAGGGCTAGCCACCCCAGCAGACTTTCGTAGGACACACAAAGAAATCACACTGGAGTTTAAAGGCACTGAAAATATTCTTGGTCGGTCTGTTTTTTGTCTTTGTTTGGACTCTGCCCTTCATTCCTCTAGCTGCAGCTGCTGCCAGTGCCCTATGGCTACAAGGAGGCTGAGTGTGAGTGTGGATGATCCCAACCACAAGGCTAGGCTCTTTCTTATACAGCTTTCTTAATTTACTCACACTGATAATGCCATGGGAAGATAACTTTGCCTCCTCACCTTGACCAGAACAAGCATGCATTGCAGGCAGGGAGGGAGGTCTGTCCATACTGCAGTAGCAGGAGGTTACTGCCAGCAAGAACTTACACTGTACTTTGTACCAGCCTTACGCCTTCAGTTTTGGCTAAGACAAAGCCCTAGCAACATCCTCAGCCCCATGTAGTGCTGATGGCTGAATTTGTCTGGGGAAGTCCCAGGACATCTCTACGTTTTGCAGTCACCCAAAGGCCTACCAGGTTTTTGAAAGAAATCTTGTCCACAGAAGAGGGAGCAGGGAAAGGTCTATGCACAGTTTCCTATGGCCTTCTTGGCATCCCCGTTTGTTGCAAACTCCTGCCAGTCTGGGCAGAGAGGGGAGAATTTGGCCTGAGACTGTTGCCATGCATTTTGAGTCTCAGCACCACAGGACTGCTCTTATACAAGATTTGATTTCTTACCAATAACTTAAGCTTGTATCTTACACTGCAAGTAGAAATGAGGCTGCAGGACATGTTCACATACACTATGCAAGGGAACAGCAGGAAAGCAGGATTAGCATACCTTGAATAAGTCCCCGAAGATACTGGATATCTGGCTGAAGCCTAACCTGTGGTCATTATGACTATTGATTTCCAACCCAACTCAGGTAAACCTAGCACCAGGATTTTGGTTTGAAGTGTAAAGACAGAAAGACTGTAACCAATGGACACTTGCTTAACCCTCTTAGGTGAGGGCAAATAGAGGCCAGTTAATAATCAGTGGGGCACACTTAGGAGGTACCCTGATTCCTGACATGGGTGGGTTTTTATCAGTAGACATTGCACATGGCAACTTGAGTCAGAAACAGGAGAAAGCAGCATTGCTGGTGTGGCCCGGAGTCCCAGGCAGGGATGTGGTGGTGGTGGGTTTGAATTTCTCTGTCACAAACTGTGCACAAACCTAAATCAACCTACTTGCTGGCAAAATATAAAAATGATACCAAGAACATTAGACCCCTAGAAGTTAAAGGAAAATCACAGTACACAGTCCTCTGCCTCTTTCTGTAGTTTCTCTGAAGACAGATGGAAACACAGCAGTTTGTACGGCTTTGCTATTGTCTTTGCAACTACAGCTTTAAGAAAGATGGGAAAGTTTTGGCTGCAACTGTATAATAGTCCCCACTGAAGTCCAACATTAGCCAACTTATTTTTATAGTAAGCCAATCAAAAAGTTTTCTTATAGCGTTGGAACTATTTCTAATTTTAAAATTACATTTTTGATGTACTTTTTCATCTTCTTTTTCCCTTCTGTTAAATACAATGTAGCGTAATGTATAATTGCTATTGATTATTGCTTTTACAGTCATATTTATTAAACAGATTATGTCTCTAAATGAAGGCCCATGTTTTTGTTGCTCATTCTAACTCTCTGTTCCTGGCTGGGATCACTAGCAATATTAGAACAGTAGGAAGTTAATAACTTCAAAAAGAAAGGGGTGTTCAGTAGAAGAGGGAGAGGGTGGTGATAAGTGTCCTTATGAAAGTTTAGTCCCTAGAAGCCAGATGCCAATATGCAAGTAAACTCCTCAGTTCTCAATGTGCTTTATAAAGCTTGGTCCTGCTGCCTCAATTTTATAGACAGGGAAGCTGTGGGATGCTGAGGTGCAGTGCTGTATTTCTTGTTCCCAAAAAAGCAATGGTAGAACTCTGAGCTGTTCCCTGAAACTCCAGCTCTGTTCCCTGCCCATGGTTATCCTTCTTCATACACAGTATCTGTTAAAGGTTCCTTTTAAATACATTTTTTTGGCTACACTTTTCCCAGCACTGATGAAGGCAGGTCTGAATTAGTAGCATTACAGATTAATTTACATGTGAGTAGAATGAGGCTTAGGAAGTTCCTGTCAACTTGCCATATGGCAGTGGATGCATGTTGCTGAGAAAAAAAGAAAGAAAACAGAGTTTCTCTGCTTTAGAAGTCAGGATGCAATCACTATCTCATTCTACCTCTTGTAACTGGATCCTGGTTCAGTTCTCTGGCTTTTTTTGCACCTCAGCATAAGAATTTATATGTGCACATAAATAGTCAGAGATCTGGGGCTCAGGTATATCAACAACCAGAGCTGTGGTGTGACATATTACAAGTCAAAGAATAATGAGTTTGCTTATTGGAGGAGTATGTAGTTTTCATCTCCTGGGCAAATCCCAATGTAATTGCAATTACTGGTTTAGAATGTTCAAGTGGACACTGCAGCCTTCTCCATTCAGAATGGAATGGCCGTAGTGCAGGCGAGTCTGATGTGTGTGTAGACATAATCTGCTTTAATAGTTTAAATGCCCACCTGAATTAGCAGGCATCTGTTCTGGCCATAAACAGTAAGTCTGGTTTTGGCAAGTATCTCTCTAAAGCATTTTCTGATCATTCTCTTCAGCTTCTTCTGTGTCCTGAGGCAGATACTGATTGTTTTTTGTAGTTGATATTTTCTGGTTTGTATAACAACACAGCAATTCACTGCTAATGGATGAATACTGAGACAATAAAGAATGTACCAAAAATTTATAAAACCCAATAGGAATTTTCTCTGACGATATTATCGTACCTTGAGGGAACAAGAAAGTTCATCATCCTTTGTCAGAAAGAGCAAAGAGTTAAAATATGGTTAAAAATTCAAATAAAGTATTTTCCTAATACGTGTTGATTTGCTACCATCATCCTAACTGCCATAAAACAGCCATACAGATGGGACAGACATTGGCTTCAGAGAGTCTTATGCTTCTCCACCTGGCAGGACATTTGGGCTAAGATGCTGGATTGCCTTTTCTGGAAATCAGTAGTTGTTAATGTTCAAACACTATTGAGGACCTGGGCCTCAAAAAATTCCTTGTTCTTAATATGTGGCTGTGTTTAATTGCCTAAATTTCTGATGGGAAGCAAGACTCTTGAAGTACTTGCTGAAATGCTTACGGAAATGAAGCAGGAATTTCCAGTGACCCTAAATGAACCCTGTCTTGGTCCTGTTGACTTCTGCTGAGAATTTCTGACAATTATATTTGGTCTGGTACCTAGAGCTGATAACAAGGGACTAGTATTTTATCTGTGTGCTGTCACCTCTCATTGAATGCATGAGAAGTTTCCTTGTCACATTATATCTGTAGGTACATTCAGTGTTTTAACAATTACCCCTGATTGCAGAGCTACCATGTTCATGATGTTAAAAAGGAAAACTTTATTTTCCTTCAGTTAATGAGATGCCGTCCCTGCATTTCTCCATGAAACAGAATCATAAAGCATGTGAATAAATAATACTTGAGCTAAAACATAATACTTTAGTTTAGAGTGTTGGTATAATCCAGGCCATAATACCCAGAAGAAAAGACTGAAATCAAATTGTTTTCTAATTGATAAGATCAAAGTGCTATAATGTACCAAGTCATTAGGCTAAGAGATATATTTCATCTCCAGTTTTAACTTTAGCTTTCTCATTTCCCTTTCTTCCTATGGCTGTCTCTTACTGTGCTGAAAGGGGGATGTAGAGGAAATCTGCCTTTTTTATTTCTCAGTGTGAGAATTTCAAGATGTCTTCCTCCTTGCTTGCATTGTGATGCAGCCACCCCAGTGCTATGTGCTGTATGCACCTTGGCAGTAAAGGTGAGAATATAAGGGAAAAAAGTTTTCTCACCACCTCTGTGTTGTGTCTCACATGGTAATCTTGGGCCATTTTGATGAGTGGGCCTTAACCAGACCTCCCTTACAAGAAAAAAAACCCACAGCAGTGGAGAACTCTGAATGAGATGGACAGCCCAACATCTAAACAGCCCAACTCAGCATAGGATTAATGACTTGAACACTGGGAGGCGCAGAGAGACTTCAGAGACCAGCAGCCTTCCAGGGCGGTAGCTCCATGCTGTTCTGTCTGTGCCAAGGTTTGCTTTCTGCTGGGATAAATTAGAGAGATTAGAAGTTTGTACTAATTTATGTTGTTTAGGATTTTTTTGAGCTTTTGTTAGCAGAGAGAGTAGCATGACTAAAATACATCCAGTCAAATATCTAACCCTGATTCTGTTTGGGTTTGTATAATGACCTCCCACCAAGCTGTAATAGCTCAGCCATATGTAAGCAGAATAGGAGCTTTACAGCTCTTGTATTTCCTCAACTTCTCTGAGGCTGCAGCACATCCAGGACTGTAGATAAAAGCACCACTGAGTGACCAGGATATTGCTTATGTTGTGCTTCATATTAAAAATAATTGTATAGAAGGATCCCAAACAGAATCATTGGTCAAACATGTGAGGTGCTGTATCTACCAAATTTCAGAGAAAACAAACTGGAATCCCAAAGTTTTGTGGGTTTTATAATCTTTTATGGAGAAGCCCTAAGAGACAAAGGTGCAAGAGAAGGAATGTAGCAAAGCTCTCGAGAGGAGAGACACGACTGCCTGCCTTTGGTACAACATAGATGCAAGAAAAAACCCTCCCTTTTTGTAACAAATTCCTCCTCTAGCCTTCCCTAGACAAAGCTGGATATGGTGATGTTTCTGGGACTGCAGCTACCCTGGAAAATAATTGCTCCCCAGCCCAAAAGCGTGGGCCACTGGTCCCATGGACCTCATCATTCCTTTTTGTGCCCCCCCATGAGGCAGCTGCAGGGCAGAGATCTGAAACGCAAATTGGACTGACAGCTGCCTCTTCTTGCTGCTGCTGCGAAGAGATGAATAATGCATTCAGCACATTTAAATGTAGTGTTAGAGGGAGAAAACCTTCGACAATTAACCCTGCCTGCATGAGAGGAACATCCTTACTGAGTTCCCTGTAGTGTGGGTTGGAACCTGTATTTCCACACCAGAAAGGTTTGGCATGCATCATGACTCCATTTTCACTGGATGTGGGTTTGCACTGCAGGCTGAGGGTTCCTCCTCGGACTAAGGCAGTTTCAGTGCAGAGTCTTGCTCTTGGCATTTTGGCTGAACCTGGAAACTTTCCCATACCTCTGAAGCAGATAGCTCATTTGAAGTGATCCCTGCCTGGTGTCACCTCAGATGAGTTGGATAGGACTCAGCACTGTAGAGAATTGGATGCTGTACATTGTGTGGAATATTTACACAAGATATTTCAGGGCAAATAGTGTTCCCACATTCCACATTTGCTTAATCCCACCCAGGGAGTAGTAGGTTCAAAACTACATAATCCTTCATGCTCCCTGGAAGCTGCAATATGTCTACAGCAGAGATCTGAGGTTTCTTCAATTCCTTCTGTGGCCTGATATGTGAGGTGAAGCTGCTTCGTCTGATCTGCAGTCCCCTAAGTAGCTGCACCTATTTGTGTCTCAGGAAAGTGCTTGCTCAAGAGATCCAGAAGAAGCACTAATAAACATACAGCCAAAATTCTTCAACCCTTGCTGTGGAGTCAAAGGATGAGAGAGACTGGACTCTGATACACTGATTTCTTGAAGTCTTGGAGTGGGCTGTTCATGGAGTAGGTTTTCCTCTGCTGCTACATTGGCTTGTGTTTTCCACTACCAATGAACTTGCAGGAGTATCATTTGGTTTATCACTTATGTTCCATTAGCCTGGCCCCACCAACCATCACAGGATGAAAGACAACTTGATCCCAAAATAATTTACAGCTCAGGAAGCCATAGAAAGCAGTTAGTTTCCTAGATGATGTGTACACTTTGAAAAACATTAATGGGCAGGAGAAAGGCCCCTCATGAGTCCAGAGGCTTTTCTTCCTCACTTGAGGTCCTGAAATCAGCAGTTGGGCTGTGAATCTCAACTTGGCATCACATTTAGCTAAGCCTGGACCAGGGTCAGAGCCCATCTGTTCTTAGATGCATAGAGGAGAGCTTTGCAGTTAGTCTGCTAACAATACCCCATCCACTCATTTTTTGTTACTCAGTTGTTTTATCTCATGCCTTCATGCCATGTTGACCTGAAAGCTGACCACACTGCCTGCTGCTATGGGCCTTCCTCTCATTCTGTGACAGTACCCAAAGACTTACCCCACAGCCTTCAGGTGACCTTGGTGTTTCTCTGTAAAACAGAAGCACTTCCTTTACAGCAGTTTTTAAGGTTCCTCAGACCTTTGAGACAATTACAAGAAGAGCTGTTTCTTCTAAGGCACAGTCAGGGTTATTGGAGTTAACTTCAGGGGAAAATAAACACTAGTTTATTTTCAGCAACACTTTGTTGCTGAAAGTCCCCAAGCACTCTGTGTATGTCATGATATAAGAGGATTACATTTAGCATCTCTTAACAAAAAAGAAATTATGATCCATACACAGCAGTCTATTTTGCTTTCCTATTAGTCTAAACATTTTTATTAATTAAAAGCAATGATTCTTTTCCCTTGAATTATTGCACCCTTTTTTTTCTAATTTCAAAGAATGTTCTGGTTTCACGGAGAGAAAATTTACCTTCAGTCCTTAGTTTTACTTGAACTTTTCCTTCATCTATGTACCACTCCTTCTAATTATCCTTTTTAATTAGGATGATAATGCAGAAGGCAGCCAACATTACTTTTTGACTTGTTTGAACTAGATTAAAAAAATAGATTATTGTATTGGCTTCCTTTTGATATTCTGATTTCCACATTGTGCATAACAAGATACTAACAAGAATTTTTCCAAAACTTGGAGAAAAAGAAAACCTCTACTCTTGAGAAACAAATAGATAACAAGGACAAATTATGAGCATTTCTAGCTCTGGGGTTGAATATAATTTTCAGATCTTTTCACTAAGATTAATGAAAAATCATGCACAACTTAAATGATGGAGAAGCTAGGACTTGAACACCTTGGGAAATAATAACAACAATAATAATAACTATAAACAGCAATAATAATAATTTTTAAAGCTCCCCTTTTTCTCCTTTTTTTACTAGATAATGTCTGAAAAAGCATTAACATCACATCTACAGACTAGACTATCTGCAGACACCTGCTGGTTGGATTAACTGGACACTAGCTAGCCTTTGATTTTGGCATCTTTGAATATATGAGTGCTTTGCCAATGGACTCTAAAGTGTACAGTTAAAAGGAGACTTTGAGAAGCCTACTGACTGTGTGAATTTTAGTAATATTTTTCAAAGAACTAAAAAGGCTTTATTTTTCTTGAAGAACAGACGAATTTAAAAGATTTGTTACAAACCCAGCTTTGAGATTCCCTCAGACTTATCAAGGCCCATTCTCATAGAATTTGGCATCAGATCTGTAATATCACAGGTATCAAAGCCAAACAATTCTCTGCTGGGAGAGGGGCAAAAAGCAGGGAATGGTGGGAGTAAGGTTTGCGACCAAGTTGTGTTTCTCTGTGAAGCCTTTTGCATTCTTCTCATCTCAGTGTGAGCAGCTGCACTGATAGGAAGCTTTGGAAAGGATTGATGCTATTTTAGATAGTCTTTGCCATGAAGCAAACCCTGGAAGTGCTGACTGGAGTTCAACACCCCGTGTTCATGTACCAGAAATCCCATCAGTCAATAAATTGTGTCACTAATTTCCACACTGCTAAGGTCTCCTCCACAAGACAGCAATGCTGAGGAGTGTTGTGCAAAACACTCTTCACTAGGTGTTACACTAGAAACACCTCACTGCTGAGATTTATTTTTTTCATTTTAAATGAAATCACATCGGAGAAAACTAAACAATCCCCTGAACAATCTGTTACATTACTCTCCTAAAAATAATACTATTTTATTAAGAAATCAGAAACTGTATTTATTTTGGTTAAATAGTTCCCATTTTCTTTTTCTATCTGTGTCAGCATCTTAAAGCCTTTCAGAAGTGGAAAAATAAAAGCACATTTCCCTTTATCAGAAAATTTTACTGATAAAGTTGGCAGACTCCCTCCTCTTCTGAATCTTTTTCAGTCTTAAAACACCAGCATATTAACAGTTTGTAGATTTTGAGATAAGAAGTACCATCCCTATAAATAATATTCATAATTGCAGCCAGAAGGTTCCTCCTAGAAAAAATGTCTGTGAAGCCTGGGGATGATTTTTACCTTTTTTTTATGTTTGAGTTCTCAGTGGTTGCAAACATGGGCCTGATTATCATACTAGCCAGCAAACACAGTAATTACTGATGGACAAACGTGCAGATTGCTACTGGATTGAAGTTAGTAAAGAATCCCCATTCTTAATTAACTTTCCTAGCATATTTCCTTGGCCTGGAGATTCATAAGTGGATCTTGTTTTTAAAATCCCTTTCAGCCAAATAACGACTTAACTAATTTAAATATCTTAGGGTATTTCTCAAGGAGTTGCCTTAAGTATTACTGTAAAATCATCTGGGAAATGCTTTTTTTTTCTGAGCTATGTGAGTTTAGCACTTGGCCACCTTGGAAACCAGCATCCTTCATTTGCCCACTTACTGTAACGATCATTGCATCAGTGTACCTTAGTCATAGTTACCAGCTCCTGTATCTTTGCTTTTCGCAAATGCTCTGTCACT
>JAOXXN010000082.1:25021925-25032412 GCA_026770055.1 Myrmophylax atrothorax | reverse complement strand
TAACTGTTAGGTGAAAATGCAGATATAATATGGGGGGGGAGGGGGGGGGAGAAAGGTAGGCTGAGAGAACTTCAGTTTTTCAGTAGGTCTTTTCGTATATTCAAATCTGTCTTAGTGCCAGCAATGTAGGAAGTCAGTGGGTGCCTGATTATCATCTCCTGAAGACAGAAAAATTGCCATTGTAACATTTTTTAAAAATCAGATGAATTTTTAAATAATAATTGAGTGTATATATAGCAGCTTTCTTTGCTTTTCTTTTGCTTTTCTTTTCTTTTTTTTTTCCTTTCATTTCCCTCCACCTGGCTTTCTCATTCAAAAGTTTCCCTTTCTCATACCATTGACAGCTTGGAATAGGAATAATGTATTTGTCTTCAGACTAAGTTCAGTATGTGTTTCTGAACCACTTGGTGGGGGGTAAGGGGAATCCCTTTGTAATGGCTTCTAAATAAATTCAGTATCAATTTAAACTATTAGAGGAAATTAAATCAAAATAATTAGGATATTAAAATACTTTGTGCATTTCCAATCACTGTTTTATTGCAAGTCTGGATCTTTTCCAAAGAACAATAATAGAATGAATACATTAGAATGTTCCTTCCACTTAATATGAGGGCATTTGCTCATAGAAAGATGATTGAAAACTTGCATTAAACACAAAACCAGATTGATTTGCAGACATGCTTGAGGACGGTCTGGAAGGAAAGGAGAATAAATGTCACATTAACAAGACATTACTCAGATGCACATTCACACACACTAAGTGTATTAACCAAATAAAAAAAAGAAAACAACATAAAAGCTTTCATAGCACATCTTCTTATTAGAAAATACACTAATGCATGCAATGTAACTACTAAATGCACACTGGCATGGGGCAAAAGAGATATTTGGGGATTCTGATTGCTCTGAACCAGTTCAGAAAAAAGTAAGAGCAGGGTACAGGGAGAGATAAATAGAATCTGATTGCAGTGTCAACTAAGTTATTGGCTCTGTCTTTTTTCTGATCTCTCTACCATCCTTCTTCACAAAGTGAAGAATGATGTCTTCAAAACTCTGTAGCCTGCTGGGATCAGGAAGCATAAATAAGCTGGCACTGTGCAAGTCCTTGGTCTGTGGGGTTTCCATGCTCTCCTCTCTGCCACAGAAATGGTCTGTCTCTGACAGCTGTCACGTTTAGTCTTAGGAAAAACTCAAGTTTCCAGCCTTACAGGTGCTTGTTTCAAGCCCTGATGTGCTGTCCATGGCAGAGCTGCAAACGAAGCCGTGCTTGGTCTTGAGCAAAATACAGGAGGCTGAGCAGTGCCACTGGAAGAATCTCTGTGTATTTCTGTGACTTCTCAATGCCTTTCTCAGTAACAAATTTTTTTTGTTACTTCTGGAACAGAAGTGTAATTTACCATATATTACTATTAGCCTTCCTCTTCTTTCTTTTCCTCCTCCTTGTAGAAGTTAAGAATTGCTGTACTGGATCAGATTGGGTCTGTCTATCTCAGATGATATCCATTAACAGATTCTCAGGGAAGAATATCAGGAACAACATAAACATTCAGTCACTGTGGTACAGTCTTTCACCTTTCGGAAGAGAGAACAAATAGCACATCCCTTTTCTGTTCAGCAGAGTCACTGCTTGGGCAGTCAGGTGTTCACAAAGTTGCAGTGTCACCCAGTGTGCCCAGCAAACAAAAGAGTCTTGTTCCTGCTGCAAAGATCCTTGCACCTTAACTTCCTAAGGAAATCAGTCTGTGTAAATAATGTAACCTAGCAAAGAGAGAAGGGGAATGAAGAGTGCTAGACATAGCTACAGGCTACATAAATGGAGAAGAGAAGAATTCTGGAGTAGTGAATTTGAAACAAGGATAAGCATTCTTGAATCAAGTGAACATGATGCTGCCAACAAAAGAGTCCAGTGAAAAATGTGTATTAAACAAGAGAATACTGAGTAGAGATCAAGATGCTGGATTTACTCAGCATTTAATAGTGGTATAATCACAGCAGGAATATTATGTCCAGGTCTGGTGTTTAAGATTCAGTAAGGATATTGCCCATTGTCCTGAAAAGAGGAATGAGTGAAGCACTGAAAAACATGCCCAAAAGACAAATATTTAAGTATTAAATCAATTAGTTTATAAAAGAGATGGAGCAGCTTCATTCCATTTCATATAGATTTCAATGGGGAGGATGAATTTACTATTTAAACTCAAGCTGATAAAGCTACAGTAAACCCAAGGGTTAGAATCCAAAGTTGAACAAATGATGTGATGATACACATTTTTAATAGGGAAGATATTAATCATTACATTAACGAAACAAGAACTTTCCCAGTATCACTGGGCAATTTTAGATTACCATCAAACGCTTCTAGATTCTGCTTGCTTTTTTTTTCTTTCCTAAAAATATTATTTAAAAAGACAGTTAAACAGAATGTAGTTCAAACTAGTTGTAATATCCACATTATACAAGTAATTCCTTAGAAATGCACTTTGGGTCCCTTCTGGATTTTATAATGTAGAAGCTGATGACTCCTGAAATACTTAAGGATGTTCAGCTGCAGCTAGTGGAGCACAACTCTATCTCTGCAAACATATTTCAGCACTAAAGCAAAGCAAAACCATACCTGATGCAGTGGGCCATTGATATTTGAAAGTAAATCCCTTGGTTTTTAATTTATATGCTCTAAGATCCCTGTTTAAAAATGTGTTTCCTTTTTTGTAAGTCACCACATAACTGCCTGCTAATCCTCTTCATTTACATTGAATATTAGCTTTATTGAGAAGGGTATTAATTAATCCTGCATAACTCTAATTTAGTGGCTGGACTGCACCACAGCATGAGAATTAGCATGGCACTGGGTGCTGGGTTATCAAATCCATTTTCTGGGTAAGTCCTATTATGTTCTGTAGGATGGGCACAGCACACAACGAATTTAATTATATAGCCTTTCAATCAGCTTGCTTGTAAGCCTGAAAACTGTCTTCTAGCCTTTTCACTTTACAGAAAGCAATGCTTTCTCTGAACCTACTCTTGCATAGTACTTGACTAGCTGCTCATTCTACTTGGACATTAATTCCTGGTAGTAGCAAATGACTAATGATCTTTCCTGCAAGGTCATATCCCTAGATCAACACCAAAGTTTATAAACATTCTCCTAAATTGGTAACAATTGGTAGTAAATATTATGAATTACAGCAAACAGCTCACTTTCTGAATATGATATAAATAAACATATCACAATAAAAACAATATTGCATTAATTAATAGCATGGATAAATAAGTAACTAAATAAAAACAAATAGATAAATAAACATTTGTGACTTCACTTAATGATGAAATGTTATGTTGTCATACACCATTCTTGCCAAAGGGACATTACCTTTTAAGCATTGTCCACTAAAAAACCTGTCAGTGACCTACTTTCATGGATCCTTCTGACTCTGTCTGCCTATTCCCTCTACTTCTCCTCTTTCCTGGTTTTGTTCAGTATCCTGACACCAACACCTCCAGCAAAAACCCATCCCATGAAGGTGACTCTCAGATTGTGTCAGTCCTGTCAGTGGATACAAAGAGGATTTTGAAGGGGTACCTCAGATCTACAGTAGTATGAATTGTCCTTTGGGAGTTCTTCTCCAGGATACACAGTAACTAGGCTCCTAGTTTTGATTGTTTGGTTAAGTACTTCAAGTTCATTAAAAGATACGGACTTATGCCTGCTTATTTCTCTTCTCTGTCACCTAAGAAAAAAGGGATGGCATAGTAAGGGAGGGTTTTAGGCTAAAATGTTGGGATTATTATATATCACTATATTTCACCAAGAAAGGAAAAAGAAAGCCCAACCAAGTGAAAACAGTCAGATGTGAGAAAAGCAGCACAGGACTACAAAGGGAATGCTGGAGATTTTCCTTGTTTCATTATTTATATTTCCCCACAGTGGCAAAAAACCACATTCCTATATTCCTTATAAAATATAATGCACTTAATTGATCTAAGTAATTTCAAGGCTGCTGAATAGCAGAAGCCTCCAGAGTGGAATATTCTGACTTAATGATCACATAAAATTGCTCAAAGTGTTTTTAATGTCATTGTAATTTCTGAGTTTATTTAATAGTTGAGGGGGAGAGAGGGTAACATTAAGAGTCATCCGCATGGCTTGTGTGACTGTATATAACAAATGAGACATGCGTATGCCACAAGAACCATTATTTTAAAATAGCTGCAGTAAAAATGCAGTTATACTGAGCATTTGCTTTGGGCCATGACACAGTCTAATGAGAATGATGTTGCCTTTAGGATTCGGGACACCTCAGATGTTTCCAAGTGTTTGACCTTTTAACAAGTCAGATCTCTTCTTGATTCCACAGATTCCCTCCTCTTTCTTTCTCAACCTCATCCATTCAGTTCGTAAACACTTTGTCTAGGAGTTACATAGTTGTAATGCACTTTACATCTGCAAAGTACATAGTAAAGAGACTTCTGTATATATTTTTATTTAATACAGAATAACAGAATAGTCTGAGTTAGATGAGGCCTTAAAGCCCATCTTGTTCCAACCCCCTGCCATGTGCCTAACCCTAACCCGAACCCTAACTCTAACACCTTCCACGAGACCAGGTTGCTCCAAGCCCTGTCCAGCCTGGCCTTGAACACTTCCAGGGATAGGGCAGCTGCAGCTTCTCTGAACAACCTGTTCCAGTGCCTCACCATGCTCACAGGAAAGACTTTCTTCCTAATATCTAACCTAAACCTACTCTCTATCAGCTTAAAGCTACTGTCCCTAGTCCTGTCACTACATGACTTCATAAAAAGTCCCTCTCCAGCTCTCTTGTTGCCCCTTTAGGTACAGGAAGGTGCTCTAATGTCTTCCCAGAGCCTTCTCCTCTTCAGGCTGAACAACCCCAACTCTCTTAGTACGTCTTCATAACAGAGATTCCCTAGCCCTTTCATCATCTTTGTGGCCTCCTCTGGACTCACTCCAGCAGGTCCATGTGCTTCTTATGTTGGGGGCCCCAGAGCTGAGCACACACTGCAGGTGGGTCTCATTAGAGGGAGAATCATCTCCCTCACCTGTTGCAAACAGCTGCCTTTCATTCCAAATCATAAAAACCGTGGTAAATTTCAAATGTGTTTGGTTTTTTGTTGTTTTGGGTTTGGTTTTTTTTGTTTTGTTTTTGGTGGGTTTTTTGTTTTGTTTTTTTGTTTTGTTTTCTTTGTTGTTTTTTTTCTCATTGGCCTAAGCCCAGACCCCCTTGCAGATGAGGGTCAAGACATTAACAATCTAAAAGTGCAAAGCCACAGTGGGTCTATCTTGAAGAACCAGTGGGTGCTATGTAGGCAGCCTGCATGAACACTTGTTTTGGTGCAGATGGCCTCACTGATTTCAAAACACTGGTAAGTGGATTAGCAGCACATCTTGCTGGGGCCCTTTATTCTCCCCAGCCTTGTGTTTGCCTGCGGTTGAAGTATTTTCCCTGATTCCTACCAACACTGTTCAGAATCATTTTGCCATATTAAAACAAGAATTAAGATTTTAAATCTAATTTCACATGCTTCGCTACTCCTTCTACCCCTCTGCTCTGTTTGAAGTTATTTTAATCTCCTCTCAACCTTGCCATATTTTTTCCTATTGGACTTGTCTAATTTGCCTCATTTCTAAGTCATGATGATATCCTCAAGACACCAATTCATATCTTCCTCATGTTGAAATTGTTCATTAAAATCTAATTCTTACCTTCTAATTCTGACTTTTTAGCTAATGAAATCAGAGTAATTATAAATATCCATCTTGCAACATTGCATATTGACATTTGAATATAAAGACTCAGAATGGAAGAAAAGCATCACTGGAGAACTTATTTCCTGTAGCTGCAAAGGAAATCAGCTCAATCATAAATATATAGATTAAAATGCACTCATCTAAGTTCAGCTCAATATTAACTTTATACTGCCATTATGGTTTGCCTGAACATGAACCATAAGGGACCATATCTAATTTCACATGAGATATGTTTGGTTTGCTCAGATCCATTATTTAACAAAGAGAACTGAAATGCTCAGAAAGGATGGTACAGCTCATGCTGTATTTGATCCAGAGTTAAACAAGAGCTTTAACATCTTCCAAAAATATTAGAATATATTGAAGTAAAGAATCACTCAGGAGAACTTTTAGTACTTTTTTCTGGTCTTATTTTAGTTGATGATTCTAGACTAGATAAATGGCTGAATTTTACAGGCTCACATTGTACTGAGGCTCCCTGTGACACTAAATAGCTACCCCACAATCTTGTAAGCTTAAAAAAAATAATTTATATTTTTAATTTTTTGCAACTCTTGCAAGAAGCTATAAACACTGATAGATATTAATATACTGATGCAACAATCTGAAAAATGTAAGGATGGGTAAGGACAATCAGGATGTGACCGATGGGGATCCGATCCTGGTTGCAATTCTTCAGTGACAGATCCTTTTAAGAAAGTGTAGTTTGGAGAGATGGGTGTCAGTTCTGCAGATACACCATTTTAAAATAGGCTTTGGAAAATCACTGGTAAGATATTGTAAGGGTGATCAAGTAATTAGATTGTTATCAGAAAAAAAAAAGATTTGTTGAAACAAAAATTATTTATGTGATGTAATCCATTTGTATAAATGTCCTGTTGTTCCATGCCTAGTTTCTTGCCAAACTGCTTTGTGAAGTGTGGGGATACTCACTGTTTGTGCTCCAGTGAGGCAGCCATACCTCAAACTGCCTTGCAAATGGGCCCTGCTGGGCTTCCAGGTCCTGCCCACAGAGCCAAGAGTCTGAATGAACTGAAAGCCCCAGCCCAAGGCAAAACTGATGTCCTGACTGTAATTTACCGTCTGAGAGGCAAGGAGGTTTCAACTCCATTGCAACTGGGAATTTACTTAAAGATGATGATAAGTGAAGTTTAACTAACTGCTTTTTCTTTTTTTCTTTTTTCTTTTTCATCTAAGAGCTTAGACTCCTAGACTATTTTTTTTTCCCAAAATGAAGCATCAGGTATAGTCACTGAGGAGAGAACTTCTGGGAAGGACAAAGATGCTAGACATATTCTTCACTCAGAGTGCCTCAGCCACAACAGAGATGTTCTCTCACTCCACATTTTACAATATTTTACACAACAGCTCAGAAGGAAAGTTAGTCTATTAAGGCAGCTAAAGACATCATTGCCAGTCCCCACAACATGCAATTACTTTGATCCACGCAATCTGCCTCCATGATGAGATGTCTCACAGTAAAGACATAATAACCATTAATATAACTGGTTATTATGGCTAGATGACTCTAAATTAATCTTAATCAAAAGGTTCAGTATTGGCTGGTTTGATATCTGTTGCCAAAAATACTCTTCTTGGCAATGAACCAATGGATTCTCAGAACAAATACAAGAGAGTCTTGTTCCAGACCCTGCATTAGTCAAAGGAAAGTATTCTTCATGGGCATTAAGTCACTGCAGAGAGACTGGAGAATGGTGTAATTCAATGGCAGAGATGAGAGAGTCCTGCCTGTAAAAGCATGTTCAGGCAAGCATTCCCTGAGGATGAGGATAGGCTAATCCTCCAGTAATTTGCAGCTGAAATTTTTCAAGAAATAATTCTGAGCATCGATCTGCAGCTTTTTTGTAGTAGGTCCTGATGGGATAACTGGTTGGCCTCTGACATTGGTTGGCACCCAGGATTGCAATGACTTTGGGTTTATAATTCATTAACTCCTGTGAAAACAACATAAGAATTTCATTTTGTAGCAGTCAAAAAAGAAAGAACTTCATACCATGCAACTGTCTGTTCTATTTCAAAGCAGGGAATCGTGAACCTCTCTGGCAGCCTGCTGGCTTTGATTTTACTTGGAATAATGCAAAAATGTTATTCTGTGAGCCAGCTTTCTTTTGGAAATGAAAATAATCTAGAAAATACTGCAATTGAGTATGAAAGTGAACAGACAAAGGATCAAGCAAGGCAGTCTTACAACAGCTATCATTTACTTCTGTTGTCAGTTTAGTAGCGTTAATGCCCTGCGTTTCAGAGGTGTTGGCACATGACTTTTCCAGAAGCTCTAACAACAGAATAAATATTTTGAAAGCATTGAACTTGGAGAATAGTATATACAATATTTTGGGCAGAGCTAGTGAAGAAAGACTATCTAAAAATAATCTGGACCTTGGAATGTCTTTTTTTCAACTCAGTGCTCAGTGAAGAAGCTTTTGTACCAGGAAGGACCAAGTATAAATATTGCTAGGGCAATTAAGCCAAATCTGGTCTACACTGCAACACAGAGCTAAACAAAGGGCAGATATAATTGCCTGATGTCTTCCTCTGAGCACTGAGGTCCACAACCAGAATGCACAGAGGCCAATGTGTTGGCTTGCAAAACCTTAAAGAAGGGTTAATATTATTCTTACAGGACTAAAAAGACAGCAGAACCATGGACAATTGATTCTCTAGTGCACTCAGACGTATTTTCAAATTTTCCTTTGAATGATTATTTGAGCCACTGCCTTCTGGTATCATTGGTGCAGAGCCCACATATCCATGCCAGTAGCCTGAGTGCTATTGCCAGCAATTTGTGTAATTCATCAAGGAACCATGATGGGTTTTATTTAATTTATCCTTCTATTCCATGACCTGTGATGCAACTCTCTATATAATACTATAAATAAACCATCCCTTCTCACCAGTTTTCCCCCAGGCTTAGACATCAGATGTATGTAAAGAAAAGATCATGAAGCAGAAGAACATATCTCCACTTTTTAAGAGGCCATGGCTGGCATCATCCCGCCTAACTATACATACCTAAGCAGCAAGTGTGATTAGGGAGTCTGGTCACTGTTGGCACCTTGTGTCTTCAGTGAAGAGACACACATATATCTGAAGACATATTTTGGTCTCAGGTGCGGTTTGTCCTTCAAGGTTTCTTTCTCAATTTTTTGCAGTGGAAGTGCATGACTTGAAACCCTCTTTTTCCCACTGGGTGGGAACTGATAGTCTCTGGGTTTTGCTTTATTCCCATTCTCTTGCATATTATCCCTATTTCTCTCCCTGTGAGCCCTCAAATTCTTCCTCTACTTGTAACCTTTTACAGTCTCCCATTTTCTTGGTATACAGTATTTGATTCTTCTTTTCTCCCTCAGTGTACTCTCAGATGTTCTGTTCCTTTCTCTCTCTGATCATGTATTATGTATTTAAGTGAACATTGATTTAAAAGTCCATTTTCCCAAAATTGGTCTTAAAAAAAAATTAAAAACTGGATGTAACTTGGCTCCTGATATCAGATTTGGTTAATTCTGTTAACTGAAAAGAAGACATTTTTAATATATATATAAAAACATCATTACAAATTTTGTCTTTGCACTGCCATTTTTTGTCAAAAAATGAAAACAAAGGAGTTTTAAACCTAAAATATATTTTCCCTTGAAAAGAGATTTTTAAATACTTATGTGACAGTAAAAGAACACATGCAAAAAAAAAAATCTCAGAACTATTAATTTCAAGTTCAACAAAATACCTCAGTGAGATTTGAAATGAGTATTTTATCGGTTTTTAGATTTTGTGTTTCTGTTTTTATAAGTTTGTTGCCATTAAACTGTGAGCAATTTTTTAAATCTCTTTTAGTCTACCACAGAAATGAAAGATCTATTATTCACCAAATTTTGTCTCTTGTTCCTCCTTTCCCTTCTATTTTTGAATAGTCTATTTTCTCTTTGTCTGGCTGCCACATCGATATTATACTGTCTGTACATGACCTAGTCCAGCCTCTCACACAATAGCACTCACTGGTCTATAAACACTAACAAATTAATGCTATGTTCAATGGAATGAAGCAGTGCTGTTGAAAGAGATTGAGGGCCAGCAATAGAGAAATCATAGATGAATTTACAATGTGATACGGCAGCAAAAGGAAGGGAATGCAATCTTAGGTTATGGTCAGTGAGACATTACATTATGAAGAAAAGAAAAAGCCAATAATTCAATAATTTTCCTCTGTGCAGCTTGACTATGACTGCACCTTGACTATTATATTTATTCCAGGGCACTAGAAGAGATACTGACAAATAGGTTTCAGAGAGAAGTGCCATAGCAGTTGATTTACTGGGGAAAGTTTAAACGAGGTAAATAAGGCATCTGTGCTGCTCTGGGCAGCACGGGACAAAGAGCAGCATAACTGTGAGCAAAGTGTGTGCTGCCAAGGAGGATTGGGGTGTGAATAAGATTCCAAGGAAAATCAGAGCACCACTGGTTTGCATCTATGTCTGCATCTGCACCTACAACTACAACTGCATCCATCTTTTCCTTTGCCTGTTCCCTCAGGATAAAGCCTTCTGGAACTAAGTTTTCTGACAACCAACCTGCATAAGCAAATTCCTCATTTTCTGGAAGCAGAATATTTACCCACAGAAGAGCAAAGCTCCAGATCATCTGCCAGAAGTTAGTGATCTCTGCCCAGCTGGACCTTTGGGAAAAGTTCAGTCCACCCATAGCC
>JAOXXN010000082.1:24977887-25021825 GCA_026770055.1 Myrmophylax atrothorax | reverse complement strand
AAAAGTTCAGTCCATCCATAGCCTGTCACAGCTGGGAGAGGCAAATGCCAAAAATGGGTAAGGGGAAAAGTCCATCTTATTTCCACTTCCCACTTTCACATCAGAACTTGGCACAAGATACTTAAAGAATGGGATAGGACAAACAAGATTAATAATGGAATAATGCAACCCCCAGCCAAGATCAAGGTCCAGATATACTCTGGTTGTTCAAATATGTACTGTGGAAAATTTGAAATATCAAGCATTTAAGTAAACATCTTGTGACAGCATTTAATATGTTTGTATGAGATTATGCAGAACATTTGCTTTTCGTGATGCTTTGAGAACATCTGCACTGCTCCTGCCCAAGCTATAAACTGTATTTCTGCAAGCAATCTGCACCCCAAAAATGACACACTGCATTTCACCAAAGGAACAGCAGGCTACTACCCTATCCTCAGAGAGTTTCTGTCCTGGTTCTGTGGCATATCTGAGGAAGAACAACTTCTTTGTGAGTTCAGAGTAGGTATAGGAACTGAAATTTCAAGGTTGATTGTAGGAAGAGCTTGGTTTTCCTGGACTGAGTACTTCTCGTGCAGGGAGCACATGTCATATGAGGACAGTTGCCATGCAGACAGGAAACCACATCCCCTAAACAGGTAGGAAAAGGACACGAACAAGCGCTTACCAGCACTTGGCTTCTTTAAGGAAGACTCCACTTTTCAGTATTTTCAATACTGCATTTTTAGGTCTGTTAAGTCTTTATTCTCTGTCTTAATTTCCTTTGTTGTGCATTGTGTCTCTGGAGACATATACTTGAAAAGCCAGTAGATATGTGGTGAAGCTATGGAAGTGTGGTGCCCTGGAAGGCTGTCTCTGCAGGCCAGTGCTACAACCTCATTACCACATCACCAGGGGAGCCTGAGATGTCTAAGCATGGTCCTCTGATCTGCAAGAGCGCAGAAGAAACACAGGGGCATCAAGGATTTAATCGACCAACTGACTTGAAAATAGCCCACACTCAGCTGAATGTCCTCAGTGGAGGTATGTGGAGATAGCAAGAGATACTGACTTGAGTACCACAGAAAGAAAGTAAAACTGCTGTCATTTTAGAGGGAGGACATATATGTAGAAGATTTCATTAGGAGAAATAGGAAAAATCAAAGCCTAATGTATATACCCATGAGGTATTTGAAGCTAAGAATTGTGCAGTAAGAAGTAGAACTTGCTAACTGGCTCAACTATCATTTAGAAATCCACAGTGAAATAGCTAATTTATTATACAAATTAGACCAAGGCAGAATAAGGCATTCTGTTTAATCATAAAGATTCAGGGGATGGAAGTCTTGTATTTTTGAGCAACACTGAATATTCTATAAAGTCAAATCTCCTCACTTAAATGAAGGTATTAAAATAGAGGAAAGAAAATAAAAGAGGTCATGCTGTTTCATCAGGATTACTTTCAAGTAGTTAGTCTCTAACTCTGGGCTTTTCACAAGAAAAACTGTCTCAAGTTTTTCTTAGAGCTAACTTAGCTGCTATATGGTGTGAGAAGTTGCTAGTTAAATGGCTTAAATAAACCAAGAAAAGTCAGGATTTATTGTCAATATTTCTGTCTAGGGAATAAGAGTGTTTTCTCCTCCTCTGCTCCCAGAATGTAATATCTATATATGCTCTTTGTGACATTAGCTATAAGTTGAATAAGTGCTGGATTTGCCAATTGGTTCACAAGCGGATATAATTCTTGTCTTCACAGTTAGGAAAAGGGTCTGCTAGGAGGGAAATCTGCAGCACATTTCAAGTGCTAATCATAAGAAGTCTGAAGTGTGTGTAATACTATTCTCTTCAATGATTTTTATGTGTTAATTATGGTTAATGGCCAAATTTGTGGGGATTATGCTAAAACTGTAGTCCTTTAGTCAGTAAGATACCTAAATCTCTCTACATCCTAACCCCCTTCTTGTTTTACCTGGCCTGTGATTGCATTCTCAACTCAATTATGCTGTGGGAAGAATGCAAAGAAAATGTGATTCCTTGACCTCCATTGCTTCACTAGAAATAGGTGGAGTGATAGAAACATTAGCCACCTAAGTCTTCTCTCCCTATTCCAAACAGTTTGAGAAGAAAAGTTATAAAGCATATGAAACCAGACTGATAAACACTGCTTTGTCACTGGTAAGGCAGCCAGTGAATCTGGCTTCAGACCTTTTGTTGTCAGTGAAGTTCAGTGTGTGATGTACTGCAGAAGACCTGGCCATGCTTTGGCTTTGGAATGCCTCGTCCAAACGTTATTAAGTGAAGAGAAACTATCCATTGAGTTCATAGGCTCAGCATTTGGCTTTAACACTGCTGGCTTAAAGCCATTATTTTAAGATCCAGATTCTCATCTAAAAGTTCCTGAATTTTAGAGATGTTTCTGTTAAGAGTTCCTTGGGGAAGTGTCATTATTTCTAATCAATTTTTGGGATTCACAAAGTAAGCTGCTGTTGATTACATGATTTATACATGCTCTCCACAGACTTGGAGGGGCTTCATGTATTTTACAGTGGTTTTGGCTTATTAAGGAAACTGCATGGTAATATTGGCTTCAATTACAAGCCTATTAGGCAGGTAATTGACAACACAAGTATACTATAAAGTTACATTCTGCTTGCTTCAATACAAGTGCTGTGCTGTGTTTTTAAGAACGCAGTGCTGATAATCAGTGCATAAATTATTTCTTAATTAACTACTCCTATTAGAATCCCAGTTTCACTCAACGAGTAAGTTGGCCAAGAGTTCATTTGTCTCTTTGCTTTCCCCCTCCTCTTTATCTTCTCCCATGATGAGAAACTGTTCATCTGGACAGGAATCTTGCCCAGACCATGGCAGCAAATGCATACTGTCAGTTGTAGTGTCAGCAGTTAGACCTCTTTAAAGCTCAAAGATGCAGCAGGTCACTGAAAACAAGAGAGTGACAATGCTTGAAAGTGGATTCCAATTCTGACCCTTGAGAGATGCTTCTATGGGAGTCATGGGTATTCAGTTCAGTCTAAAGACTTGCAGAGACTTCTTGGGACAGTTACAAATGAGATCTCAAATGTCTTTCAAGTTTTAAGTCGTATTCCAAGAGTCCAGAGATTACGAACATTAGTGTTTGTTGGGTAGCAGGTGCAGTACAGAAGATAAAAGACCCCATGGTCCTTGATCACCTATGAAAAAACCCCAAACTGCCTCACTGACGGCAAACATCTTTCCTGACTTTGTGCAAGTTAATCATGTCGCCTATTTGCCTACCTTACAAAACCACTCTTTTTGGACTGGGGAACAGGTAGGACCTTCTCACCCAGCATCTGCTCCTCTGTGAGGGCCTCACAAAGCGTGGAAGGGTCAGATGAGAGGATATACTAGTTAACAGCTAATTAAGAGATCTGCTTTTAGTGGTCAAGAAAACACGTCTAACTCGCAGGAGGTATTTCTGATGGACAGGGGATTTTCTGCATTAGCCATATTTTAAAGCTGTCTGTTTTCACTATTCAAGGTTTCTAGGTGCACCCATCATTACTAACAAACAAAGTAACTTGTCACTATAAAATACAGTCCTGTTATCCTACTGATCCAAATCCCACCAATCTTGTCATGGCATGTGACTGACAACCAGAAGTTAGCAGACTGATTTCTTGCAGTGCACAAGGCTGCCAAGAACCTGGTTTCAACTTTTTAATGATAAAAAACCAATTCCAGTTATGAAGTCCTCCTCAAGATTTCAGTCTGAAATTTATGAAACAGTCTGTCTATAAGCTTTTCTCACTGGAAAAATCCTTGAATGAGGGATTCTTTTTCTCAGGTATTTTGAATATTCCAAGTACACTGGAGATCTGACTGTATATAATTCTGGTTTTAATTATTTTATTTGTTAAATGCATTATCCAATATATTTGTTTTATTTATAAATTACATTATTTTAATATTTAAACTTATTTATTGTTTGTGTGCTTTCCCTGAATTGTTTACTTAAGCTTAAATTTCAAGCTCTCAGTTTCAAGTTTATTTTTCAGTTTAATATTTAATTCTTACATGCTGATTTTTTTTTTTTAATTTAGTTCTCAAGATTAGACCCACAGTCCATTTTAGACATTTATGTCTGGGACAAAAAACCCCACATCACAAATGAATGAGAGGAGCTGATATTCAGTATTAAACTGATAAATATTTATCACAAAATAGGAGGTTCAGGCAGAAATGCTTAGGAAAAGAAAGCAGGTCATTTCATGTCATGTACTTAGAATAGCAATGTTACAGTTTGTATGAGAATTGAAATTAAGATTTCAATTGCTTCCAAATTAGAAAGCTCACATGCACACGCACATGCACAGAAATTAATAAAACCCAGAAATAGAAGGGACAACAACAATGGGATGCACAGGGGGTTTGATTATTTCAGCATGTGGCCTAAAACATGGCAGATTCAGCAAGATGCAGATTTGCATAATGTAATGAGACTGGAACCAAAGTATCAGGAAGACAGACTGAGTGCTAATTAACTAGACACTGCACTAAAACCACCAGGATGGTAGGACAGTACAATGCAGGAAAACATTCCAGGGACAAATGGATAGCAGTGTTAATTGCGTTAGGAAAAACCACAAACCCTCTTGGCTAAAATAGTCTGTAGCTATTGCTGCAAACTTTAGCAGAGCATTCAAAAAGTTTAGTGTTAGATGGAAGTTGTTTAGAGCTGTAGGTTCCCGACAATTGCTAGCTTGGCAAAGAACCTGATCGGTCATTTTCTGAATGGAGCCAGCCCAAACCTACAGCTTAGTGCAAAAGCACTGAGATGGACAGCGAGAAGTAAATCCCCCAGCCCCTCTGGAAGTGCCTGTTGTTTGTAGTTTGTCTTATTTTTAATCTGCACATGCAGAAAAATGAAAATACTTTGTAAAGGACTCCATGTCCTCTTTGTTTGGCGCTCTGGCAGTGTGCCATGGCTGCTAAGGGATAGTTTGTCTCTCTTCCCTTATTCTGAAGACTGAAATTTGAGACTGGGATTATTGTCTCTTGTGCATAGAGCATCCCTAATCACCCAGAAAATCCTAATAGTTTCATATGCCTTTTTCTTGCCTTCAGGATTCTGTAACCAGAGCTAAATTGATAAAAAGCTTTTTTAATAAAAGAATCATTAATATTTAACCTCTGGCATAAAGCTTAGAAATGTATGTGTGTCTATTTTACACAAATGTCTGCAATCACTATCAATAATTTAGTCATGTGAGTTTCTTTAGACACCTCCAGCAGTTATATTAACCCAGTCTTTTCTTTCTTTCTAAGAAATGAGTAACTGTGGGTGCATGGATAGCTGTACAAGGGGAGAATAAATTCCGCAGGGCCACTATTCTTCCCATGTACCATTCTCATGGAAAGGAATAGGAGCAGAAGAAGATGCTTCCCAAGCTCAAGGCAAGCTGCAGGAGCATCTTGTAAACTCAAGCAGCAGTAATTCATGATTTTAACTCTGCTATGCTTCTCTACAGCCTGACAGCTAAAGTGTAAACTGCACAATGGTGCAATTTTTTTTTCTCAAGGAGGAACCTAATCCTCCCCTTAAGAGCCTGTTCAGAGGGGAAAAAGCTCATTTAGAAGCCATAAGATGAAGCCATATTCTGGGAAGAACTCCAGGAAAACTTTAGGACACTTACTTTTTGCTTTCATTAGACACATAATTCTTCAATGAGTGTGTTAGACTAGCAGGAAAGACTTCTAAATCCTGTTTAGCAGCTGGAAATAATAATGCATGCATTAGGGTTACCTTGTTGTTCCAGCTACTGCCACCTGACCCCAGAAATGTTTGAGCAGTGAAGGAATGTTATTTACAAATGAAATTCTGAAATTGAAAACTCAGAGCTAATAGATGTGATAAAAACATTTTGACAATCTTATTCTATAAAAGGAAAAATTTAGTCCCAGATAATTTATGCAGTAGGTGATAGACATATTAGTTGAGCAGGCTAGCCGGAATCTTTTGTAGCTGTTGTGAATGACCACACTCCGCATACCTAACTCCATTTGGAGATATTCCTTTTTCATAATTTTCACTGGAATACCTTGCTTTATTGCAGCTGGCTCTTACACATGGAGTTTAGACACCCTTTGAAGCTCACTTAGAGGAGAACTAGAACAGATGTTTACCAGATAAGAGAAGAAATGAATATCAACCTGAAAATTTTAGTCAAATGGGAAAAAGTTCTGTTTGATTTTTAAAAGACCCCTAAAACAGCACAAATGCTTACATTTAAGGAGTTTCTGAGATGTGAAAACTGAAATAGTCTTTTCTGTTCGTTAGCTGTGGAGTGG
Organism: Myrmophylax atrothorax; assembly: GCA_026770055.1. Taxonomy (NCBI): domain Eukaryota; kingdom Metazoa; phylum Chordata; class Aves; order Passeriformes; family Thamnophilidae; genus Myrmophylax; species Myrmophylax atrothorax. The sequence continues at coordinate 25,015,516 of JAOXXN010000082.1, read as the reverse complement.
TGAGGCAACCAACACCATGGTAAAAAAAATGTCATTAACTCCCTCCTGGAGTACTGCTCAGTAGAGACCCAGGTTCTGTAGGCAGACAAATAGGGATGCTGAGATGAAAAAAAGAGCTGTAAAAGGAAATCATGTTGAGACAGGAAGAGAGGGAGGAAGGAGACCTCTTTCTCTCTCCTTTCCCTTCCTTTCAAGGTCATTAATGTTAATATACATCAAGCTGAACAGAATTAAAGCTGCTTACTTTTTATAATGTTATCCACTGCAGCCCTAGTCACTGCCCCCAGGAAAATAGGGAAGGTCAGAGGTTTCAGTATGCCTGATAAAAAATTAAAGCTGAGAAATCCATCATCCTCATTTTTATTTGATATCAGTGAGAGGTTGGATCTGGCATTTTTTCTTCTGATTTCACATCAGTATTTTCAATCAGAAGGTACATACCCTTCCCTGTTCCCATTTTTCCTTAGTGCTGCCATATTCCAGTTACATCTTCCTTCTGAGAACTGCCAATGACTTTTTCAGAGGTGAAAGTTGCCATGTAGGGAGTTTCTACTCATAAGCAGTATCCACCTCCTTTGAGATGGGTTCACCTAGTTAGCCAGAATGAACTGTGTCCCTGAACTGCAACAGCAGGCATGGGGGAAAAATAAATATCTTCTGACAGCATGGATGAATGCACATAATGCTCTTAAATTATTTTGACATTTTCCTCTGGGTTTCTACTTCAACTTACCAGGCCCTTCACTAGCTGCTAGATATCCTTCAGGCAGTAAAGTATTGCCCATAGCCATACATTAGCTGCAGTATTTGTCATATATACTTGAAATCATCCCTGCAAATCTCAGGACTAATGCAATAATCAATCATGCAGGCAACACACACAGAAAATAGAAAGCATCATGGGGCTGCCTGCTTGGGAAAAATCTCAATGTATCAATGCATATCTATTAACTTCATTTGTTAAGGAATATGTCGTGTCATCACAATGACACTGTAGGGCTTGCAGCATTCATTGATCTTCCAAGAAAATTCAGCAAATTGTCAGTTTTAAATATCAGATGCCAAAACCCTCTATATAACTATATATTTGGTTTTGATCCTCAGATATTATTATTATTGATTGAATTGGGAATCAATATTAATATAGGATAATAATTAATAATGGGATCAAACATACCAAATTATTATTAATGTTATGAAGTGAGAAAAAAAAAACATGGAAAAATATCAGTCAAATAACAGCTATAATCAACTAAGAGAAATAAAATTTTATCCTTTGTTTTATGGGGGTTTATCTTTAACAAATTTCAGCTTCCTGTCAATTTTCAAAGTATATCATCTAAACATTTTTTGAAAATGTATTTATTTGTTTGAAAATGTTTGACTAAATTGGTTTGATTTTTCATTTTGTTTTTTCTTTACTCCTATTATCTGAAATATTTTGTTCATTATCACTTGGTGCCACCAATTCAACCATTTTAAACCTGTAATCTAAAAAGAAATATTTTCTTGAAAAACAATAACAAAAATTTCCACCTCAACACCACATGTTCTCAGTCAAGGAAAATACATGGCATCAGTTACTTTGATTTCGTATTTCTACAACACATATTAGAAATCTTCCTCTTCCACTGTCTGAGTAAATTCTACATTCACATGGAAAAAAGAATCATTAGATTATACAGTAGATTAACACCCTAAAAAATGTACAAGTGCCTTTCTGCTAGAAGATCATTCCAGTTTGCTTCCAGGCATTTCCTACCCAGCAAGAATTCGAGCAAAATGTCAGTAAAGTTTGATATTTTGAGATGTAGCTGACAGGACAATTCTGGCCTGTCAGGTTGTCATGGGTTTTAAAATATGTTCTCTATTGGAATTCATTGTTTTAAAAAAAAAAAAAAAAGAAAATGTCCAAGTGCCATCAGTCAAAGTTTTAATATGATAAGAATAATTATGTTCCCAGTCCATTAAACTTGTGACATATACTCTCTAAATGTTTCAGTGAATAAGATGCAATATTGTGATGGTAAAACCTGTGTCTGCTGAAGGGAAGAGTGCCACTAAAATAAAGAGAAATATTGTAAAGAAATGGAGTTTTTATGAGGTCAAGTATGTCAGGTAAGCATGATGAAATGCTAATTTATATCCTTCACAGTATAGACCTCGCTGCTACAGCAGGAACTAATCATCATCTATCAGCAGAGAAGAGCCAGTGTTGGAGACAGATGGCACTGGGTGCCACATTAGAGTTGGACATACCTCTTTTGGAAGTGATTTGATCAGCCCAGCTGCTGTCTCCCAAAGGACTTGTCTTGACACAGTGCAAGGGTTTCCACAGACATGAAGTTGATTCCCAGTTCCCTGCAAGATCAGACTCACAGTGAGAGAAAAAAGGCGGGATAGGATAGAGCAGCAGTTTCTTGCGTTGGAGTTCTGGGGAAACGGACACAAGGAGCTTTGATAAGTCCTAGGACACCCTGGCGTAGGCCAGACAAGCTGGACAGGAGAAGGACAGATTCCCTCAGGGTGATGCACAGTCCCTTCCTCCAGCTGTCTTCTCCAACAGCATTGTGTTTGCACCCAGCCCTTCTGCAGCTGGATAGTGATTTGACTTTTAATTTTCAGGCATGATTTTGTGTTGAGGACCAGCCCATATACTTCATCTATTTTCACACCCAGGCACTTAGATTTGGTAAAGCTAGACCATCTCACTTCAGTGCTTTCTAAATGAAGCAGTCAGACTCTTTTTGTCAAAACTGCATGTTTAATTCCAGAAAATGTCTCTTTTGAGAAAGGAGACTTTTCCTTCACAGCAGCAGTTTTTCAGTCTGGCAATAAACCAACTCCCTTCATTCTTCACTCAAATCCAGCCTTTTGCAAACACTGTGGAATCACACAAAATAGGATCTAGGACATACTCTTTCTACCCACACAGATATGGTTTCTGGACATTTTCTATCTCTTTGATAGCTTTTTCAGTCTAGAGAGAACTTTCCTGCTTTTATACCATTCACATCAGAGCAAAGTGAGAGGGCAGTTGCTTCCAGTGTGCAGTTAGCAAGACGAAAAAAATGGGAGCTTGGCTGCATTATGGAACAACAAGATTCTATCTTTCCTCACTTCCTTCTTTTTATTAATGTTGTTGTCAACTTAATATCCATGAGATACAAAACTTGTGCAGTTTGGAACAAGATAAGAATGGCAAGATTAAAAATAGAGTCTTAAATGCTGTTCAGTAGTTTGGGAGCATGGTTCATTATAACCTATGGAGGAATTAAATAGAAAAGCACAGCTGCTTTGGATTCCTGTCCAGAGAAACCACACAAGCACAGCTTGCATAAAAATAAATGCTTTGCATATTAAGGAAATGGTCTGTTATTTGCCATAGAAACATTCTAATCTTATTCTTCCTTTTTTAAAAACCATCTAATTTAGAGCCTCAGAGTAGTTCATTCATATTCTTCTTGGAATAATTTTCATGCCTTTGACCAATGAATTATTGTGTCCTTGCCAGAACAGAGTTATGAGACCATCAGCCCCCCAGGTTAATGCTTCTGGTCATTACTAACTAATCCCAGAAGCTGCAAGTACGAGAAGTGTCTGAAAATCTCTTGAAAAATTCTATTCCCTTAATAACAGTTAAGTGTTTCTCTACCAGTTTCACTATCTACTATACCACATTAAAACTTTACTGCATATCAGCCAGTGTCAGTCTAGTGTGTTCAAGATTCAGCTCTCTCCACGGTGCATACAGTACCTGTTGTATTTTTAAGGAGGTTGCGTGAAGCATCACATTTTCACAGCAAAATGAGGCATCTAAGATTTTCAGCATTACCACTTTTGGTCAAAAACTGAATATTGGAAAAAAAATATTAAGATTCTCCAGCAATTCAGATCTTTACATCACAATGACACATTCTTGACATGTATTGTGCTAGGCCATATGTAAAGTTTTATGCAAAAATTGTGAGGTGATGTTCCATGGGTTGTGTCACTTAGGAGACCAGCAAGAACAAACTTGAAATCTGTGCTTCCACAGATCACAGACTGAAGTAGCAACATTTATAAAGAATGAATAATTCTTGTGTTGTGATGAAAGAAAATTGCTTGAAAGTTGAGAATCACTTGACAAGGTTATAAAAGTGGGCAGTATAATGTCAGTGCAAACAAACACTAATGACTATGAAACCCAGTGGTGACATATTACAAATTCTGCCTCCACAACATCAAACCCCGAGGACCTTCGCTGTTCCTTGCTGTGAACACCATGTTCCTCAGCACAAACCTTAGCATCTCTATTTCAATCTCCTGTGTCAGCCAAAAAGGCAAGCGTTGCAACTGAAGACTGCAAGGAATTGCTTCTACACTTTGCTGAGTTTTAATTTCACTGCAAATAAAGGCAGAACAAAATGATTTAGTGCCACATGGACACAGAATACTAGATATGTTCCTAAAATTCTGGGATCCAGATGTATGCTAGATTAATTTATGTAGATGAAAGCATGGAAATGAGCAAGGTGTCCCTGTAGACTATGGAATATGACAAAAGCTCTCTTTAAAAAACTCACCAAGATTTTTTTCCCCTTGTTCCTCTTTCCCCCTTCCCTGGCAAATTCTTCTCATGCTACTCTCATTCCACTGCATCGCACCACTTGGGAAAGTGCAGTTTGAGATGTTTAGGAGTGGAGAACCTTGGTGGATGCAGTTGGAAAGAGGTGACCAGCATGGTGTAGCATCACAGGCTGAAGCAGAAAACACTCAATATTTTCAGGGCTGCTCTATGCTCAGACATCACCTGCTCCATTCTCTGGCTCTGAATCCAGTAATGTTGGAAATGGTAGACCCTCAAGTTGAATAACTACCGATATCTCCATTTCAGTGCTGCTGAAGCCAAAAAGATAAAGCAGAGAACAAGTGGGGCACCTGAAGAACACTTCATCTTGGGGAGTCAGAAGGGACAACTCCTTGCTTTCAGAAATAAATGTAGTATCTCCTTTTTCAGGTTTGGAGAGTTACATACTGAGTTGGGAGAAATAAGTTGGACAGCACCTTGAATCTAAAAATTTGATTGTTCTCTAGACATAAATTAAGCTGTAAACTCACTCAGTCAGAGAAATAAATTGAGGGAAAGGTAGGCATTTCCAGACTGGAAAACAGACATCCCTTTTCACGCATGTTATGTTTCAGTTATGCAGCTCACTGTTAATAGTCAAAGCAGTGAGGAATTAGATACCCAGCTTGTCAGTAACAAATGACAATTGTGTTTGCTTCACATAAGGATGTCATTTCAGTTGGGGTTTGCATTCAAAATTTCAAATAGTATTTCCATCCAGATTGAATCCCACGGCCAGCAGGAATATGTATTTCTCCAAATATATATGTAAAACCTAAGTAGTGCTAAAAGAGATGCACGCCCTTAAGCACTCCATGCCAGTGGTCTGTTGATGATTCCTTGAGAACTTCACTCTCAGAAACCAGTACCTGCCTCAGAGACAAATAAATCATCTGCCTGGACAGTGATCACCCTTTTTGGAAAGGAATAGGTCTTCAGAAGCCTTCAGGTTTTGCCCTTGTCTTGGTCACAGTTAGAGACTCAAAAACTCTGCTGGTTTTAGAGTATAGGAGAAACTGGTACGTGTCCTACATATTTTATCCACCTAAACCTTTGCTCTTCAGGTTGAGAAATTCTTCTCACACAACCCCACAGGAATTTTTAAGTGCAGGAGCAACTTATCATGGAGGACACTAACATAATCAATTAGCAAAACTGCAGACAAACACAGATCCCCAAAGAGGGGGAGAAACAGGGATAGAAACACAAGACAACTTGAAGAAAACTGCAAATTATTAGTAACTTCAAAATAGGGAAAATGAGATTATATTTAAAACTCCCTGGACAAGTATAGTTCCAAGATAGTTTATGCTCTGTCCCTTCCACAAACAACTATCATATCAGCACATATAAACATGAAAGTCCACTGTTTATGAAAGCATTCTCTTAATTCAAGGAACACAGCTTGGCAGGAATGCTTTGAGCAGTTTTTAGCAACGAATGAAGAAAAGTTTATCATCTGAAAAGAACCCATGTGAAAACCACACGGCAGTTTTGAACATGGCTCTAAAGGAAAAAAGCTTGAGAATTTTGAAGAAAAAATAGGCTATTAGTCTATTACTAAAGGCAGCTAAGAAGAAAAAAAAAGAAGAGGATCATCTTCATGTTGAAACTTTACATATATGAACCGAGCGAGTATCAAGTTACCTTTACAGAGGAACTTTTTAACAGAAAGCAGAATTAAGGATTGAGATGGATGTCCTGGAAAGGTGACAAGGTACAAGTCTTTTAAGGCAGATTGGAAAACTCTTCATTAGCATTAACACCGGCACAGGTGGATAAATTAAATGACCACTTGAAATTCTTTCCAACCATGTGAATTTATGAAATAAAATATATTTGTGGGAACTGAGCATTTCACTTTGGCATGAGCCTGACTAGCAGTGGTTATAAGATGAATTAAAGGCTGATCTTGTGATGAAGGAAAGAGAGAGGCGTTTAATTCTTATCTTCCTGAAAAGCTATCTATTTGCCTTTCAAACTTGTGTAATTTAGGCAGACACAAGATGTATGATACCATACTCTGTAACAGGTAAATGGCAGAGGAGCTTGAAAACATTTATTTCTAAGTCATGCATTCAGCTCTTCTGAAGGAACACTGTTTGCAGATCAATCTTTGACACGAGCAACATTTTCTTACCTTCACAACACTGCAACTGAGAGTAACTCCATTGAAGACAAATATTTTTCTGTGTATCTGCCCACAAGGCCTCTTAGTAACACACTCTGTCACACTAATGAGTATAGTACTGGTGACTCAAAAGAGGCTCATCTTTAATAATGAGGCATGCCATATGCTGTAGCAGGACAGAAACTGCTCCTAGAGAGGCTTTAGCTTTGGGGACCAGTGGAAAACTGAGCCTTACTGTGTGCACAGTACCCTTTCTTACCTCTCTGCTTAAATGATAATTTTAACTGAGACTATAAAAATTATAATGATGATTATTTGCTGAGGAGAACTTATACCATTTGTTAACATCTTGCAAACAGTCATACTTCAGAAACATGACCTAGAACACTCAGTACTTTCTGTACTTTGTTGGCTTTACTCCAGAGAGTTAAACAGATCATTATGGTAGCAGGGGCCACTGAAGACCTCATGGATATATGCAATGGTACGTGATATGCAAGTGCTAAAGCTAGAAATAATTTACAGCACACAACTGCCTAACACTATTGAGGGATACAGACTTCATCCCAAAGCAGTACAGTGACACTTGCATGATGCTGTTTCTGGAATACTTGGTTATGTTCCTACAGAAGGCTAATTAGTCCCACTTTCCTAACCAGATTGTATGATCTCCTGTGCCACTGGTACCCCTAGATCATCCCTCATTGCCTGGAGCATACATGGCCTAATTCAGGTAAGATAAAGTTATCTCAAAGGAGAAAGGACTGATGCAAAGTCTTTGAATGTCTGTTCACTTCAATTAGCCTTGAGTCCTGGTAACAGTTACAGATATACAGCTGAAGGAGATATGGAAAAGTGGAGTGATCCAAACAGAAAAGGATTCATTTTTTAGGAGTAATATAAAAGAAACAAACAAATAATAATTTATATATATGTGAATATTACTCTAAGTCTTTAGGACAAAGGTATGTGCAATGTATGTGAGAGCAGAATATCTCTGAAAACATCTCCAGGAGACTGGCAAAGAAGGGGACTCATTAGATGGATTTCATTTTATTAAAATAATGAAAAATCTGAAAACAGTTCAACAGCTAGTCTGGTGGCATACTTGTAACTTCTTGCCACTCAGCTGCAAGCTGAGCATGGAGCATCTTAATTTGCAGGAGATATTTTTCAAAGTAGAAATTACTACTACATGATTTGGGGCAGTAAGATTGAACAGTGCGTCAGACACTTATCGTTGTGCAAATCTGACAGTTGTCTTGTCTCAGCTTAAATGCAGTGTTCAGTGGCTTTTTAAGAATACTTTAGCATTTTAAAGTGTACTGCATCTCCTCAGTAAAATGTGTGAAAACCCCACGATCATTTGTTTAACACTTCTGTATTATTAAATGCTGTGAACTACCATAACCACCCTGCATTGCAGACAAAGTCTGAGGGAAGCAATTGATCAAGAGCATTAAAAATATGTTGATGCCTGTAGTTACCAATTTATCATATCTACCCCTTGCTCTTTTTTGTACTGAAATGAATGATGAATCTATTCCAAATCATCAATTCCCATAAAATTTATACCTCCAAATGGGAACATGCTAAAGGATTTATAAAGAGCATTGTGGGCCTGGATACATTATCTTGTTTGACATTGCTAATACAAGAAACCTTAAATAGACAAATTGATTGATTTATATATTTCATCAAAGCTTGATTTAATTTATCAAGAGGAGAATGCCAATGTGCATTCGTCAACAGATAAAGTCAGGTTAGAGTCAAGCTGCTGGCTCAAACCATTTTCATATTGCCTTTATTATACTCCTTATGCTTTTTCTTTAGTTTTAAAGGCACAGGTGTGAGACCACATTGTTTTATTTTTGATGTTTTCTGAAATGTTCATGTGAACAAGACAGTAAAGCCACTTACTCTGTGTCTGTCCAGGTTTTACTCAATTGTTAAAGTTGCAGGTTGGCTAGTTATCTGACCTCACTGCTATAGTACTCACCCTTTCACAGCCCTGGAGCAGTCTACCTAATGTCTCTGCAAGCTGATTAAAGATGGAGTTTGAGGGCTTTTATAGCAGATATGAGACCTAATGCCTGTGCCATCTCCCAGTTGTGCATACAGCCTGAGATATGCAGCCTATGACAAAAATAGGATTTGTCTATCTAAACACTATACAAAGCTTTAAAAGCTTGTGCCGTTTTTGTTCCTGTCCCTTCTTTCAGTTATTCCTCTTCTTCATTTGTCCTCCAAATCCCTCTGTTCTTTAGGACAGTAACTCTTTCTACTGGCAGCCATGAAATCCTTCCTAATTCTGTCCTTACTCCTCCACACTGAGTCTGAGCTTTTTTCAGGTCAGGCACAGTTCAGGAAATCCTTGCTAGGGGAAGGAACCCAGTCCTTACTCATCTCCCTGACTATCAGTTAAGGGTGATATTTCTACTGACATCTCTCAGATGAAAGCGTCATGCAGCTCATGAGGTTTGTTCTTTGATCTGGCTTCCCCTCACTGCGCAAAGACAGGTCAGCTGTCTTGTTTGCCTGAAAAATAAGATGTCCAAATTCAAGGACAGGTCTCCAAGTCAGCCTAGTTTTCAATACTTGTGTGTTCCATTGATTTTAATGAAATTCCATAAGAGCTACGCTCTTATGGAATTTCATTCCACTTTCCATGAAGTGTCTCCATAAGTGAGAAGTTGCATAATTCTGAGCCTAATTTCAGGTTGATTTAAAAATGGAGTTCTGCTCTTTTGGCAGCTTTATTGGCAAAATACATTTTTGAGCTGTGTTTTCTTGCTTTTTCATATGTAATTAATTACAACAGAGGCTTACTACTTAGAGAATGAGACACTCCAGTGTAAAGATGTCACATCTGTTAGATAAGAGGACAGTGAAATCGGAAGCATTACCTGTAGTTGAGCTGAATGCCAATATTCAGCAGCTGTGATGTAATTAAGCAGTACATTGCCCAATCTAGTCAGGAACATAGGAAGAGAGAAACACTATTTACAAGAGATTGTAATGTTATTTCAGAGCCTGATTTAACAAAGCACTTGAGCATGAGCTTCAGATTAAGTACACATTTAATTCTTCCTAGTACTGTAAAACAAGTTGAAATAAGACTATGAATTTACCTTGCAGAATATATTAATTATACTAAGAGAAGAAACTTGCAGGAACAACTTCAATGAGACCATCTCATAATCTCTAGTGTATCTATCTGTACTTACAATCCTTCTGTTACCATAAAACCTGCTATTATTTCCATTAAAAAAAATTAAATAAATCCAGGCAAGAAGTTGAAGAACTGGAGGAAAAATACTGAGCTCATGAGTGACTTGGCCCTTTAGCACCAAACTGACTTTGGTCATGTGAAAGTACCTAATATGCTCGTTCAGTTTTGTAAGTAGTTAAAAGCAAACTGCATTAAATTATTTTAGCAAATGTGGGCCAAAAGTCATAATCCTGAAAAGTGCTGAGTGATGTTTTAGGATTGCAGAGATCCCAATAGTAAATGAATGACATAGAAGCTGAGCTTTCCTCTTCAAACAAGTCTGAAGTGAAACTTAAATTCATGTTTCCTGATGGAAACTGTGAATCTAACTTAGCCACGCTTACCAAGGTTACAGTAAACAAAACAGTTTTAACATCTGAGCTTTCAGTTGTGACTATCACCAAGGTGTCCTTCACAGACTGTCAGGTGCTTCGATGTCAGTCTGAACTTGGTGCAGAAAAACACACCAAGTAAAATTATACACAGATTAAGTCATCACATTGCTGAAGTACCTCAAACTCCACTTAAACTTGTATCATAAGACAGCTGGCTTGTTTCATTAAAAGAAAAAGAGAAATAAAAAATCTAGAAGCTTTGGGGAGAAAAAACATGTACCCCTTGTTTAAAAATGCAGTATTTCAACTGAGGCACCAGTATTTTTTCTCTAGAGCTGAAGAAATTTAACAAGGTAGAAGTAAGTCAGGGAGAGTTTCCAAAGCACCACAGTGGAAATGGATAGGAAAAAAAAATGGAGGAAAAATGAGTTGATTAATATGCTAAACTCCTAAATGAGATGAGTTCTGTTAATGAATTAATTCCAAAATTCCACCTGCCTAAATCTTGGTAAAAATCACTTACATGAATCACTATTCCACAGTAGTTGAAATCAATCAAAGCTTCAGAGATGAAAGTTTCAGTCCTTTGGATGAAAATTCTTAGGGATTTACTTTAAATGCCTAGCATCTTCACAACGCAGTGCACTTTCCAATTTTATTCTTGGTTCCAAGAAAACTGCCAGAGGGCAGGAAAACGCTTCTGACTTCCATTAGCCTTTTCAGCAGGACTGTCATAAATTTCTTGCCTATCCTCAGGATACATCAACAAGAAGACAGACCACTGTATGTATAAAGTAAAACTGTTGCACAGAAGAAAGGTGATTTCATACCAATTCATTTTCTGTACATAATTTTTTATACTAAAGACCAATGAGTTTGATGTAGAAGAAAAAAGAATAAAAATGCCTAAAAATAATACAAACTGTGTTATAAAAGCTAAAAGTTTTAGTTTCCTAATGAGATCATTTAATCCAGGTAGATGACTGTGCTCTTTGATAAACCAATTGAAAAATAAATTGCATTTGCAAAAGCTGGCTTGCACAAATCCACATAGAGGAGGATTTTATTCCAATGAAAATATGTGAAGCATGTAACTACAGTGACAAGAAGACAATAAAACAAAACAATATTGGGAGTAAATACAAAAAGCTTTGTGATGGAACGCTGAAGAATAACCTCAATGGCTATCTCCAGGGTTACTTCCATTACATGAAGTTGATTTTGGGCTGGGAAATATTTAGTTGCAGATGATGCCTTCTAGCATTGTTAAGAACTGAGACAGCAGCCAAAGGATTAAAACACAACACAAGGGTTGTATGGCTGAACAACCAAAGACATTTCATGCAGTCATTTTAGTAACTATTATTATTATGACAATACTTGTAGATCCTGTCAATCGAAGTCCTGTGATTAGATTGGTTCTGCTCAAGATAAGCATAGATGAAATAAAGTAGGAATTGCAAAATGTAGTTTTGGGGGAATAGAATTTCTATCTGCACAGAATTACCTCACACCCTGTTCAGCTGAGATTTCAGTGGGGAACATTTGGTAATATGTAATGAAAATGTGTGACAAAGCTTCTTTGATTTTTCATTTTAAACCGAGTTTTAGGCATATATTCTGCAGATCTCAAATGTAACACTGAATGCTGAAATAGCTTGTGGGGTTTGGTTTGCATTTTTCAGTCCATCCAAGCATGACAATTTTTCCCCTTTCTCCCCAGGGTTTTCTGGTTTTAGCCTCGATCAGAGGAAAAGTAAATGTCATTACCTCAAACCTCTTCCTCCTGACATGTTTTTAACAGTGTGGCTCAGTCCTTCCCTCTGGAAGATTAGGCAGAGATAGGATGTGGATGAGGCTGGTTGACATGTACACACTATGGGTCAGCAGCAGAGACAGCACCAGAGCTCAGAAACCCCAATCATGTCCCGTGTCACAACACTGCACCGAAGCAGATGTGAACAGGGAAATAACTTATTCTCATCGGGGGATAGCTGGAAGATTATAATTTCTGTTGTATTTGGGAACATTACTACTGTTAAAGTCCACAGCTTTGTTCTAATTCCTCTCCTGTTCTTCAGCAGCAACCTGTTTGGAAAGGAACCCCTTCCAAGCCTGCTCTAGGAGCAGGTCTCGCTCTGACCTCTGTCAGACATTTCCAAGTAAGTCCACTGTAATGAATTGATACTTATTTTGTTTTCAAATGTACAGGGACACACTCTTAATCTAAATACATGGTGAAAACAATGCCTTGCACTGTATCTAAACAAAAGAAAACATCCATCTTGTATGGAACTACATTGATATACATGAGGCAAAGTAGACCAATACCTAATTTTTAGTATCAACCCAAGTATCAATCTTGGCTATTTAAAGAACCTAAACCCCCATACAAATATGATATGTATTCCAGATTTAAAAAATAAGAAGAGCATCCAAAAGTTCATTATTCAATGACAGACTCACATTATTTATTGCAGTTGCTTAATAGTCTTCCAATAAAAAGGAAAACAAACAAGTAAACAACAATAAAACCCCCTTCAAAGTAAAAATAATTTAAAATTTATTAGAATGGCTGAAATGAAAGTAAATTTCTCTGAGCTAAGATATGGTCAGTGAGGTGGAATAGAACACCATTTCAAGGACAGCTCAAAATTGCTGCCAGTTCTCATGGACACTTTAGCACCAAGAAACACTGGTATGACTATGCTCCTACCTGAATCCATGCCAAAAAGACCATCAACCTCAGTAACACAGAATGCAGCTGGGAATAGCTAATAAAGCAAGATGCTCTTTGCCTCAGACAGGTGCTCTCACCTTTTGCACTCTGAACCTGGATGCTGAATAGTTGCTGTATGCTCAAGGTAATAACCCTTCATGAAAGGCAGGATGTCTTACTTCAGGCTCACCTGTGTGCCACCTCCCTACAGCTGAGGCTGATTTGCACTGCTTTTTAAGGTATTTAGAGCATTGCCAACGAACATGGCATCTCTGAAAAAAAAACCCAAACAGGTAGAAGCAAGCATGACCTCAGCTGCTTGAGTAGGAACCTCTGGAACAGCAAAAAATCCTGTCCTTGCACTGTACCATGGATCAGTAAACGATAAGGGTTTTGCATTCTCTATAGCTTAAAGAGAAAGAATCTCACTGGAAATTAAACCAGAGACAGATGAAAACCTAATCGATATCAGCAGGGGAAGCTAAACAAAGGCAAGGCAACACTTCTGTTAGTTTAAAGGCTGTAGGGATGCAAAAGGAAATCCATTGCTCCCAAGGCAGGTCAAAAACTTTAAAAGAGTATTTGCACTTTTCCTTTGAGTTGTAATTACCGCAGTGCATAGAAGAAGAAAACTTTAAAGAACACTTTGTTGCCAAACTTTTTGAACTGGTTCAAAGCACGAAAGCTGGTATTTATTATACAGTTGTACATCAGATACATTTCCCAAAGCTTAGTTTGCCGAAGAGCAGAAACAGTTGCTGTCTTTGTGTGCCAGCTTGGGCAGTAGTGATGGTTCTATTGTGCAGAGCTCCCCAGCCTTGTGCTGGGGCTACAAGTTCCATGTTCAGCACAGCAACTTGGCTGTCACATTGCACATCTCGGGGTGAGGCAGGAGGTCCATCTTCTCAGGCATGTTGCTGGGACCTGGGTGAACAGTTTGTTAGTGTTTTGAGACCTACATAATTTCAAGTAAGTGTGACTGTACTGATGTTACTTTTCTATACAGGGATATCTTAACCCTGGAATTGTTCAAGGCCAGGCTAAATGGGGCTTTGAGCAACCTGGTCTAGTTGAAGGTATCGCTGCCCAAGGCAGGGGGTTGGATTTTGATGATTTTTGAGGTTGCCTCCAACGCAAACCATTCTATGATTCTATACTGTTGGCACTAAAAGCAGTGCTGTTGGTTCAAAGAAATTGGAAAGGTATGATGGATGTTATGTTTGCCTTCCATACCTTCCATGGAAAAATGTGAAGCAGGGCTACAGAGTTTTTAGAGCAGTCTCTGTCTTGGAAAGTGCCACCACAAGTGAAGATTTAACAGTGAAAGCAAGGACTGAACTACCTGTTAAACCTTCACTGACTGCAAACATGTGCTCTTAGCAGGAAGGTAAGCACATCCATGGCCAGATGGGACATCCACCACCATTTAAAAAACCAATGATTTTCTCACTCAAACCACATGCATGCATAGCAACCCATATCTGATTACTGCCTGCTCTGTTTCAGATTTTCTTTTCTTCCCTGAGGTCACCCGATGCCTGTGACAGCCCATCCAAAGCACCTGACTGATGCTAAAGGACACTATTCTGCAGAGGGAGCACTGTGGCAGAGGAACAGTGTCACTTTTATTTACCCACAGTCACTTTCCGCAGCCAGCTGGGCTGCAGGGTGCGAGGCTCCTCTCCCAGCTGCTGCCCAAGGTAAGAATTTGGTGTCGAGGTGGGCACAATATAACACAATGTATTTGCCAGTTGTGGCTATGCCTGCTGGCTATTCGAATCATCCTCCTGCTGAGAGGAGGGCAAGTGAAAGAGGAAGCCACCCCCTGAGAAGAGAATACTTCGCCCTTTCTGAGTGACTGGAAACATATTGTGCCCACACAGGAGAAGAAAATTTCACAGAATCTCTGACTGCTTTCATCCCCTGGGCAGCAACATATAGATGTGCAAATCAGTAGGAATTATTGTAAGAAGATAAAAAACAAAGAAAAATAACCCAAATCCCCACCTAAAACAAAAAGGGAATTTGAAGAAAACAAAGTAGGTAAAGAACCATCTTAAATGATACATAGGTATTTTTCTATCAAATTATGCTGAACACTTACTATAATCCCCAGGTGCTCTAAAGAATTTTTATGTGACATGGTAATAGACCATTAATTATGAGCTAACAAATACCAATTACATCAGGGAATTTGGTAAGAGACACAGCACTTATGGATCACAGGCAGAGAGTAGAAAGGCCATTCCTCTCTGTCTGGGTCCTAAGCAATTCCCCTTTCCCCATTTAGATAATAAGCATCTTTCAGTTTGGCATGTGATGGAATATGGTAGTCTTTCCTATCAGAAAACAATCAGCCTAACAACTAGGTAAAATCAACAGGTTGACCTGGTCACCATAGTTACAAAGACACACAAAAGCTGCTGAATGTCTCTAAGATGAGACAGATCACTGGGATATCAGAGCAGGAGGGAAATGCTTCTTCTGAAAAGGAACCTCCAAGTTACATTTCTAATATTGGGAATAGAAAAATCTAGAAAGTTCTTCTACCCAGAAGTCTGGTACAAATATGAGTTACTTATGTACTTTTTAATTCTGTTCTTTCATAAAGTCATGCTGTACTTACAAGTTTTTGTTAAAATATTCAGTGCCTTCCACTCTAGAGATGGCTGCAATTCACAGGTGAGTTAAACCATCACTGCATGCAGTATCTGTAGAGCACTTGCTGAATTTCTGTAAGCTTTATTATTACTGATTCAATCTGTGTAGGAGGAAAAAGGGCATCCAAATGGCACTTAAGATGGAATAAGGAGCCCTTCATAAAGCTATTAAGAAATTAATAATTACAGGAAGACAGACATAATTACATCCAGAAGATCAATGCAGCTTTTAATGATGAAGAATTTCAAGTCCCTAAATACAAATTGAGATAAGAAACTTGTGAGGCTCTCACACATACCCCTGCTAGATAAATGTGACCAGGGAACAAAGGAATTATGATGCTTTTACACAAAACAAAATGATTCTGGGATCCTGCTGAAAACATTAAGGAAGCTGGTTTGAGCTGTGAAACCATGTCTTCTTTGATATATGATTTATGCTTGATGTGTACAAATGGTCCTAGTGAAAAACCTTTAGTGTATTCCCTGGAAACAGGGCAGGTGATATGAAAAGTTGCTTCCTATGCAAAAGTTCATGTTTTGAATGGAGAAAAAAAATCTTAAAGACCCTTCAAGACTTAAGTAGTTATAAAGAAATCCTTCCCTCCCACACTGAAGAAATCTGTAAGCAATTGCATGATGGAGAAGACAAGCCATCATCCTCCCTTGCTTGTTGATGCTAGGAGAACGGGCAGGACACTTGCACATTGAGGATCTGTGTTAGGGTTGTAGCTTGGCCAAGGAAGAGGAAGGAGAATGTCAAGACTCCTTTGCTCTCCTTCATCTGAACCCTTAAGTTTTAGCATGGGCAAACAATATGTGACTGAAAGAGCCATTCCACTGAACAGGAACTTTTCTCTACCTCCTGTCGCTGGTGAAGAAAATCTGCAAAGGAGGACCATAATTGCTGACTCCTGTATAAAATGAGGAATTACGTGGGAACATAAGCACAGGGGAAGCCCAAGCAAATTAACAAGGGCACACATCATTTAAAATAAGCATAAAAAACCCAACCACTTCTCTTATGCCCAGCAATGAAGCAGATGCCCTTCACACAGGCAAATACACACTATAGAAAATGGAAGAAAAATAGTCCCCAGACAAACCCCAAGCATCATAAAAACACAGAAAGGGGGTATAAGCTATTGCTAAAATCCTAGGACCTTAAGAAAGAGCTAAAAATGGTGAAACACAGAGAGAATGTAAGTACCAGGTTACAGAAAAAGGTAAACAAAAAAAGAAAATGTTTTTGTCCATCAACTTTGGAAAGGAATTTGTTTCTTGATCTTCTCTCCTCCTTTCTCTTCAGCATGTCAGTCCATCTCTGTGCTGCCCACAAATCCCATACATTTGCACCTCATCAGGGGAAGTAAGAAATAATGCTGCACTTGCAACATATCTCTAGTAGATACAAAACTTAATTAAAAGAAACACTTTGTCTGATCAATGAGAGAGTTTGAGGGAAAAAAATCAACCTGGTCTTAGCACAAAACAGACACTGAAGGATAGTTGCAGCCAAAACATTGCAAAACACACTGTGGAAAACAATTCTTCATTCACTAGGATAGGTGGGAGCCAGTTCTGCTCCAGATTTGCAGCTGTTACAGCTCTGCAAGCTTTGCAGGAAACATACCAATTTGTACCAGCCAAAGATCCAGCTCAAAGTGAAGCACATTTTAAAGAATTTCCTGGTCAATACCTGTCTGAATTTTGTTTCCAACACTTATCAGAAAAGTTCATTTGTTATGATGGCAAAAAATAAAATACTCCTCTGAAGAAAAAGAAAATCCTCAATTATCAAACTACTGGCTTCAGCAGTACTTTTGGAGAGAGAAGGTAAAAAGGACAAACTCTCCAGAGATTTTGAGGATTAGTGAGGATTTAATAGGAAATGAACTGCAGACAGCAGCTTGTGTCAGTAATTTGGAGACCTGGATGGTCTGATTCAACAGGGTGGAAGAGACAAAAAATTGACACTGAAAAAAGTTTACAAACAACAAAGCAGTAACATTATGAAACAGCAAACCCAAACTCCTTTTCATAAAGTCAGTACATACTATCTTTCTCAATCTGCTTCAAAACACAGTTACAATATTTCTTCTGGGTGTACATTTGTGAAATGATAAACATTACAGATAATATGTTGACTTAATTAAAATACAATGAATATATATCCATGGGGTTCAACTTGAAAAAACTCCCTGCTCTTAAAGTGGAATACACTTGAAAATAAAAAAAATTACTGGAAAAGAAGAGAAGCATTGCTTAGCACTGTACCACATGCAGCAACAAGGTAAGGGGAAAGAGGTGGGAATGCCTAGCTGGAAAAAAAGGATGTCTAGTCTCACAGGTGGTCTTACAAAATACAAGTCTAGTTCTCAAAAGTTAGGATATACATGATGACTTTTGATAATGATTTGAACTAAGCAGTTGCAAAGACAAGGAGTATAGAAGACATAAAAAATTAATGACATAATTTTCAATCCACCTATATGAGCTTCCTCTTATCAGAGAGTTCTCATATTTTTTTGCAGAGAGGCCTTTGCTTGGCTATGGGTTTTCAGATAGGACTCAGATTCAACATGTGCACCATAAATAAAAGGCTATCAGATTTGATAGCTCCTGCCTATAGTATTCCCAGGTGGGGATGAGGAGACATTAAACCTAGGAACAGAGCTTACAATGTGACTATACTAACGACTGGGTTACTAAGCTGGAAAATTTCAATAGGTTATTAATATACTAAATAATTTCTTTGGCTTTCTTTACAAGCATAGGATAAGAAGGAGTTATGTCATATAAAATGTTCTGTTCAATCAGAAACAGAAATGATTTTCTGTTTGTTTTAGTAATAACCTTCCCCAATTAAATGTTATCAGAGCTGATCTTTCTTTTGATTTGTTGGTGTGTGTATTGGATGAAAAATCAATTATTCATTTCAGCACACAAATAAGTGTCTGCAGCACTTTTTGTAGGATAATGAATGTACTTAGAAAGATATGAAGTACAGTGGCAAGATCTTTGTCGGGGTTTTGGTTTTTTTTTTCTGTTTTTTTCCCTCATTATTTGTTTAAACCTGTATGATGTACAAGCCTTAGCAGCACTTTGCTGTCAAAAACCTACCTGTTGTGTTTTTGGAAGGTAGATGGAATAATCTCCTCTGAATTGCTTTGATTTCAATTGTTCTCTTCCTCTTTATGCCCTTATCTTCAAAAAAACAACTGGTGCTGTTTAGGCTGTACTGGTGCAACCCTTGGAAGAAGGCTGTTCACTAGCAGTGAAACATACTGCGTTTGAGCAGCCTTACCCACACAAACTTCCAAGAAAGGGATGGGAAAAAGCTGGCCATGCATCTCTAGTGCTCTGTCTTCTGAGTTACTGGGAAAAAAAAGAAAAGAAACAGGTAAATCCAATTCAACTTTGGAACTCCTACATGTTGATAGCATTTTGATGATGGGAGCCAAAGAAATCTATCTATTCTATGTGTTCTATCTATTCTATGTGTATCCAGGAGTATTAAATTGACAATCCTCTTTGTCTTTTTAGTTCTCAAATAACTTTACCACAAAGGGATAGCAAAAATGAGACAACTTCATTTAAATTCACACCAATACCTAGCCATACAGAATTGCAGTGAACACCGGGGCCCTGTAACATAGTCCATCTCCAATAAAATCTGATACAATCAGTACAGATAGGGTCCTGTAGGACATCCAGATTTTCTTAGTGTATGGTCTGTCAGGCCTTCCTACTGTGCCAGACTTCACAAAAGCCCTATATGAACCCCTAGGCTCTTGGCCAGGACAGAGTTTGGGAGCCTACGATCTTCCTTCCTCATGAGGGGCTGGCACTGGCTGGTCTGTCTGCATTAAAGCAGCTGAAGCTGCAAGTCCAGCTGTGTGGATTTAACCACAACCTGGGAAAAGCAAGAATGGAATTTCAGGTGAGTCCACTTGGTTCTATTTGTAGCCTTAAAAAACACAGGCCTGTAGTGGATGAAATAATTTTGAAGAGCATTTGAGCCTGTTAGAGACAGCGTCCTGGGAGTTCAGTTTATGCTATTGAAACAAGACTTAAACACATGAATCATGACTGGCCATGAACTGAAGAGGCAATTGTGCTCTTCACATTTACTGTTACAAAGATTACCGTTCAAAGCTCCTAAACCCTTCATTTTCTGGAGAAGACATCCTATCAAGAAATATTATTAACCATGCACAGGCCCAGAAAAAATATACAGGTTAGGCAGCTGGAGTTTCTTTGCCTATGGAGATTTTTTTTTTCCAATCATACCACAAATGAGTATGATTATATCCTTGCTTTTTCACTCCACCAGACAGTTTAGGACCTCTTAAGATTTCTCTTACATCATTTCCAAAGCAGTAATATATTACTAATATCCACACAAGAGAGCTTAAATGTGCACATCATATGAATGATAAAACAATTTTGATTTCTCATAAACCAAACCATTGTTTTGTCCCCACTTCCTTTCTCCCTCTTCCTCTAGTGTCCCTCTCCTGCTCCCTGCTGTACATTGGAAGGAGCACTTTGACAACAACAGAATTAATTAGTCAAGCCAGCTACTCTGGCTTCATAACTCATTCCCCTTGTTATTGTCTATTGAGTCATGGAGCAGAAGGTGGGCGTCTTGATCTTGAAGGTAGGACAAAGATACAATATATTTTCATCAGGTACTGGAAGAAAGGTTACAACCTGCTTCATACAGAATTCAATTAGAAACCACAGAGAGGAGAAGCAAGCTTGTATTAACTCCTATAGATTCCAGAATGCTTTCAATTTATTTGTGTTTAATTTCTTTCATCTAAAAGATTTTTAACTAATCACAACATTAGATTAGTTCTTTTAAAACAGTAGGCAATCAATTTCATTTCAATGCCTGTGGAAAGAAATTTAAATATTCTCAGATGTTTCATGGAAATCACAAAAAAAAAGATTCAACTGAGGAGCAATTCGGACACCAACTAAATTATCTACCCAAATATTTCTATTGCACTGCTATCTGGGCATTTTTATATCATGGGGCATTTTCATGTTTCATTGGAAATGTGGATAGGCTCAAGCAGGAAGAGTTTCACCTGCCTGTGTCTTCAAAGGCAGGGCTATAAAAATTTAATGTTTAGTATACTCCATGTGGCTTTTAGTTTTAAATGACTGAAGATCTTACACCTCTGGTTTTAATGCCAGTGAATGCTAGGAGGAAAATGAGATTATCTTTTGTTGGAAATTATCAGCTGACTCCATAGAGGAGAGCCAGATGCTGATCTGATGCTACATTAAAGCAAAAAGTGAATTTTTTTTCCTGGAAACATTTTGAACTATCACCATTTTATTTCCTCCACTATTTGAAAAATGTAGAAGTAAGCTTTTCTTTCTTTTCTGATTTGTGTGTATGCACACATGTGTGGGTATAAAAATTGAAGTATCTGTACAAAGCTGATAAATGCATCTGTAGAGAAAATATTTCAGGAAATGGAAAAACAGTTCTACAAAGAAGTTAAATTTTCTGATATTCCCAAACTTAGACATGTCATTTAAATTTGCTGTTCCAATAAGTTGACCTTTGAGGCAGATTGACATTTAACTGCCTGCCTATTTTTCAAAGCTGTATCAGCTTGGAGTGGTAGCCTGATTTTCTGATGCTACCATTTTTCCCAATGAGTCAGGAGCCATCTGGAAGAAAATCCATGTTTTGATGCTCAAAGATCATTTCTTCTGCATGGATTTATATGACGTGTTTATGTTAGCACTACCAGATCCATCAGTTGCTTTCCATAAAGTTCAGGTTCCGAAAGTTCATAGAGGGCATTACTGAATAATTGAACCGATGACCTCCTTGTGTCAGTCAACAATGTTTTTGCTCTAGCTTCATACTCATTGTGGCTGTACAGAGAGTTAATGAGAAAATAAAGTTGAAACTGCATCCTCTGTGCAGATGGCACATATTTGAGTGGTCAGGTTCTCTTGCATGAGATGCTTTTTGTTTTACTCATTTCATCTACAGAGACATGTTTTTAATTAAAGTGCAAGAACTTCACTTCAGGAACTATTTGAACTGCTTGGGAAAGGATGGCCTCATGATATATGCACTGAACCAAGTAGGTATTTATTTCCCACCTACCGTTTCACAGATTATTGACAGAACAACAATGAATTGAAATACCCCAGTTGGTGGGTGTCTCCAAGAACTGTGCTCTAGACTGTAGACTGAGAAGAGGCTTCTCAGCCAGAAGATTTGCTGAAAAGAGTTTTCAGGCTGCCTCCCAAGGACCACTTCATAAACTTGCGGTCAGAACCCAGGGAGCACAAGATGCACAGTTTAATAAAGCAGTGAGAGAAATTTCATGCAATGATTTGACCCAAAGTCTTTTGCAAAGTATCTGAACACAGCTGAATTCAGACCTTCAACTTCTAGCAGTTGGTGCAGAAATGATGCACGAGAGAAGTGCTGGCTGCTGCCCGCTCTGCCTTTCCACCAGACTTCACCCTCTTAGCTGAGGCAGCAGAATGAGTGGTTTGTCCATCTCTGAGCCACTGCAATTCAAAGCTTGATGTGTTCACTTCAGGGTCCACCTGGAGAGATGACAAGATCTTTGGAGGTTACATCCATCCCTCACAGGGACCGTGCTGGATTCACAAAGCCAGCTCAAATTTTCTCAGCAGTGGAAGCAAAAGCAAATGTCACCCTGCTGGGCTAAAACTGATGGTGGCCTCTGCTGTCCTGCAAAGCAGAGAGGAAGGAGAAGGAAGGAGGGCTAAGATAGAAGTCTGGAGTTAGAGACAGAGAGCTGTGTTGCCTGTTGCTGATGAGAGCGGGATGAGAGGGATGGTGAGAAGCCATGCTCAGCACAAACACAGGTCTGCATGTCCCAGTCCTGCTCAGCAACCAGCAGGCATCTCTGGAGCTGTGCTGCAGCAGTGGATCCACAGCCTCCTCAACAGCCTGCCCTGCAGATGCCTCTGGAGCTTTGCCTGCTGTGCCACCACTGATCCCTCATGCTATGGTTTTAGGGGATGCCACACCAGAACCAGCTTTAAAGTAGCTAACAAACACTGCAAGAGTGACAACTGAGATAGCAGGAGCCCAGCAGAGAGCAGCTGGCAAAATCCTCATCTTCCTCCTCAGTTCCTCTAAGCTGTGTGGGGCTGCATTTGACCTGGGCCCATCAGCACTTCCCTGCTGAGACTGCAGAGCAGGCAGAGGAAGAAAAGAAATTTAGCCCCTTTGGTTACAAGATGTAAATTAATATAATCCTTTTGCTTGTTCAGTGTGGAGGTATATATGTTTCTAGGCAACCATGGCTTTTGGGGGAATTTTGAAACTCTCTTGATTCTCTCTTCTAAGGCATAGACTGAGACC
The DNA here is from genome assembly GCA_026770055.1 of Myrmophylax atrothorax. Classification (NCBI taxonomy): domain Eukaryota; kingdom Metazoa; phylum Chordata; class Aves; order Passeriformes; family Thamnophilidae; genus Myrmophylax; species Myrmophylax atrothorax. The sequence continues at coordinate 24,992,407 of JAOXXN010000082.1, read as the reverse complement.
TGTCCAGTTCAGTTTTCTAGTGAATATTCATTACTGTTTTCTGTAAGGTGAGGTCCAGAGCTCGGTACAACTGGTTCTGAGTTCTGCGAGTATCTTTATGCGTGACCACTAATTCAACCTATGCCTTAGCAATATTAATGATCAATTCACAGTGATAGAAAGCAAATATTTCCAGCTAAATCATAAGAAATTCATTAAAGCTAAACCTGGATAAACTACCATGCATTCAATTACAATGCTTGCTTGCCAAAAAAGCAAATATAAAAACCTGCTTATTAAAACCACTCACCTACTCCCCCCAAAAAGAAACAAAGCTGTCCTTCCAAGGGGGTTGCTCCTCCTTTCTGCCTCCCCCACTGTCACTGTTAGCCTAACAGCAGAGAGAATACATAAGAATTCCTTGGAGGGATGCAAAGGACAATCCAATGAATAATGCTGTGGGAGTGATTTGTAGTTTTCCCCAAAGCGTGAGCTGATTTGTTATGAATAGAACTCAGCCTGCTGCTCTGTTGAAAGCCAAATCTATGTGACTGATTTTCTTTTAATGCATTTATGGTAAAGAATGATCCTGCATTTGATTGTGTGACCGATCACCCTGACACATACAGCTGATATTCTACCTGTGCAATCACAATTCTACACGTACTGACAAAAGAAAAAGCAAGAAAAAAAAGGGCCATGTTTTAGCTGCCTGCCTTACTTTCTCATTTCAGTAGTGCAAAGGCCATCTGATTTAAATTCTTTAAAGACACATCAGTTGAAAAGAAGCATTTCAGGTTATCATTTTAAGATTGCATTTGCAATGTAGTTTAAGAGGAGAGCATATGTGACTTTTGACTGGAGAGACCACTTATTGGAAATGTAAAACCTGGTAAAAATGTGTGGGATTGCATAATTGATTTTTGGGTATTCTTGTTAATTAATGAAGTTTAAAAAAGGTTGTAATTTACTTTGAGTAACCAAATATAAATAAGATCAAATTTTACATTTAAGGGCAGAAACTGACTGACCCCTGTAGGACTGGGGAAATTAAATCCTGGTATCAGAAGTCCTCTTTTTTTTTAGAATACTTAAACACTGTCATATGTTGGGATATGAATGGAAATTCTTTGGCACAATATACTGAAAATCAACCTTATATTATCTCTACCTTTTCTGGCCTGCTTCTGTAGAAGACTGATATAACAGAAACACAAGGGATGTTGGCAAGTTCCCATTTTGCAGGGGATATCAAAGTTATTTTGCAATGGTGTATCTTCTGCAGAATGGAAGAGAAAGCCTACTGGAAATTGCTTGTGCTTTTAGACACCTAAGAGGAAGGACATTGGATAATTTGTCCAGAGGCTGGAAGAGGGAGGTCTTTAAACAGATGAAAGTGGCAATGGATAGGGAATATAGCATAATATCTTTGCCTCCTGTTTTCTATTCATTAAACAGAGACATCCTCTTGATTTTTTTTCCCCCAGGGAATATCATTCACCCATGCTATCAGTTTCCCAAACCAGAGACAAAACTGGGAAAAATGTAACCTCTAAAACTGGCCAGACAAGACCAGTGACCAAATCTTAGCAATGCTGGGTCCATGTTGGGTTCATGTACTCATGCTCAGAGAAAAGTCAGTCAGCCACCCTTTGAAGTCCTTCTTTGTACTTCTATTTTCCTTCTGTTTCCTGTATCACTACTACCTGAATAAACTACCCATCATGATCAAAAGATACTACTCCCCATTCATCATGATTTGTACAAACAAGTCTGGTATCAGTCATTAGAGATACAGACAGTCTCGTCTGACAGTGTCATTTTAACTGTGTTGTTTCTGACTTCTAAGGAGGGATTATAACATCACTGTCATAAACAACACATTGGCATCACGTGAAAACAGCCAGTGATTGTTTTAGCTGTGGTTCTGCAGCAAATTTAGAATGAATAACAGCATGATCTATGCATCTACTGATCTGTGAACAAAGACTCTGATTGTTATTTTCTAGGGATATGTTTATAATGACATAAAGGTGTGAGCAAAGCATTTAAGTTACAGCTAAGTGAGCTAATGACAAATTACCACTGCTACAACTACAGCTAACATTGTTGGGAGTGGATTTTACACAAGACATTGCATTGCTTCGGGCTATCAACTTCATTTGCTCACCCACACCCAAGTCTGCTATCAAATTCATACTTTTGGTAATTATCTCCTATTAATTTTAAAGGCACTTAGACATTCAAATAATTTTTGAGGTTCTGACCCATAGATGATTTTGTAGGAGGTGAGGCTAGAATTACATGCAACTGTTTCTTTCAGGCAGCCATTTATCTGCTGAGCTGTGAAATGGTTAAATGGTGATAAACGGGTCAGGTGCAACAGGAAAGATGCAATCAACACTTTCTAATTTTCTTAAAGGGGAAAAATCATTTGGCGTTAATCCCCATGATTCGTAAGGAGGAGAGGCAGGCTGGCAAAGTTTAAATGATTGAAAATGGTGCCCACAGCCTTCTGTAAAATCTGATTACAGCTCCAATGATCGATGAGTTGCCATTAGCAGAAGAAAAAAAAAGTTCAGAAATTGAGCCAAGTAAGTCAAGAAAGACCTTTTGAGTTTACAATGGGCAGTTCAACACAGTTCAAAAAGTGTTTTAACCAAGATTTCATTTTCTGTAAATATATGTTGCCTTCAGAATATGAACTATTCATTTCCACAAGTCCCTTTTAAGCCAGGCTTTCATTAGGCCTGAAAATATGCCCAACTTTTCCTGCCAGATTTTCAAGGTTTTCTTTGATTTACTTCAATGACATTGGGGGACTTCAGCTTCTGCATTTGTGGTCTGGCAGAAACTCTCCTCTTTTTAGCTGTACATGGCTCGGATACAAAAAACTTTGAAGTTCTTACAACACATTTGTTGAATTTCGTTTCTTTTCTTAATAGCTGAAACCATTTTTGCTACAAATTCCTGTAATGACTGGCAAAGTCATTCCGCTGCTGTTTTGGGGTTTGGGTTTTTTTTTCTTTTTTATACTTCAGAAGAAATCATCGGTAACTGGCAAACTGTACCTTTAGAGTTACACTGAATGCCACTTCCTTGGAGGTTTTCGCCTGAGATCAGAAACCTTTCTACAACATGTGCCTTGCTGATGACCAGAACTCTGAGGTGTCAGAGATATCAAAACATTTCTCAAGTGAATTTTTAGCATACTTGACTCTACTGCCAAAGCCTAGACAATGTTGTTGCCATTTTTACCCCAGAACATCCTGGCCATACATGAAAAAAAGTCTTGAAAGTACATATATCAGTAAGATAGAATTTGAGAATTTTTAAATTAAACCAAATCATGTAAAGCAAACAGAAGAGCAACAGGAAACTTCTTCATTTACTAGGCCTCCTAGAGAGCACTATGACATAAATAGATGAGTTATGGGTAAGCTGATTTCAGTTTGGCTTTACTCATACAGTGTAATGTAGTTTTTTGTTAATTAAGAAACAGAGCATAAGCTGACACAATTTGAGGAATAGGATTATAAAGATGTGATTTTGTGTTAGACTGCTGTGTAAATAGGCTCATTCCCAGATTGTTAGAGCAGTGAGCATTTTGGTAAGACACCTGACTATAACAGGATAACCTTCATAATTATAATATTGTTGAGAGATGGAAACATAAGTGAATATGTGATAGATCAAAAGGAGTGGCAGCATATAGAAGTGCACAAAAGCATGAAGGTTTAAGACTGATGAAGAAAGTAAAAGATTAAAATGGAGCATTTAAGGAGCATCCTTTGTCACTCCATATGCAAATCCTTGTGATATTCTTGCCCAGAAAAAAACAATATGGGTTTATGGGCAGAAAAGCAACAGCCCATTTCAGAGATACTAATGGCTGTGGTGAGCCCACTTTGCTTTGCATGTTCACAGTGCATTGTAAATCCCTCTCTCTTTCCCAAAGTACATCATCTCAAGCTGATGCTTTTAAACAACTCCTCCTCATGATGATGATTATTATGATGACCCAGGACTGAAAAAACATGAAAAACCAAATTCTATGTGAGAACTCAAAGTGGTTGCAAGCTCAGAAGCAATTTGTTCACACACTCCTGCAGAAGGGCCTCTGGGAATGGGGACTATCATCAACGAGATGGCTCCTCCTGCAAGAAAGCCACCAGAGGGAGTGATACCATCAGAGCTGCCCTTTAAACAAACCTATTTAGGATTGCTGGAGTAGCTTGGTGTCACCTCGTTGGAAGATAAGTACTGCTTGTTGAGTGCTATTTTTAATTAAGCAAAGATAGCACTCCAGCAATCATGGGACTGATGATGCACCTACTTGCCAACTTCATTATAACTGAAAACATATATTCCTAGGTCTATCCTGGATTGCTCTTCCAGCACCTGTGTAACAGCATCATTCCCCCTAATTTCCAAGGTGACTGGGATTCAGTTCACTCTTGACCCTCAAAACCACCGAGGCAAGAAGTTGTAGCAGTGTCAAGACCCTTAACTAAATGTGCAAGACTGATGTTTTCTGGATTGTTACCATAGTCATTTGTGACAATTTATAGAGCATTGTAGAGTGCCCCACTGAGACACTCAATAGAGGCTTGCCTATTCCTGTTATACAACTCCAGTATGGCCCACCAAACTCAGATACAGAAAGCTAACTAGTAGTTTTCTATAAGGTTCCGTAGTCAAGATGACACCATTGCCAGGTCATGATATACCTGCCTCTGAAGCATTTGGCAGGAAAAGGCCACAGCCTTCAAATGCTGGACCAGTACAGTTCCTTTCAGGTTAATGCACTTGATCACAAGGACGGCTCCAGATATGCATTCTGGGCCAGGCTCAAGATGCAGCTATCCTAAAAATCCAGCCTCCAGAGCACATTCTTGGAACAGGAGCTGGGTCCCACATGCCAAAACACCACAAGGGGAGTTAACATTTTAGGACCCACTCTCCTCAGGGGCTATAATAGCTGGGAAACCATGGGTATAGAAATGAAGAATGTGACCCTCATTGATGTTCTGGATATGTTTTCTTCAGCATCATATAAATGTTGGTGGCAATTTTTTGTTTACGTTCAGAGAAGAGGTCACTTCACGGAGCAGCTAGCCTAGTTCCTCTAGTCACAGAAAAAATAAGCCATTGACCAACTCTATCTTTAAATTCAAGATATGTTTTCCCCCATTATGGGGTATATACTCGTGAACAGCCCTGGTCTAATGTCTAGGGGAAAAAAAACAAACCCCTATCATTACAGTTAGTTTTGACTTGCTTGTTATTGGGCCAATATCCTCTTGTCAAAATGTTTCTCTTCCATATAAAACCTACCCAGTGTTGCACATCACACTTTGAAGCAGCCAGAAAAAATTTGATTAAAAAAATGTTGTTTTCTGTCTCTTAGTAAGACTGTGTTCCCTTTATTGCTTACATGATTACTTGATTTTACTTCTTTGGACCAGGTATAGGATTGTAACTGTACTTACTGTGTGATGATCTCCCCCACTCCACCTCCCTGGCACAAAGCAATGTCACAAAGCAGAGTGTGCAACAGGCAATGGAACTGGCATTTTATAGCAGTAGGAGCCAGGTACTGTTTCTGATGCTGCTACTAAATCTCCAACACAAACTTGGCAAATCCCTGAATCTCCCCTTTTTCTTTAGTTAAACAGCTGTAGCAGCTACACTTGCCTCCTTTATGGACTGTTTTGAAAGATTCTGGAGAAATTGTACTGCAGTCAAGTATGATATTTTTCCACACTATCTCTGCTCAAACTTGCCTTCTGTATACTACATGTAAATACAACTACAATTTGTATTTAATGCAAATGTTTTCTCCTCTCCTGGCATAAGGGATTGCATCAATTGAAGGAAAAATCAGGACATTTGGGATTAGGGCTTTAAAGAGCCTCCACTCTTGATACAGCCCATCCCCCATCTGTTTTAATTTAAAACCTCCTGAAAACCCACTTTCAAGTTTCCAAAGCAGCTATAAGGTGCTTTAACGCACATGAAGCAAATGAAATTATTTTGTAATGAAAGTCTTGTCATACATCATTAGGATCTTCCTCCTACCTATAGGGCCATTTAGGAAGCTGAATAAATCTATCCAGCTTTATAGCTGTAAGAAATGGTACATTAAGTTTGCTGGCCCCAGAGTGCCTGAAGAAATCCAAACACCAGTATTCTTCAAGTCCAGGAGATTTTATATTCCTGCTTCCAAATGTTTTTCAGCAGAGGTCTTCAACAGCAAATCCTCAGCTGGCAACCATGAGCAGAGGTCTACAAGCTTTAAAGAGACATATTTATCACAAAGCACAGCAAAAGATGTGGGCACTGTATTTCTAGTGAACAAAAATCTATTACCCCCTCACATCCATGTAGTTGGTCACAATCCCCTGCAGTACTGGGGCTTGCTGTAAACTGCAGTAGCTATAGTCAGCTCTCAGCTCACCCACCCTGGGGTATTGGACCCCTCATCACTCTGATCAGGAGGGTGACACTCCAGCATTTACTGCCCCTCCAGCTGTGAGAGCACCACCCTTCTGGGGCTGCAGCAACAGCTGGGCCAATGAATTGCTCTAAATTAAGAAGCTGGCGATGGTATCCATGGAAGCACACACAAAGAAATGCTAGAAATTTCAGATACTTGTTTTAAATGAAAAATCATAGAAAACAGACACTTAATAAAATATGCATTATAAAAATCTTTTTTTCTTCTTAAGACACACCTATCGGAATTACTTTCATGCATCCCCAGCTAAAGTTCAATTTGAACCAGACTTAAGTTATTTTCATTCATGTTACGGTAGTATCATTTTCTATTATCCCAGTGGAAAGGTTGTAATCAAACTAATGCATTTATCCATTTTGATGCAGGTTCTGTGACATTTCACTTTTTGCTCTGCTGGAAAACTGACAGTTGCTTGGGTTCCATTTGTGTTTCTACTATAGCTGGATGAATAATACATTTTTCAAAGTGATCTGACTCCCTGTGTAATAGGGGGGGGAAGAAGATTTCAAGTGGTGTAAGTTTTGTTTCCCTTTCGTAACTGAGGAACAAAACCAAACAAGTGACCCACTCTTTGCAGTGAATTGAAATCAGTGGGTTGCCTGCCCTGGTATGTGGGGGCCAAAAATACAAGCTGGCTCAGTTTTAAAGTACAGGGGGACATTGATCAAAGACCACCACTTTCAGAGAGATCAGTAAAAGAAATAATTAGACTTTCATTTATGAATTCCATATAGAATTCATTGCATCTTTTTCTCACACTTATATTTAGTGTCTGCTGACTGGCATGAATGCAGGCTATCTAATAAACACTGAGGCTAAAAAAGAAGAGAGTCTCATTTCAAATGCATTGACAAGGCATTCCAATGTAACCTGGGTTTTGGTGTTCTAAACCATTCCATACCTTTCCTTGTGTGTATTCTGTAGGGCTTACTCCAATATCTCTGTCAAGTCATTAACATACAAAAATAAAACAACCAACCTGAGGTTTTAAGCCTTGTTTTGCACCTCACAGTTAAGGGAGAGTTTGGAGAACCCACTCATCACCCCCACAGAGACTACAACATAACACTAATGCATAATAACCTTTAAACACTCTCCATAGTAACATTTTGACCACAGGAATCAGTCTAGCTGTCTTTTTACCTCAGCTCTAGAGATGATTTCAGATAGAAACACCATTGACAAGCAGCTATAAAGACTCAGCCATTAAACTCTGAATGATCTCTTTTGGATGGATGAAGGTCTGGATACTACCATAAGAGACTTCCTTTTAAGAAATCAGCTTGAGACAGTGATGAAGGGAAGCTGCTCACTTGATAAAAAAAGGAGTAGAAGCTTTCCACGGGAAATATCCTTCATTTCTCACTATGTCACCTCCCTTTGCTGCATTTTTGTTTGTTTTCCATTAACAAACACTATGTAAGCAAACCTCCCCAAAGATCACATGATACAGAAATACAATGCTCTCACAAGAGCAATAAAAAAGGCCAAATTTGCCTTTAAAATAAAAAACTAGTACTATTTTCCCATTCCCTGCCCATTAACTATCTATTAAATTGGCCAGCAGCTACTTCAGAAGTGGCTGCTAGACATTTATTGCATGTTTCACACTGTTGCTCAGTTTTATGTACCCTAGTAGGGGAAATACACACACTTGAAATGCACTTACTGTGCAAAGGGGGTACATTGCAAGCCCCAGGGCTGCAGTTACCTAATGAAGTGTTGTATGTTCTAGTGGAATAGAGAAATGCAAATGTTCTCTTTGACCAGCCTTGCAAATTTTTCCGGACAATCCTGGCAGCTTGACTCCTGGTTTAAAAATCTCCTTCAATTTTAAAGTATCAGGTAACACTCCTCCTAAACAAACTATAGAATCCCCTACAAATTAAAGTAATCTGCATAATGACCACATGAGGACAAAAATGCAGGGAAAGCACAAGTTTTGGAAATATAGTGGAACATAAAGTACAAGCTTTTGTCCACTGCCTTGCTGCCCCGAGCCTCCCTGACACAGCTGTACTAAGCAGTTTGTAAGATGGAGCGTCAGCAGACAGGATCTGCCCCAAAGGCAAATCAACAGAAATAAACAATGGAAGGAACACAGGACAAGAATTAAGAAACATTTTATCATAATCAATACCTGAATTTCTATAAGGCCTGAAGAAATGTTATGCACACAAATGTTTATCTGTTTTTTTAAATATACCAGCTGTTCTAACAACAGAATTCCTTCTACTCACAGACTTTGTTTACCTGTAGCATCACATGATCTTGGCTACAATAACACTACTGTTGAGGCTCTTAGATTTTTTATATTTACCTAAACTTTATGCTAGATTAAAAATCTTGAAAGTGAAAAGACTGTCTTATGAAAAAACAGAGTCTCAGTACCAGGTATCAATACAGTATATGCTGAAAAACTGGTCAAAGCAAGGACAAAGAACAGGTCAAAGCTCATTTTGAAACAACATTGAAAATTTACATAGGTGTTTCTGAGTCTTTGTATTTTTGTAGTTGAAAGAAAGGCAACTATCATCACCCTGCTCCACAGAGAGGTAACGTGCTTACTTTGTGTTGCCTATGAAATTTTGTTATTTACTGTTTTATTAAAAGCATAGAACTTTAAACATAAAATCTTAAGATAATTCAGTTCACAGATTTAGAACAAGGGCACAAGTCAAGAGGCATCTTTTCCAGCAGGAAAACCTTAAAGAGATACGAGAAAGGCAAGGTGAGAACATACCTTTCTTGTCACACACAAATGTCAAGTTTGGGTAAAGCAAATGAAATTAAATTCTCACCTGAAAAAAACAAACAAACAACAAACAGACACCCCACCCCACCCCACCCCCCAAAAAAAAGAAAACCATCTAACCAAAAAAACACCAAACACCAAAACCCCATACCGAACCAAACAAAAACACAAACAAAGAAATAAAAACAGACAAAAAACCCCCACCAGCACCACCCACCACCTCTAACCAACACAATATAACATAGCAGCTCAAGAAGGAATAAAGTAGAGGACTCAGTCTCACAGTAACCAAGATATGAGAGGGGCTTAGTCAGAGAGCACCAGAACAAACCAGGAAAAACAGTTTCCCTTTTTCTAGGTTTTATAGAGCCCTCCCACAATAGGTGCTTGTAGCCAAGCTAATAAAAGGAGAGAGAGAAAAAGGAGAGAGACAGAATGAGAGGAATAAATGGTGCCATTATTGTGTAAATATTTTAGTGCAGTTCTGGCAGTGAACACTATCTGTAAATCAAGAGTTGCTTCGATATACTAAAACAGGCTTCTTATGAAAATCTGGGAACTCTGTCTTTTATATTCTTGTTGTTTAAAACCAGGAGGAAAGGTTTAGGAAAGAGCCTGAGGAAGGTTAACTATGCAGTTTTCCAAATATTTATTAGGAGCTCCGGATGAGCAAGATGAAAGAAGGACTGTATCTGTTTGATTATCAAACAAATTACAGCCAGCCTGCAGCTGCAGTATATTAGGCTTTTATCCCAGCTAGACCATAGTAACAGATGAGAAACCTTCCAAAATGAGGACTGTATAATAGCTTATTGCTTACCTGGTGGTCTAAAGGGTCCTTCTTTTATCAAACACTTGCTACATTTTCATTGTAATGTCTATCCTTACCAAGCCCCTTGCTAGTGGCTGAGGGTCCCTCTTATATATCAGTCTAGAATGCAAGTTTACTGTGTCAATAAAAGATGTTTCTGCTAAAACACACCTATGGAACTGGTTAATGTAGCTGCAAAAGAGTTGAGACAGTAGCCCACCTCTTACAATGTTGGTTTACAATGGTCAGCTTTCCAAGTGAAGAGTTGATGTGATAAATTTACTGAAACAAACTATAATTAAAGTTTATTTCCCATAGTACCAAAGAAATGGCTCAGAAAAGCAGGCCACAAAGTTCTGGGGATTTCTGAGCATTAAATAAATGTTATTGTCTAGCAGTTGCATCAGCAATGGAAATTTGGAAATAAATCAACATTTACTTTACTCCCTCCGATATTACTGGAACCCGTGTGGACCTTGCTATCTTTAAGCTATCTAAAGGGTACAAGATAATGTAAGAAGATTCTGTACAAGATGCCATAAAAAGTTTTTCTTGCTGGGCGGGGCTTCTTGGGTTTGGGAGGAGGAAGAGATCTAAAGACAAACCAGCTGGTCCCACATTTTCTCTTGTAAGTAGTTAGCAGAGTCTCAGCCTTCAGCAGGTCACTGGTATCCTCTGTTGCTCTTTCTGTTGGGGTGCAGAGAATGACATGGTTCTGAAGCCTTGATGCAACCTTGCCAGGGAATCGCAGGAAGCCTAGAGCCACTGGCAGGTGCATGAAAGACAAATGAGCCTAATAAACTACTAAGAGAATTAGTGCTAGATTATTAAGCCCAGGTCCCTGTGGTATCGAGGTATTTAGAAATCTGAGGGAATTAGGAATGTAAATATAAGTGCAGGTTTGGTCCTGAAGATTAGATTTTGGTACTGGAAATTTCAAGGCCATCAGTTGGGCTCTAGATTTCCCTTGGAAAATCAAATGAGAAACTGAAAAATGAAACTCCTTGGGGCTTTTCTTGCTGAAGAAACTTCCCTTTGCCTTGGCAATAAAGCTTTCAAAACAATTGCCTTTCATCTCTGAGATTCCAGTCATCCCAAATACTCTCCCCAGAAATTCCAGGCTGCATCCTTTTCTAGAACTGAACCAATTTTTGTGATCTGATACTTCACTTTCTAGACAGATTTTGGCTATTCACAGTAAGAAAAAAATATTAGTATGAAGAACTTAGAATTTCACCCACGCAGATCAACAAATAGTCCAGAAAATGGGTGTAGATATTTCTGTGGTCCTACCAGAGGAAAGGCTGGAGAAAAGATTATGTAAATACCAAAAAATAATAATAAAAAAAACAAGTTAGGTGACCCAGGTCAGGTTTATTTCCATATTTATTTCTCTGTATTGTGCTACTGTTTATTCCAGGAGAGACAAAAATAATGGGAGAGGGGGACAGATAGAATAAACAGAGGTAGTTAATAAAAACATTGTAAGAATAATGCTGTTCCCATTATCACAGAGCACATCTGTCAACTCTATCCATTTCTTCTAGATGAGGTGGAGAGACCTCTGACATTTCAAATGCATCACCCTAATCAAATCCCTATCCCCTGAAATGCTTTCTGAGACTGCATTAGAGGTCTGTAGAAAGCCATGAATGAATAATACTTTGGAGAACAATAAGTTAAGTAGCAGAAACAGAGCTGAAATAACTGGGTTCACCAGCATTAAAAAGTAAGGGAGCCATTAATCCCTCAAGATAAAGTATTTTCAGCTCTACACGACTGAGACCTGCAGGGCTCTGGGGAGAAGTGGCTCAGTATGTTCCTGTTTACCACTGTGGAGCAGGGACAATATCAGCACTTCTCATTCTGCTGCACTGCCTAGCTAGAAAGTCAGCCACTGAGTTCCATGAAGGGCTGGGGGGCCTTGAAAGGCAGTTGTCAGTCTCAATTTTTTAGCCAGAGGACTTATCTGACTATTTTTTCTCACAGCCTTCAGTAGAAACTTTTCAACCTTTCAATTGTAAAATGTCCCTTGTCCTTAGAGTCAGCATTGCTGGAAAAAAAGTATGAGATTATGTAAATCATGGTCCAGTGCTAAAATATTTTAAAAATTCTATTTGTTAGTTCACTTACAAGCACTGTAATTGGCTTGTTGTGTGATTTTGTATTTCTCTTCAGCCATCAAAACAGGGAGTATCTAGTCTGAGCCAGAGACCTGGGCTTCTACAATAAATGAGAAGAGGTAAGCACGTATAGTAAGCAATTTTTCCTGTTCTAGGGCTCAGTTAAGATGAAGTCATTTGATGTATATTCCCTTCTTTTGTCCTCACCATTAAAATACAGAGAAAGTGCAGAGGATGAGTTTAGGTGAGGATTAATTTCATCTTACTACAGAAGTTAAGCATCTATACTCCCTGAATATTTAGAATAGTAGATATCCCTACAGGGTAATTTCTTTCTTCTTTCTTAAAGAAGGACCTTAGGGTGGAACTAGGCACACTGTGGAATTCCTTATTTCTGTCTGTTAACCATTAGGGAGTTTTAGAGTGGGTTTCATAACACTTCTTTTTGCGTGTTTACCACACAGGAATAGGCCTCAAATATTTAAATTTCTGTTACAGTTAATATAATTTATGTAGAATAATATCAAGAAATGAAAGAAAAAGGGTAGGAGAGAAGAGGAAATATGAAGTCAAAAGGAAGCAGAATGTAGTCTAGAATCACAAAAAACACTCACAGAACTCTGAGAGGTCATTTAGTCCATCCTCATGATCAAATCTTCATCAACAAGAAGCAGTCATGTAGCAATCAGGAGTTTGCTTTGACTGAGAGCAAGCATTGCAATGCTATTATCCCTGCTGCTTAGATTCCTGGCATCTGGGACAAGAGAGCTCCAGACTTCAAATACAAGCAGCAAGAGATAAGAGGGAGGATCCCAGCAAATGCCTTCATGCTCTATGGACACATTGCTTTCATCTGTACTACTGTCAGGAGGCCAAGGATTTGGGATAAATGCACTAAAATGTTCTGGTCAAGGCATTTAGTTAATTGTTTCCGCAAAAGAGAAACAAGTGAAAATGAGTTTCTGTGAAGAATTTAAAGCAAGAACTATCATTGTGTGACAGCAGGACCAAGTTCACATGGTACTGTTGAATTTATTGGTGGGATCCCAGCTGGAGTTACACTGATTTATGCCACTTACGGTTGGTTCAAAATGTCTTCCCTAACAAAGAACAAAACTAATAGTGGGACCTTCTACAAGAGGAACTTGCAGCTCCTTGCAGCTGCTAAGCAAGGCTTAAGTAACAGTCTAAGGCATGAGCTTGAGTAATAGAACCTTGTCATGCAAACCCAATACAGCTCTGAATTCCTCATTTAGGAAACTAGGGGGTAGGGAGGGGCTGTACTCTTTATTTTAAGATGCTTCTCAAATACTTATAAAAGCAAGCTTATAGATGTACAACTGTCTCAATAGGAAAAGGAAACCTGTTTTCCTTTCCTCTTGTCATCTAATCTGTTCTCAACCATCCTATATTCATTATGGCAAGTGTACTTTTTCGAGACTGGTGGTGAAAGAAGCCTTAATCGAACTCTCAGTGTGACTCCCCAGCTGTGACATTTCTTTTGCTAATTCTCTGGGAGAACAACCCTGCAGCTCCTGATGATAATTAAACAGAACCCTGAACAAATTCCTGCTGTGAAAACAGTATCAGCCTCCAGTCTTCACACCGCTAAGAAGAGTATTACAAACCCTTGCCTTTATTTTTGAGATGCATTTGTTTAAAGGTTGGTTGCAAGTAAGCTGTGATGTGAATGTTGCCTCCCTTGAATTTTCACTGCACATTGAGAAAAATGGTGTCTTTCCTACTTATAAAATATTACTTTGCACATGATGAATTAGTAGCTTTAGGAGTGGCTCAATCTCTCAACTTTCTCTTTTTGCTGGTAAAAATTGCCCTTGGATTTTCTCCTCTCTTTGGACCTCAGGTGAGGTAGAGGAAATCAGGCAGACAGATCATGAGGGCTTAGTCTGTGGCTTCAAAAGCACTTGGTCTTTGGTTTCAAGGGATCCTGCTGCAGTGGTCCAGGGCATAGAAAGTGTGTGTTAGAAAGAGCAGATGATTAGAGGGATTCCTGAGCCACGAACACCCACTCCTGAGCTCTACTTTGCCGAACTCTCCTGCCCTCAGTTCTGTGAGAAAACACAGGATGAACTCCATCCCCTGGCATATCCATTTTGTTCCAGATCCAGCTATTGAGTGTTGCCTCTTGCACAGCCTGCTGTCACTCCTGCCATGTAATATCCTCATTTGAAAACTTTCCACAGGGTAGCTTTGCTTTCATTCCCCCATTTAGTCAGCGCCACTAAAAGGGGAGGAAAATGCTGTCAAAATATAAATTTTTTACAGGTCTCAAGTATTTTTGACTTAGAAAAAAGCAAACTGGAAATCCATC
>JAOXXN010000082.1:24954681-24968440 GCA_026770055.1 Myrmophylax atrothorax | reverse complement strand
ATGCATCTCATATTCTCCTTCACAGAGCTGATTTTATGGCCATGCTACCTATCTAATGAATGGTTGTTGCTGCTGAGATTTTCCCACACACCACACCTTTATAGCTAAGACAACTTAAATTTGGACCCACTTCAAACAAAAATTAAACATTTCTAAATGGAATTATGTTATTTTTTTTTTTTCTGGGAAAGAAGCTTTTCCATTTCTGCCTCATTAGGATCAAAACATGAATCAAAATAATAGAATTTTATATGGGAGGAGAAATCCAATTTCTGAATTACGCTAGCTGTAATGGTACAGTTAGTTAAAAATCACATCTTTATATCTTCTTATTTTAAATTTCATAAAATTATCATCTTCAACTAAATCTCTTGATAACAATTAATGAGTGATGCTATCTTACAAGTGAAGAAATATCATGAAATGTGTTTCTGATGCAAACCCATTGAAATATTTGGAAACTCTCTTTGACTTCAGTGGCCTTTGGATCAGGTCCCTGGTGTGTTTATCTAGCTTGAAATGTTCCCGAGCTTGTGCTGTTCTGAATGAGAAATAAAGTAATTCAATTCCAGATACTATGTAGCTTGGCAGAAGGGGGGGGAAATGAGGTCATGATGTGGTTATGAATTTTTTGCTCTTTTTTTGCTGCTTTTTCTCGGTGTGGAAATAGGTAAAGCTTTCATCTCTTCTGGGCAGCAGTTATGAGGATTAGGTAATAGGAAGAATTTCATTTAATCAGTTCAATGAATTTTGCTTCATTAGAAATTCATGCAAATTGTCAAGTTCTAAGTCCTCTTGAGATTGCCCTGGTTTTTTTTGGTTTTTTTGAGAAGTGCGTAGAAGGGTTTTATCCATAGACTGTTGGGTTCAGCTAATTACATTAAGAGCTAATACGATTTCCTTGTTTATGCTGTTTGTACAGGAAGATGATTGTCTAATCCTTTAAGCAGCACATTTAATTTTGGTTTCTATTTCAAGCTTTAAATTGTGTTAACTACTTCTAGTTCTCAAGGTAAACATAGTCTAAATCCTAAATGCTTTCTTCTGAGTAGCTTCAAGGATGAAGCTGCTCTGGTTTCGTTTCAGACGAGGAACATTATTTCATGCCCATTGGTTCTAAGCTGGAGGGCAGTGGTGGAAGCAGGGGAGAGGGAAGAAGAACTTCTTTTCTAAAGCAAGTTCAGGACTTCATCTGCAAAATTGTCACACAGTGGCTGACATAGATGTTCATTGATACACTGCAGTCATTATTACTAATTATCTATCTGTCCATCATACATGCCTAATCTGGCCATTCATCTCTAAATATCTTAAATCTTCATTTGAAAGTACATAATGAAATTATACTTAGACTAGCAAATGTGTGTACATTAGTTACATTTCCTCTCTGTGGAAACTATGTTTCTGTTGTATTTCTGAAATAATGTTGAAGGAAAAAAAACAGTTGAAAAAGTCTTGAGAAACAGACAAGTAAATATCACTGCCTAAAATAACATGCAGGTATTAGTGTCAGGCTAATCTTCCTTCTGGTTTTCTATTTTTTATTAAATAATCCAAAAATTAAATAAAATTGTCAGTAATGAATCTCTGAATCTTTGATGGGGGTTAAGCACCTCTTGCTGTATTTCCCCATTGACCCTTCTTTAGACTCTAGGCATACATTATTAAAATTTGTGCTGCAATATGGTAGTTTGGTGTCCCAAGGTATCACCCAAGAAACAGTAATACTCCACTCACTTTGACATTTCCCATAGGTCTTCTCTAGAAGAACTTTCAGCCCATGATCCATTATTTCCAGACAATTAATGAAAGGTGATATTAAAACCAAGTTCTTATAATTTCTCCAGAAGTCTACCTAGAAGAAGATATTCAGAAGTCTGAATCTCCCCTGGGAAATTTGTAGGGAGAGTCTGAAAAAACCCCAACCCTGAAATCCATTAGTTTCTACTATTGCCTAAGCGTGAGTCTGAGTGCAGGTATACCTACCACACACTAGATAATGTACTACCTCCAGATATTGATAATAGAGGCATCTACTCCTGAGCTAGCTGAGGATGTACTTTTAGGAATTGCTGTAAGGAGAGAGATACCTAAATACTGAAACTAGACTTGAGCTATCAATTGTGTCTTAGACAAATTAATCTAAAGTACTCCCTTTATTTCTACTTCTACTTCTACTTCTACTTCTGCTTCTACTACTTCTACTTCCACTTCTTTCTACTTCTGCTTCTAAGTGAATTGGTGATGCCTCTTCTCTTTTCCTTCATCTTGGATGCCTGTTTAGGTGACACTCTTAATATCACAGACATTCTTGGCTGGACATTATTCCTTTATCTTAGTTCCACTTGGAATCACAGGATATCTTGAGTTATGAAGGACATACAAGAATTATCAAGTTCATGATCCATTGAGTGCACCTAGTATATACTCTTTCTTCATTATGGCTACAGGAAACACCCTGAAGGTCATATCCCTTGTGGCTTAAATTAAGATCTTCAGTCCTCTACCAATTATTAAATTCTCTTGTATTAATTAAGATTCAACTGAATGAATATTATGTTAATTTTTGAAGGAGAGTGAAGAAGTTACCATGGGATTCTCAACAGAATCTATATTGGGACTTTCACAGTTTAAGTTTCATAAGTTTAAAACTGAGTGAATAATGTTGGGACAAAATTTGTTGACAATGCAAAATTTGGACTGACAAAACTAAGGCAGCTAAAACTGAAGTAGACCAGGAGGAACTATAGACTATCTCCTGATGTTGAGTGTGACAATGATAAAACAGCCAGTGAAAGTCAATAGAAAATAATGCAACTGGGGACACTAATTCTAGCTGTGTTATTTAGTGATTGGCCCAGCAAGAAGCTCCGGACAAATTGTCTTGGCTATGGCAAATCTGAGTACCTTAAGCCTGTCCCCAGCTAATCACATCCACTCCTGTGTTTCTATCAAGCTAAAAAAGCTCCCATGTTTTCTTGTTTAATGATAGATGGTTTGTGACTGGTTTTTAACTTCCAAGTATTTCATAGACCTGAGTCAGAGTACAGAAAGAAGAATAATTAAGGTGCCAAAACCAACAAGAGGTAACTTCTAGTAGGAGGGAATCAAAGAGCACGGGATGGGGTCATGAAGGGAGAAACAAGACAGATTTGCTGAAATGAATGTTGTTCATAACTCAGCAAAAAGATTGTGTAGCATGTGTTAACATTTCCCTAAACTAAACAGAAAACCCTATTAAGCCACTGCAAGCATCTATGGTGCCTCATCATTGTGAGTCCTGAGAGGAGCTCTTGTCATTCTGTGCCAAAAAGGGGCACGTTCAGAAGGGCACAAAACATTGACAACTTCATCAGGCAAGTTAGAATGACAGCCATGCAAGGAGACAGTAAGGAGCCTGGACATTTTTGGCTTCCAAGACAGATGACAGGGATCTTGAGTATAAAGCCAATTCCTAAATATCACATACTATGTAAAAAGAGTGAAAAAGAGATCATGAGTTGCAGCTTTTCACAGTCTTAAGAGCAGAGGATATGCAGTATTGTTATTGGGTGTCAGAGCTTATAAACCTCAGAAGGGAAAAACATTTCTGAACAACACCTAACTAAATCATGAACCTTGTTAACACAGTATTTCGTAGATGTTTCAAAGTATTGATGGATTAAAATGGAAGTTAAATAAGATATAGACTTCCTGCTACCTATTAAATTCTTTAATTAGGATATAACCTCAAGTTCAATGTTGTCAGAAAATAGAGGGGCATATCATAAATATTTTCTAAAACATCCAGCATCATCTGGAACAATAAACATCCTAATTTCTGTCAGTCTAAAAAACCCTGTGTTTTCTTGTGTAATAATAGAGGCTTTGTCACCTTTTCAAACTTCCATGTTAACCTGATCATTTCCATTATATTGATGAGAACTAGAAAACTGAGTAAACAGAAATGTGCTCATCTTCAGAGAGGATCAGGCTGCCAGAGGTCAGGCTTACATTTTCCTGTTAGACTGCAGAGGAGATAAAGGAGACCTTCAGCTCATTCTTTCTAATGATAGCTCACCAGCAGGGGAGAGAGGACTTTCAAACTCCTGCCTCTGCTCCTGCTAATCATATTATAAAATCATAATTTTGATGAACAGCAGTTTGTTGCAAAAGGTAATATAGACAATTGGCATATTTGTAAACACTTAAGGACACACTGTAATACAGCTGAAATACAGCCATTATTAAAAAGGCAGAATAACTGATGCAGGAGATTACCTGGTATATTACAGGTGTAATACGTCTTATCAAGGATAGTGCACATTTACCTTTATTTCCAATCTGTTTTGGACATGCAGTTGAAAAATAACATCTTAGTCTGGTCTTGAAACTCAGAATAAATAGTTCAGTTGGATTTTATCAACACTCTTTTATTTCACATTCTTCTAAAATGGGAAAATAATTCCCCTCATTTACGCTCGAGTATTGTCTTGTAACCTATAGATAAGAATTTTCACTTTGGTATTTAAATTACCAAAAATTGCATTTCATTTGTATGTAAATCATAAATTTGTAGCTGAAAAGTATGATGCCTTGTTTGCAAATTCAGCTCAGTAATTGTTTAAACTCAGATTGTGCTTTAAGCTGATAGCTTTCACTTTACTACCTACATCACTAGTTTGAATACTGATGCAGAAAGGAAATTCCTTAGAAGTGCTTGAGCAATTTTTTGAGTTTTTCATTATTAAAATTATCTCCAAAGAAGTTTTAATTATCAACAATCTCTGAAGTAATTTTCTTTCACATAAAGATTGGGTTTATGATGAAGGGAAGGAGAAGAATTTTTTGTCAGGTGTTTGATTGAAACTGGGAATTTTTAGCTAAAAAGTTGATTTATTAGAAAAGCAATAATCTGTTTTGTTAAAAAGACTTTTTCTTCAAAATCACTGTGTTTTTATTGATCTGCTTCTGTGGTTAAATATCACATTTCAATCCAGGGAAATGGACTCTACAACATGTCATTACTTCAGGTATATGATATCTCTTTTGAACATAGGAACAGACTGATAAGGTTAGCTTCTCATATTCCAGTGAGCTTTGGGCAACCAGCCCTCAATATCTGAAGGTCAAAATAAATAAATAAAATAAAAATTAAGAAGAAGGCAGAATTCCTGTCTGGATTGAAGACTTGTGCTTCATTTGAATACATTTTCCTTGTGAACTTGTCCTTCAGTGACAATGCTACCCTAGTGAAAAGTTGAAAAGTTATAATTTTCAAGGTAAATTAGACTTCATATGTATTCTAAATTATAAATATATTCTTAATTTATCTAGGTCATGTGCTTAGATAAAATGTATTATATGTATCACCTTGAAAAAGCTGTAGAACTGCAACAGTCAAGGAGCTATCCAGCTGAATTCTTAAAAAAATAAAAATTGTCTGCTTGTAGAAAAAATGTTGGTTGTCATCAAGTTGCACCCACAATATAAGCCATTTTACCTTTATTTGCAAAAACATTCCTGTGATTTCAAAAGTACCCTTGCCTCAGCTATGAAGGGCTACATATATGTTCTGATTATGCTCTCATGTTCAGGGTAAAATGTTGCCCAGAACTAGATACACCAATGCTCTTCAGGCTATAAGAGTTTTATACTCTATGTAATAACAGCCCCCTGTGAGAATCAAGCCCAAGGGACTAACTGTGATTTATCTGTCCACAGACATCAGTTTTCTTCAACACCAGGAAGAATTCCTCTCCTGCACAAGTCAGTTGAAAAGGGTAAATTTACCCTTGCCAGACTTGATGTCTCTCTAGAAGCCCAATTATTTTTAAATGCCTGTATTTGCTAGGGAATAATGCTCAGGCAGAGATGGTCATGGGGATTTGAACTCCACAGCTCTGACAAGCATTAGATCTCTGGCCTGGGTCCTTAGGAGCCAGAAAACCTGCATGGTCCCACTGAGTAGGGACACAGGAATGTACTTTTATCCTGGGAAGTGGCAAGATCTAAAAATTTCTCTCAAAGAAGTGAATGACCTGCTAAAAGTAATGTTAACCTTAAAAGAAGTTTTACTTGCCCTCTCAGGGCTCTGGTCTCCATAACCTGTTCATTCCCAGAAGACCACTGACTGAACTCAGCAGATGAGTGCTTCTCTAACTACAGAGATCATGGCAGTGCCATGACCGTACCTAAGGGAAGAGCAATTGTATAAAATGGGCATCAGCCAGCATGAATTCTGACTCAAACCTAGGCTGAGCATGAAGGATAGATGTACCTTTTTCATAAAACTATTCAGGCAACAGCTGGCCTCAGTCCCAGGACTGAGTGACTGCATGGTTCATTCTCATAAAACTGTGGATGAAGACAGTCCCACATAAAGCAAAGATTCAGATAATTGGGAGATCCAGATGCTCCAGATGCACTGACAGTTGCAATCAAAGTTACCCACTAAACAGTGCTGGAGACTCAGATCCTCTTTCTACCCACTGACCACACCACATCCAATCACCATTGCTACTAGCCTCTACTTGGCACAGAGAATTCAAGAACCAGTTCTACTGAAACCATCTCAAAACTTTTATTTCTGTTTCAGAAGAGCACTAAAAGCCACACAAAGGACTTTGTAGAAAACACTATATTAAAAGAACTTCTGGTATATTCATAGTTAGCAATAGTCTCTATCCTAGAAGTGTAAATAAAGATGGGAACATACATGTATATCCATATACACACACATATATGGATATATATACACACATAAATGTATACAAAGGCACCATGTACAGATGTGTGCCCATGACTTTTGCTTGATACTTGAGAAAGTGGTGAGCTGTGAAAAAACAAAGTTTAAACTGATCCAAAACAGCAGAGACAGGTAAAGAACTATTCCTTTCTCCTGGGTCCTGCCAATGAACCATGAAATGATTTGGAGAGGTTGCTCCCCCAAATAGTCTCTGCCCCCAGGGAGCTCACGGTAGGTGGGCTGCAGTTCCAAGGGAGACCTTACCATGCATTTGTCCAGCCTGCCTCCTCACTCCTGTGGGGATAGCCATCCCACATATCCCACACATCAGCTGAACAGCCTTCCCCTGTTGTCAGTTTTGTGCATTCTGGCATTTCTTTCCTTCCTCTTATCTCCAGTGTCTGGTATCAGAATGTCTGAGAGTTAAAATTCAGTTTTTCCTTCCATCTCTCAAGTCTTCAGGAGGGTGAGACCTGCTTAGCCAGGATATTTTCAGAATACTTCGGTGGAAAAAAGTCTTTATCAAATGTATTCCTCCCTGGTTTGTTGCAAGTAACTTCCCCCTCCCCTGTTTTGTGTGATGTTTGTGAAAGTCATCAGCGGAAACTATTTGAGAAGGTTGTTTTCCACCTGGAATGAGGCAAAAATTAAGTGACAAGAGGGAAGCAAAGTAGAGTTTCATGAATGCAGGCTTCTCCTGTCTGAAATGACACCCTCTACCACAAATAAACACACCACAATCTCCACCGTTTCCTTCCTTTTGTGAAGGCATCATGATGTTTGTTGACTTGCACTGAATGACCGTTGAACAAAACATCATGTATTCTACTTAGTTCAAATGAAAATAAAAACAAACGAAGAAACAAACCAAAATAAACCCATTAGCAAAGTCAGACATGAATGGAGCTTAAATTCCTTGTTCTATAGTTGCTCTGACTTTATAGTTTCCACAGGAAATATGATTATCACATACTGCCCTTTGACAAACCTGGTAGGAGCTGAATCCACAGGGGAAAATGTCACTTTTAGGAAGGGTAGTGCCCAGTTTCATTATTTCCGCACCTGCAGAGAACAGTTACAATTTTCTCTGTAGTGCCTTTTTTATGATATAGAAGACAAAAAAGCCACTGATTTTGAGTGGTACTTGCAGGCAGTCAATACTAGTGATGACGCCTTTGAAAATCAGGTTTCCTGCTTGTACCACTGAGCTACAGTCTCAGGGAAAATTAATGGTCTTTCTACACTCTTAAATCTGAGAAAAACAGGGGGTCCACTTCTGCCCACTGAAAAAAAGAAAAAGAGAAAAATAAAGGAAAGAGAAAAAGAAAACCCAGTCCAGAAAAACATGATTTTTGTATGAAAGCAAACTCGTAAGAGGAAGAACAGTCCTGTGGTTTGAGCAGTAGCCTGGATTTGTGAGACAAGCACTGGCTTTCCAAGCTGATTCTATGGTCTGAGGTGACTAGCAATATCCTGGCCATGATCTTTCAGGTATGTTCACATTGTCTAATTATAGTATTCTTGATTTAGCTCCACATGCTCTTCCCAGAAGTGCTCACCAAGCACAGAGGATTGGATCATCTCTTTCATAGGCAGTACCCAAAGCACCATGTGGTTCTCAGTCTACTTGCTGCTGGAAAAGGAAAGGTAGCAAGGAGTTTTGGTCAGGCAGGCAAAATGAAGTGCTCTCAGCACATAAAAGAGGGAACAGTTGGTGGTGTCTGTGAGAAAGGCATGGTGCTCTCAATTCCACTGAGGTAGTTTTCGCCAGAAAATGTCAGCATGGCTGTGCAGAGTGATAAAGAAAGGGAGAAAGATGCCAGACTGTCAAAACGGGAAAGGTCTTGGACCAGAGCAGCCCCATGAATTAGCAAGTGTACAACCAAGGCTTCATAAGCAATGTTTTGGATAAGTTACTTCTGTCTATCTGTCTCAAAAGGATCTTATGAAAATGGCTGCATTTTAAAGGTGCCCAGGTACACTGCCAGAGGATACATAAATATACACAGTTTGTTTCCTTATTTGAAAGGAGTGTGTAATTCTCCAGAGTAGGGCATTTTTTCCAGGACTCTTTCTAAGCAGTAAGGGAGAAGAGGCTGTTACTGCATGATAAAGAAGTGTCTGAGTGTTAATAAGATAATCTTTTAAGATTTGGAGCACCCTCATTATGAACACTTCTAAGTGACTTAGATCCAAGTTTTAATTATCCCTATCTTGCAGTTTCCCCAAGAAGCCTTTCAAAAAAACCATACATCTCATAGCTGAACTGGTGCTCTGCAATTCATAAACTGTACTTCATCTAAGGTTGACTGGAAATAGGTCTAATCCAATTGCTTCCCAGCATTCAATGGAATAATAATACTGAACAAATAGCCCCACAGGTAGTCTGACATTGCTTTTCCTGCCAATCTCAATTTTAACTTGATTGTTTCTTAATGCCATAGACAATGTCAGGAAGACTCAGGACAATGTGTTGTTGAAGAAGAATAGTCTGAAATATTACTCTTAATTCTATTTTATAGGTACCTGTAAATATTAGTGGTGAACCATAACCAGGTATCTGTGGGGAGATTTAATAACTGGGCACTATAGCCAGAGGGCAAAAAATGGCAGCTGAGACTTTCTTGTTTCTCTTCCTCAGAAGATTTCTCACTTGTAGTGATGAAATATATTGTACAAGGTGGGAAAATTTAGTTTAACACTAAACTCCTCACACAATACTTTCCCTCTACAGGGTGAGCAGTTGTGAATTCAGCTGAGAAGGAGCCTCAGTGAGACAGCTCATTTCACTTGTTGAGTTATAGAAAGAAAGAAGGAAAAGAAGTCCCACTGACTATTTTTATATTACACAGGCAAACAATTGAAACCTTTGTCAACTACTCTTATTTCCTGGACTAAATAACAACGACTGTATAGCAGGATTGACACCTAGCTCAATATTTCATAGGATTGTGTTTGAGGTTTTAATGTGCAACACCACTTTGGTGAACAGTCATACTTGACTCTTGAGTGTGTTCATATCCTCCTTGTATTCTTTCCAGTTGACAAACTCATTTTTTAAAATAATTTTTAGTTTCTAAACACATACATCTTAAATATATATATACATTTAATATGTTTTGTATTCCTTGTTCCATCTGAACATTAAGACTAACCCTTGAATTCTTTCAGTAGGATAACCTGACCATCTGGGTTAACAATAGTTTCCATCTTCATTTCATCAGCTTATTGGCCTAAGAAGTGGGAGTGTGTTAATACAAGGTTATTATTGAAAAAATTAGATGCAATCAATTCCAAACTATGACATTTATGAAGTCTATTAGTTACTCTTTTCAAGCTACATATACCTCCTTTCAAAACTGCCTGTTATCATTATCTTCCTTTTTATTTCTTATTTTAATGTTTATTATTTCTCCATTATACTAATTTTCTGATCCTCCAATTTTTTTTCCTTCTCTATTTTTTTTCCAAGTGTGGAACCTATGAAATGCTTTTTAAAAAGCAAGAACACTTGTCTTCCCTATAAGGGAAATTCCCTTCTCAAATGCAGTTACCGAGTCACTTTTCTGTGATCTACATTTGGGAATTCCATATTTTACTTGATTACATTTTTCAGCTACTTTAACATCTTGAATTAGTCTTTCTACCAAAGTGTTTTAAATGTTTGAAGGTTACAAACAATTGCAAAATGGGTCTGCATCATAATTTTCCACTTCCTAAGTAAATAAGTGCTATTTGTTCTTCTTCAGTCTTACACTACCACCTCTTAACAACATAAATGAAAATGAAAAGTACTTTCTATAAATTAAAATTAATTGGAAAAACTATTCTCAGTCATGGCCACAAGCAAGAGAAATGCCATAGAGATGTTTCACTGTTTTGAACAAAGTTAAATGGGACTTATCCCAAGAAAGACTCATCAGACCTACCAACACAAGAAACTTTGCATCAAAATGACTGAATTTTCATATCTTGGTTTTAACTGGTGGATTAGACAGTTGAAAGAAATCTCCTTGAAAATACTAGAGAGCTTGCAGGTTTATTAGATTTGTCTGAGAAAAGGCACAAGTGTGATGTGCACTATGCAATGTCTTTCAACCTCATTGCCTGCCTATTAGGCTGCAAGAGAAGAATATTTAAGTGTCTGTTTATTAACTGATTGTCAAAGAAGCCTGATTATTTCAAGGATATATCTTTGCAGAAGAAAGAGTAAGATGAACTGAAGAGTAACAAAATGATTGATTCATTTCCTTTGGGGGAGGGGAGGGAATAAAATAAAATAATGAAACATAAATGTGTCAGATCCATTTATACAGGATTGATATTTAATGTATCTCCCTTTGAAGATGAAATTAAATTTCTTAAGAGACATTATTAAAAGGGAGATGGAATGTAACCTTCCATCAAGCTACCATTATTTTAATACATCTTTAAAAAAATGAACTTTTTTCCAAAAGTGTGCTAGTAAATTGATTTATACATATCTAAGCAGTAATTATGAAATGTGCTTATCTAGACACCTTCTGTTTCTATTGATCCTACACATTATTCTAATGAAAAGCTCATAATTCATAGCATTCTTGATTTTTAGAATTGTTGGAATTATTTATAATTTGCAGTCCAAGGGTGCTGCTAACGAAATGGAGTTTGGAACTGATTTGTAATGCACCAAATTGTCTGTTTTCAGGCCCTGAACACAGATAGTTACAGCATTCTGCATTGCAACCCTCAAATGGAGAATGCAGCACCACTGTGGAAAAAAATAAGACCAGTGTGGGAAAAGGAGGTGACAGTCTTTCCAAGAGTTTCAGATCAGGGAAATGGCTAAAACCAGGAGATAAGAAGCTTCTAAAACTGTTTTGATAGACAAAACAAGTGTTTGATGGGTGCTAGGGAAAGAAACTTGATTAAATCTGTCCTAATGTTCATCTGCTATTGGCAGTTACCTTTTCCAACAACCTGTGATGTTTTAATTTCTTCTGAGATTTTCTATGAGCCAAACTATCTGTTGAAGTTCTGTTACTACAATTAGAAATTGTTGGGAGAAAAAATAATAACCTTTCCTTCTTAGACCAACAAGGATTGAGCCAAAGGCTCCCACTCCTTATCACAATACGTGCTCAAAAAACCCCCTCCTCATGGGGTTGTTGCAGGAGAAGATGTCGTGTGTCAGTGCTGAGAGGTCTTTCTTACTGTTCTGCTGTGACCTGAAACCCACACAGGAGGCTGTGTAGAGGTGGCAGCTTCTCCTGAGTGGGTTTGCTGGGAGGGAGGAGTCTGAGGACAACGGGAAGAAAATAGACAAAAGGTGGGAGGGCAGGTAATTTAGTGAACTAGTGAGCAGAAATGCTCCAAGCATAGCCTGCCTGGGGGTGTGTGAAACAAGGGTGAAGTGTCACAGCATTTTGCTGTTCCTCGTAGTGCTGCTGGGATTTGACTGTCCCTACCTGTGCTATTCATAGGAATAAACACCAGTATATACTTGTGGCTCTGCTCAGATTGACTTCAGGAGCTAGCTGTCATTTCTTTATCCTTTCATCCCATCAGAGACAAATCTCACCATAGGGTGAGCCTCTTTGGGCACCTTCTCTGTCTGCAGGAAGTTCATGTGCCGCGTCAATGGGAAGAGAGAGTGGCATTTATGCTAAATGTATTGCTCCCTTACCAGGTAGCAGGGACAGCGAATTTAGCCCATGGGAGGAACAGTCTGAGAGGCACAATTATGGCAACACAACCTGACAGCCATCAGAGTCACTATCATTTATCATTATGGTACCAGATCATAGCTTCAAGGACATCTCAAAAGTCCATTTAATGTCAGATTTCTAGTCCCACAGCAGAAAAAAGACTGATCTAAATTACCATGGAAATTATACTTGGAAATTTTTGATCCACATTTAAACACAGTCATGCACAAACCACGATTTTTATTTTCCTGTCATTATTACCCCTTTGAATGCTACTTTGGATTAGGATGAGGACATTTTTCCTCACCCAGGGAAACTTCTCAAATGTCTTTGGTAGACCTTCCATTAAATATGCATTTTGGTGTTATCCAGACTAAAATTGTCTGCCACAGGCTCTATGAGACAAAATTGTAAGCCATAGATAATCCAGTGGCTGTAAATTCCCGACTTCTCAATTAAGTAGAACAAAACAGAGCATATCCATGGAGCTGTCAGAAACACATGATGTCAGTGAGCTACAGTCCTCTGTCCAAAACCAAACACAGCACGAGGATATTCTGAAACAATTCCATAAATAACTGCACAAACAGGAGCACAATTAATAATAAATGCTAAAGAGACTCCTCAAATTTCTTTTAAAATCCAATAGAACTTCTTAAACTGAAGCCAAATTACATCCCCATTGGCATTGATCTTCACATTTGAAGATTACACCAGACCTTAATAGAACTAGGAAATGGGAACTGCTCAGCAAAAAGCAGAAGTTAAGCCCAGTAATAGGCATGAATCCCAAGAGCCACTCTCATTTCTGTTTTGTATGTTGTCACACATTTCATCCAAATAGGTGTTTGGCATGGCTTTTACAATAGGAATTTAAATTCAAAGTAGTCCAAATTGCCTTTATTTAAATTCAGTTTGGGGTTTGTTTATTTTTTTTTGTTTGTATTTTTTTTAAAGAATTGACCATCAACGTGAGAATTTTCCTCAGATGGGACTATGTGGCTGACATTTCTTTTAGGAAAAAAATCAGAATAAAAGGGATTATGTTCTTTGTCTCACAATGACTTCTTATTTCTAATTTTATTTTCAGAAAACAGAGATTCAAATAAAGACAACGAAAGAAACAAAACAAGTGCAAACAATTCTAAAACCTTAAGCTGAGTTTCCCTTTCACTATCAGTCTCCTGGGATTTTAGTTTAATTTTACACAATTATTCAAGACTACACTGACTTTATCCCTGAAATAACTTTGTGGAGCTTCTGTTTCTTACAGTGACCAGTTATTTCTAACTCTGTGTTTGATCTCCCTGTTTTTCAAGCCTCAGTGTCAAACCAATTCTCAACT
>JAOXXN010000082.1:24939861-24954581 GCA_026770055.1 Myrmophylax atrothorax | reverse complement strand
GCTAATCCCAAAATAAGACCCTCAACCACTCAAATTAATACACCCAGAGCTGACTAGTTCAAGGCCAGCACTGGAGGAGTTACCCAGACATTAACATGGAATATGGCTTGCACCCAGAGGGGGTGGAAGAAGACAGTCTCAGGCTGTGAAAAACCTATATGTTACCATCTATCAATTTTTTTTTTGCTTCTGTCTCTGTCCCTTATTTCTAATCAGATGTCAAAACAGCGTTTTTCTCCTGACTTTAGATGCAGTCTGCATTTCTCACATCTTTAGCCAAACAGGACTTCAGTCTGTAATTCACAAGGAAATTGAAAGCGAAAATACAGATAACAGGCATCAGACCCTGACCTCAATGAAAAAGAGACTGAGGGTGTGGGATGAGCAAGAAACACTGACAAAGTTTATGAAGTCAATGCTGCTAGTAAGTTATTGAATTAGGATTAATTTACTCTTCCAAAATCACTATTTTCTCCCCTAATCTTTCTCTCCTTTGCAAAGGTATCATAATAAGAGTATTTGGAATTTCTTCATCAACTTAAAGGAACTCAGGTTCCCTCAATAGCCGAACCAGAAGCATGCTCTCAACTTCAAACACAACTTTTTCATTTTCTTACGGATTTTCTGACTCGTGTCATCCCCAGAGAAAACCTTTCTCTAATGCTTCCATTCCTGGTCACTGTGTATACAAATTTCTGGAAAATTTAATGGATAGTCAGCTCTTCTCTGACATCAATCCAGCCAGCTGTGCAACCAGCTGTCCTTGCCCTCTCTAGCACTTTTCTGGGGGGGATAAGGGGAGAGAAGGGAGATTTTTAAAGCAGCTCACCCAGGAAAATGGCAATGAGAAGATTCATTCTGATAGCAAGGGAGCAAATTAAAGGGTGAGTACTGTAGACTGAACTAGAGATTGGGAAAGTTGATGAGAACTGCCCTTCCATTGCCAATTGCCTCCTGAATTTTGTATAATCTCATTATTGATCTTCAGTTGATGTTGGATGACTGGTAAAACAAAATATCCACTGAGCTTTAGAGCCAAAATGCAAGCAACTAATTATTGCAAGTCATTTTGCACCCGATGTGTCATGAGGAATCAGCAAAAAAAGAGAGGAAATCCCAGTTTAGTGAAATGAAAACCCTAACAGTGAAATGCAGGAAACCTCTCTTATAAGAACATTTGTAAACAGGGTTGAAGTTGCAGATTTATGGTCAGTGTGGCCCTACCAGCTTTGTCGTAACACTCCAAGAAGTGTTTTCTAAGATGTCATCTAAGGAGAGGGAAACTTCTCACAGAACTTAGAAAGTTTTCTTTAGAGCTCAGCCCTTAAGACAATTAGATTTCAGAGCACCTCAGGGGGCTGCTGCCAATAGAGCCTTGATTTGCTGTCCATCATCAGCTTGCTGCATTTTCTTGGAAACTGTTCCTTTAGGCTAGCTCATTATTTTGCAATATACCCTGAGGTGACACATATCTTTCGGTGGAGCAACTAGGAAAGAAAATGTGACTGAAGAGATTTGGTACAGAGTTTTGGTAAAGTACCAGCAATAGGGTTTGGGGATAAATTGCTTGCATTTCAGGTACAGGATCAGATTTGGCTTAGACCATCCTTTCTGTTTAGTTTCTTTGGCCAGAGGAGAATGGCCAGCTTCAAGAGAGCTATTTCAATTTGGTTGGCTACTGAACAGCCATCAACACAATTTTGTATAAAGACATATCCACCTTCATCTTCCCTTGTGTTTCAAGGACAGTCCATCCGATAAAAGAAATGGACTTAAACAGGAATACAAACACCATGACGTTTTGGGATGCTGGTATCTCAAACCAATTTTTTCAGCTCTTTTCAACTCCTGTCTGTCTCCATGTTGAGTGGAAATTGTAAGGCCACTGTCCTTTAAGCAAGGCAGTCCTGAATTCAGATAACTATCTCTAAACTGTTACAGCTGCTGGGAACTAAACCAGCTTGTTGCTCACTCAGTGTTAATAACAGCCATTGCACAGTGAGCACGTTCATACGTAATGGTGTCCTCACAGAGCACAACAGACCTTCTCACAAATGTAGGTGTAATCTACAGTCACAGAAAAATTAAATAAAACAATAAATATTACCTGCATAAAATTGAAAATTCAGCACTTTCAGGCAGAAACCTGGCATTAGATTTCAAAGGTAGTCTAAAGCAAAGAAGTGGCAAAACAGTGGTTAGCTGATTGGCTGATTTTTTTGTTGTTGTTTGCTAAAGAGCTCACATCAAACCCCCTCTTACAGCATTTAAGCTAAAGTTGCAGAAATATCTCACAGAAAACACATATTAGTCTGACAAACACAACTATTCATATGGACTTTGTCTGAAAATACCCTTAGTCTAGTCAGGGAGCAAAAATATGACCATTTTACCATGGGAGATGTTATATTCAGAACAAAAGTTATTGGACAATGTTATTGGCTGAATAGAATGACTAAATTTACAGTACCTTTTTGAGGCATTTGTCAGGCTGTGAGATTTTCCAGTAAACCAGAAAGAAAAGGAGTTTACAAATTATTCATTACAAGTTTTCTATTCAATTCTATAGCAGCATGGCACTTAGTGTTATCTTGAAACTTGACACAATGCCCTTAGGAATAAGGTAATTTAGCACTAAATCCAGCCCCACAGTGAGCTTTTCCAGCACCAGAAAAAATGATTTTACAATGCTTTATGAAGGAAAGGGTCTTTGTCTTTCTCAGTATGCTGAGCTCACCATGGATTCCTCTACTGCTCCTGCATGCTAAACAACAGCATTTATTTGGGAGAAGGTCAATGCATAGAGAACATTCCAGAACCACACAGACTCTTCTTCCCTGACCTGAAACCAGTGCACATTCCTGCAGATCCCGTGTCACCGAATGTCAGCCGGTGCAAGCCAAGGCAGCACGCTCTGTTTTCCCTATTAGTCACTTGCTGCAGCACTTCATTATGAAGTCACTTAAAAAACTGCCCCTTATCAGACTCCTGATGGTGTGAATTCATTGCAAATGAGCAGAATTCATTAATTTAGGCCCAGAGATATTTCTTAAAGCCTTCTAGCTGTCTTTTAGCAATTTTGCCTGTATGCAGCCTGCTGCAGAGCTTCTCCTAAGTACTTCTTTTTGTTTTTTTTCTTTTTCTAATTTATAATAAAAGCTTGGCATTGTTAACTGAAGTATAATTAATCTAAACTGGGTAGATTACTTAAACTAGAGCCATTCTGGGACATGAATCCAAGTCTGGAAGGAAGTAAGGAAACACTGAAATTGCAAAAAAGGTCACATGTAGATGTACACATGGGAACTTTCCAGGAAACCAGTCTGTTTTCTGACTGGCACTAAACTGGCACTTAAATCATGAGGAAGAAACCCTGTTTATATAGGCAAAGTTCAGAGAGCCCTCGATTTCTGTGGCCATAAGGGGGCAATACTAGAAGGGGACAATATAAAAGGCAGCGTGTATATTGTGCTTGTGGCACCTGTTGCGCTGAACTATTTCACTTCAAGACTGTTCTGTGTCTCTCTCCGTAGATCCTACTCTAAAGAACAAGGCCAATTTGCATCATGTGAGCATTTCCCCTTCCTATTCTGTTCAGGATTTTTCTTCCTCAAACAGCCTGTGCCTGCATATGCTGTATTGGAAACAATTCACTAGTTTCAGCTTATTCCTGTTTTACAGATATTGAAATTACCTCAGCTTTCTTTATGATGCAGGTTCAGCCATGCCCTGGCTTTAGGTATTTCTGTATATGATGTATGTTGCTGTATATGATTTCTCCAGATCTGCAGTATGTTCTGGATGTCATTGCCTGAAACTCAAGTATGGTTTTTCTACCTGTCTCTTCCCTCAGGAATGTTTCTTTCTCCTCTTTCTCCCCTATTTCTGCCTCTCTCTGAGGCACAGGGCTCCCCAGACTGTGCTCTCTCCCATTCTGGTTGTTGGTTGTCTCATATGAGAAGATTGGTAGCTTTACTAATTCAGCTATAATGCTCCTTCAGTAAAATCTGTCTGATATATTCTATGTTTAACATTAAATTTTATATGTGTAGAAGGGAGAAACATCACCAGATCCCCAGCAACAGTTTTCACCAGGTACTACAGTTTTATCTTGTAACCTGCCATGAGAAAAAAAAATCCATTGTGTTTTATAATGTTAAATAAGACTCTTTGAAAGCACCATAATAAAAGGAAGAGGGAAATAAAACAAAGAGTAATGAGAGAAGGGAAAGAACAACTTTCCAGGGAAGCTAAAAAAAGGAAGAAAAAAGAGTAAGAAGAGTTGATGAAGCAGAGATTGAAGGAAGGCTGCTCCAGGGGCTAGGCATGCTGCAAGAAAAGGCTGAAGTGACATGCAAGCTGATTGAAAGGGCAAAAAGTTTTTCTTAAGCTAAGTACTCTTCAGCTAGAGGAAAAGAGAAGATATTAATCAACTAACAGTATCATAGATTAGCTTAGAAGGTAGTTTGCACATCATACATTTATGGGAAGCAAACAAGAAAAGAGGCCAGACAAAAGTAAAAATTTGAGATCATTTTGGTTAGCTCAAAGTCACGTGTGTTGTCAAGGTCTCAAAAAAACCCCAGACTATCTGGGGTATTTACTGAATGAATCTTGAGCAATTGTCTTGAGATACCATGGAGGGCAGGGGAGATCTCACAAAACTGATTAAAGGCACCTTAATCACTTTTTCAGGGAGAAGATTTACAACTGGTCATGCTATCTTTGGTAGAATCTGGAAAATGTGAAACAACTTTGGAACAAAATATTACACAATCTGTTTGCAGGTACCTGGAAGACAATAAAATAAAACCTGTTGTTGTAGTGGTTCTCTCAAAACTGGACCATATCAAACCAATCTGATTTTCTTGTTTGCCAGGAATATCCTTGCTAGTGAAAAAGTAGCAGGCAGTATGTTTAATACACATAGACTTAGAGAAGTTCTTTCTTTCTGAGTCTTGTATGATGTTTTCATCAGAGACCAAAAGAAAGCTCAGGTTAAAATTATGAAGAGTCAGATGCATAAAGAGTTAAAAAATACTTAGCAGAAAGGAGCTATGACAGGTTTTTCAAACAAAATAGAAAGTGAACTGTTCCACCGGTTACAGGTGACACTTTTCTAAATACCTTGAACAGTGGCTATACTGAATTTTCGTGGATGCCTTCAGGCTTGGGAAGACTGAAATCCAAAATTACTTTAACCACTTGGCAATCTAGGCTGAAAATAGTATGATGGAGTACACCATTGCTACATGTTTAGCTAAGTAGGCCTAAATTTAGGCTTTAGATTTCAGACTAGGCCTGGGGCTGTCGGTTGACTGGAGCTGGGCTGAGCGAGCTGACAGCTGACTTCTTCTAGCCAACAGTATTCCATACCATATTCCAACATCATCTCTAAGTGTAATAGCCCGTGTGGGAGTGGCTTGGTCAGTTCCTTCGTAGCTGTAGTCCCAGGAGGACGCACCATGCCATCCCAGGAGGGATGGGAGGCCCAGGCCCAGCACCGGCTCAACACCATGTCATCTTAGGGAAGTAAAATGTCTGTTCTTAATCCTTCTCTCTGCTTAAGCCTATCTCTGGGGAATTGAGTTCTCTGGAATGCTTTGTAGTTAAAATAGTGGGATTTGTGTTCATTGGGGAGTGGGAAGTTATTTCTTGTTATTTCTAACTTGTGTAGGTGTGTATTATATTGTAGTTTGCTTTTAATTTTCTCTTTTCTGTATAAATATATTTATAGTTAGTTTAAGTTTAAACCTAGTTTGAGGTTTTTTTCCCTTTCTCCCTTTTCTCAGACGGGAAGGGGAGGGAGACTGACTTTGTATTGGGCAGTTGGCATTTTGCCAGCCCAACCCAAGACAACCATAGTCCTCCTTGCTGCAAAAAGGATGGTTAGCTGAGCTACTTGGCCGCTGCAGTTTTCGTTCCAAGTTATGTACACACGTGTGTGCACCCATGATTCACCCACTCATTAGCTTGGCTCTGGCTTCTGCTGAAACTTCTGACATGGAGGCTGCTGAAGTCAACAAGAATTTAGCTCCTCAAAGAATTAGTATGGATTATATCCCTGTTAAGAAAGATTATATAAAATACACCATGGGTGTATGATGGGCTAAATATGACAGTTCAATTGCATAGCACACAAAGAGAAGAATATTTCTCTTTTTAATTATGCAAAAAGGAGAGAATTAACATCCAAGTGTCTTGCCAGCTTTCTTAGATTCCAATTAGATCTGCTATGCTAACAAGAAACTTCCGCTAAGAATATTTCTCCTTTTTTGCATGCACAATGGGACTTCACATCAAAAACCAGCAGGATCTGTCAGTCAGCAGCACATTCCTGTGGGGAAATATCACATGAGTTGTTTACTACGGTGAAACACAGGCTGAAGGGACTCAACTGTCATACCAGTTGTTACCACCTATAATTACTTTTAAAGATTCATGTCCTGTAATGATTCAAGACATTCATGTTATCTCTTTGGAGTGATTGATCTGAAACATCTGGTGTCTACATTCACATGGCTAAGAAAGCTATTTTGCTTAAGAATGATAGGGAGAGCCAACATTGTCATTGAGTTACAGTATGTTATGCATGCAAAATCAAAAGTGTCACACAAGTCTCCAGATGAAGATTTAATGGCATCTAAATGGAAGCCAGTAGCATTTTTTCTGCAAGGTGGCAGTACAAACATGTTTGTTTACAAGCCTGCTGCTTGACAAGTCTGATGTGGCAATGCATCAGTGGAGGATGACAAAGTGGAGCCAGTTCCTGATGCCTTCAGGCCCTGACAAATCACTCCTGCTCTGATAGAGAAGGACAGATTCAGAACCTGTGCCCGTTTTGCTAGTTTAGATAATCTGTTAATTATTCTTCCTGTTTATTACTTCGCAGAGTCCAAGCTCAAGAAATTTGATTGCACAGAGAAACCTCCCATTGACCTCAAAGCATTTGTAGGACAAGCTTCAGCACAGATCCAAAAGTCATTAACCTCTATGTATTGGATTTCTTACTTTGCTTTAATGAACAAAGCATGGCAAGGTATTTGTAATGTGTAATTAGTAAAGACAAGCTGGCTTCTCCAGATTAAATAATAATGGAAGGCCAGATTGTAAATAGAACTCATTAAAGCTATTTGGATGTGCTTTACCTCAGCAGCTAGCTCTGGTACAAATTTTGGCTTTGGATTCAAACCAGATTGACACAGCTTACAGGAAATTGGCATTTGTCTCGTTATTTCCCCATTCACCTTTTCACTTTATGGAGAGAACAGGACAGGAACATCTGGAATTGATTTTTTCTGGCTTGGCTGAAAGGTTAGAGCAGGGAACCTTTACCTCACATGCAATTGACTGTCCAGTTTCCAATTGACAGGCATGAATTTGATGAGTTTTTCAATTACACAGAGGTAGTCAGAAATTTTCAACTATTTGCTGCACAGAATCAAGATGATTTCTAAATTTGATTGATTAAAAAAGAAGATAAAATGAAAAAAAAACCACTCAAACCTTCCTAAAGTGTGTATTTTTGTACATGTCTTTTTTAGTATATGTGTGTGCTCATGTGCATGAATTTGAAATTTTCTTGCAGAAAGCAACGTATCTTTTAACATATCAGATAACTTTCTTTAGAATTCCACACATCTGAAGACATATGGAAATACTAGTTTTGATCTTTGGGGCTCCTCATAGGAGCCACAGGGAAATCCACTCTTGTTTTATCTGTCACGTACCGTAGACTACTGTAAGCAAAGAAATCCAGTTGATATAAAACTTATGGAAATGAACACTATAAGACAATTTCCATCAAAGTTAAAATATTGAGAAAGTGTTGGACTTTAAGGTAAGGACCTGTAATGTAATTGGGATATTTCATATATATGAATCACAGTATTGTGTATTAATCAGAAAGTAAATACGAATAAAACAGATTTCTGAAACACATACGCTTTTATCAAAATTCAATAGTCCTGCTGCAGTAACGTTTCCATTTTAAGCAAGTCCTCCCCAAAGCCCCACCCGAAATGTGTGACATCCCTCCAAGTGCCCAGCTCGCCGTTCCAGATCATTAGTGTGATCCCCACTGACACGCCGTATGGTGGGGAACTGCTCCGCTCGGAGCCACGAGCAACACCAAGCTGTTAATGATGCCCTCAGCCCAAAACATGGATTTTAATGAATGCGGTGGGAACTTTCAGTTCTCAGCACGCAGACATCACTGGCAAACACTCAAGGTTGTGTTTTGCTGCTGTACCCCAGAGAGGCACATACACTTTCACACATCCATATTCAAAGATTAACCCATGTTGAAGGGGGAATATGTCTTGTTTTATTCTGCAAACTCACAGTGGCTGCAGAAAGCCACCTAAAGAGGTCAGGGTAGCTTAGGAGAGAGTTTACAAATGGATCTGATACTGTTGTAATGCAGAGAGTTAAGAACTCCTTTTTATGGATTCTGGTTTTGATGTTTTAATATTTGATATTATTGTAAGGAAGCCTGAAATGCAAAGGGAGCTTTTTGTGAATATTTTTAGGTCCCTGACTCATCTCAGTTCCCTTCTTCTAGGTCAAATGGTGTGGAAGCTCTGCAGCAGCACAAGCTTTCAGCATGTTAGGCAAGAGCAACAGAAGCACATCCTTTCTTCTCCCTGCCTTGCTCTCTTTTTTTATTTATTTATTTTTATTTATTTCAATTTCAAGTAAGAATGGACCACAAATCCATAGCCAGCAGTATAACACCTAATGAAGGAACACAAACAGATCAACTGAACTTAGAATGGACAAATGCACAGAAGCCTGGCCTCTCTGCATCCTGAGGGTCAGCTTTCCATGTTACGAAATCACACTGTTGAGGCCAGATATTCAAAAGACATATGACTTTACTGGAGCAACTAGCTACACAGCAATTTTTCAAGAGTGATTGTCACCTAAAAGAGATGGAAGAAGAAGAACTGCAAATTCACTTTACACCTCATAGGCAAGAAAAACATGTATTAGATAAGCACCAAAACACACTACGCTTTTATGCAACTGAACTGAAGAGTTTATAGTTTTGGATATGTGGGAGAGACTCTAGCTCTGTCCATGTATATCTGAGATCTCCTTTCCTCATCTTTATCACCTTTTCCCTACTCCTAGCAAGAGCCAGAAGTAACACCATCCCTTGCCTTCCATGCCATCTGGGGTATTTCTGGTTAATCTGTTAGGAGGGCTAAAGGCAGCAGTTCAGTGGTGCCAGGAGCGAGCTGTAGAACAGAATCTTCATGGGATTTGCCCAAAATAACACTCTTGACCATCAGCAGAAAAGGGAAGACAATGAATTACCTTTCTTTACCATCTTTCCCACATCTGCTGTAAATATGAGGGGACAATCCTTCCTCCATAGCAGTGATCATGAACAGTTTTTGTGGAAAGGGGAACCTTGCTTTGTGTTCCCCAGTACCACAGCCTCCTGCTGCTGGAATGAACAAGTATTTCTGAGGATTTAAATGATCACAGATCTCTATTCTTTCTAAGTAAAACAAGCACAGTAAAACGGATGCATCTCTTGGTATCTGAGTTGTTGTGCTTTATAGCCAGGAGTTTCAGTTAAAAACATCTGTATGAAAACGATGCAGATAACTCTTTCCCCTGCAGTGATGCTGAGGAACAAGGTGTACATGAGAAGACAGAACTTTAGAGGAATCAGATTGCTCATGGGCAGTGGTAGAGTGCTTTTATAACAGGAGATTAGGGGACTTCTTATCAAATGCTGAAAGCAACTCAGGAAACAAAGGCAGTTAAAGGAGTTTATCCTCCAAGCAGGCAGAAGCAAAATCAAAGCAGTTTCCAGACAAGATAAGCACGTAGATGTGTCCTGTCCTCCCTGACTGAGCAAAGCAGGAGAAGAAAAAAGCTATTTTATTTGTATCAGACATATCTATTTTCTCAGATGTTGCTGAAATACATATCTGCTCTCTTCAATAGGAACAAAATCAGCAACTGTTTGGGTTTTGCAATTTTTCTGTTTTTCATGGCATAATCACCAGGGATCCTAATGTTTTTCAGGATGCAAAACCACAGGAAAACATAGTTTTAGTGGTATACCTT
Organism: Myrmophylax atrothorax; assembly: GCA_026770055.1. Classification (NCBI taxonomy): domain Eukaryota; kingdom Metazoa; phylum Chordata; class Aves; order Passeriformes; family Thamnophilidae; genus Myrmophylax; species Myrmophylax atrothorax. Next base: position 24,944,495 of record JAOXXN010000082.1, on the reverse strand, counting down.
GAACAGACCCAAAGACTTTGGTTTTTCCTCTCTTCTTCAAATAGCAATGTCACACTGACTGTTGAACAGGCACAGTAGAAATCCCATGGTTTATGGCTGCATCCACACTAACCAAAACTTAACAAACAAGGGAAACTGCTCTCAGGTTGTGAAATTATCATATGTAGCTTGGTGAGAAACCTTTGGTTCCAAATACATGCAATACTAGCAGGGAACCATGCTTGTCTTTGCTAATAAATGCTTTGCCTGTTAGACAAAATACAATGGGGAGCTTCTAGTGAGACAGTGTGCTAATAGTCATCTTAGGACTGTTTTTAATGCTTTTGAAGTTTTAATGTTTTTCAGGTCTTCTTGCCTTTTGAGGTCAAACTTTGTTGTCAGTATTTGTCCTTTATTTACATTAGAGGCTTATTTAGAGATTCTGCCAGCTCAGTTTCTGAACAGCCAGCAGCCTGTCAGACATTAGGATGATTTCATGATTAATTTGTCAGACCCTCACAGGAGCCATGTGTCCATGCACAGAGGGCCTGCAGTCATCAAGAGAAGAAACAGAAGAAAGAATCAAATGTTGAAACATTAAATCAACATATATTTAACTATAAGTGGAGACTTTAGAAATGTGTTTCACAAGATGCTCCATACATGATGATTATTATTTCCCAGAAATTAATTTGTTTGTTACTACCTTAAAGTATTAACAAAAGTAGGGATCATGGAGTTCAAAAAACAGCAGACACATCTTTTCATTGGGTTTTTCACAGTGCCCAATAAAGTTCAGTAGAGTCTATAGCAGGAGAAACAGAGAGGTGTTTGTGAGGAAAACCAGCCCTGTTTCTATTCACTGCTGATTTCTGGCCTGAGACACACCAGCCTTTCAGTTTGACTAATGTTGAGTTTTGTCCCTTCTTTACATACCCTTCAGCCCCCAACCTAAGCACCCCAAATTTTCATGGTGAGCCATGTCTCTCACCTCCTCTTGGCCTCTTTCTCCATACTCAGCTTTGCAGTAGTCACCACCAGGACATGCTCTGCTTTCATGGACAAACCAAGAGGGCAGGACTTGCCCCAGGTCACTCAACAGACCTCAGAACTGTCGAGGGTTCATCACTGCAACCTTCAGATCTCTACATCACAGCTGCCAGAGCAGGTATGGCTAACAGAGGCCATCCACAGCATCCCACTTACTCATTCAGCAATAGCAGTGGCACTAGGAGAATACTCATTCTGGTTTTCTTAGTAATTTCAAACACCAGATTACTTTACAGCAGGGAAGAAGCTGCAGTTCTGTATTGGTGATCGAGTCAGATTTATAAAGAATGTGGAAAAGAAGGCTTATTGCGATTTCCACATTAAAATCACAAAAAGCAATGAAAGACAGGTTGTTTTTGTTCAGTGTACCTCATTAGAAAAAGGAAATAACCTTTGAAATTCTTATAAGCAGATGTGGAGTTAATGTCACCCAGCATCAGAGGCTGATATGTAGACATTTGTCTGAGCATTTCCAAAATCCATTTATATTTAATACATAAAGGAACCACCTAGGGCACAACATTTTGAAGAAAAACAATCAAAAACCACAAACAAAAATAAATAAAAAAACAAACACCGAAATCTTGCAAATGTTTCTAAGAGGCCAGATGAAGCTGTGCAAGATTCCAGAGAAGCCATTATTTAATTTCATTACCTATTGGTGAGTCTGAGAGACTAGTTCAGATGGAAATATCTGTAGTGTGAACATACCCACAATTAAGTGAGCTCATGCAAGACTTCCTATCAACTTATGCATTTTTTCAACAACAGGATCATATCTTGGACTTTTGCTCTTTTAAAATTTTCAACCACTTGAACTTAAAAAGCAAACTATCAATCAACTCCCCAAAAAACCAGCTGTGGATAGTTCAGGAACATGGCGCTTTGACTTCCTGCTCTGGTCCAGACACAGAAAGTGAGCCAAAAAAAGAGTTCTATGCCTTTTTAGGCCATGATTCTCCAACAATTGTTTGGTGATGTGGAAATAGAAAGCTATGGATTTTATTTTTAGAGCTTTTCCTTTTGTAGTCAACTAACATTTGGTCATATTTCTCACACACACTCATATGTTGTTTGTATCACTCATACAGGCACACAGACACACACACAAAATCTTTTCCACAGAGGAAGGAAATTGAAATTCTAGTCTATTTAGGATTAAACTGAGTGTGGCTTCAAGTTCTACAAATCAAAGCTGTGACAGCTTGCAACTATGGTCCCATTTAATGAGTTAATGTCTGTACAGAGTTTTGATCATCTCAGACATTGTATAAATTGTGCGTATTATTATGAATTCGTCTGATTTCATGAGAAGCTGTACATTTCACAGTATCTAGTTTTGATGCATCTCTAAGGACTTATCTGAATTTGTAAGTTTTCCAAATAAAGTGATCCTAAAAAACTCTCCTAGCATGGATGAAGTTTATCCTAGGAAAGAAAGCAAGAAGAGAAAGCTAGCACAAGTCAGAAGTTCTGTTCCTTTACACAAACAGTTAATAGTACCTCTCTGAGCTGTAGTCATAAAAAGATTTTCTTGCCATTACACATGAAATATATATGCAATTTTCTTGCATACATAATTGCAAGAAATTTATTATATTTACAAGTGTGGATACAACCAAATATTTCAAGCATATTCATTTCCAGTATTCCAGAGAGTGTCCCAAAGAAACTGTAACATCAAGTTACGGGATGATGGCTGAACCCATCCTTGCAAGCGATCTTTTGATCAGATGGCAACACCAGGGGTCTCACCATCGCTCTTATCCACACAGTCCCTCATCAGAACTGGTCATGAGATCACAGGTCACACTGACCAGTTGCATTTCTTGTTCCCAGAAGAACAGACTGGGCTACAAAAGCCCACAGTAGTTTGAGGTTAGAGTTCACTAAGCAGGTACCAATCCAAAGTGAATGGGACTGGTCAACATACTGGCAAAAATAGCATCCATATCTCTAATGAAAAAAAAATTGAGCCAGCAAATAATGAAGAATTGAATAATACAGTTTTCATCTTGCTGAACAATTCTTGTAGTTTAGGTACTCTTGCATATAGGGAAAAACATTTTGATACAGAGATGTATTTGAAGCAGAAATATCTTTGTGTTGGAAATTTCCTGTATCTTGGGATTCCTCCAATAGCATTTCATTATATGGTACAAAAACTCTAAATATCAACAAAAAAAAGTATACTCAAATTTCTTTTACAGCCATTTTTCAGCAATCTTTCATTTCTGCTGTTCCCTTTAAATAAATAAATAAATAAAATTATGGTCCTTGCTAATCTGATTGCATATGCCAGCCTTTGATCCCCATGAAGGAAAAATGATCAGAAACGCATATCATATACGTCAAAGCTTGACACTGATCGTCTTTGCATTGGTTCCCTCATTTACAAGATTATGTTCATGTGGCAACCTTGATGGAGAAGCATTAAATAAGATAAGCCACTAGAGTCTCTTACAATGCCATGACAGTACATTTTTGTGAAGATGTGACCCAGAATATAAAGAAGCAAAAACACATTGAAACAAAAAATATGTTTGGGTGTTATTTACTTTCTAGTTAAGGCTAAGGATGGAGGGAAAGATGTGGAAAGATTTTTTAAATCTTTCAGTTTTCGAATGTAGTGTGTTAAGTAGTGTTCAGGGACTGTACTTTCACTGACCTAGAGGAATCCAAGCCTAAAGAAGAGTTCAAACATGTTCTTAGCCCCAGAATAGCTCTCTAATTTTGAGGAGATAGGAATATGGACTAGTCCCATGCTTTAACAATCCCACCTCAGTCCACCCTCTCCCAAGACCGATGCAGTACAAGCAAGGAACAAAGATCTCTCTTTTTCCTTTTCATTCTTCCTTATTCCATTTAAGAAATAAAAAAAGTTGAACAACTTTAAAATCTGGAAACCAAACAAGATGCATTTTTTCAAAGATGAAATGAGACTGTGGCTCTATTTTAACAAAAAGGAAGATGTCACAGAACTTTCTATGACAGGAACCTACAGCTCCAGTGTTGTCCAGCCCATAAAAGAAGAGTATTCCTTCCTCCTCTTCCCAGAGCAAAAACAATGGAATATACTTGTATCATTAATAGCTCTTGTTTCCAGAGAAAAAATCTGCAAAGACAAACACTTTCAGTGACTGAAGCTTTGTTGCTACATCCTAGTTTATTCAGTGATGCTCCAAGTTTAACTTATACTAAGGACACAGTAACTACAGTTCCTAATAAATCTCTCTCCAATTTGGCTTTCTCTCAGCACCTGGAAAATCAGGCAGCTCTTCCTATATTTTGATCCTTTGAAGTTGCAATTCAGTCCATTGCTTTAGCTCCAAGAGAGAGATGCAGCTAATAGATGTCACACATCAACAGTTACAGTGGCATTTCCTCTACTGCAATGATTCTTTCTAAAGGGCAAAGATTGTTGCTCACAGAACGTAATGATTTTAGGTCCTTCTCCAAGACTGCATCAATGAACGATACTAGAAATCGAGGACTGCCAGAAACAACCCCATCTTCTCCAGTTTCATGCTGTCTGTTTCACATTATCATTCTTTAATACAAATTGAGAGCCACATGGATATTTTTCACTTAAAGAAAGTTTTCCT
>JAOXXN010000082.1:24925044-24939851 GCA_026770055.1 Myrmophylax atrothorax | reverse complement strand
AAGTTAAAAAAGAAAAAACAACACAGAACCAATGAGTCACATTTTTTTTCACTGGGATACTGAGAAATACACAGCTACTACTGGAAAAAATCATGATACAAAGCCCTAACAGAAGTGCAGCTATTGATGGGGTGGAACTAAGGAGCAAAGTGTATGTAAAGGGTAGCAGGAATGAAGACATATCACTGAAACTGAAGGTGAAAGAAAAATTAGGTTCCGCCATTACCCCAAATGGCAAAGTCTAGTTTGGGAAGAAGAGAGTGAAGGGACATTATCATAGTTTGAGCTAGGCAGGGGTGCAGTTTTACATCCATCTGTCAGAGGCCTCCAGTTCTGCAGGCTAATATCTTAGTTCAGCAATCAGCCTGTTATAAGAGAAACAACCTCTGAATCACCTAGATTTCCCCCTCAGTTCCTCCATTACAAGTAACAGACTCTTTCTGACTCAACTTAAACATGTGAGATGAGTTTGAGAACACAGCATGAGCAATTAGAGCTACAGAACCTAAACTTTTATGGTCTGCATCTTTGCTATAGCAAATACAAGATTTAAAGGCTCCAAGGGTAACTTAGCATTTTTGTTGAGGAAGGAAACAATTTTCTTGTCTGACATAATTTTTCACACAAGGTCAATCTAAATATACAGTTTTATTACCATGTCATTTACAGTTCTGAAGGAATTAGAAAGCTTACCTATCTGGAAAAGATCAATATCCTCCAGTTTCAGAGTTGGAACTAGTAAAACTTAAAGGGGAAAAAAATCCAAAAACACAACACACAAAAAAAACAAAAAAAACAAAAAAAAAACAAACAAGAAACTCTGAGAAGAATCTCATGTGTTTTCCTCCAGCTGCTGTATTTATTTACCCCCCACTATCCTCCCTGCAACAGACAGACCTCTAATGCAGGCACAGGAGACACAAATTGCAGATTACTCTTTGACCCCTGTAGACTTCAATCAATAGAATCACATGTGATCTGAAAATTAAATCCCCGAGGTTTTCATGCATGTGAATGAGAGTGTAAATGCCAGGTCTATTGACAAGGCTGTAATCCTCTTGCACAACTGTATCACTTCAGCTGAAACAATATTGATATTGACATTTGACAATGGATGTGTCGCTGGGAGGGGGAGTAAGGACATGAGTTAAAATGAAGGAATCCAATAATCAAACCACTGATGCTGTAGCACCAAGTTTCATTCTGTTACAAGTTCTGCACATTATGCTTTGTTTTTCATGCTATTGAAACATTTTAGAGTGTTTTTCTGGCAACACTGAAGTGTAAAGGAATTTTAAATAGCATGAAAAGGTACAAATCTAATCAAACAGTCTGTGCTGTAAATCCACCCAATCATTCTCTTAGGGTAACACTAAGCATCAATCAAAGTTATATTACTTGTTTATGACTTGCTGAATCCAGTTCTTGAAGGCAACTTGTTTCTCTGTTCCAAAGAGCTACTTTTATATGGAAAAAACTGCTTGTAGCATTGACTAGGGTAGGTTCACCTAAGGACAGATTTTGCCTATGGCTCTCAGTGGTCTATATGGGAATCTCAGCTTCACTGGTGTGTGAAGACAACAAAAGTTTCTTGGCTGTTCTATAGGGAGTGTTTCTAAATCCCAGTGACAAAGGAAAAAGAAAAAAAGCTGAAATAGCCCATCTTGGTAGTGGAGCTTGATGTAGTTGAGAAAATGCAAAGTCTCTTCTTCTGTTACTTAAATCAGTATCATTATTAGAGAAAAATCTCAGAGGAAGAGATCCACACTGTGGGCTGAAGCACTTAAGGGATAATGTCTGAATCAATCTTCATTTTTCTCTGGCTGCTACTGATACCTCTGACAAGATCTGGGTTGATCTTTTCACTTGTTCCTCATCAAACAGAACTTAGTGACACCTGAGCAAGAAGAAACCCGAAGTCAGAAGCTCTTGTAACCTGGTCTGCAATTTACAAGGCTGGAGTCAGGGAATCAAACAGGAACTTTGCATGATGAGGGCAATGCACCTGTAACTTCTGTCATTTGCATTCACCTCCATGAAAAGGGTCCAAGAACATGAAAGGTGAAAGGATATGATGGCCAAGCAGATCCAGGAAACTTATTAGGCAATGCTTTTTAAAAAAAAAACACCCCAAACCCACCCTTTATTTTCCACATTAAAAATGAATGAACACATCACAGGAGCATATCCTCTAAAGCCCTAACATTAGTATGCATTTTAATAGCTAATTAAAAACTTTAACCTCTTACAGATGCCAATGAATTTCATACAGGACCTTCTCCTTGAGCTCCAAGCCAAGAGAGAAGAGAAAAGAAGGAAATGAAAATATGCCAGTATTGCCACTGTAGATAAGAGGCAGTAGCACAGATTTTCATGTTACCTTTTACTAAGGAGTCACTGTGCAAATCTGACATTCATTTCAGCCTAGCTGAAATTTCAGCCTTTCAGTCTTTCAGAGGAACTATTTATCTTTCTGTTTTGGATTTGTGAGTGTCATACTCATTCACACTAACACATTATTATTTTCAGAAATGTAAAGTCAAAAATTCAGATATGATCACCTTCCACAGCTCCCCTTGTCTTTAACTCCACTGCAACCATCCAGAGCATTCAGAATAAGATCAGGGAAAAAATAAAAAAGCCATTTTTTGTTTCCTCTGATAGCATTCTGACAGATTATGTGATGTACCTGCGTGATGGTGATAGTTACTTATAGTCCAAGAGGATCTGAAGATCTAGACAGTTGTCCATCTGCATCAGCTTCCTGAAAGTTCCTCTGGAAACTCTGTGAGTATACATATCAAATCCCAAGAAAGGGGAGCAAAGAATATGATGTCTACAGAGTTTACAATGAGCATTTACTTGCACTTTTATCACTAAGGCTCTATAGTTATGGTAAAGTCTATTTTCCTCATGCAAAGGAACACAGAGCAAGTATAACAACAAAGGGTTTACAGAGGAGATCCTATGATTTGACAGAATGGTTGCAGCTGGATTGCAGATTTTGAGATGAATTTCCTGTGTTCTTTGTGGTTGCTTGTACTATCTAAATAGATTAAAAAATTTAATGTATTTAGGATATATCCTCTTCTGTCACCATCTTACCAAAATTGGTCCATGAATTCAAAGGTAATCAGGGACACAGATATTCTGTACTAACAAGTCTGGTTTCCTTAGCTGGAAAGGAACTGGTGTTATATTAAAGGCTGGGTACTGGTGTGCTCTGGAGTTCTCCCATGTGAACCTTGTCCTGAGGCATCTGCATACATCAGACTTGGAATGGCTGCACTGAACTGCTGGTTGTTGTTTCTTTTAAACCAACAGATTCACAGGCCAACATCTACAGCAAAGAAATGCAGATTTCATAAGAATAAGGATTCTATACACCCATGCAGAGAAGGTATAGGACAGAACACACAGTGAGGGAAAAGCACACATAGAGCACTGGTCCATAGCTGGCAAAAGTCATCGAGCTGACACCATTTGACACCATGTTTCAGGTGGGAAAGAGAAGGGTTGAATTTTCAAACCCATTAGCCTTCTCTGCATCTCCCTTAGATAAACATTCTTTTCAAGAGTGACTAAATAGAAAAACGTAGTATTAAAATCTGCTCATACCTTACACTGCAGAGAAAAGTTAGTCTGTAAATCAGTACTGTGGTACTGCAGGAACTTATATTGTCGAGGGAGAAGAAGGAGCATGTCTTCAGATACTTCGGGCAAGAGTTTAAAGGGAGATCCTAAAGTCCTGGTTTGGATGCTTTATCACTGTCTGGAGCTAGTGCTGAGCTTTTTGCAGCTCCTTCTGATTCCTAAAAGGAGAAAGACTGAAGAAGGTATCAAGCTTCCAATGAACTCTGCTCTTTATATCCTAGTTCCAAACTGGCAGGACTAAGGAAACAGTCTTGAGGCAGTGATGGGAAATGCTAGAAATTATGTCTGTACTGTAAAATGCAAAACCGCTTGCTCCCTTTGGGGTTTCATTGTCACCAGAAACTAAAAAAAAACCAACAAACCAAACAAAACAAAAAAACCCCAAAACACAACAAAAAGACAACAACAAACTCAACAAACAAAAAACAACCAACCAAAACCCAAAAGCCAAAAAAACCCAACCAAATAAAATACCACCCCAACCCCTCCCTCTAAAAAAAAAATCAAAAACAACAAACCCAAAAGCAAACAAACCCCACAACCAACCAACAAACAAACAAACAAAACCAAAAGCTTCAGATGAATTTTAGGGATCCCCTCAGGGATTGGGAGAGAGAGCAAAAATTAAATTTCCCTTCAAAACACATTTCTGCAGGTGTGGGTTGTTGTTTTTTTTTTTAATGATGAATCTAGAAAATTCAGCAATGCCCCACACTCAGGGTCCCACTGCAGAATTCCCGTGGGACTGCTGTCTTCCCAGGGAGATATCTTTTTTCCATTTCACTAAGGCCATGGAGGAATTAATATCGCAAGAATATAAACACTTAAAATAACATAAAGGCGGTTCCCTCTGCTGGTTGCTGCATCTCCACGAGGGGTCTCTGCAGACGCGGCTACGACAGCAGGTGCTGTGCGGTGTGAGCCCTTCCAGGGCGGGCGAGGAGAGGGGTGGGGTATGCCATGGCTGGGTGATGGCGTGGGTGGGTGGCACGATGGGTGGGCCATGTGATCGGTGGGTGATGCATTGCAGGGGGATGTGTGTGGCTGATGAGGTGGGTGGGCGATGAGATGGGTGTGGGATGCAGTTGGGGGGGGCAATGCAATTGCTTGCTTCACAGCTATACCAGGTTTCAAGGAGGAGAACTACAGAAGAAACCACAAGCATATGGGCGTGCTACATCCTCTCGTATACCACCTCACCCCTGTGACAGTGCCACCCAGGACCTGCTCCCTCTCAGTGCTGGTGTAGGACAGTGCCAAGCTTCAGCCTTACCCAGGGATAAGGCAGCATCGGCGCTGGCACAGCTCGTGTTCTGTGCTCCTCTGCCAGTTGCTTCCTTGCCTAGGCTGGGCATATGCTGTGCCAACACCAGGGCGTAAATGCACACCCTCTGCCCCAGAGGCCACCAACAACTGCAGATCTGCGCATTCATTCAACAATAACTGCACACAGCTGTGGCAGATAAAGTTTTTTTCTACCCTTTTCCTCCCTGCATTCATTTTCACCATAGACAGAGTCAAAGTAGGAGCTTCAAGGCATTTAAATTCTTTCAAATGGCTCTGGTGTTCCTGTTGTTGCTTTATTACCATTCCTCCTAACAGTAGTTTGTCAATGCAAGACACTAAGCTGGGGTTTTTTTGATGAGACAACCTGACTTGATCATTATCTTGAAGGATCCTTGACTTTTTTTTCCATTCTAAACTTCTAAGAACTTTAACAGTTAACATTGCAGGCTTTATGTTCACACTCATCATGTTCGTTTGTCTGTGCTTGTGCACTCACACTTAACTGTCAGAAAATTAATAATTTTCTATAACATAATTATGAAAAACATAGAAAATAGAGTCAAGAGACCTCAGGATGATTACCTTACCCAGACAGTTTCAGGAAGCAGCAATCAACTCTATGTGATGCCTTTTTTGTAATTATCAGCACAAACAGTTCTTTAATATTTGTGAGGATGGAGATTTCCAGCCTTCCCAGGAAAATGATTTCCATCTTTCCCAACAGAACAATGTCTCCTGGTTTCTCAACTGTGGCTATTCTGATATCTTTTAAACCCATGTGTCCTTGTACACTTGACCATTTACATTGAAAAAAATCTCAATTCCTTCTTTGACCACTTGGATAAGGATACGCTTTGCTCATCCCTGCTAGCCACTGAAGTGCTCTCACTCCAAAAGGATTCCAGTTGAATCAAAGCCCAGGCAACCCTATGTCTGTTGACTCACTGTGGTGGACAGCTTCTCAATTTAAAATGGGAAATACTTTTTCTATATGTGTAATATCTGTATTTTGAATGTATTCACTTTAATAAAAGACTTCTGACTTCACTGTGCAGCTGGCATATGAGCAGTTATATGCATTTAAACCTCTCTTGCCTGACTAAATTTTTCCAATTAATTTCAGCTTTTCTCATACCTTACAAAACTACATGGAAATATGTAAATTACTTTGCTTTAAACATTACTGTGTTTACAGAAAAATTGGAGTCTTTCTCCTCATCTGAATCAGAAAATCAGATCTCTGTGCACTGAGAGAAGCAAAAAATATCTGTCCTGGATTCAAATATTCCCAAATGATGCCTAATCCCAGGCCTCAAACACAGCTGCTTTCCGTGATACAGAATGTTCTTTAATGTATATAATCTTTCCTGAGCATGGAGGGAAAGGCTCAGAGTTTAATGCTCTTATTTTCATGTTCATATTTTGATACCAAAATCTGATCAGATAGAGGTGAAAGGTTATTTGATGTTTCCTAAATCCAATCAATATTACAGGTCTCCTTATCTCTTTGTGAGTCACTGGTCTGGAAAAAGATCTTAGGGTGCAAGACTCCTCCCACCTGCTCAGGTAAAGTAAAAGGCATCCTGAGCTGGACATGAATGTTCAAAGTCTGAGACAGGTTCTGGTTCAGCAAACTCCAGTTTCTTCAGTCCCCAGAAAGAGAAAACATCTGGAGACTAACAGCTTTTAAAAAAAAAAAAAAAAAAAAAAGAAAAAAAGAGGGAAAAGAATCCCAAACCAAAAAACCTACAAAAAGTAATTTGAACAAGCACTTTCTTGCTTCACTGAATTTCTACCCTATGAGGCATTAACCATTTATAATGTATACAGCCTTCTCCCTGAAGGCTACCAGAGCCTTTTGCAAGTATTGTATGCAAGACTCAGATGTAACAGTGCTGAATTCTGTGTTTACAAAGCTTGACAACAATTTACTTCAGATTTTACAATAAATTCTCTGTGTGTATGGGTATGAGGAGTCTGAGATACATATTTTCCCATGTTGCCTTCTAATGGCCTTTTTTTGCAGGGCAGGAGAGGCACTGTATGTATATTGACTATGAAAAGGTCTCATGTCAAACAGTGTGGACTTTCACAAGAAGCAAGACATTCATCTCTACTCTTTACTTGAATATATCACTCTAGGTATTTTTTCTTGACTTTTGTAAGCAAAATATAAAAAAAGAAGGTAAAAAACAACTAGTGGAACCAGGGCATGGACATCAAGCTGTAAAAATATCTCCCAGAGAATAAATAATTTATGTTTTTTCCATGAAATGGTGTGTGTTTCTCACACACATGATAACAGTGTGCACTCTGGTTTGGCTCTGATTTGGTTGATGTGTTGGCATCCCAACACTGCTTCAGCACACTGCATGAGTGAGTAGGAGCCACCTTTCTCTGGAGACTGAAGGCAGATGCATGGGTACATCAGACTGCAATTCCCTAATGGAAGGAATGGAAGCAGGGAAACTGGTACCAAGAGAAATCTTGTTTGTGATGGATATCTTACAGCCCTGCTGAAGACCTGGCATGCTGTACAGTCAAGTTCACTTAGCACAGCAAACAACTACCCAGGGTAACTTGTATTATTCATATTCTTTACTTCCAACGATAAAAGCATGTTTAATAACTCCATTTAAAAGCGCATTTTTGGAAACTTACAGTCACTTCTGAGTAATGGATCTATATTAGACTCCTTTGGGGCCTTATGGAAAGAGCTGTTTTCTGGTTAATTTCCAGCCTTAAAGAAGGTTGAAGGAAGATTTGTAGAAAACAGCATCAGAAAGAAATTGCATAAACCCATTCAAAACACCCAGACTCATAGATTGAGCAAGACAGGTACTGAAACATTTTCATGGTCCCAAGTATGCCTCACTGGGGAATTTGGGGCTCTTTCTCTTCCAGTTTGCAGGTGAGCAAATGCCAGTGTCCACATGGATTTTGGTTCTATCTATGTAATCCAAGGGGATGAGAATTAGCAGTGACAGGGGCTAATTATAGTACTTGAACACAAGAATCTTAATTGAAATAAATCAATGTCAGCAATGATGGTAGGAAGAAAGAACTGATTGAAGAGATTTAAAATGGAAAAGAGGAGACTGAATTACCCTTTTAAAGTTTCCAGAGAGTTTGTGACTGGTTCAGAGCAGAATGATTTTTTCACAGGGGAAAAAAACAAACCAAAGAAAAGCAAAACAAAACTCCCCCCCAAACCACCACCACACGCAACTACTCTGATTTATGTCACTCAGAATTATTGCCACAAGCATTTTGCAGACTTGAAACTTAGATGTGTGGCAGTTGTTATGACTATCTGGCTCAAAAATTCAATGGCACATCTAAAACCTGAGAGAACTGAAATACAGAAGACAAAGACTAATTAAGAATATCATGGGCTGTATTGCAGCTCTGTTCTCCCTAAACAGTGTGATCTTTGGACAGATGGTCATTTCAGCTTTCCTGGGTCTCTAATGTTCCAGGATTTAGAAATATCTCAGTAAACAATTCTCTTCAATCCTTTTTTCCCCCCTTTTTCATCTGCAAAGAGCCTAGTAGAGCTGATAAAAATATTTCCAGCTTGGTTTTCTCTCATCAAAAATGAAGTGTGATCATAAGAACTGCCTAATTTTAATTTCTTCCCCACATCACAAAAATTTGGTGGAAAATTTCCAGAACAGATTACTGGCTGATAGAGTATTTTCTTAAGTTTTGTTCTTGTTTATGCTACACTAAAAGAGGTACAGTCTAGTTTCCAGTATTTTTGTTGTACAACTTTGTCACTCAGTACTACACAGCTAGTCTCTTGGATATGTAAATCTATAAGGATTTACAACGGCTTCATGTGGACAGCAGTGGTAGAAAATAAGTAGACACCATCATTTTTTGCCATGGAAGAGGCAGAGCTGGAGACCAGAGCAACCCAGGTACCAGAAGCTAATCATCAGCTATCCATCTTCCTGCCCTGGAAACACATTTATCCTTCAGAATTGGAAAAGACCAAATCAAGTTAGGAAAGATCAGCTGGAAACACAAAATTTGTCTCTCCTGCTTAGACTCCATTTAATCTCAGTCCACGGTTCGTCTTGTTTTATTTCTTGTTCTAGCCATTTTCCCTTCCTTCTTGTCTCTCTCTGAAGTAACACTGCTTGTTAGTTACTCTGACAGATGTTTTTATTGTCATGTATCCTCCTTGTTTATTGACACATGGCTAGACAGCTATTAGAAATTAATTAGAGGATTAATTACTCCAAAGTCTGCTCCTGCACACAGCATTGAAGGCTATTGCCAGAGCTGGGTTTCATCTTTCTCCACAACATTTGGATTAACCATGTGAAACAGCACATTCTTCTGCTTAGCAGGGGTGATGGGGAGGGTTGATCACTGCTGAGGGTTGGACTTAAAGGTTGACCTGAAGGCAAAGCATCAATGAACATCACCACCAGACCCCTCGGGCTGGGTTTCACCCTTCCACTTACCATTAATGGGGTTCATGTGAATCTGTAATGAGGTCAGCTGGCCAAGCAGGACAGGGATCTTTCCTCCATGTTCAATTTGTGTTTCTTTTTTTCAAGATTCTTTTTGCCTTAATAAATTGTCCAACCCCCAAAATAATGGCTTGAATCACCTGGCATTCAATAAGTCTGTTTAGGAAGCAAATCCAGAACTGTATCACTATTGCTTTGGAAAGTTAAAAAACCTGCTCTGGAAAACAACAAAACTGAACTTTGTTCCATTTTTTCTTGTCTTCCTCTACAACACCAAATGTTCTTTTCAGTGCAAAAAGAATGTTTCTCCCATTAAACCCTTATCAGCCATCATACAGTTTTTTTAGAAAACATGAGTTATCAATGTGCTAACAGCTAGACTGAGGTTTTATTTTACATGACCCAAATTTGGCCGTGAACATTTTTCCCATATACATCTTCAAAATATTTCTCCACAAAAATATCTCAGTTATCTTTCACTTTTAATACCACTTCTTGGAAATACAGAGGTCAACAATTAATAAGCTCATTAAAACTTACAAGCTGCTTTGATTAATATTCCTTGTCTAGTTCCTTGAGAAATGTACTGTATCTCCCAGGCTAATGAAGACAAGAAAGAGTTATTTAGGTGTTTGTTAACAAAGCTGATTTGCATATAATTAACTGAAAAGAACTCTGTATTTACAACGCAAACTCTGCCAATCTCTTTTGCTAGGGTGTTTTATGTAAACAGACTAACTCCATGCCAAATTAACAAAGCAAGTTATGTTCTTAAAAAACTAAATTAACTCAAAGGGATACAATTTTGGAGGCCATAACTGATAAAAAGTAAAGCACATATTAGAAAACAAACTGCCTTCTTTCAAATGCTGTTTATTCTGTCATATGGGATTTTTTGTTCTATGCTCTCATTCTTTTAATCAGTTAGTTTGGTTTTTAGACATCTAAGCAGACTCTCTTATTGGATTGCTCTTTCCTATGGCCTACTTATGTAAAAAAATTAGTACCATTTCAGCAAAGCTATGCTTTAGCACAGATGTCTTCTATAAAATTACATATTTTACCCCTGCCATACACTCTGAAGCTCTGAATATGCAAATTTATATGAAATAACTAACACTTGCAGCCTGTAGGGTGACCAGAGCATCATTTAAAATACATTCTAACTCAGACAAAAATAAAGGCAAGGACCTTTCATCTTTCACTTCCCATTTTGTAGGCTTTTCAGCAGAAGGGTCATTATGGTTTCTTCACCAAAATGTTGTCAGGCATTGGGGCAGGTTGCCTAGGGAAGTGGTTGGGTCATCACACTTGGAGGTTGTGTAGATGTGGCATTTAAGGACATGGTTTGGTGGTTGAGCTTGATGATCTTGGAGATCTGTTCCAACCTAAACAATTCTGTGAGGTACAAGGGCACATAAGGGAGCAAAATTATCCTAAACTAACAGCTAACTATCCAATGAGATCTTAAAAATTAGGATCAAGAAGTTGCATAACAGCAAAACACAGCTGAAGGTGCATGAATCTGTAGATCAAATAGTAGAATGGGAACCAAGAGCTCCTAATTCTTGGCCTGACTGTGCTACAGAATCCTGTATGACTTTGGTTGTGTCATTTTTCTAAGGCTAAGAGGTAACAGATTGAAAAAACCCCAAGAACTATAACCCTACTGATTATAGTTTACATGATGCATAAAAACTGTCTGATCTCACTGACTACATTCAACTTCCAATATGCCACAATTACTCCATCTATTACTTCACCTTCCCACTTTATATCCATTTCTCACATTTATTTATATATAAAATATTTAATAAAAGAAATCAAAAGACTGCACATTACAAGTTAATTCCTGCAGGGAACAAGAAGTTTCAGGAAACTTTCCTGATTATCTACACCAAGAAAAACTCGAGGAACAGGGCAAGGCATTTAGGTCCTTAAATAAAAAAAAAACAAAAACAAAAACAAACAAACCTCCATCTTAAAGTAGGGACAGAAAACTGTGATCAACAGAGTTCCTAGTTTTTCAAACCGTTCTCCTGTACTTGCTACCACAGCAGCAATATACAGCATGAAGAAGGAAAATAACTTCTTGAAAGAAACCTCGTGGACACACTATCACATCCAATTGTTTACTTGTTATATGAGATGGACAGAATCTGCCCTCTGTGAGAAAAAAACAAATAGCAAACAAACAAACAACCCCCCAGATCATCAGTAACAAGAAAAATTGTGCATCCAATGTTGTTTGATCAGATCTGAAGAGAAAAAAACACAAACCAACCACAAAGAAGGTGGAAGGGACCAAAGTGGGGAGTGGGAGCAAGGTGGAAATACTATGATGAGTTTAGGGTCTTCTACTCTGCTGTTCTAACTTATTTCAGAGAAGTTATTTTCTCAACAGGCTTCATAGTTGAGACACTTTACCTGGCCCTTTGCTGCTGCTCTGACAGCCTGCTGGTGCATGACTGAGAACTGACCTATTTGCAAAGCAGAGACCAGTAAACTGCAAAAAAGCAATAGTTAGGGAAGCTATCTGTTACTGCTCTAAATCATACCCAATTGACCAATACAGATAATAGAAAAAGACAAACTTTCCAACAAAAAGTCTGACTATATGCACATGAAAAAACTCCACATAAAATTAAATAATTTCAAGTAAAAAATAAAATAGTAGCATTAATTTTGATTTTGGAATGTTACAGGGAAGTCAAAAGCTTCCTATGCTAAGAAGTCTGCTCTGAAATAGGGTAGGCTATACAATAATTTATTATTTTTTCATTTTAAGTGTGTTGCAGCTGAAACACTCTTAGTCAGAATCACTGTAAATTAGCGTGTGAGAAAGTACCTTGGTGACTAGTCCTATTGAGTTGAGTACAACATGTAGTGGTGTAAGAGGGACAGATCAGCAAAAGAAGCAGTCTTCAACTTCAAAAATAATTAGCAGCCAGAACATGGATTATTCAGTGGTGCTAAGCATAAAACAACTGGAAAAAACTGAGAGACTAGAGAAGGCTATTAAAAGATAATTCACCATTTTCTCCTGACCTAGATAATTCTTATTTTCCCTCCTACAACATTTGTAAAACTTTATAATCTCATAAATATTGCTAAAAAATAAAAAAAAGAGATGCTACTAAAGAAAGTATTTCTCCCACTACTACTGGGTAATTCAAGTCATGCACAGATGAATGGACATAGATGAGTTTTATGCCAACTCTCATTTTGCTGTTTCATTATTAATAGTAGGATACTTACTCTAATCACAATTACTACTCTCTAGACAGTCTAAAAATACAATAAATATGAATCAAGCTATTTGCAAAAATTTACTACTGGAGGTACATGAATATTTTTAGAAAAAAACTGTAATGCATACACCAAGTGAGACTGATCTCAATCTTAGCATCTCAAGTCTGAGAGGGCAAGACTGCTGTCACTAAGCTTGTTCCAGGTAAAACTGAAAAAGACCCATTTTCTAGAGTTCTTCCACTTGCATAGTTTAGTTAGAAACTAACTTTTATATGGGAAAATTTGTGCCACCTTAGGAAACTGCAGCAGTTAATTCAATGCTATAGGGACAGAGCTGTGGAAAGGGACCCAGATGTGAAGAGATCAGGTCCCAAGAACCTCTCTTACAACCTCCTTTGCATCGACCTGAAACATCAATGTGATGTTTGCTGGTGTGGGTAGGCAGTCTGCAGTAAATCTAATTAAATTGAGGAACAAAAGGACCCTGGAGTATACGGAACCATGAATGGAGCCTGCCTTTTAGGCCATTTGCTCTGAATGATTGTGTGTTCCCGAGGCTTTCAGAGAATTGCTCTTTGGAAAAAAGGAAAGGGGGGAAATGGGACTTTTCTTCCTACTGCAAGGTGAGTGAGTTAGATAATGCACCTCATTAATTACATGGAAATCATCACCACAGCACATGAAGGCAAAGAAGAGGCCAGACCAACCTTTTTCTTTTTTTTGTTATTGTTCAGTCAGAGTGACAGGAAAATAAGTAATAAATCAGAATCAGAGTGCACTTGATGGTTTTATTTTGCAACACATCTTGCTATTGTGACAGCCTGACACTAATTAGCACTCAAAGCACAGGGGATGGATTGCTGCGGCCAATGGATCTCATTAACCGCTGTGAAATTTTCATGCCAAGACCAAGCACGACAAAGAACAGAGACCCCAGCAAATCTCCCGTCAGCAGCTGTAAGCATCACCACAGAGCCGTGGGTGCATAGATCAAAGGGCAAGAAGAGGGCCTACATAGCCATCTGCTTAGAATTTTATGGACTTATTAACTTGTTTCTTTGTGAAGGCAGGGAACTGAGAAAATCCCTGTGTTCAGAGTTTCTCACCACTGTTTGAGCTGAGCCAGCCCATGAAGAGGGAAACTGAGGGCACCCCAAAGCCTGTGACACTGCTCTTCCATGAAGCCATGTATGAGCAGATGTGCCATTCCAGGGGTGAGCCAGTTTGTGATCTCCTTGGGGACAGGGATGGAATGACACATTGTGGGCTTGCTTCTCTGACCAGCTGCCTATTTGCATTAAGCCTATAAGAAATTGATTCTTTGAAACTTGGCAAGCATGTTTGGGACTGCCCCCTAGATCATTAATAAAAGATGAAGGGCAGGAGGAAAGAAGAGTCAAGAGAGATATCAAAACAATCATAGCCACAAGCACTGAGTGACTGCCTGATCCTCCTTGTTTAGGAAATGGGGCTCTCAGTCTGCTCTCTCTTCATCTGCACCCATCGCCTGTGCCCATATGTCTCCCACAGACACTGTCAGAATGGTCCTCAGCACACCACTGGAGGCACAGGACTCCACTTCATGGAAAAAAAAAAACTAAAATCACTGCAGTAGCAAAGACTTCTTTCTCTTGACCCTTTTTTGGTCAATTAAGACCCAGCAGTCACAAAGTTTTCTCCAACAGCCTGTGCTTTACCTGGACCAAAACAGAAAGAGAAAACAGGTCAAGACCCCAGGTGGTCCCATATGACTGGTGGGGTGTGACTGACCTCATGTCTGAATTAACAGGGAAGCCACAGCAATGGATTTTCCTCACCTGAAGTTATCCTCCCTCTTGGATGCAGGCACAGTAAGGAAGAGCATCAAAGCCATTTGGGTAACAGTTGCATACCAAGACAGACCACTTTCAGCCTCTTGCTATGGCAGGGGTTTCCCAGCCTAGGAACGACAGCCTTGACAATACACCACCTCCCTACTCCTACAGCTCTTTTAAGAAGTGTGAAGCCAACTCTGCTTAGAAACACATTTTAGGGAGAAGGAAGAAGAGTCAGCATACTTTGTTATACCTCACTGTGAGCTTGTGTAGAGGCTGGCAGGTCCTTTGGATTATGGCAACTTGCAGGAGGTAA
>JAOXXN010000082.1:24904577-24917077 GCA_026770055.1 Myrmophylax atrothorax | reverse complement strand
AAAAACTTACTAAGACCACACTGACCTCCAGGCAGCTTGTTATCAAGTACTCAGGGGAACTGATTCAAAGCTGAACTCACATAAGGGCTGAAACGCTGATTTACTTGGAAGTGCCTTCCACGGGGTTGCTCGTATGGCTGTGGGTGACTGCTCTTCCCTTTGTTTAGTCCATCTTCACTACATTGTTTTCTCATAATCCTCTCTGCCTGCTGACACAGCTCTACCTGGCACATGGGGCTGATTTTGTAATTTTAACTTTGTAAATAATTCCAGCAGCACAATACATACATATAACCAGAAACAAAAAGTCTGCAACTTTGAAAGCCATAGCTTTGGGATGCACTAAGACATGATCTAGAGGAAAAGGAAGCAATTAGAAGGGAACAGTAAACCAGAAAGAGATAATTTAACATTTCCTGGGGTCCAAAATCTCCCTCTTACACAAGCTATGTATGACATTTAATAAAAAGTGAGCTATCTAGCCCTTTGGTAAAATGAAACATCTATTTAAGGACTGTTCATAAGCAAAATCAAAACTTAGAAGTGAAAAAAAGTCTACAGTTTAAAAACTTCAGTGTGTTAGAGACTAATAAATGGCTATCCATTTTGAATAGGTTCCAGTACTGACGTGTTGTCTCATCAGTAAATAAAGATGTTAACAGTTTACTTTTCTTGACAATTAACAAATTGTTTTTAAATATCAAGACCAAATGTTGGCATCCTCCATAAATCTCTGCGTCAAGCAGGTGCCCACGAGATACACTTGCCAGACTTAAGTATACATGAAAGCCAAATATAAATACAGTTATCATGATGCTTTTTGTACTTAGAGCCAAATTCAACACTGATGTAATATCTCTGAATTAAGTTATGTGTCCCCAAAGATGAAACTGGCTCTTACTTTATAAACAAATTCCATAATTCAAACACAACACTATTTTTCTATTCAAATATCATGGAAATAAATACTTTTCATCATTAAAAATATGTTAACCAAAGTGGCTTGTAATCTGAGGTGTCTCAGATAGCTTTTGAAACATTCTGTAAGCTGTCTGGCTGTTCCAAGTGACTTCAGAAAATGGATACTGTAGTAAATGCCATGAGGAGTGCACTGTTAAATACTTTAAGTACCACAAATGACAGTTCACTGGCATATGTTGTAGACCCACTCCATAAAGCTCTGTGCACAGGTCAGGGGGTGACATTATGTGGTGTTGATGTACAGGAAGTAAGACAGAAAGGTGTCCCAAATTCAGCTCACTAAAACAGCAGGTCCCAAACCATTCATGTGTGCAGAGGGGAGCCCAGGTGCTGCAAGCTACCCTCAGAGGATCTGTCCAAGGAGAAACACCTCCAGACTTCTCCAGAGAGGCTTCAACACCCTTCTTGGGAGACAGATGTAGAAACCAGATGTTATCCATAGGATTTATGGTGGTAATTGTGGTAGGTGTGTTGTGGTCATACCAGTTCATTTGGGAAGTCACAGTCTGCCACTATTTCCGGGGATTTGGGTTAAGGGAAGCCTCAATCTTTAAAATTATCTTTGGTAGGAAGGCAAAGGCCCTGTCCTAATATGAAAGGAAATGCCCATCACATGTTATTCAATGGCATATTAACAATTAATACTGAAAGATACTTTCTTACTCTGGAAGCCAAATTTATGTTGTATGTTTTCTCTGGGGCTAAAATGTAACTTAACATGAAAAAATACTTTGCAGCTGAAAAAAACCCCCGATCTTAAATTAATAGTGTTCTCAATGATGACTATCTAATAAAAATTAGAAATGAGATGAATCTACTTACCTTTCATAGAATCATTAAGGTTGGAATGGCTTTCAGTCAAGCACAGCTTTTGTATGGGTATAAATCCTACAACATATTCTCCATTTAGTTCAGTGGTGTCTAACTACCCTTGCAGAGCATGGCACAGGCACTTAACACAGCAGCAAAAGAGGACCACAAGTTTCTTCAGGGGCAGGTCACATCAGTTTGGTTGAGCACTGTAAATCCATAGTGGATGCTTCCCATGCCATCTCCTTCATAAAATCTGAGGGATCCTGCTGCAGGGATGGGGCAGAGTGGATAAGGGAGGGTGAACAACATATTAGACCACCATGGTGATTTATGCAGTCTCCAGCTTGCAATTCCCTGCCACTCTAGTATTTTCATAGGATCCAGGCAAAGAGCAGGCTGCAGATCAATAAATCAAATGTTCCTGGCACTCTCTTCCTTTCCTTGTCTATCATCCTGATAAACATCTGCTCTTTCACCATGTAGCAAAGATGAGACTCACAGGTTTAAGAAAAATGGGGCAAGCTGACACCACCACAGTATCTATTGTGGCCGGCAGGTCAAGGGAGTTGACTTTGCCCCTCTACTCCACTCTGGTGAGATCCCACCTGGAGTCCTGCATCCAGCTTTGTGGTCCTCAGAAGAACAAAGACATAGACCTGTTGGAGCAGGTCCAGAGGAGGGACGTGAAACTAATTAGGGGATGGAGCAGCTCTCCTGTGAAGGCAGGCTGAGAGAGTTGGGGTTGTTCAGCCTGGAGAAGAGAAGATTCTGGGGAGACTGTAGGGCACCTTCCAGTATTTAAAGGGGGCTTATAAGAAAGATGGGCACAAACTTCTCAGCAGGGCCTGTTCCAATAGGACAAGGGATAATGGCTTTAAACTAAAAGAAGGTATATTTAGACTAGATATAAGGAAGATTTTTTTTTTTTTATGATGAGAGTGATGAGGTTACTCAGAGAGGTCATAGATGTCCCATCCCTGGAAACATCCAAGGTCACATTGAATGGGGCTCTGAGCAACCTGATCTAGTTGAAGATGTCTCTGCTTGCTGAAGGGGGCGCTTTGACTAGGAGACCTATAAATGTCCCTTCCAACCCAAACTGTTCTATGATTCTATGATCTAATGGTAGGTATTCATAGACTATATTCAGAGAAACTGCAGAAAAGTTGTTGCTGGGGACAATTCAGAAAGATTGTCTTGGCAGGTCACATATGCTGAGGACATCCCATCCTCCATGTAAAATGAAAATTACATTCCTTGTATCATGTCTCAGAATTAATGAAAGATATCAAGTATTTTTTTTTAAGAGGTTAATTACAGACTGATTTTAAGGTCAGATGCATACAGTCACTTGTCCAGAAGCCAAACAATTAATATATCTATATCCTTAAGATATCACAGAATCACAGACTATTCTGAGTTGGAAGGGACCCACAGGGATCATCGAGTCCAACTCTTAAGTCAATGGTCCACATAGGGGATTGAACCCATGACCTTAGCTGTTGTTCTTTATTCCTCCTCCTTTACTTCCAGATTTTTTCCTCTGTTGATTTGTATAAATCACTGTCCAGGGCCAGGAATACCATCTTTGGCTGGCTTCATTGGATCAGTCTGTTCTAGACCTCAGAACTCCATCATAGTGAAGTAATATTTTCTGCAGTAAATGAATAGGAAAATGGAAATCACTAAGAACAAGAGGGAGGAGGTTTTTATTTTTGAATCAGCCCTTTGCCTACATAAAAGACCCTGGTCTGAATTATTCTTCCTACCTAGTTAGTGAATCCAGCTTGATTGCATTTTACAAGGTTGGAAGATTTTTGACTGAAGGTAGGATTTAGCCAGACAAACTTAACCTTGCATTTTCATATGTCCTGCTGTTGCTGATACTCTATACTCACATCTCCTACATCCCTTTGAGGGTGAAGAAAGCTGTGTAAGTGTTCATTATTGTTATTACCCATACAGTAAGTTTAGCATAGGCTTAACATTGGGCTTCCTAAGTGCTTTTTTAAAATAGAGGTAGCTGTTAAAGCTGGCTGATACTTTCACCTAAGTGTTTGCTTGAGTGTAAAAAGGGGTAAGACCTTCTCTGTTCAGCTGCTTTAATGTTTTAGGATGAAATTCAAGGATGGGAAACTGCCTCAAAGTGACTTTTTGAGGGAAAGTCTAGAAAATTGATTAATTTGTTAAAAAAAGAATATAAAAAATGCTTCCTCCTTCACAGACACACGGACATAGACACAATCGCTCATTTTCTTTATTTAAAAGATGCAAATTCCAGGTAGGCAGGCTGCATCCAGCTCTTGATACATGAGCACTCAAAATCAGTAGCTTAACTTATTTTAGAAAGGAAATTATTAACAGTTTCCCCATGCCTCCTATTCAATAAACTGGAGGTTACAATGTCTCTTATGTCTCAATGTCTCTCCGCTTGTCTCCAGAAATGTGACAGGAAAGAAGCACTTCATAACTTTAACTGACTCCAACTCCAAACAATAAGAAAAACCCCTACCTTCTGGTTGGTCTGAAAAGAGAGAAGTGATACGTGTTTGTGACCAGTGGTTCCTGATTTACAGCCAAGCACACCAACTTTTCATATAGGGTTTTGTCTGTATATGCTTGCACAAGCAAGCTTGTATATCCACACTCACACAGAGACACACACACACACACAGAGCAAAATCTGCCTGAGGAAATAACCAACCTCCTTCATCAGGAAGCAAGAGAAAAATACAATGTCCAATTAAGGGAAGAGACATTTTTCTCTTTATCTCAATCCTCGATCAGCTTAAATTTTAATCAGCTCAGATGCTAGCTGTAGCAAAGGTCTGATTTCACCAAAGGTGTATGATTTTTATTTTGACACACATCAGTGTCCCAGGGAGACAGTAGACACTGAATTTCTTGGCAGTGAGTTCATTAACTGAAGACTGTGTATTATCAGCCTTCCACCAGCTCCTCTCCACTCTGTTTCTCTGGGCTCCACGTACCAAAGTTGTTCCTTTTTTTTTCTGAGCTTTTTCAAAACCTCCCAAATTCAAATCCATTTGGTGATCACATGCAGTTTGCATGTGATTGAGGGGGACAGGCTTTCAGCAGACTGAAAAAACAAAACAGGGTCACATCATCTGGAGACTTAACAAATACGAATAACAGGGAAAATCAGTGCCAAACAATATTAATAATTCACCTGTCCGTCACTGCAGCTCTCAAATAGAAGAAGATCCTCTCTCCTCTTGATAGATAGGCAGGAGGAAAAGCCCTGTCTCAAATGATTAAAGGAGGCAGTATATAACAAGCTTTCCCCATGCTGAGAGTGCCAAGAAAGAGGCTGGTCAATGATATTTAAACACACATTATCCTTCCATCTTCCTGTCATTTTGTTCTGCAAGCTGTTCAGTTTTGTCTGTGCCAGTAAAGCGGCTGTGAAAAGCAGCTGAGCAAACAAAGAGAAAAATCAGCCTGAGAACTGGATTTGGATTTCAAAATCTGTCCCTGGATTTTTTTTGCCTTATTTCCTTTCTTCTTTTTCCTCCCTCTCCTCTATTTCCAACCAAACATCCTATTAACTTTTAAATACACCAACACCCAAGCAGAAAAGTGAAGCAGTGCAGGCAAATGGAGAAAACGCTGCTACTTTATGCAGAGATTTTTAACATGAGAAGGGAAACATAGCCTCAAACTTTTCTTATCTCCTCTCAAGGCAGTGTTTGAAGCACTGGTGGGATTTTTTATGTCTCTCTGTATGCCCTCCCTGCTTCATCCCTTCCTGTGCAGGACCAGCCTTTTGAGCCTTTCAGGACTAAGGCACAGAAAACACTTGGCCAGTGCAATTGGCCAGTATGCTGGCACAACTGACTCCAGCTGTACAGTGATACAACACATCTCAGTTGTAAAGTTAGAGTTCCCTTGGGTTCTCATTAGGTGTTGCTTCCTTCTCTGCAGAAAGGACACTAAGACTGGTGGCTACCATAAAGGTGCACAGCCTGTGTTCCTGGAGGGACCTGTCCCAGCCCTGTCTACAGCCCTGCTCTCACCAGGCCTGTAAAAGGATTATCAGAGGAGCAGTTTTCTCTCTGAAGAGATGGGGAGGGGAAGAACTGGGAGACAGAGGCCTTAGCTAAACAGGATGCACTTCAGGACTTGTGTCAGCCTGGAATAATGCTGAGGTTTTATTTCCAATGTAAGTAACCAAAAGGGCACTTAAACCCAACGTATAATATATGAGAAATGGCTAAGCGTATTCTCCTCCCACTTGGATGTAAACTGAGATCCACAGAAGGCAAAGGAGAGATTTATTAAGCCTTTGTCTGTAACAGATTTTATTTTAAACTTGAACATCAGGTTACTATGGGAGAAAAGAGTGAAGTTTACCCACTACATACACCTGGATGGAAAACCAGTCATGGTTTTCAGTGTAATAGATCTACATGACTCAGCACAGCACTCATGGAGTTTGGCTAATCTTTTAATTTCTAACCTTTATTATTCTTGACCAGCCACTTCAGGTCTTAAGAAAGCAAAGACTCTCCCTGTCCCCAGGATTGGCTGGCAGGAGAAACTGAAACTGGCAAAGAATTTAGTAATCATGGTAGATTTTTTTTTATTCTGACTCTTTTGTAGATTTCAGAAACATTAACCTGTAAGATTTGGTGGCTCATAGCATCCTTTAATATGCTCCAAAGCTATGTGAATTAAATCATATTTATTTCATCAATAGGAGATAGGGATGTGATTTCTTTTTTTAGATGAAAAGGCCTCTGAAAGAAGAGAAATGATAATGGACTTTTTGAGCAATGCTATTGGAAAGCAACTGCACATGTATAAATCCATCCTTAATAAAAAAAGTGCTTATGATTCCCTTGAATTACAGGAAAGTATGTACTTAAAAACTTCTTTAAGGTGAAATGGAAGTGAATGAGGCAAAGTCAGAGCTTTCTTCTAACCCTTCTTTCAGGATCCCTTATTGTATATGTTTTTATGGAGGCTCATGACATTTGTAACAGCTTCCAACCACATCAGCTGCAGTTTAGAATAGATTAGTGATAAGATACCTTAGTAATAGCAACCAGCAGCCCAAATTAGATCTATGAGAATAAAATGATCTTTCGATTTCACAGTCAGACTGAATGTATTGGTTTGGAAAAAATCAATTCTTTTCAAAGTAGATTCAAAATTCTGGAGTTCAGGAAGTTGCACTATTTAATGTAAATGTTCTGGTCAAAAGAATAGAAAATTCTTTAGCTGCCTCAAAATAAATCCAAGAAAAGAAGAAAAAAATTACCTGTGTGTATTGGATTACCAGCAAAGTGAGATTTCTACCACATGAAGTTAGGTTGAAGTCTATCTTACTTACTTAATTCTCTTTAAAATTAGTGATTAGGGGGTGTCTTATTAGTTGAGCTTTGTGTTCAAAGTACACTGTAGCAATTAGGCTGTCTCTTTATTTTACATTTCAAAGATTTAAATAAGATACACAAACACAATCTATGTTATTTACTTTAATGGAGTAGCTTAATTGCTCCCTGAGCTTTTCTGTACACATTATAAATAATTGCAAGACACAAATGGAGAGCAAAAGGAGCAGCCACAGGGATGACACCATAACCTTCCAGTGACTCACACTGCCACTCCTCTGCATTGAACACTTAACAGCACACATTAAATGCATAGTGCCTCAGAAATAAAAATGTTTAAGTCCAGGGCAAGTTAAAGATTTATTTTCAAAAGGAAGAAAAAGATGGTCTCCCCAATTATGCAACTGAGACCAAAAAAGCTGTAAAATGGAACACCTATTAGTCACAGTTTTATTGTTGTTACTCCCAACCCATGGATCTAGCAGGAAAGCCATGGCTCATAATTGTTCTTGAATGCATCAGAAAAGATGATACAGACCACAGCTAGATATATGTGCATGGTGGTGGGAAATGCATCTCATTACTCTCTGCCATGTAGAAATAAAACCCTCCTGATGGAGCTGAGGAGAGTATACACACTGGAGGCTTTCAAGGAAAATTTGTAGGGAGTGAATGTTCATTGCACTGGGAGATAGAAGGTGGAGGGGTTCACATGTTATTGCTCATCTTGGAGCCCTTGTGGCCCAGAGGCTGAGCATGAATGTCACTTGGTTGCTGTTCAAGGAGGTGCCACTCCGAGGTCATTGATGTTGATGCATTTGGCTTATACTTCTCATGAGTTCCCTCAGACTTCCCTTTGCTTTGTTTCTCTAAGGAAATGGCACACAGATCTGTGTTGAGGTCTAAACCTGAAGATAAATGTTAGCTTTTCTTAAATGTTGGGCTTGATCTCATGGAACAAGCTCAATTACTCAAGGGGAAGTTTAAGACAATTTTTTTCCTGTAAAGTCTGAGTAGAGCTATTTAGAAGAGAAAAAACAAAATCCACAAACAAAACCACTTTCCTTAAAGGAATCATCTCCTACTGGAAAACAAAAGAAAGCTTTGCAAAATCAGCTAGATTTTTCCAGAACTGCATTTGGATAACTAGGTGTGTGTGTCTGTGTGTCTGTGTGTCTGTGTGTGTCTGTGTGTGTCTGTGTGTCTGTGTGTCTGTGTGTGTCTGTGTGTGTCTGTGTGTCTGTGTGTGTCTGTGTGTCTGTGTGTGTCTGTGTGTGTCTGTGTGTGTGTCTGTGTGTGTCTGTGTGTGTGTCAGTGTCTGTGTCTGTGTCTGTGTCAGTGTCTGTGTCAGTGTCTGTGTGTGTATGATCCCTGCTGTGGATTCCCAGTCACTCTGTAGGCAGTTTTGGGTGAAGGCTCCTCCCAGCCCTGACCCTCAGCATCCCTGGGGTCCCATGACTGTCTTGCAGGGCTCCATTACCAGGGGAAAGACAACGTTCAGAAATTTCAGCTTGTGTATTTTTACTCCCTTGTTTTGTTCCTGAAATCCATTGACTAGTTTTTAACTCAATTTTACTCTTTTCCCAGGTGCTTCTTACAAACATCTTCTGCACAGAAGCCTATTTCAAGAATAATTATGCCATGGCTCAGTTAGAAAAATGTAAGTTCTATAATATAATTTTTACATCCTTATATCTTTCACACACTGTAATCAAAAGGAGGTGGGTTTGCTGTTACCAACAAAATAGTTTTGCTCTGCTTTTAATTCAAATGAGGAACAGAGCTGGAACCTGTTGAAGAGAGTCTCTTTATTTCATAGCTAAAGCAAACTGCTGGGAGTCTTTTATTGAGGAATACAAAATCTATCAGTAGCAAACACTCCTGTAAAGTAACTGATAGAAACGAGGGATTTGGCCTGTTTGGGGAAGTACTGACCAGCTGGGCACTGGCTCTGGGAAACTCGGTGTGCAATAATCAGTCTTTTAGAGGAGAGTGTTTAATTCCTTCCTGGCCCTCCAGCGCAGATCCATTTGTGTTCTAAAACCCTTTTTGAAAGTAATGTACAACTGTTATTTATGTACTTTAATCGACTTCCCTTCCGTTTCTCTGTAGATGCAGATGAAAACCTGGATGATTGCATTAAAAAAGCTGCAAAGCAGATCCTGGAGAAGAGATCCTACATCTGCTCCCATCCCCTGGACAGGACCTTCTGACCACCTCCCTGCCAGCAAATACCAAGGAATGTAAGTCAGGGAGGAATTTTCTGCAGCTCAAGTATTTTACACCTTAAAAATAACTGTTATTTCCTGAATTTACTGAATGTAACTATTATAACACTTCTAAACACAACGTCATTTAAAGAGGATAAATAAAGAGATTTTATTTACAGCTCAGGTTGCCTTATTAGATGTGTGTATGTCTCTTTCCCTTGTCTCTGAGGGCGATTTCATTGTGTGTTTTACCTTGAATTTCCTCAGAATTTCCCTGTGTTCTGTTCTTGCCCTTGGTCACACAACTTCCACTGAGTCCTTGCTGTGCTTTGGGTTTTGAAAACAGTAAATAGGGGGTTTATTTAAATACAAGCTGTCATTGCTAGAGAAGCCTCAACAGACAGTAGACTACAGTGAGCAATATAAAAATTAAATTAATTTCACTGTTAAGACCTGATGACAGTGTACACAGTTCTTCCCCTCGCTTGCTACCCCAGACAGAATTCAGCCACCTCTGAACTGTGCCTGTGAAGTCACTTTTACCCAGTGACACCTTTCCACAGCATTTGCCTTTGGGAATCATTTGCTGGCCAGATGTCCCCAGGAAGGGAGTTCCCTGAGGTGACAGGTACACACTGCCTGCTGTTCACTGAGTGGCCAGACCAGTGTCACTGCACTGTCACCTGGGGGTGGCCCTGCTGGGTGAGGATAGGGCTGTGTCCTGCTCTTGCAGATTGTCCTGTTCTAAACAAACACTTGTTTCTTGCAGAGTAAACTGGAATGGCAAAGGCCTCTTAGATGAAGCTGTTTCTCTTTACCTGCAAACTCCTAACAAACAGAATTGCAATTTTTCAAGTGAGGTTGTTTATTAAACACCACAATCTGTAAAATCACTGCCCAGTCAGTGAGGTCACCCGTTCCATCACTCCCTGTGACTGTCACTGCATTCCTGTTGCTCAGCACCACCTGTGTGCAGTGTGGTTGGAATAAGGAACTTGGATCACAGAGTGCTGTTGCACTGAACGATAGATGTGAGCTCTGGCAAACCTCAGAGCTTCAGCAGTTCTGAGTCAGCTGACACAGGAGTGGGTTCCTTGGAGCTGCAGCAACGTGTTGGGGAAAAGGGGGGTGTGCCTGTGGTGATCAGGGACATGGACTTGGCATGATGGTGAAAGCAAAGACATTTATTAATTATTTCAGCGGCCCTTTTATACCTTTTACACAACTGGCTGCAATTGTTCATTTAGGTTGTGAGTCCTCCATGATAGCTACAGTATTTTAATATTTTTACCTATTAGCAACATCAGTTCCTTTCCTCCTTTGTTTGGATCCCTCTTTCTACCCCAGGGAACTGCTCCTCCTTCCTTTTCCCATGGCTTGAATCCCATCAGGGTAACAATGTCCATTCCTTGCTGTTTTCCCATATCAGAAATCCCTATACGTGACCTGGGGAAAAAGGGGCAGGCAGCTCAGGAGGTGTGCAAGGATGTCATTAGGTCATGTAGAAAGACAATTAGAGAGGTGAAAGTTAGAACTTAATCCAGCCACTGTAAAACATAATGAAAAATGGGTTTATAAATACATTAAAAACAAAAGGAGGGCCAAGGAAAGCCTTCATTCTTTATTGGCTGTGGGGAGAGGGAATATAGTCACCAAAGAGCAGGGAAAGGCTGAGGTACTTGGTGCCTGCTTTGCCTCAGGCTTTAACAGGCTGGCATCAGGTTTCTTGATATTTCTTGTAACCACTTCTTGTTGATGGAAGGCTGGACCGAGTAGGAAGGAGGAAACATTTTGCCACGAAACAAATTCTGATCAGTATAAGAGATCATGAAGCTCATGAGAGATTCCAAGGGGCCACTTCTTGAGCTTGTCCAGGTCCCTCTGGATGGCCCTGTCCTTCAGGAGTGCCACCTGCACTCTCAGCTCAGTGTCATCTGCCTCAGTCCCTTCATCTGTGTCATTAGCAAAGACATGAAATGACACTGGTCCCAGTACGGCCCCCCGAGGGACACCAGCCACCACTGATGACCACTGGGACTCTGAGCTGTTGGCCACTACCCTCTGGATGTGCCCATCCAGCCAATTCCTCATGCACAAAGCAGTGCCTCCATTAGATTCAATTCTCCAGTTTAGGAAGAAGGATGCTGGGTGGAGGGATGTGTCAAAGGCTTTGGAGCATCCCCCCATCCATAGCTCTTCCCTTGCCCACTGGTGCAGTCACTCCACCAGAGAAGGCCACTGGGTTGGTCAGGCAGCACATACCCACTCTGTGCCCTCTTGAGGTTTCCTTTGCCATGTCCAATAATTTAAGAGGTTTGGGGGTTTTTGCCTCTTTTATAAATCGATGTTATTCTTTGAGGACGCTGAGAGAAAGCAGTCCATAAATTTCACATGAAGAAGAAATGGTAAAGGCTCTGTCTTTTCCATAAACCAAAAGTGCCTCATTAGCCCTGAGGGCCCCCAAGGAGCCAAACTGGGCTCCAGCCTGGAAGCTGCTTACAGGAGGGGCAACTAGCACTTGTCTGGACCCAGAAATCCCTCACTCCTCAGCCCCAGGAGCTGTGCCTGGCAGTGCCCAGGGAGGGCAGAAACACTTGGCTGTGCTTGCCTGTTGCTCTGAGGGAGGGTGAGCTCTCACAGACCCTGTGCCAGTGCCCAGAACACAAGGGCACACCTCTGAGCTCAGCTGGGGTGGGACTGTGTCCCAGCCCTTGGACAGAGCTGCCAGCAGGACGAGCTCCCTCCCAAAGGGGGGAAA
The DNA here is from genome assembly GCA_026770055.1 of Myrmophylax atrothorax. Taxonomy (NCBI): domain Eukaryota; kingdom Metazoa; phylum Chordata; class Aves; order Passeriformes; family Thamnophilidae; genus Myrmophylax; species Myrmophylax atrothorax. The sequence goes on along the minus strand of JAOXXN010000082.1, from coordinate 24,904,958 downwards.
TTGCCCACTCTGAGATCCATCCCCAACAGCCACACACTGGCTGTGAGGTCACAGCAGAGCTCTGAGGTCACAGCAGGGCTCTGAGGTCACAGAGCCCTGTAGTTCCACAGCACCACAGGGACCAACCACTCGGTCCCTGACCACAACTGTTGTGGCAGCAGTGGCAGCAGCGGCAGAGTCGGTGGCGTTTGGACAGTGATTAGAGGAGAAGCATTACAGGACAGGCAATACAGGACAGTGGTGTGAGGACAGTGGTGTGAGGACAGTGGCAGTGCCAGCAGCTGCAGGACGCTGTGAGGCCGAAGGGCCATGGCCCTTGCTCTGCGCCTCTCCCTCCTCCTCCTGCTCGCAGGGGCCCTGCACGCCAGGGCTGCCCAGGCT
>JAOXXN010000082.1:24887508-24904477 GCA_026770055.1 Myrmophylax atrothorax | reverse complement strand
TCTGTGTGTGTCTGTGTCTGTTTGTGTCTGTGTGTGTCTGTGTGTGTCTGTGTGTGCCTGTGTGTCTGTGTGTGTCTGTGTGTGCCTGTGTGTCTGTGTGTCTGTGTGTGTCTGTGTGTGTGTCTGTGTGTGTCTGTGTGTGCCTGTGTGTCTGTGTGTCTGTGTGTGTCTGTGTGTGTCTGTGTCTGTGTGTGTATCTGTGTGTCTGTGTGTGTCTGTGTGTCTGTCTGTGTCTGTGTGTGTCTGTGTCTGTGTGTGTCTGTGTCTGTCTGTGTGTGTTGGGGAGGAAGGTCTAACAATCTCAAGGCGTCCTGCTTCAGCAGTTTTGACATTAAATAATTTGATTGCTCTATCAAAAAAGCATTCTGCTTAATTCAATTGTCATCACTGTATTTTACTTTGTATGATTAAAAAGGAGAAGGGAGGACAGAGGCAGGTCAGTGAAGCTTGTTTGGATATATATATAGTGTGGATTTTCTGATGGATTTTCTTTCCAATTTTATTTCATAAAGGTTTGGGGTTTTTTAATTCTTTTTTATCTATTAAGCACAGGAAAATAACAAATATGAGAACCTCAACATTGTCAGACAAACAGTGAGCTCATCTGAGAGCTGCAGAGTTTCAAGATTTTTAACAATTTTTCTCATGCTTGAATCTGACAGCCTGACTGACATTGAGCTTTGGTGGGACTCTGGGTGGAGCTAGTTCCCTGGCTTTGCTCTGTTTACAGCTACAAGGACTTTTAGCTGGCTGAAGGAGCTGATCAGGGAGCCTCTGAGACACGGGAAAGATCTCTTATAACATCAGGTAACTTTTGAGTCGGATCCTATTATCAAATATTACTGGAATGAGAGTCAGAAAACGTAGATAAGCAGATGAAAAGAAGGATCACTAGAACTACTTCAATACCCTTTTGAAATAACTAAAAAAATTATAACAGAACACATATATTTAAAAAGGAAAAAATCATATTTGCATCTGTTCTGAGAGATATCATGTTCAATAATGTGCTTTCTCTTTAGCCATATAATTTCCACATGCACACTGCGCAGATAATTTAAACTTCTTGGTGTACCAAATAAAAGCTTTGTAACTTAAAATAGCAAAGATTTGGTAATATGACAGTCCTAGTAGAAGACTGATTATCTGCGAGGCCTGGTGAAAAACTATGACTATTAAACCCTTATCAATTTACTTTACCGTCATTTGTTATCATTCACTCATACACACACAATTTTAAAAAAGAAATAAAAGTCATAGTGACATTGAATTTGCTTGATTCTAATATACAGCACTGTACTACCTCCTCCATTCCTCTGATTTGCTACCAGCTTGTTCTCCCCAGGACATGAAAGAGCATTTCCAAGCAGCAGGAACTGCCTTTGATCAATGGAGTTTGTGTCATTTGACTGTATAGAAAAATCCAGCAATTTACGGAAGTTCCCTTCCACAACTGCAGATTCTAGTCCTTCTCTGCCGAACTGAGTAAAAGTACCATCTGCCTGCCTAAATCCAGAGTATATATATTTTGTTTTATACACACCTGATAAAAGCAGGTTGGATTAATATTCTTTCAAATGGAGAAATAGAACTGATGGATCTCAGCACTTCTTAGATTCAGACAAAATTAGATTCCAAAAAATTCTCATGGGAGGAGGTGGTTTATATATATCATTCACTACCACTGCATTTATTGTCATGTATTTTAAAAGTACCAGCTATCCCCCTCTCTCTCTTTTACTGATTTTTCCCCTATAATTTAAAAGGTATGTCTTTTCTGAACAGCATTAAGATGGACACCTGGCAGCCCTCTCCAGTGCATAACCTATATCATATTTAAAAGGTACAGTGTCATCACCTCACACAGAGGAAGCAATGTGTTAAAATTGGACAGAATCATTTCTTTCTTTGGTTGTCTGCTTACACTTTTTACCTTTAGCTGTGAGAAGCTGCACTTTATGAGCCTATGAGGTCAACAATAGGGAAATTCTTGAGCATTTCCCAGTAATAGAGATATAAAGAATGAATAATCTCTAACTTACAGTAACGGGGTACTTTTTTTAAAGCCAAGATGTTATAACCATTTAATTAAGATAATAATGGGGCACTTACAAAAGAACAGAGCTTGCTTGGTATACATCATCTTGGAAGATTCCCTCTCTCACCCTCAAACTAACAGGTCATATTGGATGTCATTAATTCAGCTAAGCAGCTCTAGGGCATTCTTGAATTTCAACCCAGAGCACCAGGGAGCAGAGGCAGGCTGCCAGGTAGTAACTCAGTGAAAGGAAGAATAAAGAGAAAAAAAAAAAGAAAAAAGGAAAAAAAGGAAAAATAGCCTCAGTTACAGACAATGATTTTCATCTAGCTGAAGATGAGCTCCCCACATATGTTAAGACACTAAGAAGAGAGAAGTGCTTTTAAAAATAAATTATGCTGTAGAAATGTGTATGGATTCCTCACCAAGAAAATTTGTTTTGCCAGGCTGTAAGCTTGCAAACAAGTCTGAGGCAGAATCTTGTGCTTTCAGAAGTGTAATTCCATCCTCTTGCAAAGATGGGATTTAACATCCGCAAGCAAAATGTTAGCATTCATCCTCAAGCTTGACATATTCAAGCAAGAGTCCGAAGAGACCAAGTCTGTCTTCCACTGCCCCAGCAGGAATCCAAGAAACCCTCAAAATGTTGGTTTCAGTTAGCTATGAAGCTGATGGTTGTCAAGGCTTTTTCAGAGACCCTACTCAGGAGAACAGTTTGTCTTTCAAAAATCCTAAAAATGACATAATTGTGTGGCTTTGAAGATGGTGGGTGAAGAAGAGTTATCTAAGTGATAATTTGAGGGAAGCATCAGCACTCCTTTCCCAAGACAATTGTTTTCTAGTCATGGTTGTGCTGAATTCAAAATGATATATACATGCAAATGCAAAGTGGGGAAGATTAAAGAATATATACCAGTCACTTAGATTTTCTTAGTAAAGGAAAAATGTGTTAAGGAAATTATGAATGGATTCCTTGCCCTGGGAAAACAAAGTGTCTACCACTTGGTGGTGGTAGGTCATAACAAAATCCAACATAGGAGGTTAAAAAAAAGAACATTTTCATATTTCTACAATTGCTCTGTAAGGAGAATTTTTCAAGGGGGGCAAAGGTTCATTTCTGACCTGGTTTTAAGCTTGGTCATAATTCTTCATTTGTCTGTGCTCAGATTGAATCTTTCCCAACAGCAACTTCACAAAGAGAAAGATTCAGTCTACCAGAACAACAGAACACCTCAAACAAGACTTTTCCAGGTTCTTAATGCCAAAGCACTCTCAAAATTAATGTATGCCAGTTATGTTAATAGTTTTCCAGTGTTTTATTTAATCAGCCTGGATTGTTCAAACAAATTTGGATTTATAATGAAGACACTGAAATACAATTTTCTTGCAAAATAAATAAATAGAGGAATTAAACTCCCTGAGAAGTAAAATTGTTTATTAGCATCCCTGTTAGCAAAGAGTAGCCACCTGTACACTTAAGGTGATCTCTAACTGCAGCAAGTCTGTATTCTAAGTGCTTCCTGGATTCAGAGAATAGTACTGATTGGGAAAAACAAATCAAAACCAGAAGCAGTATGTGGGAACTCTAATAACACCTGAAATCTATTATTACATGATTTATTTTCCTTCTCCTCAATGCAAAGGTTTTACCCCATATTTATTTTAAATGCATTCTGTTGTGTTCCAACTGTGTGTTATTTTTTGCAAATGAATCTTGTGAACTGCAATATTTGAACCATGGGGAGGGAAATTCTACATGCATGATCATTCCCTAGTTCTTTACAGGATCAGACCCCAAGACAAATCTGTGTAAAGTGTGCAGAAGAGGGAAAACAAAACACAATGTGAGCCTTTTGAAAATGAAATGGGAATGAGACTGACAAAAGCAGTAACAGCAATTCACCCACATTCTTTGTTTTTACCATCATTAAATCCACTTTTTGCTTGTTTTGAAATAATGTTCAATACCAGATCAAATGTTTCCTCCTAGTCCCTCCCCAGAATACTGCAGATCAAGAATTATGCCAGATTTCATATAAGCTCTTTAAAACCTCTTACAGCAGAGAAAACTCAAGTATTTCTGAATTGTCCTTGCCCTTTGAATCCATGCATCTACTGCTTTCTTCAGAGAATATAACAATGCAAGGTCCTTCCCACACTGACGCCAAATGTCACTAAATAAATTTGCTCCACCTGTCAATTCCATTCACTCTAAACTCATAGAGTCCTTCTTTCTGTTGCAGTGACCACTGTAGTCCACAGATGGGATTTGACTTTGGTTGGGCATATGAAACTTGTGAGTGTGCTTACTGCCATTGTGATAGCAGCTCTGTAACCTCTAACTTTTTTCCTCGGAAGTCAGCCTCAGAGCTGGACATGTTCTTGCATGAAAGGAGGAAACTCAGGAAATTCACAGGAAGAAACAAAGAATGGAGATGTTGCAGAACAACACATCCATCTCCAATCTCTGATACTTCTTTCCTATTGCATAAATTCAGCCTTGATTTTGTAAATAATGAGGTTGTGTTTCTCATTAGGTATAACCTCTTTCAAGGTCAACAACAGCAAGTTGCTGATTCAATTCTTACCTCTTTAGCAATATGCTCATGTGTACCATCCACATGTTGGTCAAGGCATAGGTGAAGCTCCAGTACTAAATGCTAGAAATGACCATATGGATACCCAGCAAGGAACAGAGAGAACTGAAAACAAGCTACAGCCTGCACTATACAGCCACTCTCTTCTAAACAACATTTGGGTACAGCTCAGGCTGTATTTTGATTAACAGCTCCCCCTCCTCCCAAAACAAAACAAACCAAAAAACAGCTACAAGCCTCACAAAGAATTCCACAGGTTAGGAAAAAAAGTACTCGCTGTTGCCACAGGTGTGGTCTGCTTGTGAAGTATCCTGCTGCAAGTACTTCATTTACAGATAAATTACCATTAGATTCCAGTCAAAATTGTATAATCCTGTTACCAGGATTTTGTAGGACAAAGGGTACAAATGGGATGTGATTTCCTCTATTCATATTTTCACCTGTAACCTCTCAAGGCAATCCACACTGCTACGAATATGAACACTTATGCCCTGTCTTTGAAGCAAGGCTAACCACCACTCCTTCCTTGCAGGTTTTTGGGCCCATGCAGGGATTGCAGTTACTTTCTGTCATCACACATCCCCATACTCTGTGTCATAAAGCATGGACAGACCAAAGTCAGGAAAAGAGGCATAATCCCTTGCCACCCAGAATCAGGTGTCCCAAACTCAGATTTTCCTAAGCAGAACTAATGAATGACAGGCTGGCAGACAGTAACAAGAACAGTAAGCTCATGGATAAAATGAGATTATGCTAATTCAAATCAATTTTAGCACAACAGACTTCAGTGATACCCTGAAAAATTGCCAGGTTAAACACAGACATGCCACTGCAATCTCTTCTGTTTAATTTATTTTTTAACTCTGCTGTGTTACCAAAGTTTTTGCAAGGTAGTTTCCGACTTTGTTATTTGTAAAAATGTTTGCATTATATGACTGAGTCAACCTGGCATGAGCTATAGTGGCCACAATGTAATCTGCTTTTTTATTACCTTTGTGAAACAGAGGTCTTTTGTTTTCAGCTGTATTCTTTTTTTCCCGAAGCAATAGTTCTTTGAGTTATTTGATTAAATCCATTAACCTTGTCCTTCCTTTAAAGATAGAAATAGTCCACTGAAGTGTTCTCAGCTTGCTTAACCTGTAGAAAAAAAAAAAAACTTAAAAAAGAAACAGTACTAGCAGAAGGCTCATCCACTTTGTACTAGGCAGCGGCAAATTAAAAGAGATTTTTAATCCATTGTTGCATTTTAAAACTCATGATCTTTAAGCCACTTTATGATAGATGCTCCTCCCTCATCTGGGAGGTGTGTGATTTGCAATACGAAAGTGTTACAGCTTCAGTCCCAGAACTAATCCATATCTCTGCCCCTTTTAGGAGTCTCAAAACCTGAAAATTGCCAGTAACAAATGCAACATACATTGGGGAGCAGATGAAACTGTGTCTGTGGAAGGAAACTCCTCTTTGTCCTGCTCTTCAGTCTCTGCACATCAACCTGTCTTTTTGCAACCTAATCAGGTGTATAAGGTTAAATACATGCTATGAAAGGTGAAAAATTTCCTAGGATCAGTTCTAGTGCTAACCTATATCAAATAGAGACCCAACCAAATAAATTGGGTGCAACTGCTGTTCATGATTTTCTAAGCTGACTGTTTTCCAAGCCATTTTCTCTCTGTCTTTTGTCACAGCTGTTGTATACAAACCATTCAACCAGATCCGGTGTTTTAGTTTTCAGATTACTTATTGATTCATATACAAGGAAGGGGATGCAAGGGACAGATAATTTAAATCTAAAAATAGCTCTTCCATTCATAAATAGACACAGATTCTTTTTTACTGGATAATAGAGAAGTGTAAGTGGTATTCTGTGATGTTCCTTTGACTGAGACTTCAGAAAAGGATTGCAGTGAACCTCTACTTGTGAATATCAGAACTCAAGGCATTTCAGCTAAATCAGGTGCTTTGTTTTCAGAAAAGGCCTCTTATCTTGCTTTCAAGGCTCTTAAACTACACTAAGAACATGCAGGTCAAAGAAATTTTTGTGTTATAAGAGCTGCTGTGCTGATTTTTTCCCCCCCACCAAGAAATGCATTGCTTTCTGTGAGAACGGTAAATTTTCAGCTTTACTCCAAAACTATAGGCTAACTCAGCAAATGTAGATATGCAGTAACTGAAAGGTACAAGATCAAAGAAACAGCAGCACCACCAACAAAAAGACTTTCCAGGACAAATCAATACAGAGATTCTATTGCCATAGGAAACCAGCCCTACATCCAGCACAGTTGTGTCCCATAATGTTTACCGTTAGTCTTTTGTCAAAGAGGTTCACATTTTAGATAAACATTACAAAAGCAGCTGTTGTTTCACATATTAATTCAGTCATATTTCTTGGCATAAATAGCTAAAAATCCAAGAACTGTCCCATAAACATTTGCCACACCCTGGTAACATCCTTCAAGCTAGCTTTTTGCATTCAGTGATCAGAACAGTATTTTCAGATATATAACCCTGCCTTACACAGGGAGTGTAGCCAATATATGAAAAAAAAAGTTTGTTATGGTGGAAGGTGCTAAACACAACAACTGTTTTTTAACCAGTAATAAGAGCCATTTAGCTCTATGCAAATAAATAGCAGCTGGAGAATCAAAGTTCCTATTACCTCATTAAAGAATTGAGTAAGTTCTTGCTTTCAGGCTCAAAAAGCCTGTGTTCCTTAAAAAAATCTACAAAGAGGAGATCATTGCTCAAGGCATGAATGTGGGGGAACCAAAATATGTAGTTCAGGTAACTTCTTGGAGGTAGCAACAGTTTGGATGACAGAGAAATGGCTGTGAGGAAGAACATGACAGGAAGAAAGAGGGATGCTTCATCTGGAGCAGAGCTGGTGAGTCACACAGGTGGGGATCTCTGCTCAAAGAAATTGCCTAATGCTGGTTTTTTCACAGATACTATACTCAGGTCTATAAAAACTGAAATATCTAAAGGCTATTTGACTGATACCATCAGTGCATCCATTTAAGAGGAATAGCCTTGCAAGTGCTAAGTGTTGGACAACTTGCAACAAAGGGAAATCATCTACTGTTTTAGAAAAATAATTATATAGAAATAAAAAGCAAGATCATTCATCATTCCTGCTATAACCTTATAAAGCTTCTGTGGGTCAGTTCATACAGTAAAAGAGAACAGAGCTTTTTATTATGTTTAAATATTTTTGCTATTCCCTGGCACTGAAAGCAATCTTGAGACCAGAACACTCAAAGGGAATGCTATGTCTTTCCATTTCTGACCTTCTCCCTCCTCCCCCCTGCCCCAGTAAGGGCACCTGAAACCCATTACTAGCTAACTTTTACTAAATAGAAAAGTTATTAAGTAATTATCTACAACACATATTTTTGGACTGCTAATAAATTTCAGATGGCTCTATATAATAAAGTCATTGTTAATTATTAGCAATAAATGTGCCCTGTATTTTTATAAGGAAGTACGCTTAAAATGTGAATAAGGTGAGTCACAAACATTTGTTATAAAATACTTCATTCCATGGGAGACAAGGTGGAAGATTGAGCTGGGAGAAACAATCTTCTGATTTCTTTCCACTGACTTTGAAAACCAGTCTTAGAACTGAACTTTGAAAACTGTCTTGAAAACCATTAAGGAGATACATACAGACACTTATTTAAGCTTAGCTACATGAGGTGGGTCTTTGAGGTCTGATGTCTCTCTCTGCAGTAGAAGGAACTGTATGATAAAAACAGAAACAAAACCCCAGCCAAACAAAAAAAGAACAAGACTCCTACCCAGGAACCTGACATGGAGTATCTTGTACAGTAAAGAATTGACTTACAGCTGATTTCTCCTAAGATTACCTGAATTTCTACTTGTTTCTTTCTCTGGGCTCCATGCCTTCATGTTCCAGTGGGCCAACAAATCCACTAAGAAGCCAGAGAACTGAAGCAGGACAGGCCAGTGGGCCAGGAAAAACATGTGCTCATGGGGCTGCACATGGACCAGAGCAGGGCCCTGCATGTGTCCCCTCCTGCTCACATGGTTCCAGCAACACACAGCTTGCCAAGACAGCACACTGGAGACCCTGTGAGGGAATCTCTTGTCTTAACGCTTCCCGGTGTCTTTAGTTTTCAGTTCTTTGAATTCAGAGGTGACTTTTGCCTTATTCATGAAGAGGAGAAGGAAGAATCATCTTATCAGTCTTGTTGGATCATTACTTTGCAGCTCACCAAAAAGTGTGGTTCCATAAGGCACAAGTCTCAGCTGGAGTTACTCCAGGGGCTAGATAGTTCATGTGAAACCAGGAGGAGAGTAACTATAGTTCTCACAATATCAGCAGCAGAGGACTAGGGAATACTCACCATTTTTCAGTACTCTCATATTTTTCCTCATGTGAAAGAGTACAAAATATGACTGTTATCTTCTTGTGCTAGAAGGAGGTAACAGTCTATAGAGCAGTAATTCTGCTAAACTACATTGTCTCTAATGAAGAATCTGCTTCATACTCTAACAGCACATGAAAGGAATTTTCCAATCCAGTTACTAGACATTCCAGGCTCTTTGAAACCCTGGCTGTTGCTCAGCATAGCAAGAAATCTCAAGTAGCATGATGAAGGACACCGCTGCCAAAGCCCTTCAGACATGCAAAACACAAATCTTGGATGTCTGCTTAAAGGAGCTAATTTGAAGATGATAATTACAAAGATAAAATTAACTCTTATCGTTCAAACAGATTTACAGTTCAGCATTTCAGACTGAGTGGACTGCCATCAAAACTTACTCTTGAGGGAAACAAGTGGCAGCACTGAACTTAAATGAATACTCTCCTGTCTATAGAAGGTGTCACTTTAACAATCACAGGAAATGGCTGTACTGCTAGTTGTTGAGAAGTCACTAATCTCTGTGTTTCATTTGGAGGATTTCCATTGTAATGCCTGCTAAGCCCGGATTATCATTGCTGTTAGACTGTCAGAGAGCAAACAGGGAAATGAACTTCTGATCAGCATATATTACTTTTTTGTGTTTGATTAATATTAATGAACAAGTAACTGCAGATATTCTGCCACACAAAATCCCATGGAAGCATTATTCTGAAGACTAGGTGGGCTCAGGAAACAACATAGAGTTTCTCTCTGTTGGACTGTCCTGACATTGGTGTTCAAGTGTTGAGCAAGTTAAACACAAAAAAAGTAGGTAGGCCTCAAAATTTTGCCTTGTCCAGCACCATGGTACTTTCCTGTCATACTTCTACTGAGCTTGTCAATGAACTGATTGCCCTTGCTTTAAAATAATCTCTTTGGTCCTAAGAAGAGAGAAAGGAAACAATTCTGGGTGAAGATTTTCTAGGTCAGTTTTGGTGGCTTTGGGAGAACATCATTCTACTATCTAAAACATTTGAATAAAAAATAATAAAAGTTACTCAGTATGAAATTTGGATTGTCTACCTGCTGATCAACATCTGTCACATATCACATGGGATTAAATTAATTTTATCCAATTAATTAGGTTTATTTATTGCTAACTGCCCTCTTTAAGTACCAGCGCTGAAAGGTATGGAAGAGAAAGGACTGGGTTATTTCACAAAGCAACTCTCAGTCTAAGCATGCCCAGAAAATAAGAATCTGTCGTACTGAATAGCATATTCTGACTTCTTTGAAAGATTTGGGCATATAGCTATTGAAAGCTCCATCTAAGTTCTGAATGTGTAATTCCTGCAGCCCAAGTACTCCTAAAAACCTCTTTGATTAGCTGAAAATACAATTATTTTTATAATAATGCTTTGCAGACAGCTAGTAAGAATATTAATGACCTTATTTTTTCCTTTTCCTCCCCTCTTTTAAAATCAGTTTCTGTCGGAGGAACTGAAGATTTACTGGAGAAATAAATGCCTCAGTTGCATTTAAGCCATGTATAAAACAGATTGGCTGTAGTTTTAGACATTTGCATCAAAGTAATTACAATATTATATAACGTATTGGATTCATTAAGAAGCTCTAAAACAATTTTTATATACTGTTAAATAAAAGGGAAAAGAATAAAGAATGGGAAACTACAAATTAAACCCCATGACTTGCCTTCATTGACAAATAAACTCCTCCCAGCTTTTGTCTAAGAAACAAAGACCCCTGACAAAGGGCTACATGAGATGCATGATGGGAGAGCAAATAAAATGTTGAACTGAGACTCAGAAGGTTTACATGCAGTGTCCATCTTGACAGAGGGTTCCTATGTGCAGTGAGGTAGTCTATGTATTCATGCAATTTATCCTGTATTCAACACAACAAAAGTCGAATTTTCTTTCTGCCTGGTCCCTTCAAATTGCAGACTGTTTAGGAAGGTCAGAGTCTCATTCTGAGCATTTATTCAGTGCCTACAGCAGTAGGACATTGGCTTTGCTTGGCTACCAAGATGACATGATTCTGCTATTTGAAGATACAAACAATATGAGAAAAGGTACTTCAGAGAGATCGAAATAGCCATAGCACAAGCAGAACAGAGTCAGTAAAAAAGGTGGTTATTAAAGAAAATATTCAGGTAATGAAATCTCTAACCAAGAACACTGTGTTTGTGGAGAGTGTCTCAGGTGTTCAGATGAGACAGCATATTCTGAACTATATTGGGTAACATAGCAGGAAACATTATGGAAGCAGCTTCAGCTGTGGGGCTGGTGTTTGCTAATGCCTGAATGAATGTATCTGTCTGAGATGGTTACAAGACCTACAGACTCTGGGAATTCAGGCACAGCTTATTTCTAAATTAAAGAAATTTTCTGTGAACAAAGTTGACACAAAAGAAATGGGCTATCTCTTTCCTTACTTATAACGTTCATCCTATGGCCTAACAGCTGGGGAAGAAAAAGAAACATCCAGGGATCAGTGTGCCTTGAATGCTTTATTTTGTCTGCTTTACACATTAATTTCCCAAGTGTTTCCTGATTCTTATTTGGTTAACACATTAGGGTATCTAATTTTTATTTGCTACTCAAATCGCTCATTTGCAATCAAATTTCCATCAGTATTCACCATCTTATTATCTTGGTTAACATCACTTTTGCACTTTACTATTAACTAGAGAGACATTCTGAAAGCAGCACAGTGTTATAAGTTGAGAATACCATGGATGTGTTTTTCTAACGAAGAAAATTGCTATAATGTCGCTGGGTCATTCCAGTTATCGAATCCCAGCATCCCAGAGGTTTATTAAGCAACCATCTCAGGCTTGGTTTCACTGCTTGCACTTCTGAATAGCGAACTCAGTAGGACAAAACTAGAACTGCATCAACTGGCCTAAAACTCATCTTTGCCTCAGACTCAAAGCTGCTTTGATCTCACAGAGAGTGGTGTGTCTCTCTCTGGTGTCCACAACTCGGGTACGTGTATGTGCTGTAGCACCATGACAATGTCAGTGTGGACCTTTCCAGAGGTCAACCTTTATGTGAGTAGGACTCAAGAAAATTCTCTTCAGGGCAGTCATTCTCCAAGGCTTGAATATTCAAGCTTACATGTATAAATTTCAGCTGACACCAGTAAAACTTTCTGGTCTCATCTCTGAGAACAATCCTGTGAGAAGTAAAAATTCTACTCTTGGGTTATGAAAGAATCCTAAAGGTATAGAGATGTCTCTTTAATTAACAGGAGAAAATTCCTAAAGCAATATTATAGCTATACTCTTCAATCATTACTGCCTTTTCCCTACTGTAAGGCATCTTCACTTTTCTCCATACCCACAGAACTTTAGCCTGTCATTTTCAATACATTTCCCTGAATATTCCCAGGTAATTGTACCATCCTTTTGGTTAGACTTACTACTGCTTTGACATCTGAGCAACTTATTCCTTCTTATGCTACTTTCTCTGATGCATGAAGCTTTCACCTTCCCTCGCATTCATTGCCAAAACCTGACTGCAAACTAAGGAGAATGTATTGTTATAGGAGGGATGCAATGGAGAATGATCTGGGTAAAAATGAAAAGCTGAGTTATAGGAGGAGACAGCAAAGCTATTGAACCACAGATGAGTTTGTGCAACCTACATTTTCAAGTCTCTGACAAAAATTAGTTTGAGATCTCTGTGAATACAAAGTCACTAATTCTGGATTTACTAGGAATATGGGCTGTCAGACACAAAGCCATCTAAAGAATCAAATGTCCCTGATAGTCAAATGACAAGGAAGTTAAGAACCAACCTCATCAAACTTGGCTTTTAATTTTATCCTCCAGGCTTATCTTGGATAATTCAAAATTATACAGATGGGATTCCTAACCAATGAAACGTGCTTTTGAGTTCTGAAAGAATGGCTGTTATAAAGAAGAAAAGATTGGAGAAGGGTGTGATGCTACATACATTGAACAAAATTTTTCCTGCAGCTTTTAAATTTACAGACAAGAGTTACTGAAAATATGGCACTCAGTGGAAAGATTTACAGTAAATTATCCATATTTTGAATTAGGGACTTCTAGGTACTTAACAGTAATTGTGAAAGTGTTATCTCTTGGTAAAATGCACAATAATCTTGCTCTTTCCCACTTTAAGAAGGATCATTCCTTGGTTATTATTCAACTCAGTGTTCCAGCAATTTTCAATCCTATCTTCTCTTTTACCCTCATTTTTTGCTGATACCAGAAGAGAGGCTGCTTGTCAGCAGGGTGTTGCTCTCTGCTAATTTTCTCTGGCATTAGGATCGTTCTCGTAATCTGGGGCTATGGAGTGTTTTTGCCACATTACCAGGCTTTCACAGTGTCTGAAGCAGTTGGAAGGGGACAAAGCAATGCAGATCTGACTCTGACCTTCTCCAGGGGCAACCTGGCTTTCCCCCCATGCCAGTCAGCCCTGCTGGCCTTCCCTGGTGCTCACAGCTGTGTCTGCAGGAGCTCACTCTAGCACTTGCGTGGGAAGCCTGTGGGAAGAGGATGGAACAAGAGCTGCAGGGGAGCTGGAGGCAGCTGAAGAAGGGCCCTTCTTCTCTTTACTATTAAATAATTTTCCTGCTTGCTCAAAAAGTGGGTGTTGTGCACACTAATATCCCTATCTACTTACTAATTAGTGTCCCATTCACCTTGAACTGCAGAGCTCCCAGCTGCCAGCTGCAGCTTGTGATGTCTTGAGTATGTGTTTGCTGAACTCTGGAGACATTTTCATCTGTTAAATATAGAAAAACTGAACGGCTTCCCAGGACAGGCAGTGCAGGGTGGAATCATATGCTTTGTCAAGGCCATGTCTACACTCCTGACTTCAGACTAATAGAGCTGCAAAGTTAGTGAAGCCGTGCAATACAGGCTGGCTCAGACCCAGGCTAATTTCCTAGACAAATATGCATGTGACAGAAATTAGCTGCTACATTGGGCATTAACTACTGCTTTCACTGGTTTGATGACCAAGAGTACACCATAAACACTATGCCAAAAATCTGCCAGTTAGACTTTGGTGTAGTTAATATCTTTGTTTCCATGTTTGTTATGCTATTAGTGTAAATAGTTCAGATGGCAGCAGTTTTTTTCACTACTAAGAGGCAATAAAGAACAAGCTCAATACTTCCAAGGAAATTAAATGCAAGGAAAATACCACTCACCATTTATACCAGATTTTAGAAGATCAAGATGAATATGTATTTTCCAGGCATTTACTCAGTATCCACTGAGGATCTGGAAAAGCCACCCTTTACTCCAACTTTCTAGAAGAAAAAAAATTGGAAGCCATGATCAGATTCTGTGCTAATGCACTACTGAAAGTATTAGGAGATTAAACACATACTTGATGACCTCGGAGGTCTTTTCCAACCCAATCGACTCCATGATTCTATGATTCTTTACAATTACACATATTGATAAGTGGTCAGCACATTTAGTCAAAATACTGCTTTGACTTCAGCTGCTCTAAAGAAAAAAAATTGTTATTTATTATTGGAAAGACTTGTAGGAGGCTAATTAGGTATCGTGATTGTTCACCCATGTGTGCAAGGTAACAAGAGAACAAGATGTTTCATATATTACTTCTTCTGCATCCTCCTTTGTATCTAGCTGTTGCTTTGGCTTTTTTTGAAGCGTGTAGCGTCTACAAAACAGGCCAGTCTCTCTCTGAAATGACTGTTTTGGTCTTCCCTATGAAAAAGGATTGGGATTATTTTGGATAACATCCTTTCAGAAATATTACTAAGTGTTAATGAGCTAATGTTATGAATGGTATTTTTAGAGAGTATTTTCATAAAGAAAATATTAAGTCTTTAGTTTATATTAATATACAGAATGTAAAATAAAAACAGAAGGTATGACATGATGTGTAATTAACTGAATTAGAAGACATGACACTGGGGGAAAAAAAAATTATATTTCCACAGTGATTTTGTTTCTCTTCCTGGGGTAGTGAGAGAAGAAGTGTCCAGCAAAATATTTTGATAAATTATTACAAGTGAAAAAAGTACAGAACCAAAGTAATATGGATTAATGGAGACATTGAAATAAGTATTTTATTACAGTTCCTAATGAAATATTTCTCAAACTAATTAAAATGATACGATCCTTACATTAACACCTGGGTTGACATGCTTTTTCTTATATTATTTATGTTTATATGAAATTCAACTAAGTAAATTTGTCTACAACAACAGGATTCTCATCCATGGATTACATTCGAGCCTTTTGTTTCCATGGTACCTTATTTCCACTTTCGGCTAATCTTAGAGAGCATTCTGAGGGGATTGATCCAACATCCATAGAAATGAATACATAGCACAAACACTGGAACATGTGAAAATCAATGCAAAGACTTTCATTAACTTCACAGTCTTTTGGTCTGAACTCATCACCCTTTAAAGACAACTATGAAGAATTGCAGTCAGGAACAGATTCTCAAATACCATGTTGACCATCTTTGTATGAAAAAGAAAAAACTGTTAAAGGCTGATGAGAACAGAATGTTACAAAACACCAGAAGCAACTTGTTGAGAGGTGCAAGTAAACTCCCAGTCTCGACATCCATCTGCACTGACAGAGACCAATGAGGCGGAGTGGGACAACAAGGATACCTGGTGGTAGAATGTGTCTTCTGTCCTCCTCAGTTAGTTTAAGTTACAAAAATGTCACAAAAATCTCTTTTTTCATGCTGTGTTCAAACATGTATTTTGTGCAGGTCACATTTTAAATAGTTACAAAAATATTTTTGATACATTAACTAAACAAAAATAATTCAAGAGCATATGTGCTCTTCTGCTTGTATAAATGGTTCCCATGAGTGAAATAAATCTAGGCTCAGAGGGAGTAAAAATCCCCATAACTAATCAACTGGAGGCATATTCAGACATGAATCAGGATATTTCCTTTCCATAGGAAAAAAACTTCAAATACTGTGAATCAAATACCAGAGAATCTTCCAGAGTTTGAGTTTATCACTAAGCTAAAACTATTAGTTTCTCTAAATTTTTTTTTCAGGGCCATAACTTTGAGTTCCTACTTCTAGAAGACTACTGACTGTCAGCCTTCACAACTCCTTCAGGAACAGAGCAAGATCCAAGTAGGAAAGATTTGGCAATAAGAGTGAAAACTGGAAACATTTCTCCAATAAGCTTTCCAAACTTTAACCTAAAAGGATCTAATGCATCTGTTTGAAACTACAGCGGAATGAATCAACCTTAGTGGAGAAAGCAGAAGTGAAATAGAAATGCAGGAAAAGTGCAACTTTCCTCATATCACCGCCTCCAAGAGCTGTGCTTGCGACATGGAAGCTATTTATGGTGCCCATCTGCAGTGGTTTGTGAGCAGACACATCCGTCACAGAAACAGGATCCAACCTGTGACTCCCAGAAGATTGTGAGCCTTATTGCTTGTTTGAACCCCTCAGTTGTATCGCATGGATACAAGCCTGCACCATTCATGGTTGCCATTCCAATCCCTTTCTTTTCTTCCAGATTTCAGTCATTCACGCATCTCAAACCCACTATGAACAATACCATAAAAATACAAAGTAATTATACTGGGGATCCTCTTGTCAAAAACAATACCACCAGAGGTAAAAATATCCTACAGGACACCACCTTAAGAGTTGTGTTGGATGGTCCTTATGGGTCCCTTGCAAATCAGAAGATTCTGTGAAGATTCTGTGGAAGCATAGGGAAATACCAACCTGTAAAGCTGACAATATACTCTACAGCAGACAATACTAAATCTACCTTTTTGTCCTCACGAGAAAATACACCTTCCCTAGTGCCAAAGTACATTCTCTCTTCTCCTTCCCACTCCTGTTTCTCTCGCCATCAGGAGCTTAGAAGCACATTTTGAAAGAGGACTCTCCCTCCTACCATTATTCTTCTGGCTTTTCAAACGCAGGGGCTACAAGGGTAAT
>JAOXXN010000082.1:24849269-24877664 GCA_026770055.1 Myrmophylax atrothorax | reverse complement strand
GCATCTCTTTTTATACCTTTTTTTTTTCCTTCAGGTGGTTGTGTGACTAAAGTCAATCTTTTGGGGGTATGATGCAGATGCCTGAGGTGGGGGGGGGGGTGGTTCCTTGAGTCTGCAAAGGCAGGGTGCGAAAAAGAAAGGCCATGTTAATTTAATAACATTCCATTCTCTGGTAACACCCACCACTTAGTTTGCCTTGCTTTTGTCTTCTGCAAGGAGCACCCCTCCAGGGAGCTGTGGCTTTTCCCTCAACCCATCAGGGCTTATTAGCCCATCACCCCACAGCACACTTTGCTGCACTTATGACTATTTTTTCCCAGATGGATTGTATTCATAAATTCACCTACTTGCACACCCTATTGTACAGTTACCCACACCTGAAGACATCCATTTTCATAGCCTGCACTACACACACTGCATATCCCCAAACTACCAAGCTAATAGAGAGCCTAATATAATTACCCCTCTCTTCAGGGCCAACTCCATGACTTAGATAGAGTTGAAACAAAACTAATTTAAAAAAAACCCACAACTATAGTAGACCTTCTCCTGCATCCCTTGGGATCCAGGTGAAGAGTAGAAAAGAAAACAGAACTGTTAATAGCTCAAAATGGCACATTTCTCTCATTTGTGCCATTGGGTGTAATAGTAAAAAAACCAAGACCAACCAACCAACAAAAATGAAAAGTAAATTTGCAATTAAAAGCAGTAGTTAAACCTTGAGGTAATTAATAATCTGGGTTTGCTTTGATTGCAGGGAGCATGTTCGTTCAGCACTGCCTCAAGTTTTCATCTGTTAAAGGTCACTGACTGACCATAATGACCAGGGTGGGGAAATGAGTTAGTGTGTTGGAAAACACTACTAGCAGCAGTAGTGCTTGGAAAGAGTTATCACAGCAGCACATTGGTAGGCAAGGAGAAGAGGGGAAGAGTTGATGCAAAAGTTGAAGTGTACCTGCTGCTTGCTTATTCTTAAAACTGGCTTTCGCTCAGTTGCCAGAAGCTTGAAGTCTGCATATCCTAGGAAAAGTGGTCTCCAGAACACACAGAGAAATCTGTATTCCAAATTAATTTTAAAATGATCCAGGACTGGAAAAATGCTTGCATTGGAAACAACTGAACCTTGAACTTTTACCTACCGTCACTGGTTTTATAGCTCAAGACTCTAGGTTAGATGAGGTCCTGCAGTGTGGAATGAGGAACAAATGTTTTCATTGTGGCCCTTTCATTTTTCCTTTTGAATATTTTCTTTATGCATGGAGAGAATTAATTTTACACAAGATAATTATGAATTGATACAAATTACTCCTCACAAATATGAATGATGACCTGTTTTCTGAACTGGAGGTTCTGAGAAATACAAGGGCATTCAATAGACATGGTGGTATTTTTAAGAAAGAGTATTTAGATTCAGAAATCTTGCATTTTACACTTACAAATGTGCTTCAAATGCATTTTGCATGTTCTTGGTGAAATTTATATGGCATGCCAGATTATTTGTCAGAGATTTGTTTCCAAGAGTGGCTTTCCCAGTGGAAGGGTCTTGTATTTCTGAGTGAGTGACAAAAAAGTCTCGTCACTAAATGGTGAATTTGCATAGTTGTAGCTATGCAACCTCTGAAAGGAAACAGATACAATAATATAGGCAAACTTTTAACTGCCCCTGAAGAAGGGATCACTTTGTTTACTTTTCATCTCTGAATCAGGTTGGCCTCTGGCCCTAAACACCATAGGAAAGCAGAAATTGTCTGATCTTCAAGGAACTTGGCAGTGATAGGATGTAGCTTTCAAGAATTGATTCACAAAGGTTTTGGTATGTTGCTTTGGGTTTTTTTCCTTCTCCTTCCATCTTTTTCCATAAAGGGAGGAAGATCATTTCCAGGCTAAATGTTCTCCCTTCAGAGAGATGGTCTTCAAAGACCTTCAGCTCCACTGAAGTGCCATGGAAATTGCAAAGGTTCAAACAAGTATAAAAATTGATAAAGCTGGACATAGCTTAGAAATCAACTGGAAGATTTGCTGAGAGCAAGAAAACGGCACAGAAGAGCAAAGAGAAAAAGAAATATAGAGAGAAGCAGGATGATTTTTTCTTGGCTGGAAAAAAACCCAAGATCATTTCAAACACATCTTAAAGTCTAAGGGATCTCTTCAGAGTTTCATACCTTTGCATTTTTTTCCACTTTTCATGTTAAATGAAAGGTCTACCTTTGATATTAATTGATCATTTTGTTTTCACTGGCACACTTTTGAAACAGATGGTTGCCCCAACATTTGTTCCTAAGCACTAGCTTTAAGATTTGAAATAACCAGTGATAGAAATTAATTGAATAATTGAATGCAGCCTGGTTCTGCCCGCCCCCTCTCTCCTCTACCAAAGCTGACTTTTAACAGGAGTTCAAAAAGTTCATGTCCACTCTGGCCTTCAGCCCACAACTTCCTTCTGCAGAATAGATTCACATCTCCCCATTTTTTCTCTCAAGAATTTGAGCAGGAGGACATTTTTGAGTCATAACTGGCTATTGATAGAAAATCATGTTTTTTGGGGAAAGGTTATTTCCGTGGTAGTGCCCAGTTTTTATGGGGAATTTTATTACTTAAACAGTAAGCACATATAATTACTTTCATATACTTGAAAAGCAAGGCTACTCCACTTCTTCCTGAAAATGGGAAACATACTTCCTTCTGGGCGTAGTGCTGGCATGAATCATGGGAATTATGCTTCAATTCAATAGATCTCTGTCCTGCTTTATAGGCCAGCTTATAAAGTCAGGCCACCTTCTAGAAATCCTTCTTTTAACCTAAACAGAGATTAAAACATTGAAAAAATAGACACCTACAAAGAAAGTAAAGGAAATTAAAGCCTTAAAGGGGCTTAATATTAAAAAAAAATCACTCTAGGATGAGGCTTTATCTTAAATAAACAGAAACATAAAATGTATGGATCAGTAGCTAATCCTTCTCAACAGCTTCTATCCAGCGTCTTAATTATGGCATAAGGTTGCATTATACATGGGCATACAAAATGCTCCCAATTCCCCTCCATGCAGCATCTGCCACATTACATTATCCTGCTTCCTGTCATATTGCCTGCAAAAGGCCTTGGCCTGCATTTGTGAAATCACCCCTGTGCTGAACATTAGCTGATCAAGCATCTAAGAGGATTTGCTATTTCTCACAATAGTGCTGCAGTCCATACAGTGCCCCAGTGCTGGATCAGATCCCTGTGGGACACGGACCCACTGGAGTCACCACATTTTTCCCATGACCTCATAAAGCACAATCCACTCTGCTGCAAAGGGACCACTGCAGATGGTTTCAGAGCATGTAGAATTCAATCCACGGAAATAGAGGAGTACTTCTTGTGGTAAGCAGATCTGCAGAGTTCTGAACATTGAGCTTACCTCTAAATTGCCCGCTTGGAAATGAGACACTTATCATAGACAGCTGACAGCTAAATCCTTGTCATTTATTTATTTTGGGAAGAGCTAACCATATCAAAGAAAATATCCCTAGGTCTGTTACTTGGTTTACCAGATTAAAGCTCTCCTGACTACATCTGTGTGGTTTCAGAGATATTGCAAGATTCACCTTTAAACAGAACAAAAATCAAGACTGAATTCTGGAATAGCTGTCTTGCTGCTATAACACAGCTCAATAACCTTAAAAAGGTAAAATAATAATGTGAGTGAAAGAGATAGTTCATAAGCTACAATGTTCCATATACCTATTGGCTTTTATTATTGTTATTACTACTATTTTAAAATCTCTAAGAATAAACCTGGAAATTATATTTATGTAAGAGATTTGCCTGATTCCAAACACACATATAATGTAGGCATATCTCTGAAAATGAGCAAAAAACCACAAAGGACATTTGCAAACAATATGAAAAGACTAAGGAAAAAAAGTAAAAAATTAAAACTGGCAGTGAAAAAATATATACTTGTTAGAATGAACAGACTTGTGCAGAGATCTGCAGTTTCAAGGCACAAAAATATTGAAGAAGTTTCATATAAAATCATACTTTTAAATTATTTGGTGTTACATACACGAACAAACACACACACACACACACACACACATTTGGGTTACACAAGGACAAATTCTCTGACTTCAACAGCTATATTTTAGCTGTTGATTCTCTAGGATTCCCCTTTCAGAATTATAATTTACACATATGAAAACTTTGGTTAAGTGTAGTGTTTGAGGACTTCATCAGTATTTGTGGAAAACCAAAAATCTATCCAAAGATCATGCCAATGGCTTTTGAGGACTGATAAAGTTGTTTGAGAAATCAAGGTACAGAGGTAGTTATTGATTATCTGTGAACCTAATCTAAATGCACTAAGTCCTAAATATACCATTCCCCTTTCTCTAAGTCAGATCACAACATTTGCTTTTCACCACCGTTAACCAACCTAACATTCATATTCCTTCAGTAATTATTTATTTACTTTTACTAATTGCATGTTCCCTCCTTATATAATCAAAATCTGTTTAGAGCTGCAGCAACAAGGGCTTTGGAAAGGGAAAGAATCACAGACTAAAGTTGGGAAATACCGTAATTTCTTGCCAGCCCTTGGCATTCAAACTTCATCGTATCTCCAAAAGCTCATTATAATAGAAATTGTACTTGATTGGCCGAGTGTCCAGTCAGACAGAGTCAACATGCATGAGGAAAACCATGGAATTTTCAAAACTGATCATCAAGCAGCACCAGCAATCGGATTTACAAACTAGACACTTGCTGCATAAGACATACAAAAGATTGATGCTGTTGAAGAAGAGCTGTAATTAACTAAATTAGTGAAATGAGGAAGCCACACCTGCTCCACATGACTGACTCACTCCTCTGGCTCTGTCTCCAGCTTGAAAAGGTGGATTTAGCAATTAATGGGTTTAACATGGGACGAGCACGGTATGTTATGTGCATCTAAAATGCTCCTTCGAAGTGTTGTGAGAAGCACAGCATGGTTGAGAGATCACAGCTGTTAATTATTTCCCTGCCTTGGAAGAAGAGAGCCACACATCCCTGGAGGGAGTCCTTGCATTACAACAAACCACTTTTCTACAGGGAGGGCAGCTGTACAAGCAGAAGCTGGTTAGCATATCAGGATGATCAGAGCCACTTCTCCCTTTGAAAGTAGTCAGTTCTTGCAAGGCATTATGGTACAAATCCTCTTTCTACCACCTGGTAAAAGTGTTTTCAAATATCCAAACCTATGGATGCAGCGTGCAGTCTTTGATAGAGGATGGGTCAGGTGCCAGGTCACCTTAGCCATAGGAAGACACTAAGGCTGTCAGAAAAATCCTTTGCTTTGCTGTGTTCTGCTCACCTCTGGAAAGGCAGAAAAGTTGTCCCTCTAACAGGAAGATTTAGGGAAGGTAGGAGACTGTATAGTAGCAAACACAGGTTCTTTAAGATCTTTACTGCCTCAGGTCTGCACATTCCCACTCCATTTTCTGGAGTAGTGCCTCTGAGGCCGTAGATACCACACTTCTCTGACTCCTGTAGCACTTCCCCAGTAGGAAGAAGTCCTTGGGGCACCTCTTCACCTCAGGACCTAGTAAGTTTTGGTGGCAAGACACATGTGCTGGTTTAAAGGTAAACTGGCAGGAGAAGTGAACCCAACATGAAAGAGATTATAAATCAGAGTTACAATTTAATAAAAATATTACAATGAATGCAATGATACAAAAAGAAATCAGTTTTACCCCACAAAACTCAAAAGTATAACCCAGCACCCTGGGGTACGAAGAGAATGGTGTTGGCTAGTCCCTGTGCTGAGACCGCCCCAGTGGTTCCTCTGAGGCCAAAGTAAAAGGAGGGGGAAAACCTGTTGGTGCAGATGACAGTCGCAGTCTGCTCAAGAGTGGTGGTCGCAGTTCTGTTGAGGTTCTGGTCCGCCTCTGGATCCAGAGAGTAGCCCCAGAAGTCCCCAAACCTCAAGATTATATACCCTCAGGTCCAGGTGGGAAAGCCCGGCACCTCCCCCAGGGCAGGGAGTTCCACAATGGGTGATCTAACTCTGTGAGTGATGGGGTATTTTTGAAATCATTGATGGCCCATTAGCAGACACACCCCCTCAGGCTGGATGTGGAGGTGCTAATGAGTTCCTGGAGGGAAGTTATCACAGCTCCTATCTCACAGGCTTCTTTAACACTCAGCTTACATCCTGAGGGGCCAGGTGTGCCCTGGGCAGCTGCTGCAAATGGTCTATTGTTAAGAGTTCATGAGAAATTACATAGAGGATTTAGAATACACAGCTTTGGTCACACCCACACAGTGATAAACTGGTCCCGGCTTGCTGAATTGGACAATGTACATGCACAAAACCCTGTAAGACTGGTGACAAGGAAACAGGTTCTCCAGCAATATTATCCAGTTCCATGCAGATGGAAATACCACCTAGTGTCACAGATGGAAAATAAGAACAATATTCTCATCATTTCTTAGAATAATGCAGCCAACACTCAGACTTTAAGCTGAGTAGTGAAAGGAAGGCTAAATCACGAAGTAAAAGGCAGTGAGGCGAGAACACCCATCCTGACAGTGGGTTGACTTCAGTAACAGTTTTTGGTTTCTCTGAAATACATACCATGTTTATAAGTTTCACGAGTCTGATTGCAATTAAATGACAATAAACTCTAAATCACTAAAGCTCATGGAGGAATGTGATTCCATGTAAACAGAACACAATTTTCTTTTTGTATCTCTCTGATATCTTATTTGGCAGAGCCAAACAGGATAAATCTGTCTATAACAAAGACCAGAGCAGAACTACACTAAGAAAGAAATATTGACTTTAAAAGAATAATGTTTCTTTCTACCCTCAGTACATCAGAAAGTTACCAATCTTCTGCAAATCAAGTTTACTTGAGAATAAGAGTTGTTTAACAAAGATGGAGACAAATACAAGTATATAGAAACATACTGACAGCAAAGAGAGATGCTTTTTAGCATTGTGGTAACCTACAACCAAGCCTGGGCTCTGCATCAATACGTAAAAATAGATTGAATCTGCCAGTAAAAGGTAAAAATAAGAGACAAAGAAGGAGAAAAAGGGAGAGAGGAGGGAAAGCACAGAGAGAGACTAAGTAGTCCAGAGTTTCTTGATGAACTGATATTTTCCTCTGCAAGAGAAGCAAAATCTCTGTGTTTAGATAAAAAAAAAAAGTCTGTTTCTGCTTCCGGGTTGTATAAGGTGTTATGCTACCTGTTTTTTATCAGGTCAGTGCACATTTTTCATTTACCATCTCATCCACATAAATCAGCACCTTGGATGGATGGATGGAAATTACTCCTGTAAAGGTTAATAACCATTCAATTGCTGGGTTAAGTTTGCTAATGTGCAGTACCTAACCTTTCTATTCCCTACCATCATTGTCCTTCAGTTTATAAAGTTCTTCTTCCCCCATGCTTAATCCTCTCCAATACATTTATTTAAAGTAATCCTATCTTCTCTCAGCCTTCAATTTGCAGCCTTCAGTTGCTAAGACAGCTAAGCTCTTTTCATCTTCTCCTGAAAACATGTGCTCCATTCTTTGGTAGTCTTTCTTTGCCCTTCTCCCCATTTCAGCTTCTTGAACTGAAGTGACAAAACCACAGAGTACGTTCATATAGCCTTAGACAACAGCTAATTATCTTACATGTGCTATAATCTCTCCCCAGTACACTGCTGGAGTTGCATGTCTTCACATCAGCTGCATGGCAGTGGGTTCAAGTTCATCCAAAGACTTCCTCCCTTCAAAATTGAGGTCTTTCTCAGCTGCTTCCAGAGGATGCATTCTCCAATTATAGTAAGAACTTCTGCATTAATCTGTAATGAATGACTTCACATTATTGAGATTAAACTGCTAGTGGGCCATGTTCTCATCTGAAATGCAGAGTGAATCTTCACTCATTTCATTAGCTAAAACAAAGTGACCTCAGATTTCCAGCCACATAACAGATCCATCTTTAGGCAGCCTCCTGGATGAGCTATCTACAGCTACTCTGAAGGCCATTAAAAAGTTGTGTTTATAACACATTGTGTTGTGCATAATGTTCTACAAAGAGAGGGTGCTTTTGCCATGACATATGGTGTACAGTGTAAATGAACTCTGGTGTAACAAATTAAAAAGCTTTTACAGCAACCTCTAAATACTATTTATGGCTCCCCAGAGATACCTAGGCTGGCCACCAGTCAAATAATTACAGTCTCTACACCAAGTGCCAGAGTGCACTTTGTTGACTAACTGCTTCTACAGTGAGGTGTGCAATCTATTTCCATGAGCTTCACTAGCCATAAAACACCACCCTTTTGACTGCAAAATTGCAAAAGCACAATGTGTTACCAGGTGTCATTCAAAGAATGGAGATGGTAATAAGGAGGCCATTTTTAAAATCTCCCTGACCGTTAACACTTGCAGCTTTTGTGACAGCAAAAGGAATTCATTGTGGTGTAAGGCCACTCTAAAGCTTGCTGAAGTCTCTCATGGGCACAACAGTCCTCTTCTGTCGTGCATGGTGGAAAAACTGGTGAGTAGCAATGACTAAAATAGGGCAACTGAAAATGTTTCCCATGAATGAAGGGGTCCAGTTCTGTGGGGATGGAGAACCTGCCAGAAAACACCCCATTTCCTGAAACCTGCTTTTGTGTTTGAGAGAAAATTATACTCTTTTGTGTTAAGAAAACACTACTGGAAACAAAAGGAAACCAACAAAACCAACATAAATGATCATCAACTTTCGTCGGTTTTATAGAGTCAAAGAACGGTTTGGGTTGGAAGGCACCTTAAAGAGCATCTAGTTTCCAACCATCCTGTCATGAGAAGGGACACCTTTGTCTAGACCAGGGTACTGGTCCCATCCAGTCTGGCCTGGAACACTTCCAGGGATGGGGCATCAACAGTTTTACTGGACATGTTCCAGTGCCTCACCACCCTCATAATAAAAAATTTCTCCCTAATCCCTAACATCTAAACTAAACCTACTTTTCTTCAGCTTGAAGCCACTGCTGCTTGTCCTATTACTATATGGCTTTGCCTAAAGTCTCTCTCCAGCTTTATAGGAAGTTTCCTTCAAGTACTGTGAGACCAGGTTTCCCTGGAGCCTTCTCTTCTCTAGGCTGAACAACCCCAACTCTCTGCCTTTACTAATAGGAGAGTTGTTCCATTCCTCTAATCATCTTCATGGTCTTGCTCTGGACT
Source organism: Myrmophylax atrothorax (assembly GCA_026770055.1). Classification (NCBI taxonomy): domain Eukaryota; kingdom Metazoa; phylum Chordata; class Aves; order Passeriformes; family Thamnophilidae; genus Myrmophylax; species Myrmophylax atrothorax. The sequence goes on along the minus strand of JAOXXN010000082.1, from coordinate 24,868,472 downwards.
TTCTCCAACAGACCTAAGTCCTTCCTGTGCTGGGGGCTCAAGAGGTGATTCTGGGAATTAAAAAAAATATAAAAATCTGAACATGAGCTCTTTTCATTATTTAAAGAAATGTATCTATTAAATCATCTAAGGGTTGGGCTGCTCATGTGTGTGTTGTTTTGTTTCAAATCATTGCAGTAGGGTACCTGATAAAGCCTCTCTGTTTGTCCCACCTGAGTACAACAAAGATAAGGTGAGAAGTAGATGTTCCCAAGCTCTGAAAATATTCTATTTATCACATGAAAATTGCTACTTGTTTTTCTGGTCTATTTAAATAGTTATAATAGTACTGCTATATATCTCCATGTGGATTCCAAAATGGACAGCAAGCAAAAGCATGGCCCCATTATTGGGGATCGTGGCTTGTTTTGAGGCACGCATCCCAGAATGACGGCTGCATTGCTTTATAACTGAACTATCCCCCTTGAGCTGTATGTAAGCCAGGCTTAAATCTATGCTACAGCTTTCCACAGTCAAAGGTTTATTGTCAAATGAGCCGTACTGGTTTGTGACAAAATTGCTATGACATTATGACTTTACTTTAATAGGCACTGGCAATACATTCATCAATCATGGATACTATATTTAAGCTGGAAAGCACTTGTCTGGCTTAGAGCAGAGAAACAGCATTAAATACCTTCATAGCAAGTGAGAGTTTGTAGTCATCTGGTGTACAGAAGTTTCAAAAACAGTCATTTACTGGTAAAAACTATTGAGTGGATGCATGCAGAATTTAAAGCAAGTAAGATGAATGGCAAAGAACAGGAGGTTCTGGACTTTTTCTGCATTCTGTATTTACTAACCACTTTATGACATCGTGGAAAAGAAACAACTGTTCCCAGGATGTAAAGTGTTAGGCAGTAATTTAGGAAATGCTCTTTTCTTGGCTATTTATACCCCTCTTCTCTGACATTATAGTCCCAGACATCCTTTGTATAAAAGAAAAACAAATTTAAAAATTCTGAAATTATACTATCAGAAAGTAATATTTTTCTAGCAGATCTGAAAATTCACTCTAGATCCCTGGCTCAAAGGGAACTCAAAAAGAGAATGCAATAGTTTCACACTATTATTTGTGACTGGCAGGTTTCTATCAAAACCAATTGAAGCTCCAGGCCAATATTGAAGTGTAATTGAGGCCATGCCTATCATTGAGAACAAAATACTGTTTACAAAGGGGAAAGGTTCCCACAAATCACAGTCCAGACACACTAGATCTTCTAAGTGTCTAGACAAATAGGACCATCCCCATGCCAATGTTCATAAACCTTCACACATTCCAGTAAACACTTGGGAACTCCATCTCTCAGTCAATCATTTTTAGCCGCTAATGAGAATGCTTTTAACTGTTGGTATTTGATTGTTTAACACCAATTCCCTTAACTCAATGTCCCTTTGCCAAGCAAAGAGCTTCAGTCTGGCTGCTGTGCATGGTGTAAATCTACATTTCCCATTATGAGTGACTGCATTTATATTTGAAGACTGAAGGATTAAAAAAGCTAAAGGAGAAAATATTCTTGGTAGCTGACTTGAACAAAGAAGTGTTAGCCTTCACAAGTAGATACTGAGTTGAAAATAAAGCAATTAGAGAGTAACTAAGTTTTTTTATAACACAAGTTTAACAGAATGAAGTCTATGCCATTTCAGACATTAACAACATTTTTGCATTTGCCAAGCAACAATAAAAAATCCAGCAGACTTTAATTTCTCTAATTTGTTGCTAATGACAGTGAATCTGTCTCTAAATATAAGTGTTCTCGTACCAAGGAAATTACAATTGTGTATTCAGATAGTTTCATAAACTAGTATTTGTACAATGAATCTCTTATATATATCCTCTATCTAAAAATGAGGAGGCTATGTTTTTAGATATAATTAGATAATAATGTAACATTTAAATAACTTCTCAATTGCTTATTTGGGTTCAAACATGCTGATTTTAAATCTGATTAAGCAACTATGATCAAATTTTCTGTTATTTTGACCAGTCTATTAGCCATCTAATTTGGTTCCTGAGGGTAGCAGATAAAAAATAACAACTAAAGCTATTTCAGCTCCACAGATGAGATACAGCAGCAGATTACCAATTATGCTCAGAAGATGAATTACCAGGAGATTTCATCTTCCTTAAATAAATACTAATTTAAGTCAAATAGGTCTGAAAATCACTGCATGCTGAGAAGTAGTTGTATTGCTGCCTTTAACAGAAAATTATCAGTGGACTAAAAGATCTGTGAAGAGATGAGAACATTTTATGTTTTCATTGGGTTAGGGCACAGCTGCTTCAAGTGTAGTAAGCAAAGAAAATCTGGAGCAGGAATCCAAAAGCTGCTGCACTGCCACTGAGAACAGGACTTTATTTAACATTCACATCCATTTCTGTCAGTCTTGATTAACAGGCTTCAAAATTTCCAAAAACCATGGACATAACAATAGAATGATAATGCATTTAAAATTTCATTTTCTCAGTATCCAAAAAAGTCTATTCGTAGAGAGAGTAATTGTAGCCCATTGAATTGCAGGACTATTTATATTGTTAATTGCACTTTTTATAGGTTAAATACAGTTGCTTTGGTTTTAGTTTTATGATTTAAATGCAATTATGTAATAGATTAATTATAAGAAACATATAATTACTGTGTAGGCTGGAAAGCTGGATTAGCATTGCAACATAAATGAAAGCGCCTTTACTGCTCCTGGTATTAACACTGAGTGAACACTTAAGTTTCCGACGAATTTTTACTTGTTCCTTTGGTCATTATCTGAACGATTTGTAGACTTTTTCTTCACTATGGAAAATGAGGATTTCATGTCACAAAAGCTCTAAATGGCCAGGTAATGGGAAGATATTTGCAGCAGGCTCACAACATAGATCCAGCTTGTGAAATAAGCCCAGCCTGTATTGATATCATACCTGCTCTCCACTGTGCAGATCACTGTTCTAAGATTTTCTTCACAAGACCCATGTATGCTTGGATATCTCCCGTTCAACCTTAGGGATTCAAGTCTGGTAAAATTTGATGGCTACTGTCCTCGAGGTGGACTGGAAATTGCTGTTGGTCTCTGCTGGCATCCTGGTTCAATATTGTCCCCAAGGTGGAGCAGTCACTTCCCCAAAACACCTTTCTTCTCTAAACCAAAATGCTCATAAAGACACAGCCTGAAGGTCACCAGTTCCTACACCACTGAGCCTTGTTCTTCAGGGTTACAGCCCGTTAAACCTGAATCACTGGTTATTTAAGTGAATACCACCGGGCTGTGAATAGTCGTAGCTAAAATAACACATATGATCAATTACCTGTTCCCCAGTAAGGGATTAATTAAATTGATACCTCCCACTTGTTTCAGGACTGCCCATTGACTTTGACAAAATGAAACTGGATGTAACAAGATCACTTCAGCTCCTGTCACACAGCTAAATTTAATCAAGGCAACCAGACTATCTTATTCATTTATCACAAAAATAAAGATGAGGTCCCTTGAATATAAAATGACTGAAATTGCTTGATTCAGATAGAAGCAAACATCAGGCATCTCTAGCCCACTGGCAAAAAAAACCAAAACAAAACAAAACAAAAAAACCCCAAAGCTGAAAAAACCCCCAAAACAAAACAAAAAACCAAACAAAAAAAACCCCTAAAAATAAAACCAGGAAAAAATAAAATCCAGCAACAGAACAGTAGCCTGTTGAGTTTTGTTTGTAGATAAATAGAAGAGGTATAATAAATGTGAATTGTGACAAAAAGGGATTATGTGAGAACAAATAAAGTATCATTAGTTCTGCAAAATGTTTTACAGCTGTCTTTTCTCCCTGGCTACCAGCAGCTAATTGAGTTTTGGCAACCGCACCTCTTGGGTTTTCTAATCTCAATAGCCTAGGACAGTTAAATATACTGGTTTTGTGAGAAAACATGTTTTGCATTTTTTAGACTTTGCAGGAGGAGGGGGTAGGCTGATGTGTCATATCTGGAAATAAATAGGAACAGTCAAAACTTGAAACCATCTTAACACATATTTTGGGAAAACAGTGGTTGCTGCAAATATTTGCAATTCAAATCTTTTCCTCTCTTCTTATGAAAAGTCCTTCCAGCACTTTTCGAAGGATTAGTAATATATTAAAAGAGAGACTTTTTCTACTGGGGTAAACTATCTTTTAAATATTTCTGACTCAACCATAAATCCATTTACCTTTCACAGGCTGTTTTGCAGTTCTTTTTGTGGTGCTCATTAATTAATAAACAAAATGTACTGCATTTAAGACAGCCTGTTTTTCACTCAGTCTTATTGCCTTTTATTACTGCTCTGACACTCCACCAACTTACCAAGGGTAGGTCTGTGAAAAATAGTACAAAAAAAAAATCAGAAAAGCCAAAATGTTTAGGAGAAGTTAATGAAACTCTCCAGGTAGCCTGAATTCTGACAGTCTAGAGATGTCGGTTTGCTCTTGTCCCACACTGGAACACTTGTCTTTCAAACACTCCTCCAAGTGTTTCCGTGAGAGTTATTTATGTTGGAAGATCTAAAACAAGACAAGAGAGAGGTAATGTATGCAGCTCTCCTTTTACCCAGCAAGGAATTGCTGGAGATGTAGAGGGGAAAGCAGGAAAGCCAAGTACTGTGTCATTTGAACGTGATGTTTGGCAGCTCTCTTGGTCTCTGAGGGACGGACTCTGGCCTGCCAATAATGCATCTTCCCAATATGCTGAAGTTATTTTGAATAGCAAAGGGAGTAAGCAAGGACTGAATGACATGTCTAAGCCCTAGCTCACCTGAGCAGCCAGAAGCAAAGCTACAATGTGATTTTAGTTTTACAGTCAGAACCATGGGCAGATGTGGAGACTAACACCTTAGAAAGAAACACAATTGACTCCTTTTGTATTGATAAGCAAGATTTTGCTAAGCTTCAAAACTAACCTCCTGAAAAAAATTCATTCCAAAAGATTAGACTAGAAACAAAATTAAAAGCAACTTGAACAGGGGTCAGGTATAGGAATAGAGAGAGGATCATTGATACATTGTTTTCTGAGCAAAGCTGGATCCAAGTATTTCCAGGGGAGGTAGGAAGCATTCAGTCATGTTACCTCTGCTCATCACCTTCTGACCACTTTGAACTGGCAGAGGCTTGCTTTCACCCTTGAGCAAAACAAGAGTTGAAGTGGGATGCTGAGAGCCTTGGTACACTACCTCTCTGTATTTGCCTTAAACAAGCAGGATACAGTTCCAGGGCAAACAAACACACCAGACACAGTATAAAGAGAAGGAGACAAGATTTGCCCTACCCCTGCTGTTCTCTTTCCTTGTCACAAAGGAAAGAAGTGGGGCAGAAGAGGAACTAACACCTCTTTTCCACATGCACTGGAAGATAGCTTCATACAGTTCTACAGACTGTCCTGGACCACTTTCTAATATCATGTTTACTGTCTCTTTCTGCTTCAAAGAACAATCATCACCACTTCGAAAGTATGGGAAAAAAGTCTTTCCTGTGCCAGAGGACCAAAATAGGAGTGACATTTACAAATGTGTCACAAGGATCATCTCATTTTATGAGTTCTTCCCTCAAAATATATAGTGAAAATACAAATATATTATTACTTATACAGCATGCCTTTGTCCCCTCTGAAAACCATTTAAAAAAAAAAAAAGAAAAATAAAAAAGGATACAGCTTACTGGCCAAGTTATATCCAGTAGCCCTATCTCAGTCCTAAAAAGACTTCCCAAAATCCTGTCTCTATTAATTTAAGGTATGTTCACTGATATCACAATATTAATTTTTCCCAGCTGTAAGTGCAATAGATCTGTAAACAAAGCAAAGAAAGATAGTTTGTGAGAAACTTGAACAGCCTGTCTAAGATTTGGTCAGTCAAGTCAGAATTAGGTGCTGCTTTATAAATTATCCAAGGAGTTAGATCTTCATTACCCCAGAATGAAAAGTTTCACTGTTAATGGCAAAAAAAAAAAAGGTGTTGAAAAAGACCACTATTGCAGCCAGGGTTGCTTCTGCAGCTTTTTAGTGTGTTCTCTGTATGTGATTTTTCACTTCAGGCACATGAAGCATATAGGTACAGTGAGTGCATAGTGCTTTCCAGGTACACCAGCAAGCGGGGGAAAGGCATTTAGTAGAAACAACAGTTTAGCTTGTGGAATGGGTTCTTTCACTCTTTGCTGAATATGAAAGGTTGCTTTTAATACCTGCTGCCCTTTTCTGAGCAGACCAACAGACCTCCTCTAGGCTGATAATGACTTTGACACTCTATTCATAGTTTATTGCTTCTCCGACTTTCAAGATAGAAAGTCCTATTTTCAGCAATTTCAGAAACAGTGATCAGAGACTACAGCAGTGAGGAATGACCCAATTACTCAGACCTGTTAGTGAACACATGCTAAGCAAATGTGTCTAGTTACAACCAAAAACCAAACAAACAAAAAGCCAAACCAAACCAAACAAACAAAAGCCCCAAAACCAACCTTCAGTTTCAATGAAAACTAGAGAAATTATATTACTTTCCTTGAGAATTTCCTCTTTATTCAATATAAACATATATCAATTAATGATGATGGGAATTATATGCACATAAAGTGGAAGAACAGAACAATAAATATTTTACCACCGATTCACTGTACTTTTTCCAGAGCAAATATAATACAATATAAATATATATACACTTTGCAATTCATTTTGTGTAACAAGACAAGCTACTTATTGCTTTTTCATTGACTAAAATTGCAGCTGAGTTTAAAAAGACAGAAATTGTTCTGCTAACTAGAATATTATCAAGGGGCTGTATTTTTCTTTTAAATGCCCTGAAAACATCTTTCTGCTACATTTCATGACCAAACCAGCTGACCACAACAGTACCTTTGGTAACAATGTGCTAGCTCCTGTAGCAGCAGGAAACCAAAAAACACCAAAAAGACAAACCAAAATTCTATAATCTCACAATAAGTGATATCCAAGTCATACAAATCTAAAGTTTCCTACTCACTCTGAAATGACAGCAACAGTTCTGAGGAAGGAAAAACAGTCCTTGGCACAACACAGGAGTTTTCTAGCAGCCACAGTCTAACTCAGAGGTCTGTGGAGAATTGGTTGAAAGATCAAACAGTATTTTGCAGAAATTTCCCAGTGCATTTATTCTCTTTCAAATCCTTTTTTCTTGAGGAGACATCAACATGATTTATTCTCAAAAAGGTGATTTGGATGCTAGAGAGTTCTGCAAACTGTCACTTTTTTATTATTTGACTTGGTGATGAACTGAGCTGAAATCCACCATGACTAAGGAGAATACAAGTCTCTGCACCACTCCAGGAAAAGAGCAAGGAATGAATTGTCAAACTGATTCCCTAAATGCATCCAGTCTTGTAATTCTGAAATTATTACCTGGTCCTGAAACAGCCTTCTGACCCTTGCCCACCTAGCTGGCTCCTGGGACTGCAGCTCTTGCTCTTTCTCTTCCCTTGTCTCAAGGGGTATCCAATGCAAAGTGTACCATCTCCTTTATATCCAAAATCACAGTCAAAGTAGAAAGAAGTCGTCCATCACTCAGCAACAGATATAATGAAACTATCCCTTCCTTTAGTGTGTCTGTGTCATCTGTGCAATCCAAATAAATAAGAACCAGAGAGTGAACATTACTCTGGACGGGGGTGAGTGGAACTGTTAGCTAAAAATGTATCTGCATGAAGAGACGTACTGTGTTTTGAAAGAGTGAGCTCTGTGGAAGAAAAACATTTTCCTAAAATTGATTCACTCAGTTCATACAGCATTTTTCCATAATCAAGACTGAACACTATACAGTGGTTCAGACTAATTGGTTTTGCAGCTGAGCCCCGCTGTACCCAACTCAGTGATATTTGCTCCACTACACAACACTGATACTAGGAGAAAATTCTACCTGCAACATCATTTCTGAGTGACATACAGAGTCACTTCCAGATGGACTGCAGCCTTTGGCCTATCTATTTTCCAGCAATCATTTGGAAGAGCTTTTATCAAGTATTAATTACTTGTTTAATTCCTAGACCTTAGGCAAGAAGTCCTAGAGTACAGAAACAAAGTAAAAGAACCACAGACTTCACAAATCAAGAACAAATTCAGTTTATTCTCTGATGAAAGGCACTCAAAGGCAGCAGCAGCTACTCAGAACAGGAGAAAAAGACAGTGAGTTATTTCCTAAGGACACCAGCTCTGTATTGCTCTACTGCAGCTGGAGTCAAACAATTATATTCGTCTAGAATTAGTCTCCATCATACCTAAAGGGATTCCCAGAGAAATTAGTAGCATATGCAAGTCTAAAAAGTTAATACATGTCAAAGACATGAAAGATGACTTGAAGGCAGAAATGAAGATTGCTGCAAAGATCTTGGAGCTATGAGTTGAATTTTACCATCTCTGGTGAATGTCTGAAAAACAAGGGAAACGGAGAGAGGAGAGGGTTTCTGCTCCCAGTTCCATGGCAAGAGCAGTAAGGTCACACTCAGCAAGATGAAAAAACAGGAAAACAATTCAGAAATTCTTGCCAACAACGGAAGTGGGGCTAGCTCACTCTGAGACTGTAGAGGAAAAAAAGGAGAAAAAAAAAGAAAAAGGAAAAATATCATTCTTTAGAAAAGAGAAGCAATTAAGTCCTAACATGGTTCCCTACACTGCTCTTTGCATCAAATCCCTTAGAAGACGACATTTTTATTTGCTGTGCTAAACAAGGCAATGAAAACACATTGTCAGTGGGGGTCAAAAATTCTGGAAAGTGTAAAATGTTTCTAAAGCATGTGTAATTTTCAGCCTTTGGAAAGGAAACACTATTTTTACATAAAAAGACCTTATTTCCCTAGAAAATCATCTGGTTTTCCTCTACTTCCTTAGCATTTTTCTTTTTGAAAAGAAATAAGAAAAAAGGAGAAAAATATAGTTTGAAAATGTGTTTCTACACCAACCAATCCCACCCCAGTACGGAAAAAGACATCAGAGTACTTTACAAGGGGATAACATCATTAGTTTTCTTTAGCCAGTATTCTCTCACATCATATGCCACTTTATACTTACATTGGTCAACTGTCACAGAAGCTGAAATTGATTTTGATTTTTGCAGTGAATTTTGGATGTCAGAATTAAAACACACTTTTGCAGTGAAGGAGATGAGTCGCTGACATCTCAGTGAAAAAAATACACAGTGGATTTCAATAAGAATAGGAATGATCTTTGGTAAAGGTTTCCAGATGCGTACAAATTTGAGATTATTACACATAAAAAAGCACAAGTAACAGCATAAACTCAAACTGAGCCAGTGACCCAACAAGAAGTTATTTTCCCAGTTAAATGTGACTGTAAACCACTGGGATAGGAAAATCCAGAAAAGCTTAGTTTGACACTTAGATGTTAGAAAATAAAAATTAAATCCATCACAAAGTCCCAGACAGTTCAAGGGAATGATGCTCTCCTTCAGAGCCACCCCCAGGTAGAAAAAATTCAGATACCTTCTCTTTATCCTGTAGAAAACATGCAATCTGTCTCTAACAACTGATACCGCTCCATTGCAGAATACATAAACTTGTAGGTGGTGGCAACTCTCATGATTTTTTTTGTCTGCTAGGAATCTAAACAGAAAATTTTGTATTAGGTATGTTTGTGGGCAGAGGGGAGAACAACTGAGATTTAAGAGTATAATATTGTATAAGGAAATGCAGCAGAAGCTATTCATTATAAGGCACTCTTGAAAAAGCAAGAACACTTAAATGTTATGAACTGGCAAAAAAAAAAAAAATCCCCCAAAACACATCATTACCTTGCAAAAGAGTTTGTAACTTTCCTTCACTGTTGAGTGTAAACTACCACCCACCCACACCTGAGAGCTTGGAGTGATGAAAGAAACTCCCACAAAGGGCTAATACACAAGGGCAGGAACACACCATTGCTCTAGAACACGTTTAACCTTTAGGAAACAATGAGTGTAAATGGGAAAATGGGTTTAATGCTGCAGTTTGTAATGTACAGCAAACCCTCAGAGACCTCTATGGTCTGAAGAAGGAAGCCATGGCAAAATGAAGGATGCTCCTGATCTCTTTGAGCCAGCCTGAGCTCCAGCTAATGCAAATGCTGGCTTTCCTTCCCACAGCTCCTTAGTCTGCAGAGCTCATCAGAGCCCCATCCTGTCTGACACAGGGAGCTGAAACATCGCCACAGCCACATCACTTGATATCACACACAGGAAAACATGCCATCAAAGGCAACTAAACTGACATTTCAAGCATGATCAGAAACATCTACTTATCAGCAGAATAAGAATACTGCTGCAAAATAATGGACTCCTGCTGTTACTTAAATGCTGAAGTCTTTATATTCAAAATAAAAAGCATTGAGTCCATAAAACAGCTTCTATTCCCAGAACTTTGTGGGGGTTTATGCTTGACAAACACTATGGAATTCACCATGTAACAAGTTATGCCTTTATATGGACTTGACCCTGAGTTAGAAGTGAGGCACAAGGGTCATTGATGTCCAACCCTTAGCCCTGTACAGGACAGTCTCATGCGCCTGAGAATACTGCCAAAGACTTCCTGAATTCTGTCAGTCTTGGGGCTGTGACTCCTTCCCTGGGGAGCCTGTTCAATTTTTTAACCAACCAGAGGCCAAAGAACCTTTGCTAATATCCAATCTAAATCTCTTCTTGCCATTCCCTCCAGTTACATAATCACAGAATATTCTGAGTCGGAGAGGACCGACAAGGATCACCGAGTCCAGCTTTTAAGTGAATGACCCATAAGGAGCTCAGCATCACCATCTTGGTGTTGTTAGCACCATTCTCTAACCAACTGAGCTGACCTCAGGGTCCTGTTACTGGTTATCAAGTGAGGCTGAGGGAGTCCTTCTTTCACATTTTAGATACATGCAATGCTAGTGATTTTGAAAGAACTTGTGCATGTCTAGACTCTAAAATCTGTCTGAAGAGCAACCAAATCATCAGTCAACCAACAACCCTTCAGAATTAAGCAGAGCTGCTTTTTTTTAAAAATTGTAATTAATTTTCATTCTGCATCCAGCTGGAATATCCAAAACTCTGCATTTACCATGGAGTCAGTCTTTATTTTCAGCCCACTTCTAATCCAGTCCTGAACTTCATTTACATCCAGCATAACATAATGATTTCTTTGTTTACATCAGTAGAAAACATACTCATCTCTGTTCAGCTAAAACATAGAGCATTTTTATCTTTCCAGCAAAGCGTCATGGCCCATTTTACTTCAATATTAAAGGAATGTTCTTTTTACTGGAAGGGAGGTGCTCATAATTGGCCCAGTGTATTTCCTTCAGGCATCTGTTAAGCTAATTACTGCTTAAGCATACAGTCCTGCATTTTTTCCCCTACTTGGAGGGATGGTGAAAAAAACCCAAACTGCTAAAGAAAACTTATTTGTTTGTTTGTTTTAACATAATGATGGTCATGACAAACTCTTCATTGTTTGATTATTTTCTGGTCTAACTAGCCACAGAATTATGATTGCTAAATTTTAATTACTCAGCAATTTATAGCTGAATGAAAATTGTAATTGGCTGCTTGGTGTTTTAAAGCAATAGATTAATCTTTGTGAATCATCCTAACTGGTATGTTTTAGTGGTCCAAGTAATTTACTTACATAATTTATTTCATTGTATTTGAAGGAAAAGTCCATATAAATGCCATTGTGTGAGACTTCCATGTAGCACAATAATTGCAGGCAAACTTCTGCCTTCAGAAATTGATCTTCTAGAAGATTTGGGATCAAAACTGAATTTTTTTAAAAAAAAAGTCTGCATTTTTCCCCCCTTCAATAAAATTGACTTTAACTTAAAGCACAGTGCTTAAAACATTACAAGCCGACTGTCAAACACAAGAGGAATCTAAAGAGAAAATAAAAGCATAAAAGCTGAGGTTGGAGTTTAGACCTCCCTGAAGCCCTCTTTTTTGTTTCAGTTTTACCAGAGACATAAATACAGCAAGGAGCAATGGCACCTCTGCTCTCTCAGTCTGCAACCCACGGCACTCTAAGACCCCAACAGCCCCAGGCTTAGCCTGGTGGAAAGGCTAAGCTAACATCAGCAGAGCATTCCCAATCCTGTAACTTGGGCACCCCAAGCGCACAATCACACCCTGCCATAGTTATGAGTAGCTCTTGTGGGAATCACACTCTGCCTCTGTGTTTCTCACTACTCTTGCCCATTTCAAAGGCCTTGAAAAGCTCGTGAACTCAAATGTCAGGAATGGCTAGCTGGTTATTTTATTGGCAGTGTATAGCAATTGCCTCTGCTCTCTCTCATTAGGTCTTTGGTGTAAGAGCTTTCAGAGTGCTTTGTTGAACCCTTGGATAAAGAAGAATCACAATGGATGGCTTTTCTCCTGATGCAGGCAATTGAGAAGGAAACCACAGATGACATATGCTGATTTGGCTAAGCATGAATCCTTTATTGCGTAAATCAACTTCATTTTGGTTATCTAGTCAGTATAAAAATTTGCTTACAGATTTTATTTATTTAACTGCACATTTTATTCTGCTTAGTGAATAACAATCTGCCTGACCTTGCATGTCTTTGCAAATGTGGGTAAGGCAGCTGTTTTATTAATAGGATAAGAAAGAACAACTTTCTCTTTCCTCTCTTTGAAAACAGAGTAATAAGAGCATCCCCATCACTTGCAGATTCCATTATTGCTGGAGAGGATATATTAACTTCTGTTGCATTTCTGTGTCCCACCTAAGGACCCAGTGTTCCAGATCTCATAATCCCAGAATTTTAAATGCTGACAATTCTGGGGCGGGAAGGGGTGAGGGGGAGGAACGGACACACAAACAAAAAAACCAAGCCAAAAAACACAAACAAAAACCCCACCAAAAAAACCCCCCCAAACAACCTAAAACCAAACAAAACTAAAACAACCCACCATCCTTGGCAGCTAGAAGTAAGTGAAGAAAAGTTCTCAAATTATATCAGGGCAGATTTTCAAAGTACCCAGCAGCCATCAGCTTCCAGCATTTGCAAATGCCACATCTGGTCACCTATTTCCAGGCCTAATTGGGAATTGCTTGGGGTACTGACATGAGGGTATTAAAATGTTTTTCAAGTTTGTTCTGTATTTCTGCTTAAAAATAGCTATGTCAGCTTGCAAAGTCAGCATTTGCATATTGTTATGTGGAAAGCCAGTCTTTCCAGTTCATCCTGTAGAGTCCTAGAGACAAATCCTATGTGTATTTTAAGACTGAACATTCTGCCAGTATCTATAAGGCAGAAGGCTGTCAGTACAGTTCATACCACTCCTAATCAATGCTCAGGCAGGAATTAAAGTGGTTAGAGTTTGCTATTAAAAAGACATGGGTGGGTAGATAATTTTGATCTTAGAGTCTACTTAGCCATGGCAAGGGAGGCCATTAAAAGCATCCTGCTTTTGAATTTCAAACTGTATTTTTTTAAAAAGTGACTGAGATTTCCCTCTTCTCCTCCTTGCCCACTCAGATAAGCAACAACCAGTGCTGTCAAGACCAGAGACAAAGTGTGGTTTCCTAGCAAATCTTGCAGCTATGGAAGCAAAACTTTATGGAACAGCTTCATTTAAACAAGTTTCAAACCACTTGTGTAATGCGAATGCACATCACTGCAGTGGACAAGGCTAAATAGAGATCACCAAAAATAGAGAACCCTATCTGCTGCTTCTTTTCATGCCGGTAGATATGAGAGAACTGCTGGAGTTAAGATAGCCCTTCACAGCCTCACTGCCTGCATTAGTGTGATGGCTTTAGTTCAAAGAAGCAGAATCAGGTCTTACCACAGCACTGGTGGGGATTATGCACACAGCCAAGGCAAGGTGAAGCACAGATAGTCCAAAATGAGTGTTTTCTGTTTCAGCTTCATAGCATCTTTGGATGTTGTCAAGCCTATTCAGCTGGAACTCCTCTGATTTCCCCATTGCTGAGCAATATCTGCCTTTTGGTCATATGCAACTGACACCATTTTCAGGTGAGCTCAATGGAATATGGGAGATACGGGTTAGAGGGAGAGAAAGGAAGGACAAGAGAGGGAGCAAGTGGATAAAGATAAGAGGTAATTCCTTGTGAAATGCTTTATATTTCACTCTTCTCATAATTCCTATTACCTTCAGCTTCTGCAACCAGAATTCAGTTAAGCCTAGTGGAGCAGTTATTATTAAATTTATAGATTAAGATTTTCAAGTGCCAAGCACAGGATATGAAAGTAATTGGTGCTTATAAAAGGATCTATAGTCAAAAACTTGTTAGAATAAACTGCACTTTAAAGATGCATCAGTTCTTTTTGGAAGTATTACACATGGAATAGTTGTAAAGACAATCCCTTCTTTTTAATCTCTAACCTCTAAACTTGCAATTGCATATTCATATTATATATAGACTCAAGGGACATTCTATTTTACATGTAGTCTATAAATTGTTTGAGGTATGGGCAATTTCTTTTGTTATCCTTGCAGTGTAGTCAGCACAAAAAAGTGCAGGTTCAGAGCTACAACTCTTAAAAACACAACAAAATAACAGACCATTGAATGTCTTGCTTGAGAGTGTATTAACAAGTCCGGTCAGGAATCAGACCAAGCATGCAATTATGAAAAATTTGTAAGGGTAACTAAAAGCCTGGCACTCCTCAGCACAACATCAGCCCTCTGGCCACCCCAGTGACTGGCTGGACTCTGCCACAGCCCAACAGCTTTGATGTGCAGTTCTGTGCACGTCCATATCACCATGTCCCTGCTCTGGCAGTGACAGGTAACCCATTCCTGCATAAACAGCAGCTTGTAAGTCTACAGTGTATTAAGCAATTGAGAATATTTCCTTTGACTAATCCTGTGGTATGTTAGCAGCACTTGCTGATCTGAGCATAAAGTGGCAGTACAGATGTGCACCCATAAGCAGAACAGGAGGTTGACATGTCAGGGTTACCCAGCAAACATCTGAATAAATAACTGTGCAGCTCAACACTGCATAGATCCTTGTTTGGTAACAAAATTCAGTCTTCGTTTAGTCCATGCTACTTTCTAAGTGACAATGATGAGTGAATTAAGCATCAAAGTAATGAAATATCCACTGATAATGTTAAATAATGTCCAAATTCAGCAAGATGCTTTAGCCAACTACATCACTACTGAGTATGCAGTTCCTGAAGGAAGTATTAATAGATACTGTGGGCTTTGTCCAAAGAAGCTTTTTTCATCGCAGCAGTAGGACTATGTTTCCACAGCAATTTATCACTGCAGTCTTTAGGTTAGCACTTCCACTCATTCTGTAATTGCACCTCAGCCTCCAATGCAGAGTTGTGCCCGAAAACCAACAGAGGCTGTTAAATTCCTTTGATGTGAGCTGGGATGCTGTCAGACCTGGTCAGGGTTTTACCCTTTCACTTGGGTGGAAGTTTCCTGAAACTGAGAAAGCCTGAGTGGGAGAACCAGTAGCAGTATAAAAGAAGCTGACACAGCTCCAGAGGCTCAGTCAGAGCAGCCAGCATACTGCATGCAGCAAGCAACATTTAAAAGGCTTCTGAGAAAATAGCTGCAGTTTCAGCTACCACATCAACAGAACAGCCCCACACACAGCCCTAAAATGCATGGAATAAAATACTTTTCTTAAAACACACCAGAAAAAAACTGAAACAACTATCAGAATGAGTGTGCCTCTTCCTTGGTAATTTATTTGGTAGAATCAGTACTTTTCTGACACAAACCTCCTCCTTGTCTACTTTTGAAGGGCTTTAATTCATGCTTTGCTGGACCCCATCTGGAACTTTCACAGAGAAGCCCATGTGGCAGCTACACACCAGCAAACCTACCAGCCAGGTAAAGATCATGACTGCAATATCCCAAATCCCAGTATGTAAAACAAGACTTTGAAATAAGATTACCAGTCTAGCCCTCAGTAAAACAAATGATCACTAGGGATGACAGGTCCTTGAACTGTACTGCTTTGCTCTACAACAATTTGTTGTGCTAAACTGATTGTTATTGCAGACACACCCTGGGGATCCTACAGGAAAATACTTCACAGCAATTATTTGATGCTGCAGAAATTGCTCCTGATGGCTAGTCTCAGAGCTGTATCTCCAGCACATCCCTCCAGTATTATCCTGCTAGTCTGATCCCCTGCACTGACATTTCTGTTAAGCCTTGTACTGTTTAACTTATATTTCTGGGAAAGGGCATCTAACTTTGACTGTCAAGGTAAAGTGTGAAGATTTGCATTCTAGGATGTTAAAAATGCAGTTTTACCATAGATGTGGAAATCTACACTATATACTAGTTTTGTTCCTCCACCAACTGACCCCAGCAATCTCTGCATTCTGGCACTGCTGCCCAGAAAAACAGATCTTAGGGACAAATATCTGAATCCAAGAGTTTCTCAAGGAAGTTATGATTTTGATTCAGATTAAGGCAGATGGAGTTATAAAATACATTTCTTCAGTCACTCTCTTTGATAACCTTGATTTTATCCTCAGAATAACGTTAGGGGGTTTTTTGTTTGCTTTGTTTTGTTTGTGGGATTTTGTTTTCACTTTCTCCCCTACTCTCTGGTCTAAAAGCAAGCCAGATTTCCAAAGACAAACTTTTTTTTTCTATGGCTAAACCCCCTGCAATTGCCTACCCAAAATAAACTCTTCACAATTAATCTCAATACCTGCACTAGATTTTCAAAGAATGGGGAATATATAGCATGTTAAACTTTGAAAGAACCAGCTCTTAAGTTTAGAGCTTATATAATAATGTGTTTACTAAAAACAAACATTAGTCTAAAGTCAACAGCCAAATTACATGCCCTTATTTTAGCAAACTAGATCCTTCACTAAGAGAATGGAGAAAAATCTGATTTAAGAAAGCTCTGGAACGGCCTGATTTTTGCTTACTAGTAGAGGGAGTTTGGGACACAACAATCCTTCCCTTTTCATTATGCTTTCAGGAAGAGTAGCTCAGTTCTTCCACTCACACTACAGCTCATTCACCTTCTCTTCTATCTGAAATTTAATATATTTAGACATAATTATTTTTCCAATCAAAGTAATGAGGTAGTACTGCAAAGTCTTAATTCAGTCATATATTTAAAAAGAAAAAGGCCAAGTATTTATATATACCTATGCTTCTGCAGCACCTGTGACTCTTAATTAAAGCTTAGGCACCACCCCTGCCTTACACTACCTGGTGCAAACACCAAAAAACGACACGTTCTTGTCCTCAAGGGCTTGCAATCCAAATATCAGAGAAGGGGCAGTAGGTGGGAAATACAATGGAAAGTTTATGGGCACCACAGAAAGGCTTCCTTAAGCCATGGAAAACATGGCTGTATAAACGTTTTTCTGAGCAGCTGTAGGTTCTGGTAACAAGATCGCTTCACTTCTTCTTGAGACACAAGTGGGGGACTCTTTTCTGCAAAACATGATTTTTCACCTTTACTGAGGGCAACCATGTGGAATTGTGATAATGAAAAGATACAGAAATAGGTAATAATAAACTACTATAGAAATACATTGCTTCAGGGCTACAAATGTGCATCACCACTTATAAATTAGCAGGTTCTTGCCATCACATGAGGCTCCCCTCTTGATCTCAGATCCCACCATCCTGTTCCCTCCAAGCCCTGTCCCTGTCACAAGGCTAAGCAGGTAGTTAGCAAGGGCTGTTCACATTGGGGATAGCTTGTTAAATCAGGGTGGAAATTACACTAACTTTCATGACAGCATAAAGGAGCATTTTATGGTATGTTGATTCTTGCATTGTAAAAGGTATTGGTCATGGGCTGTGGAACAGGAAATCATGCTTTAAGTGCAAAGGGTGTAATATCAAGTGCAATTTTCTTGGAGAAAATATGGAGGACTTTATATTAAAGCTATTTTCTTGCTACCTTTTAGCTCTTCCACAGCAACAATTACCATGCTATGAATACAGTAAACTTTGTTTCTCTGAGCCTTAGATTGAAGAATTTGCCTTTTTTCTTTTAACTCTTCTTCAGAAATCTTTTGTATGCTTATCAAAGGAAATACTTGCAAGAATGAATTTACAGGGAGCCTGATTAAATCAGCTTTCCAAAGGATACACATCACCTGGCAAATATTCTTTTATTAGTATAGCAATAGGTAACTATTTCCACACAGAAAAGAAAGGCTCCCATTTCAAGCTGAGCTGTGGAAACCATACCCACATCTTAAGCAGTTGACATGAATGCATAATATCTCTGCAAAACTGCTACTCCAGAGAAGGCAAATAGTCCAGTCAATACACTGCTGTGCATGAGCTTTTCTTGCTGCTTAAAATGTAGCACCCCAAAACATATGCTTTGGGTGCAGGAGTCACCAGGCACCTGTGAGTTGGTCCTCAGAGAGAAACATTTCATTTCCTACATTGTATAGGCAGGAAGATTAAGGTAAAAAGCATATAAATGAGAAAGTGAAGAATCAAACTCAACCTCGACCTATAATTTCGAGTAAGGAAAATTGAAATAGCACTCCTTAAGATTTCTTACTCAATATTTATTATAAAAAAACCTCTTTTGAGTAGGTAATTACTTTATCTTCTTTGAGCTAGGACTAAGGATATATAAGTAGCATCAATATGCATTTCTTTCACAGCCCTGATTCTCAAGATAATCTCTCTATTTTTAAAGATTTAGTGGTACTGAGCAATGTTGGTAACACATTTTGTAAATCTCAGAAGAAAGTTAAAACACAAACTTACAAGAAACAAATGATCAGACAGTTCCCTGACATTACACAAAACCACATGTTTCTGTTCATGAATGTTTCTTACCTACAAAATCCACTTGCTTACACTTACCAATTTCTCTTCTTTAGGACTACAGCTTTCTAACAGGCACAAATCCTTCTCACAACCCAAGCTTAAAAGTAATTATCTTGGTACCTACCGTGCTTGTTTACCCCTTTCTTCCTTTGCTTCCACAGCTGTAACCAAGCACAAAATGCTTAGCTCCTAACACCTGAAATGTATAGCCTCCCAATTCCTATTACACACTGGAACACAAGGCAAGGAACCTATATAAATTTCATTTCTTAATTGCTTTTACTTTTTGGATAAGAAAGGTATGTTTAATGAAAGGGTAAGTACTAGATTGTGTGTTAAGATTACAATAAGCCTTGTAGATTCCTTTAAAATTCTACACCTCAGATAAGTGAGGTGTTA
>JAOXXN010000082.1:24818775-24831530 GCA_026770055.1 Myrmophylax atrothorax | reverse complement strand
GAAGAAGTCAGCTGTCAGCTAGCCCAGCCCAGCTTAAGTCACCCGACAATTCTAGGCCTGGTCCAAAACTTCAGAACTCAAATCCAGGCCTGCCAAGGTGAACCCACAACACAAACCAAACCATTATGTCTTGGCTGGTTACTCGCTTAATTTTGTTAAATTAGTTCCATTAGGCAACTTTGTTTTGTTGGGGTTTTGTAAAGTTTGTTGTTGCTGTTGTTGTTCTTTTGGTTTTTTGTTTGTTTGGTTTGGTTTTTTTTAATCAGAACTAATATTCTAAGCAGCCTGAGAACCTGCGTGAGCCACGATGTTCATTGTATCATTTCATTTCCAGTACTCAGACACCTCTGTAGTGCTGTGCAAGAGATTCTCACTTGCACCACAAAAGTTGAATGTCCTGAAAAATTGTGGTCAAAGGTGTTTGACCTGGGTGCCTCATGAAATGTTCCCATGTACTGTACTGCAACAGGTTTTTATTATTTGCATTTCCTTGAAAGTACGCTATTAAGAACTGTAAGTATTTGCTCAGCATGCTATTTTTTTGATGATTCTGAATGACTTTTGAGAGCTGCAAGACGAGCCATTACTTTTCTTGGGTTTTGTCCTATTATAATGGCTGAATTCTTCAATAAAAATTTCTTTATAATAGCCCTTTTTTTTTTAATTCAGTTTCTCCTGTGTGAAGAGTGAATCAAAACTAACTTTCATTGTACTGAGGTCAGGTTTGGTGTTTGTTTGGTTATTGGTTTGTTTGGGTTGTTTTTTGCATATATTTAACTCACAAGAAATACTGGAGAGGGATTTTTTGCTCAGAAAGTATAGGCTCAGCTCAGAGCACTGAAGATCTCTGATCTTGGACATGAGGCCTGGAAGATGCTTTATTGTGATGTAGATAACTCCTGTTTCTACTGCATAGAGAGGCAAAGAAAAGAACAGAGAATCAGGCAGCTGATGTTGAACAGGATAGCTGGTAAATTGCATCATTCAAGTTCCCTAAGGCACCTTGTTTGACCTAAGTGGAACATCCTCTGCCTTAAAACTGAAGTACATTTCAGTATAACTTTGAAAATCAAACTTTCTAAACACTATCAATAAATTTGTTAATATATTAATTTGGCTATGAATATAATCCCAAAAGAAAAAGTAGTTAGTGATTATTTTAGTAGGCTGTTATTCTACTCCAACTCAAAAGAGAACAGACATTTACACAGAAATGAATGGTGTAAGATATTCTTAGTCTCGTATTATTCCCATAGTTGCAATAACATCCAATTTCATTAGAATGTGCATAGCATTGCTTATGAGCTAATAATTTCCTTGCAATAATTCAAACCACATCCTTCATTATCCAGAGGTGTTCTGACAACAAACTATTCATTTTTTAAAGCAAACCAAGTCAGAAGTGCTATCAGCATTTTAAGGAACATATCTGTCTACTGCTGCTGAGTGAAGCAGTCATGTGGAAGGAAACTAGCCAAATGAATTAAGATGTCCATGCTTCTGGAATTTGTTAGGAGAGTGGTGAGATACAGTAATTACTGTGGCAATATTATATTGTGCAAGAGATAGGAAAACGAGGGAAGTGTTAAAGGTGGTGTTTATTTTTTGATCCTGTCATAAAAGTAATTGACTTTAATTATCATAATAAATGTTCTAGCTGCTTCAGATAATTACATTCAGCTCCTTCCATATAGTCTAAATTTATGAGGGTGTTTGGGTCAGCACATCAGCACAGCTTACAGCTATACATGAACAGTGGTTTCTGCTGAGAGTGCTCTCTTAGAGGTGTTGCTTTGTGAAAATATTCTCCCTTTTTAAGTAAAACATGCCTTGAACTCATTGCAATTGCACCACAGGAAAGAAAGATGCTTCTGCTCTCTATATATCCTGCATAGGACTATGTGTGCTGCAGATATAACTTCACTAGGCTTAGAGTACTCAATGCTTGAGAACTTAGTGTATTTCTTTGTTGCTCAAAAAGTCACAGTGAATTGCAGCAAAAGTCTTCTTTGGCCTGCTTTATGTGCATGTGACCAGAAGAAAAGGATTCAAAGAGGGCAGGCATGATCAGGACATGCTATTCCTCAGACCTGAAAGCCAAAATTTTATAAATGTTTCTTTAATATCTATGTTACAAGCTGGGATGGATGAAAGCAGAAGAGTTTTCACAGTTCTTTTAAAGCTGCATACAGTCCCTTCATACAGGTGATATTGTTAAAATTATGTCAAAAGAGCTCTGCATCCTCAGCTCCACTGACTTCTGTTTCCTCTACTACAGTCTCTCTTGTACAGTACAGAGACATTCTGTGGGCCTCACCTGGAAAACTCCGCCTGCATCCAGCCCTGCGGATACTGAGGTGGCAAAACTGCCCTGCTCTGTGCTCCCTGTCTGCTCTCTCAGTGCCTTCTACGGGGCCACTCTGCAGCTCAGTAGCCATAGTCTTAAACCCCTGGTTTGATGTAATCACTGTTGATTCCTAAACTGTTTCATACAGGCTGACCCCAGAAGATTGTCCTTCAGTACACAGCTAGTGCCTTGTTTCCTGGGAATTAAGTCAGCTTCAGCCAGTTTGCCAAATGTCTCCTCTCCCTGCCTACTCAGCTCTACTCATAAAATCACAGAACCATAGAACCTCCTGATTTGCAAGGGACTGACAAGGATCATCAAAGTCCAGCTCCTGGCCCTGCACAGGACACCTGAAGAGCCACACCATGTGCCTGAGACCATTGTCCAAATTCTTCCTAAACTCTGACAGGAGTGGTGCTGTGTCCACTTCCTGGGGAACTTTCTGCAGTGCCCAAACACTCTGAAATTGAAGAATCTTTTGCTAATATCCAACCTAAACATCCGCTGACTGTCTTGTGCCGTTGCCCAGCCCTCTAATTTGTCAAGGTCTCTCTGCAAGGCCTCTCTGCCCTTGAGGAAGTCAACAGTTGCTCCCAATTTAGTACCACAGGCAAATTTAGTATACCTTCAAGCCCTGTGTACTGGCCTGCCAGTTGCTGCTCTTGCCCCTTACCAGATGGTCCTGGAAATCAAATGCACACCTGAAACACCAGACAATCAATACATGTGTGCCATATGCAGATTCACCAGCCCAATATTTCTCTCTAATAAAGTATTTGCAGGCAGGAAGGCGCTCAGGTATTGCAAACTTACCTTTTGTTTGTTTTGATTTGTTTTGGGTTATTTTGCTTCTCTTGTACTCATCCTTCCTCTGCAATTGTAGTTTTCTTAGCATGCTATTACCTTGCTTTTGGGGGTTCAGTTTCAAGATGGAGATAAAGCAATTATTTCCCTTGAAGGGGTTGCAAACTTGTAAAGAGCTGTTTGCTTACTTTATGGGGGCAAAAAGCTGAGATTTTTTGTTTGGGAAGGTTTGAGCTGATAGAACTTAACAAGGAGTCTAGCCCTAACCTCTAACTATTTGAATTTAACTTCATCATGTACAATATATTTTTCCAATGTACAATCAATCTAGCAGTAGATAGTGGCTTCTCTGGCATTCCCCACACTTCCCTATCACAGATTGCCCTGGACAGTTTGATTTCCTCCTGAATTCTTTGTCTTATACTCACATGCAGATGTCTGCTAGTTACACCCTCCAAGGGGTCATCGTTAATCCACCCAGATAAATCATCCCTTAAGTAGGCATGTTCCTATTTTGACCCCCTTTTCTAGTGGTCTGAATTTTAAGCATTTAATTTTGCTCTCTTATGACAAAAAGCCCTGTTACCTGCAAAGCATGCAATAGGATGTAAAATTAAAAAGGTAGCTGAAGACATAGCAGAGGCTCACCAGAGGTAATGCCTTCCACAACCCAAAGTCTTATATCTTTTCTTTATTTCCGTGACAGTTCATTTAATGGATTTCATAGAATTGTTAAACTTAGAGTAATGTTACAGTGGGGTGTAAATGCCTTGGGTTTTAATAAAAATGTTCTTCATTTATGTATCATAAACTCCAGTAATCACATTATTTTCTCCATCCAGTCCTTAACATGTCAGCCAAAGAGGACACTTGGAAGTGGAGATTTAAGTGCTCTCCATCACAAGCAATGTAGATGTTGGGTGCTCTCTATTTGCTGTGTTGCCTTGAGACACATGTAAGGTGGCACATATTGAAATAATAGCAACTGATCTGCTATCAAAAATCCCCAAACTAGTTAAGAACAAGTAGAAGATTTGTATATTGCTTAATATAGTACAGAAGTGTCTGTAGCTCTCAGGATGGTAGATTACTATCTAACTCAAAAAGCATGGCTAGATTTATCAAACTACTGAACAATTTCATGAAATCATTGTGCTTTTTCAGTATCTTGGATCAAATAACCTGGTATCAGCCTTCAGGATGTTACATCAGCATTAGCAGTAAAAAAAGAGTTTTCCCTATGATGGGAGATAAAGAACCCTTTTTGCTGGTTGCTACCCTGACACATCCTATATAACAGGGTAGGATGATCTAATTGGACTGTCAAGTGGTTCAAAGTCAGCCTTTTAATATCTACTTGAAAGAAGTTACAAAATGGTATAAACCACTGAAAATAAAATCAAGTATGTGTTTATGATTTACATCTTCTCCCCAGGTTCATGGAATAGTGCACAATTTAAAATAACATATTTAGTTAATCTCTGGATCTTAGTTTCAGAAAACATGCTTTTCTGAAATGCCATCCATCATCTCTTGCTTCTTTTAAGAATTTAATATTCAATAAAGATCTATTTCAAGACAACCGAAACTCTTCATTAATTTGTGCAGAATTTCGAGCAGTTTCAGTCCATGTCAATATACTTCTCATTTGTAATTTTAATGTTTTTAAAGTAAAAATTTAAATTACTATGAAATTTTTCTTTGTTTAGAAATTGCACTACACTACTGAAAGCATCAGTCTTCTTGATTATAATGAGAATGTGGCCACTGGAGTTATTATACATAAATAAGGAACTTAGTTGTTGAAACCCCCAAGGTTTTTATCTTAGTTTTGATTTAGCAAAACATTGATTCATCTAGGTGCAGCAAGAGAGCAAAGGTAATACCCAGCAATCAGAAAACTATACTAAACTTTAACTATTTGTATTTGTGAACAGTTCACATGACATTATCATCATTGTGGGAGGAAACTGGGGTCTAGGGCAAAACACCTAGGGAGCTTCTGCTCAATATCCAATCTCAAACAAATGCAGAGAAGAATAGAGTATCCTATCACTTACCTCTTCATCCACATAGTCTCTGGTGACCTTCCATTTTAACTGACTTGTACTTCTTCCCAAAACAGACTATAAGGTCATAAATACACGTCACGTTTTGGTAAAACTGTGCTGGAGTCTGTAACATGAGAGATAAAGGAACAAATTAAATGGAAGCTGAAACTTCATGTAGTATCTGCATTCATCCAGGCATCTGCAGAAAGGAACTAGGAGGGAAATGCACTTTTCAAAGAGTGAGGAAAATTCTTTCTCCATTTCATAGGCTCCATTGGGTAGATACTGTCCTATATAAGCATTTCTAGTAAACTTGACAGTCCCTTTGGAGAATTAATATATGTCACCCACAGCATATCTCTCTGAGGTAGTAATAACAAGCTTATCATATGCCAAATCAGATTCCCATTCCTCCTTCATTACCTGGTAGAAATAGCAGCATTTAACCCCTCCATGCTCACAGATATTTCCCTCATTTCATACTTTACAGAGAAATGAGATATATGCCTCTTCAAAAAACTTCTCTTCCCTTAGTAATAACAGCTCTTCGTTTGAGATTTGAGTTAAAGAGCCATTCTTCAAGTGGCTCAGGTTTAATATTCATTACATGGTCTGAATTACATTACTACCTAATACACAAAAGTGGGAAGAACTTAACAAGAGACCCAGAAAGAGACAGAATCTAAGAGAATAGAGGGGTTTCACAGCCTTTTTAAAGTTTAACAAAAGTTTGGCTATTCTCCTCTGTCAGATTTGTGCATAACAAGCTTTAGGATCTGCTTCATTATCTCATGTGGCAGTCAGTGCCAGCCATCCCCACCTGGCCATTTGAATGGATCTGAAGCAAGGTGATACCTTTATAATGATAACATGTGATCAGTGGCCTTAGTAAATGTAAGAAAACTCGGAATTTTCTTGGTGCCTCACTGACTGTATTATTAGGATTACAGTCTCTCTTCCATTAAGATTGAAAGGGTGATTAGCATAATTAAGTCAGTTGGCCCTGGAGCTTTCCTTTGCAAAGTTGCAATTACTGATGTTGTTTTCACCCTTTCCTATGTCTTCTTGGAGACATCCATTAGAAAGGCGATTTTTTACCCTAGAGCAATTTGGCTTTAGATCAAGATCCTCACAGTTTTGTCTCAGGACTCTCTATAACATCACAGTAACATGAGATGGAAAAGAGCAGATACACAGACAGAGACAATGTGTAATCTTTTCAAATGACAAAACTTGCATATAATTCTTACCCAGGTGGATTTCAATTGACCTTTTATTTAAAAAATCATCCCACAGTCCTCTGATATGCTGGAAACTGAGTTTGCACCTTCTTTCACATTTTATCCCTGTATTTCTGTCATTTCTTAACAAAGATAGAAGAATAAATATAATATTTGTTTCAATATGGCATGCTAATTCTTATTGAATTAAAAACAGCAGTATAGTTTCTTCTGAAATGAGGTTTGCTTTTTTTTTTCCTGAGATGCTCTCTTTGCTGCTTTGGTCCCAAGTTCAAAATCTTGGTGCAGATTCACCTTGGAGAAATGGTATCTTAGGGGTTACAGACAGATCACAGCCTTCTTAAGATCTTACAAGTGGATCAGGAAATTGGACCTGTGTGTTCCAATGACCTGTAAGGACATGTTTGACTGCCAGACCACACTGAGATAATAGCTACTGGAAAACCAATGTGTCTCAAGGTGCAAATGAGCCAGAAAGATTTTATCCTTTACAGTACAGAACAGGAAAGGGAATGTCTTCATTCTTCTTCTTACACTGATGTGTATTACTGATAGGATAAACCAGTAACATCAGTGAAGATATTGGAAGAGTGAGGAGCCACATGTAGTTTACCAGATGGTATTTAATACTGAATCTCTCTAAGTTTATCCCACTAGTAATATATATTGTTGTAAGCATGATAGAGATTCAATTAATATTTTTTACTAATATTTCCATGTCACCATTGCTTAATATTATTGAAGTACAATCACTTATTAAAATCTTGTTCATGCATTTGTCAGCTCTTCATGAACTATTTCTAAGTGCAACCTGAATGCAAATTGACCTGCTCTCAGTGTCCGAAAATGCTGCTCCTCTGCTTTCTAGATGAGTTCCTTGACCTGGTAGACTGACAGTCTGTGGTTTGCTCCCTAAAAATAGCCTCACTCCCATATTTTCTTCCCAGCCCTGTAGGGGCAGGGGGAAGCTCTCAGGAGCAGAGTAGAGAAGGGAAGCCCACAATGGTTCTATGTGACAAACACAAGGTACATCTGGGCTTTTTGAGCTTTTCTTATCAAAGAGTGTTCAGGGTTTAGTAGGGACCAAGTTCACTGTTTGTGTGGGCACACTTGAAATTGATTCTGTCTATCTTCCTCTCTTCTTGTGCATGCAACAGAAATAAGATCACATTTTTGTGAAGCTTAGTGTATCATTTCTGTGTCCTCTTTCCTTTTATTTCTGTCCTCCTGCCATTTGAGCCAAAAGGATTTGGGGACTGATGTGCACTTTTTATTTGCGACCTCAGAGACCACCTCTGTCCAACTTTCCTCTTCTATGAATTTGCTTTCAACGCAGTTCTGAGCAGAACAAAACTCTGAGTCTCTTATCTGAGTAGAGGTCATAGACAAACCTGTTTGCCCTTCGGCCTGGGCAAGACCATCAACAGCCACAACAATGGCCATTGTCAAAGGTTTTGAAGATCATGAGCAAATATTGCTCTTCCTTTGGGATGTGAAAATTGGTTGTGGTGAAGAAACAGATCCTGTGCACGCCAATGCAACCATCACATAAGGTCTGAGGATCTGAGCTCATATCACACTCATGTTGGTGCTGAATGTGAGGTGCAAATGTTAAAGTAGTATGCAAGGGTAAAAGAATTATAGAAATAGGAATGGTGTGAAGAGAGAAAAGATTAAAGTTGTCTATTAAGGGTGCTGCCCAAACAATATAGAGTGACTAAAAATAAAAACTGATTAAAACCAGAAAGTAAGGAAGGCTAAGGATGTATCTTTGGGCTGTCACAGAAGCAGAGTAAAAAGTCTATAGGGAACTAGTTGTTTAGGGACTCAATCTTTTATAAAGTATGTGTCCTGAAGGTGTAGAAAATCTCAATCAGCATTTTTGAAGGAGAAGATGTGTTAGGTACTTGTGGTGTGACTGTCATGTAGTTTGAGGCATACACTAGTAGCAACCCATTTGGGTCAGTATTTCCATTTAGCTCTCTTCTCAGGGAAATTAGTTTGGATGCATGAAGTCAATGGAAAGGTGTGAACCAATACAAAGTGGAGATCTGTGAATTTGTATCACATGTGTGTGTGTGTGTGTGTATATATATATCCGTATATATCTGTAAATATAGGTACCTATATCTCCGTATGTATGTAAATACAAATGCAAATATGAATGGAAATGTATATATAAATATATGTATAAGTATGTTGCATTTGTTTTTTCTAGCCAAATTGCTAATAAAATATAGCTTCTGTTAAAGGTCTAGAATCATGTCCTCAATTATTTTGGATGTCAAGTACATTTAATTGAACTCATGCTTAGAGCCAGAAATGCACATGGACCAGATCAAAGACAGAGGTAATAGGGGAAGCTGCAAAATTACTTGGCTTCTCCAAGAAGCCATTACTTGGCTTAAGAGACCTGAGAGATGATAGGATTTAATCAAGTCCTAATTGTCTTGAATTTGAGGGTTATAAAGGACGGTGAAGGCCTCCATATAGATTGGAAAGAGTCAAATCAAATGTTTTATCTATCTCTCATTAAGAGAGAAGAGACTGGGGTTGATTGCTAGAAATTATAGAAGTCCTGGCACTCTATTGCTTTCATTCCAAACTTGTACTGATGTCTTGACTTCTGGGATGTTGGGTCATTGCAATTGGGTTTTTTGGCTAAGCAAAAGCAAAATCATATAATGACCAGCATGTGGATGAAAAATGAAGTAAAAAGTGGCCACAGTGAGGAGACAAAAAGGGAAAGAGAGTGTGACAGATAGAAACCAGTAAGGAGATGGTGACATGAAATAATGGAAAGATTAAATGCACCCCCAGCCAGTTGAATTTCCTCTGAAATGTCTGCATCTTTATGAGGCTTCAGTAAACAAAAAAAAAGAGACTGAGTTCAGCCAGAGAGCTGTCAGAAAAGGTTTTTCTTAAAACACAAGATTTTTAAAGCTAGACTAAGAATTAGATTGACATTCTGCTTTTCACTACGTGAGAAATACCAGCAACTTCTGTGGCAGAATATGGGACAGACAGGTCTTTTCCTATTGAGTTAATTTCTGACCCATAAAGGCAGGTTTTCTGGGTTGTCTTAACCCTTCTCTATTTTGCTAATTGCTCACTCTGATTATAAAATTTCTAAATCTAATACATAACATGCAACCTATAATTCTCTATTCCCCTCTCTAATCTTAAAATAGAAATAAGCATTAAAGGTAAATATGTTTCTTGCCCAAACTGTACACTTCACTTCCATATACCTCCCCAGGAAGCAGAGGTCATGGTGAATCCTGCCCCTGCAACCACCTTGGAGACATCCACTGGACCCCACTCCATGAGTAGTTGGGGCTCTCAGACAGTGTCTGCTTCTCCTTGTTTTTTTCCCAAGCCTAGAACAACCTTGTACCCCTAGAAGATATGCTAATAATTTCCCCTAAAAACAAGCTATTCTGCCTGGTTTAAAAAACCACATCTACTTAGTCTGATAATACAAAAGAGTTAAGAAGCTGTTTTCAGACTGAATGTTGCCCTAGATCCATGGGTGCTTCACTGACAGGAATGAAGAAGAGTGAGTTTATTCCACCTCAATGCCCAGATTATGAGAGATCTGAAACAGAGTCCAGCTGGGTTTTTTTGTGGCATACTTCACTCATAAATTCTCCATAATGACAGTTTTCATGTATACAACCCCTAGCACCAACATTACCTCTTGGTTGTTTCATACAAATCCTTTGAAAGCTGATTTGATAAGAAATAAAGGGGGAAACAATATTTTCTGAATCCCCAAAGTGGACTGTGATGGTGGCAAATGCCCAGATAGTGTGGTCTTTTTAGCTGATAGAAAGGATTTACTCTCCTATAAGCTGATAGAGAAGGATTGTACTCTTTACTCTGCTTTGAATGAATGTTGGTGGATTTTTAGAATGATGAGGAATGGATTTAAACCTAAAGGGATGGAGGGAGGTTGAGTATCTCAGCCAGATTTGTCAGCCTAGGAGTCCTAGGGCATCTGGAAATGCAAAGTTGAAGCACCTGGAAACACAAATTGGAAGACTTTTAAACACCAATCATGGTAGAACATCAAAAAATGTGGGGGAAATTCTCTTGCTAAGCTGGACTGCATCACACAGAGGGCAAAGAGTCTGTATTCCCATGCAGTTCCTGTGTAAGACAAATCTATTACTTGTTTAACGAGTGCCCTGACCCCTTTAAGCTAAACAGTTGAGGTGATGAGTCCTCAGAGAGATGAGAGGAGAGAGAACTAGAGACTAGGTAGACTTGTCACCTTTCATAGCACTTTAAATCATAGACTGTGCTTTGCATATAGGACACTGAAGCTGCCATAGAGGCAAAAAAACTTTCTTAAAATTTCTTGGAATTTTTGTGCTAGGTTTAGCAACTAGAATATAGAGGGAGGTGCAGTATGGAGCGGGGAGAGTTTTTGTTAAGTGTTAAGTGACTGCCTTCCCCATTTTCCTCTCTCGAATACAGCCATTTGTCTTAATGCTACTTTAATGGATGCTGTTACAGAACAGCAATAGTAGTCTCATTGAAGCAAAAAAAAAAAAAATTGCAACCCATCTGTTTGCACAGAGTAAACCCCCTGCCCTGACCTGTAGGATGGAGAGGGCAGTACAATTCTGTTCTCTAGCCCAGGGCTGACCTGCAACAGAGAGAACTGGAAATTATAAGATGGATCAGCAGAGGGTTACTTAGAAACTTTAAAAGTTTCCATTTACTTTTCCCCCTTTCCTAGCTAATATCCCCTTTCACAAATGGTCTTAGTTCCTTTCTTTGCCAGGGTATGTGCCTGTGACTTAGCCAAGGGGACTTGACTCTGCTCCATATTCAAACTATTTTAACCAAAGGCACTTCCAGCTCAGTATTGAGCCAATTGACCATTCTGCCAATCATCAAAAGTGGAACCTGAAGGAAAGTTTATTGGACTAAATTTCAAATTATCTTACCTTCACGTTATCATTAGTTGGGCAACAGCAAGCAAACATTTGCACTTTCTACAGTGCAGTTAAATTCTTAAAAGTATAAGCAACCTCCATGAAACTACTGCACTTCATAGGGCCCGAGAGGTACATTAATGTATCTGCAGTCAGCTGATGGGTGGGAACTTGCTGTGCTGTCATAAAATGAACATCAGGGCTGCAGTTAGGTACCACTTTAAATACTGATGCTCAAGACTGGAACTGGAATACAATACCATGGAATAAAACTCTTCCCCCAATCCATTCACTTTTTATTGCAGCAGCTGCAATAGCACAGCTGGGACCAGAATAGCAGCCAGATTAAGATGAAAAATGGTTTGCTGGAAGAGTCCCATTACCTGCAGTTGTCAGGAAGTGGTGACTGCATTCATGGATCTTCTCCTACCACTGAAAGGTTTTCTTAATCTACCATCCTAAGGAGTGCTAAACTATCTAAAATTCTGGGGAGACCCTGAGTTCAGGTGGTTCAGATCCGAAATTTTGTTTTGGTGCTAAGCAGAGACATGTAATTCCTAAGCAATTTTCCTTTCAGGGCCTGATCATCATGAAACACTGAAATAACTAGATAGTCTGGCTTAGTTTTCTGTCCTCAGTTTTATTTATATTGCTAGTTAATGCATTGGTAGTTGTCTTTTTTTCTTTTTTAATTTTTTTTTGTTAATTTTGTGCACAATGAAATCCTCACAGGTGGACAGAAGCCTCCTTGTTTATGCCAAATGTTCTTCTGCATGATAGACTTTGCATAGATTTCAGTCTGAGTGAAAACTTACCGGGAGCTGATTGTGAGTTTGTGCCCCAGCAGATTTCTAAACCAGGGAGTCAAACACAGAGTCCCACTGCCTCTATTTCTGCCTAGTGTCTTTCAGAATATGCTGCAGTTTCTTTAAATAAATTTGCCTACACACATTTGTCTAGAAATCTTGGCTTGCTGAAGCAAATTGTAACAATTCATAACAGTTAAATGGCCATGGGCTAAGTGAGAAAGATCAAGGTGCCTGTTATGGGTTTAGCTGAGTAGGCCTAAATTCAGGCTTTAAAGTTCAGACCAGGCCTGGGATTGTCAGCTGACTTGAGCTGGGCTGGGCCAGCTAACAGCTGACTTCTTCTAGCCAATAATATTGTATTCCATACCATATTACGGCATCATCTGAAAAGGGGTAAAATCCAGTGGGTGGGTGTGGCTTAGGCCGTTCTGCCATGGTCAACATACAGGCAAGACGTGCTAGAGTTGTTTTGCTGTGCTAGGCCTTGCTCCTGCTGCTGCCCCTACTTGCCTTTTGTTTGAGTTCAGGGCAGTAGAAATATTTTGTTGTTACTCTTT
>JAOXXN010000082.1:24795590-24806421 GCA_026770055.1 Myrmophylax atrothorax | reverse complement strand
ATCAGCCATGACTATTGTCTATCTAGTGTGTTTTATCTGACTTCTCCAAATCTAATGTCTGTTCCTATGTATATGTTTGTGTAAATAATTATATAATAACGTAATAAATATACAAACATATATACTAAATATATAAACATATAAGCTTCTCATAATAAACTACCTATTTTTAAATTTTTGTGACTTAAAATTCACAATATTTTGGTATACTCAAAAGTTTTTCACTTTTGTATCCTGAGAAAGTGTAGAAATACCAAGTTTACCTTGCATTAGGTGATTAGTTACATTACATATCTGCACATCTTGGTTCTTATTATTCCTTTTATAATCCTGGCATGATGTGGTATGGAGATTATTTATAGGGACATTTACTTTAATCATTCACCTTTGGAGGAGCTAATATTACCAACATCAGCTTTCAGCAATGATGCTGTTTCTCCCTAAAATACAAATATCTCAAAAAACCAGTAGGTTTAGATGGGTTTTATATTTTTTTCTTCATCTGAATTTCAATGGTCAAAAGGTGTTGTAATAGGAGAGGAATAATGACGGAAAACTCTCACCTGACAGTCTTGTTGTTCTGGCTAGGGGGATTTTGAGCAGACTCTATTGTACCACCAATAAAGAAGTGATTTACAAAGCACAAATCTCTTATAAATAACCTCTGTCAAGATTACACAGGAAGAAAGCACTGAGCTCAGGAAGACCGTGAGAAAGTTTGCTAAGAGCATAAAGCAGATTAATCTTTGCCAAAGTCTTGCATGTGACCAATAATTTAGCAGTTTTTTAAAATGGCTGATGGAAAACTTTCACTGTGTTAAATAGCAATAAATAATGAATATCTGATTTTCAGTGTGACATCAACAATCTGGTAGCCAAGTCCTGTAGAAATGCAGGACAGATTTACCCTTTCTGCATAGAACTTCTTGCTAGAAAATTCTGGGTTTTGCTAGGTTTTCTTTTTTCTTTTTTTTTTGTTTTTTTTTTTTGTTTTGGTTTGGTTTTGGCCCGCCGTTACTCCTCAGAAATGCTATTAAAAACTTGCAAGTTGCTATGAATTCAGATCTACTAGCATCTTAGGAATTATGAATGCAGGCACTGTGTTCTCAGACAATTGTGTTCCAGATCAAGTGACATCAACTGGTTCTTACCATTTTCACTCAACCAAATTCATAGGACAGTTAAAAAAAAAATTGCTATATAAAAGATGTAAATTAAAAAGCAAATCTGATCCTTCTTATATCTGTGCACTGCAGCTGAAGAGAGCTTATTGAAAACCAGTAACAGAACCAATTTCCTTGAACTGATTTACGTTATTCCTAGAACTAAATTAAAACCAGAACAGTTATCCTGGGCTTTCACTACGGGCATCAGAAGCAAATTTTTGTTTTTCCATGTAAGTGCAGGTACCCTGCACAATTCCTATTACCACATCTTGACTTTTTAGTTCTAGACACAGCTCAACAGCATTCAGATTGGCTTTCAAGGAGCACATTTGCATCCTTCCAGTGCACTGCTGGCCATCACCTTGCTTAATGCTGTCTTTTCTGCCTTGCATTTTTACTGGCTGTTTGTTAGTGGCTTCCCTCTACACATGGTCTCTGGTCATAAAGTGCTGACCGTAAGGTTGTTTTATTTGGGTTTTTTTTGTTTGATTTGTTGGGGTTTATTTGTTTGTTGTTTAAGTTGACTATGAAGGTGGCTTTTTTTCAGCTGTATGTGAAATGCATAATGTTTTTTTCTGTTTCAATGCACACCTTTTAGGACTTCCTCCAGTGTGCAGTAGGCACCCTTTTTTACTTTCTGAAGGCAAAAGCTTGCCTGTCCTTGCAGTCTGTAGTGAGAGTTCTCTACTGTATCGCTTAGCTCTCGAGACAGCATTTCTATTGCACTGGTGACCTCTCATCATGCTTAGTTGGATTTTTGCCTGCCTGGATAAGGAATTTTGTTTTGATTAGATTAAATCTATGAGACAGCATGAAGTAACACTGCTTTCACTAATCCACTCAGAATCCCTTCAAAATTTGGTTTGCATCACTTGAAGCTATTGGCAGGACAAATTCTTGTCCCAGATTCAGAACAATCCTGATTTTTGGACAAAGCTTGGTTTGGGATTCAGACTCTTTATTTGCTGTATAAAAGAGTTTATTTAGTTTCCAGATTTATTAAGAAACATTTTTTTTTTTAGCTAAGAAAGCTTTTTGGTGAGCAAAGAATAGAAGAACTTCTCAGCATGTGCAAAAGGAGAAGAGGGATGCAGAAGGGCAAGTCAGAGGCTGAAAAAGTTTCCCATTTTAAAAAATGAAATACTGAATGCATTTGTTGATACTGGTGGTCATAAGCATATATCCAAATTAGCTCTTTAAGCTTTTTAGTGGGACAAAATCCATCCACTCATACTTCCAGTTTTACTTATGAGAGTTTCTCAGGAACAAGAAACACTGTATTTTCTCTCAACTCTTCAAACTACAAAATTGTGAATAAATCTACCCTTTCACCATGAAGTGTAGCACTACTGCTGCTGTATTCACCATATAGATGAAACACAGTGCTCAAAAATCTCCCTAGAAGTAAAATAATGAGTCTTTCATTTATTCACTTATAAAGTTCCTCTGGAAACCATGTATATATATAACACTTGTTCCAGTGATGTGGCACAGCATGGATTTTTGTAAAAGCTGATAGTGGTAAAGCAGGGAGGTGGGTCCCCATCCTACCTTACTTTCTGGTGTGAAGCTGATTGTAAGGTAGAAAATCAATATAAAATAAAGATGGTGCATGTTGAAACTAAATTGAAATGATTGATTTTTTTTCCTGAGATCATTAGAGTCTCCCCCAGAATCTTTGTTTCTGGTTATGGAGAATTATTTACTCTTCACTTTATGTTCATGATGTAGTTTATTTATTTTGTGGGGAGTAAGGCATTACTTGTGAAGGAAACAAATGCTGGAAATGACTGTACTTCAGATGCATTCCCAGAAGTCCCTGTAAACACAGAGTACTTAAAGGGATGGATATCTTCTTAATCCATGAGCATCTTTAGCTGTTGTAAATTCCCCTTTCACCTCTTGGAAAACAAATAATGCAGTGCATTAGTACAGTGTCAGTTGCTATCTGAAGACTTTGGGTATCCTTCTGACTTGAGGCAGAGTTGGCCTGGGGCTTATTAATGAGCTTAATTGCGGGATGAGAAAAGAACTGTGTTCATATTATGGCACCTTGCCATGCTCAGATACTTCTTAAATGCTACATATATGTGTGTCGTGCATTAGTTTAAGAACAAATTGTGCTCTGTGTTCGCACCCCAGGTTAAACTGCAGGAAAACTGCAGACTCTGCTACAGTATAATTCAAAATAGTGTCTTGCCCATCTGCAGAAGACTAACCTCTGAGCTCTCCCCATGTTTCAGGATACTCATGACTGGCAACTGAAATCTTATTATAAGTACCAAGTAGTCAAGTCCTTTATGCTGTTTTGCATTTAACCTATGTTTATGTATTGGCTGTGGTGAATAAATGATTTAAACTTCCTACATGTTGTTACTTAAAAGAAATGGGTCCTATGAGGGAACCTGATTAGTGTCAGTAGAAATAAACTATTGATATCAACTCTGTGTAGATTTTTATCCCCGAA
This sequence comes from Myrmophylax atrothorax, assembly GCA_026770055.1. Classification (NCBI taxonomy): domain Eukaryota; kingdom Metazoa; phylum Chordata; class Aves; order Passeriformes; family Thamnophilidae; genus Myrmophylax; species Myrmophylax atrothorax. The sequence continues at coordinate 24,802,788 of JAOXXN010000082.1, read as the reverse complement.
AGAAGAAGTGGTTCTTCACGGGTAGCAGAACAAACCATAGTGGCCATGAAAAATCCCTCGGCAAGTATCTGCCATGCTTGGTTCTGTCCTATGTTCAATGACCTTTGCTATGAGGTTTTTGTTAATTCCCCACGTTCATGCTTCATGTTCTAATTAATTTCACCATCTGGAAGTGTTTCATACTATTCATTACATGTAGTCCTTTCTTAATGCTTTCCCATTACTGATAATCACATTTCTGAGGCTAATCAGCTCCTACCTCAATTTTTTGAGAACCTGCAGAGTGTGTTCACCAAGGAAGCAACGGCTGAAATCAGGAGCAGAAGTGCTCACATCCCTCACTCTGTGCTCATAATGATTTCCCTTATGTTTTTCCCACTGGATTTCATAAATTCTTTTTCATTTCTTTTTAATATACTTAGTTTCTCATTCTGCCTCTTTTTGCACAATTCCAGTCTGAAAAGATCTTTCTCTCCCATTGACCTCACAGTGATTGTTTTCTTAATTTAATATCTTACAATCTGCCTTAACTCTAATGTCCACCTTCACTAAGCAAGTTGTAGCATTTTTGCAGCTAAAAACTGATAATAAATCTCTGTGCCTAATTTCTCATGTGTAGGTCAAAGTAATATTATAACCTAAAATTCAAATATTCACCATTTCAATAGTCTTTATGGTTTCTATTTAAATCTATACATGACCTTTGTATCGTACTAATCTGAGATTTATGCTTGACAAGTTTCCAATGCATTATCTATTGAGTGTTTACCCTACAGCAAGAGACATCAAAGTCTGAAATGTCAAATTTTGAAACCCTCATTTAACATTTTTAAAGCTTCTTGAGACCCCAAAACAGCCTCTTTCTCTAGGCTGAAAACTTTCAAAGAACTACTTCTTCCTTTCCCCCACCCCGAACACTCTGTCTGCATACTCTCTATTCCTTTTCCTTTGCTTTCAATAGTAAGATGAAAGATCACAGAAGGGAAAGAACCATGGGAGAAAAATGCATACCATATCTCTCTTCCTTCTCCTTACCACCATAAAAATAATAAAAATTATACTTTCACAGGGAAATAATCAAGAGAAAATCTGAATGAATTAATGGCTACTACATTTCCCAGTTTCCTATTGGAAATTTTTTGAAAAAGCAAGGACTACTTGTGAAAAAAGTTACTGTTTTTCAGTCTGCCCTGTTCCTAGTGCTTTCAGAAAAAATAAATGCTTATGGAACAAAATATGGAGGTAACTAGAATTACAAGCCTGTAGCTTATCACAATTTTCTGACCACAGCAAAGATTAATATTTATATCTTATTTTCTTTTTTTTATGTGTTTCTCTAAGAACAAACAATATGTCTTCATCTGTCTGATCACAGAATGAATGGAAATGAGATCAGAGGGAAAATATCACAGCAGAAACGCTGTATTTCAGTGGTCTGTTTCTGTCCAGGTCTGATGAATGTCAGTGTTTGCAGCACAGGGCAGTTTTACCCCATGGTCCTGAAAATCTCACAGTTAACATTCAGCTAACAGGACTGTCAGGACCAGTGTGAGAGTAGGTGCTTTTAGATCAAAAAGTCAAACATTTTCCATTTCTGAACTAGGAAAATAATATGTGTATGAAAATCTGTAGGATGAATATTTCATTACAAACTCCTTGGAGTGCCCTGAGACTCAAACCATTACGAGGAAAACGGTGTTTGCTGTTTCCTGTTTGACCTAATGACAACTTCAAACACACACTGGAGTTATCGTTGCAAACCCTTACTTTCCTCTGCTGTGTACTTGCAACCAGTAGATGCCTTTCCTTAGAGCAGCAGTGTAGGAAACAAAAGCTCTGTGCTGCCTGCTGGCAGTGTCACTGCGGGGGAAAGTAATAACTTTCCATTTGACCCCGTGGTACAAAACCTGTTTCTTTGTATTCAAAACATGTGATTGCCATACTACAACTTTCTGAATTATCAGATACCCACTAGAGAATGTTAGTAGATAGAGGGTCCTTTTTGTTCCGTCACAGATGCAAATGAAAATGTAGTACCTCAGAGGCTTTGCACAGACATGGTGTGACACTCACTGAGCTTCTCTGGCAATGCAGTGGAGTCACCTTGTGCAAATGGGAGTGTTTCCTTGATCAGTTCCTAACTGTTCTTACAGTGTGTGCACTTCACTTTGAGAACAACAGACGTCTTTAGAGCCACCAGTTCACAGCTCAGCAATCAGCTTCTCAAGCTGGACTATCCTGCAATGGGGCTGTTCCTGCTTCTGCCCTCTATATGACCAGTATCAACTTTACAGAGGCACTTGGTTCCTGTTACTCTGAACAGCAGCTCAGAATAGGCCTGTTCATATCTGGCTGCTCCCAGGGATGGCTGTGATCTACAGCTAATTCTCATTTGTGAAGCATTTTTCAGTCCCCAGAAGAAAAGGCCTTGGTGCTCCCCAGCAGAGAGCTATTGGTTCATGCTGGGACACAGCTGGCAGGATGCCCTGCTCCAAAGAGGTTTCCTCATGGCTATTTTAAAATAATTAGCTGATCTGGTACCTAGTGCTCTTCCTAATTCTTATCTAACATAACCAATTTGCAAATGCTCATCCTCGTGTGCATGCATGTCTGTAAAAGAAACATGTCCAGAGGGCAGGCAGGCGCAACAGCCACAGTGAACGTGCAGCTGCGGCCACAAACGGTACCTGGGGAGTAACAAAACCCTCTTAAAATACATGTCACTATTCTGCCTAGGAGTGGGAAAAGCATAACCATGACTGAGACAAGGGATGGGGAAGATGTTACTCATTTTTTTTCTTAAAATATGATCTTGGATATGCAAATGAACATGAAGACAGTAGAAAAAGTTCCCAGCTCTGGCTGGAGAAGGCAGTCCCTCTGTCCTGCCTGGCCACTCAGCACTGTGGAGTGTGGGGCACAATTCAGCTGAAATTTAGAAGCAGCTGTTGCACCATGGCTTGTTTAAAGCTGTTTTTCTCCAGGAAGTAATTATTTGAACTAAATCTTGTCCATTAAAAAGACATGCTTGAGTAGTTACATAATCCAGTATAGGGTTTGTTAAAATAGAAAAGCATAGGATATTCAAAAGCTTAATCTGGATAGAAAAATAAACATGTGATTTAAAAAGGAACATTTATGTATATGAAAAATATGTATGTTTTTTAATCCAAGCTTTAGCATCTTAGCAATTTATTTTTCACTGTTAGGCACTCTTGAAAAAAGCAAACAAACTGTACAAAATCCTTTGCCCCCTTTAGTATCTCAAACTGAGCTCCTCAAAATAGATACTTATCTATTTAATAAGCATATATTTTCTTTTCAAATACATGGTCTGCTTTTGATATGTTTTTAAATTTGCATTTTCAGAATCAACTACCATGTACATGAAGACATGAATTTGAAAGTAAAGTTATCAAAGTTCAGAGATAATGAATAAACCAAACCAAGTCTGAAAATAAAGACTGGAAATCTATGGGTTTTAAGTAAAGGAGAAACATTTAAATATTAATATTACACATAAAAGAAACACTTGAAACCCCCTAATTTGATGTTCTGTTGCATGTCTGTACTTGAAGCAAAACCTAACAATAACAGACAAAGGAAAACAATTGTTGAATATATGTGAGCTACAGGACTTTTTAGCTTGGGGATTGATATAGTCAACCATATCCCTCAAAAATTGTTTTAAAGGAAAAAAAAACAAATTAAATTGTAAAACTTTATTTATTAATAATGCCTTGGGTTTTAAGCTGTTATGGTCCACATCTTCTTGATACAAGGATTGAAATACTTATTTTTAACTAAAAATGGACTCTTCTATTTATGCTCTTTCAGAAACCGAGACTTTTTGATGCAAATACTTAAGAGTGGGTGGTATCTGATCCAGGCAGGTAACACAAATTTGGATTGTACAGGCTATTTCATGTCCCTTGCACTGAAGGTGCTCTGCAGTTCCTATTCCTGTTACAGCAGTGTGAATCAAAGTGTCACACACTCGTCTTTCCCCTCTATATTGTCAGGGCTATATTTTTAGGTGGAACAGAGCAAATTTAAGTAACATGCCAGGGATGAAAGCAGAAGTCACTTGCAGTGGAAGAATTCAATGCAGAACTGCCAAACTTCCTTCTAAGTTTCCTCTTGGTTGGATTCCCCATCCCTCTGAAACTACCTTCCATTAGTGGCACAACATTTTATGTCTCATGCAATACACTTGTGATTGTGTACTCCAGCAAAGTGTGAATATTATCTGTCAGATAGCTTATGATCAGTGCACATAAGCAGAGCCCAGAAGGCTTGCTTCTATTTTCAGCTGTACTACCACTGCCTCTGATCCCTGACAAGGTCACCTGAGTCAATGAAATCCCTGGCTGCTTGTCTCCAATAATTAAGCAGTAAAACTTTTAAATGCGCACCCCAAATCGAGAGGTCACTGTTCTGATTGTCTGCGTAAGTACTTTTGTGGGGAGAAAATACCAGATCCTGAAGGGCTCTTTAATCCATCCAAAAAAAGTCTAATGAGAACTGAGAGCTGGCAGTTTATAGTCGGGCATGTATGAATGAGAAGCAAGATAAAGATTTTGAACACCGAAACTGAATAGCTGTTTGCAGGAATGATGAAGGTAAGTGATAGATTCTGCAGTTCTGGAAATGTTTTGTCTGAAGACCTATCTATCTTTTCAGGCAAAATTACCTCAACTGAGAGCTGATTAGTGGGTTCAGTACAAGAACCACTCATTAGTTATCATATCTGTGGTGTGGCTGTGGTGGTCTAGTAGCCCCTTCTGCTGTAGCCACTTGACCTGCCAGCTGCATTATCCAGGCAAGTGCAAAAGGTATAATTTAATAGGGTTGTGAAAACTATTGGGCAAGAATAGCATATTCTAATAACATATTAAAAAAACAAACAAACCAAAAACAAACAAACAAAACAAAACAAAACAAAACCAAAAACCTGTGTATGACTGAGCACCGGAACAGACTGCCCAGAGAGGCTGTGGAGTCTCCTTTTGAGATATTCACAAACCATCTGGATGTGATCCTGAGTAACCTGTTCTGGGGCACCCTGCCTGAGCAGCAAGGTTGGACTGTACGACCTCCAGTGGCCCCTCAAAACTTATCCATTCTGTGACTGGGTTTTGTGGTTTGAATGTAATAATTTGTTGCCTTTAGACATATAGACTAAAGAACAGCTTCTTCCAAGAGAGCTTCAGAAGAATTGAATTTGACAAATACTTAGCTGATATTAGCCAGGAACTACAAGACAGGCCTCAGAGAATTAAGAAATGTGTTGTCTCCTTGTAGAAAGGTCTAACCCCGTAGTTTGCAACTTTTGGATAAAAGTATTTTGCATAAAGAAAGACCTTTTACGCAGCAATGCTGTCCTCTGTGGCAGTGGCTCTGCATGATTTTTACTGTTTAGAAGGAAGTAAGATATTGGGGTGTCCTCTTCAGGGACATTAGCACCTGCTTTAGCTTTGGTGTTGGCCAGCCAGCACATCTGAGGAATCTGTCCTTATACACCCACATATCAGTGGGGTGTTGTTACCATAAGGAAGTAAAAATGAACTATTAGAGAAATCCCTTCCAAAGAAGATAAGCTATCATTCACCTGTGGCTGAGAAACAAAAGAATGATAAAATAGATTTTCTCAATGTGATTTTTGTTCCCCTCAACACCTTTTTCCCCAAGAAAAAATGAACACAGTGGTTTGTTCATTAATAGCACATTTGGAAGTCCAGTTTATGTATGTGATTCAGGTTGGTTTCCAAAGTTTTAAAAAAGACCTGGAATGTGATATAACAAAGACACTTGAAATCATGTTTGTTATTCCTGATGAAAGCCAGGACAAAGACCTACATGTAGTCACATCATCAAAAAGTATCTGACATTTGGCCATCAGTCAGGGAACCATAGGGTAATCTATCTTACTTTTGCTGAGAAAGGGATGTTTCTGAAATTTCTAAACTTGTCTATGTTGTGTCCTTTTGTACCTTTTTCTCTTTGTATGTTTTGTGTTGCTTTTCGTTTTTTTAATGTTGTGACGGCTTGCAAACAGCTGACATTTTGACATGCTGATTTTGCTGTAGGATTTTACTTTTACTTCAGATGTTTCTCTTTGTTTAATGTATGGCCTTCTGAAGAAAAACATGATTGCCTTTGATGAATGTCTTCTTGGAATAATAGTGGTGACTGGTAGTATATGAGTTGCTACTATTGATCCCAACAAGCTGTAACAGTTCTGTGAAGTGCAAAATGAATAGAATCAACAAATTCAGATTTCTTCTGAACTGTAAAGTAACAGTGTTTTTCTCTCATCAAATCACCAATTGTCAGGGATTTGTTTGTTTCCTGGTACATGCTTGTTTCCTTGAATAATCCCTGTATAATGTGTTTTAAAGACACTCATTGGTCTTATGTCTTCCCCAATAATTTCATTTAACACTCTATGTATGTGATTTTCACTTGTAGGCCTCCCTCAAAGAAGAATTTCTAAGAATTTTAAATCAGGAAAGCAAATTATTTGTAAAGGTTTGGTTAGAGTTTTACCTTTATTTTTATAAAGAATCTGCACAAAATGACTCAGAAGAACTGAACCTCATTTCCAAAGTGGTGAACTGATGGGAATCAGTTGGAGAAGAAATGGACATGGAGAAATAATGTCTTCAAAAAGAGAGATTGAATTAGGAAAGATAACACTTTGGTTGTGTTCACTGGGAAATTTAGTAAACAATTATTTCTGAGATTATTTTATCTTTTAATTTAATCATTTGAGGCCACCATTCTTCACTGTTAATGGATTTTGTCATTCTTAGCTGTTTGCCACTCAGCAATACGACAACTTTTATAAATGTTCTGACATCCCATGAAATATAAGGCAACAGGAAAAGACATGTTTTTTGAGGGTAATATGGGAATTCAACAGTACCAGGAGAAGAACTAATGTAATTTATCACCTTTAAAGAGAGCTGAAGATCTCAATCAACCACCTGTTACTTTGGAAATGATCATTAAGCATAAACAGGGGCAATTTGCAGCTTTTAAAGTTAATTTTCAAGCTTTTACTCATGGTTAATATTAAATCACTGTTGGTAAGTCATGGCTATCAAGAAACTCTGAAAGGATCAGCTCTTCATTCTCTGAAGTTTTTCTTCCAAATCTCAGAGAACACCCCCCCCCCCCCCACACCCCCCCCCCC
>JAOXXN010000082.1:24778413-24788518 GCA_026770055.1 Myrmophylax atrothorax | reverse complement strand
ATTCTGTGCAGAAAACAAGGTTCATAATAAAACTGTGAGCTGGCAATGCTGACAAGCCTGTTATACATCATTGTGAGGCACAACCTGGTAAAAAGGGCAAATTTTTGCCTATTGTAAGTTGGTGTAGCTCCTCTGCTTTTGCATAAAATGCACAACTGAAACCATGTTCTCAGTTAGTGTGTGAAGCACTGTAAGAAGTGATAAGGGCATACTACAGTGACTAGAAGGGTCATTTTCTTTAAAATAAAATCCTCTCTCAAGCATAAAACCCTCTCTCGAGCAGTGACACATCAGCTCAGTTGATGCAGTTTATATCTCACTGAAATTAAGAACCATTACATCTATTTCCTAATAATTAATGTGCTTGGCAGCTCCTGCTTCTCTCTTAAAGAAATCCAGCTGTATCATAAAGCTCTTATTATATTGCACATAGATGGTAGCTTCTATTGGAGGTGGGCAAAACAGTTTCTAACATTTCATTTTTTTCTGAGATTCACTAGAGTTCTTGCTGAGCTGTTACAGAGTATTTTGCTGTTAGGCCTTGGATGAATATGTGAAATAAGATTTGGATGTGAATTTGCCATATTTTAAAATAGTTTCCTTATGATATAATCCAATTCCTTTGCTGTCTTGCTCCCTGCCATCTGTTACATCATTATAATACTGTAACATGTTTAGCAAGCCTGAGTTTTAGAAGCCTGACTGACAAGGTCCATGATCTTAGAGTCTGAGACTGAGGAGAGGGTTCTTTATAATTCCTCACTACTGATGTGTTAGAGCTAAATAAGACTTATCATGCTTTCATGTCTTTCTCTCACTTATTCATCACTTTTTTCACCAGGGCTATGATGAAGTTGGTGTTGACAGACACTAAACACACTTGGATTTTTCTGTATAATATGGGGCATTGTTGAACACAGCAGAAATATGATATTTCCCAAACCTGAGAAGAAACCACACAGAAAATCAACATTATAAACTCTTCTGGATTTAAAGCCATGCATGTGTATTTGTACTCAACTTCCAATTATTCAAGAGAAATCATGAGCCAAACCCCTCCAGGAGGACATCTCATGGTCTGAACAAAGTTTGCACAGGGGCCACCTTTGCCCTGTGAGGAATAGTTAAGCAGCTCACCAAAACTGATACTCTAGTGGAAGTTTCTCTTTAGAAACAGAGAAGTTGCACATCAGATTTGCTTTACAGGACAGGAGGTACAGATCTATGCTGACCATCAGAGCCAGCTGTGCTGAGGTGTTTGTGAGTGCAAACAGCATGCCAGGACAGCCACTCAGAGCAAGGCATGTGGGTGCGTGCCTGGGTTTCTGTTTGTTTCTCTAGTCAGCTATGGACATAAAAGAAGAAAGGTAAAAAAGGCAGACTGAAGCTTGGAGACAGGCAAGAAAAAAAGATGGAGGCACATCAGTGGAAACGACATGAGTGTGTCAAATTGTAGAGAAAATCACTCAGGGATTTTACACATGGAAGGGAAGTTTGCACAGTGCCAGAAAGGCTTTTCTGGTGCTTTGAAAGTGAGGAGAAAAGGGTCTAGCTGAGCAGTTTGCAGTGATACCATGGCAGCATGCACGGTGGTCCTCTGGAGCCATCAGCACCGCAGCTGGGCACCAGGAGGAGAATCCAATGGGAATGGTGGGTCTGAAGGAGTAGCTGGTAAGATGACCTCCTGGAGTGCAATGATGGAATAGGGGGAAATTTTAGATCATGCCAATGGAAATGTATGATAACAGAAAAGTCTGAGAGACAGGGGTATCTCAAGCAGAGTACTAGGAAAAAGCACAAATTATAACTCACATTAACAAGTGCTGCTTTGAGTCCATCTCTATTTCACTCAATCCAGCTTTAAAAAAAAAATAACTAGAAGAGGTGAAGAGTGCTTTTTCCTGGAATCTAAATTATCTGGGATAATGTGTGTTAACAGGGCATGGGATGGCTCATAAAATGAAAGTATAACAGATATGGCTCAGTTAGTGGATTATATAGTGCTTCCTTGTAATATAGAAAATTCGTAAAGAGGGTGATTAGGGGCACTGGACAGAAATCAGAGCAGACATTAGCTTCACAGCTCTCATGCTACAGAAGCCTTACATACTGCTTCTCACAGATGCATTTGTTGTCCTTTATTTGAAGACTCTGGTAAGCTTCAAGCTCCATAAGAAACAGTCAAGTTGGTCCATGTTTTGAAAACTGGCTAAGACATGTGGGTCTGCTCTCATTTATTCTAAGGGTCTTTTTCCATGATGGCACTAAAGTGGGCTATAAAGCAAGCAGAAATGCAATTTATGCCCATTATATGTAAAGAGGGATGAGTTCAAGTGGTATTCCAGCCATGTATCATCACATTGCAGAACAGTAAATGGCATTCATTATGAGATCGTGACTCTGTCCAAGGCATTGAAACCTTACTGTGTCTGAGAAAACAGTGAGAGAAGGTATTATTTTTTTATCTCATACCTTCCCATTGACTAAGAGATTTTTTCCCCCTCACTGTGTTATGTTCTATTATATTTCAGCAGTAATGGTTTAGATTAACAGCCCACTAAATTAATATGGAAAACAAGTGAAAATGCTATAGGAGTAAATTCCTGTTAATAGTGGAGAGGTTCATCAAAATCAATGTTATTACAGTAAATACCAAGAAATTTAACTGTGATTGGCTTGTTAAACTGTGCTCCCACTTGCATTTGACTCTTCTAGATGGTTGTATGGACTAGGCATGGTGCTGATTCAGGACTTGCAATCAGAAAGCAAACAGAAAGCACAATGAGCTGTGATCAGTATTAGAGAAAGTCTTTCATTATGTCTCAGGTATACTTTGCTATAAGATAGATAAATCAGACTTGGAAGCCTCCTTTCCTCACGTCCCCACCCAGTATATCTAGGATGTTTTGGTAGTACCATAACAGAAATTTTGATTTATCAGTAAATTAGAAGAGGTTCTAATGTAGGAAGAGTCTCTCTGTGTGTAGAATCATACTTGTATTAGGAGACAATGTTTACACCGACCAGTCTTGAGCAATTCATGTGATGATAGTGCATAAGAAAGAAAGTTAAGGTATGGAGGGATTATTACATAGACTGTCTCAACACATCCAATAGGAAAACCAGACCTTATATGCAGGTCTTCTGGGTCTTTATCCAGTACACTGTTAGTCTGAAAATGCCTATTTTACAGAAACCTAAACAAAGTACCCTAGCTTTGTAAAAAAAGGCAAACAGGCCAAGTCCAAGAGTTCAGGTGTTCCAAAATATTGAGGAAAGTGAGAGAAAAAAAAAAAAAGAGTTTCAACTCAGAAAGCATACAAGATATCAAGGGCTACAGAAAAAACATCCATGTTGCACCAGCAAAATGATTGGGCAGAGTCATGAATGCCTAGATTTGAATTTTGCAGAATTAATTGCTGTTTTTCACCTCTCATTTTCACATTGAGTGAAAGGCCATATTAGATAAACAGTCACCTCAAGTAAATATCTATAACCTTGCTTAACTCCAAAACTTAATATTGCAGATATGAAAATTGCAGGAGGGTTGGAACCAGATGATTTTCCAGGTCCCTTCCAACCCTAACCATTCTGTGTTTCTGTATAGGAAATTAAACACAATGGTAATTAGATCAAAATTATGCTAATAATGGAGGAAATAACTACATATATACTTATTGAAGACATTGCAGTAATGACCCCTGCAAAACTGTCTCATCGGAGGTTGGAGACATTATTGTTACAAGTAAAACATCAAAGACTAAGATAACATCCCAATTTATCGATACCATCATGAACTTCAGTAGAACTCTTCTGATTTATGTCAGTTTGAGATCTCACTGAGAAGCTGTTTTGGTGAGAACAGGAGTTTGCACAAACTGAAAATCCACAGCAGTTTGGTTCAGTGACATCTGTGCTCTTTCTCGGGTGTGAATTTTTCTCTAAAGCTCCTGTACTGTCCTTAGTCCTCTCCCCACTGACTCTTGCTGAGAAGTGCCTCTAATCTGCATATCAATGATGCAGTAAAAAAAATAATATAAAGAAATCATAGTCATTCCTGAATTAACTTTGGGTTTCATTTTAACCTTCAGGTTTAGCAAAATTACTCTTTTCATAAGGAGGTTTGCTCTTTTTCTTGTTTTAAATTACATTTTTTTCAAAGAGAAATGAGTTTTCTGCTTCTGTTGAAGTTGAAGCAGAGATGACAAAATGAACTGCCTAGCTTTTAAGAGGAAACCTCACCTTTGAAAATACCATTCTGAATAGAAGCTGGGAATTTGTACACTCTCATTTATCATAGAGGCCATGAAAGCAGTACCCTCTGGAGAGAAGGAATGAGCTATCCTTGCAGTGAAATTGCTGCAAACTGCAACTGAACATGAGATATTGGAAGTTTATTAACATGGTCCACTTCAAAGACAAATATTTTTTTCTCTTCTAAGGCCTGATCTAGAACAGGAGCATGTGTGTCACCCAGCTGGCACTGGGATCCTTCATGTTGTCTGTCGCCACTAAGCTTGTTTTGCATCTTTTAAGGGAACAACAAAAACTAAACAAGAACATCATTAAGGTTAAATCTGTTTTGCTGGAATCACTGTTCTGCTAGAAAACATTCAGGGATCTGAAAATGAGAAGTTGAAAATGTGGTAGATTGGTCTATTGAGTGATGCAGTGGATAACTCACAGGTTGGATAAAGCAGCATATGATGGGGGTTTCTGTGTCTGGGTGTGACAGCGACAATTCAGTTTGTCTTATGCCATAGTTCACCCAGCTGTGATAATGATTGTCTTTCTATCAGAGGCTGCTGAAGGGCTCTGGTTAGTTTATTAATGCACATGAAGACTTTTCAGAATCTCCTGAAAGCATAACTGTCACTTACAAGGCAAACAGTTCTTGGTGTCGCATTAATCTGCAGCAATGAAGGACTGGGGTGCATGTATCTGACATACTACATCTGTAAACGTAAGTGCAGAGACTGCACATGTTTTGGGGGAAAAAACCAAACACCCCAAACCTTTCTTTAGTCCAATCTATTAGTTAATTATTTTTTAAAGGATTCAGAGACAATGTACCAGGGAAAACGGGCAACTTACAGTTCTCTATTCTGATTAAATGCTGCCTCTGATAATGAAGTGGGAGAAAAGGGAGGATAGTGGTGAGCTGCTGCACTGTTATCTAACATATAAAATGGGTTTTCCAAGGGAAAATCATTTGATGAAAAAACCATTTAATAAACAAATAACCTTCTTCCACACCTGCATATGCACATAAGTACACATGGCTTTGTGAAAATGAAAAGGTGAAGAGGAATCTGCAAAACAGTCAGGTGGTCAGGAGAATTACTAATATTACTGTTGGTATCATGCTAATTGCGATGTTTGCTGCATTGAAAATCATCTTGCAGCATCAAGCTGAAGGAAAGAATTACAAAAAAAAAAAAAGGACAGAAGTGGGATTTGTCCCTTAACAATAGACTTCCACAAAAGCATAAGGACGATGTGTGATTATTCTGAATCACCTGAGCTATTCTGATTTCCACAGGGTGAATCTGGTCCTTAAAATTAGGGAAGTGGGAGTTTGACAGTCTTTTCCTTTTACAAAGCACAAGTTGTCACTGAGCCTAAAATTGGCTCCTGTGAGTCCACCCTCAACATCTTCAGCTGTGGGCTTAGCTTCTTGTGGGATTGAGCCAAGTATGTACATAAACAGTAAGTCAGATTTGGGAGTTCCCTGGAATGGCACAAAGCTGATCCATTTGAAAAGAACATCAACATTTTTTGCTGCTGGCTGTGGGCTCAAAATGCTCCTTTTGGGGAGAGGGTCAAGGCAATCATTTCCTGTCTTGCTGTGAACAACATGATCTGTATGTGATGGAGGCTGTGCCTGTGCAAGGAAAATAACCCAGAAAGAAAGACAATCTTTTTACCATAAATAACTGTGTCTCTATAGAGCCACCAGAGGAGGTCAGAATGGGGACCTGTGTCCTTTTCTTCCAAGCGTACTATCCTGTTTCATTTGAAGGAGAATTAACTCATTCTGAGATAAAGCCTCTGCCACCCTTGTGAGCCCAAACATCAGCAACACCTTAGTAGGATCACACATAACCCAAGCAAATAATTACATATATTTTATCATTTTCAAAGCAAAATATTAGGATAAAATCTCTTTTTTTTTCTTACATCATCTTCAGGTCCAAAGATGATGGGGGTGAAGTATCAATTTATCAAAATCCCTCAACTACTGCGCAATTAAATTTAACTGAACAAGAGAGATTTTTCCTCTGATTTTGTATTACAGTCAACGTAAGTATGAAAGGAAACAGCATAACGAGGATATGTGATGTGATAAAAGTTAATATTCTAGAAGATAATGAGATGTAAATTGCTAGTTGGAACCATACCTAGAGGCTCAACTCTTCAGACTTTTTTTAACCAAAGAGAAGGGTATTTTTATATATTAATAATTTTTGATCCTTGAGCTCTTTGTAAAAGAGATCAGTAACAAAGCGCCTTCTCTTTTCAAAGGAAGAAACTGAATCAAAATGAGATATGATACACAGAACTACAGAACTCCTTAGAAGACCCAAAACTCACCACATTACCACAGATTTCCTAGGTTTCCTTTTAAGTTTTGAAGTATGATGGCTTTTACATAATGTACAATTTGGTAGCCAATAAATACTGACCGTGTGTTTGGGACAGTAGTTTGAATTCATAAATCATACTTCAGACAAAGCCAAGTAGTCAGGAAATTGTCCTACTCAAAGACTGTCTCACATGTCATATCGCTTTTGCCCGACAGGTTAGCCTAGTGGTTAAGAAATCAGACTATAAATACTGAAGTGTCTTTATTTAAATAAGCAGATATTGCTTATGGGTAGATGTAATTTAGGCATTTTCTGCATTTCAAAGGGATTTATACATGTGAGCTAAATAAAGCCGCCTTTCTGGCCTAGAAGTGTGATCTGGGAACTAAAGCATTGGATTTTAACTCAGAAGATTTGCATCCTGTTTCTGGCTCAGCCATGTGGCAGCTGGTGACTTTGGACTTCATAGTGCTTTCCTAGGACAACCTTAGCTCATCCTCTTGCTTGTCTCAGGACAGATACCTCCACAGCCCTACACTCCTCCTAGGTATATCCCTATCCACATAGCTCTGTCTTCTCTGTCTGGAAGTTCACATTTCTGTCCAAGTCCCAGTGCAGTCATTTTGATTTCAGTTTTGAGGACTGACTACTTATGCTGCATCAACAGCTGTGTCTTCGGAACACTCCTGATCCTCTGCAGGCAGAATTGCAACAGTCCAGCCCGGCATCCTGCCACGACCACAGGTGAATGTCGCTACTGCTTGGCCGCAGAGCAATTCAATGCCAATCACTGCTCTTTTGTTGTTAATGGCTAAAATATATCTTTCCTGGTTCTTCTGCTGGGGTCCTGTCATTCAAAGCAACAAGCCTAACACCTCTGTGAATCGCTTTAATGAGCTGTAGTACATAGTTATATTAAACACACACTAGCTGGCTCCCTAAATTGTGCTCAGAAAAATGTAGGAAAACACACTGTCTGTCCTTGCATGTTTTGTGCTTTAGTGATTGCAAAGTGCTTTGCTGCATCACTGCTGTTCTTGGAAAGTGCTGCCACAGACAGAAAATAGCACTTTCCTGTTCCAGTCACTTGGGGACAAGATAACAGCTGCAACTGTGTTTCTGTGTCTGCAGAGTATCTTGCAACAACCCTCACATCTGAGATGCTCTCATTGTTAGTAAAAATAAGTTTTTGCTTGAAGAAAGTTTTGCCTTCCTGCTCTTTTAGCCTGACTTCTCTTACCTGTCTGAAAATATCTCCTAACTGCCAGACTAAACCCGTGGCAAAGGGTTTCTTTTCTAAGCAAATATACTGTCATGATGACCCAAGCAAGGCTTTCAACTCAATATTGTGATTAAATGCCTTTTGCTGATATTCATACCATGGATGAAAGGGCTCATTTCTCCAGGATTGAGTGATTTTTTCCTTTTTTTTAATCTTGCAAAGGAAGAGGTGAACTTATTTTAAAATAAATGCTATGCAGCATTGTCCTCTGGACACTCCATACTACATACAGATGGATAACTACATGAAAGAATATATTCATTTTCCTTACTGCTCCAGACACTTTGATGGTAGAAAAACTGAAACAGATATGTGGAAAATAAAAAACCTAAGAAGTTGTTCTGTCCTGAAATCTGATTAAAAGAGAGGAAAAGACCTGCACTCCTGTGGCAGTCACCAATTTGAGGTCCAAGTTCTGGTGACTATTGTGAATATTTATTTTCTTTTTAATTACTTTAGGGTGATCCTTAAAGGTTTCAGTCTACATGCCAAAACACATAAAAAGTTTTGACAACTCTATCATGATAGAAAAACCTAGAGATAGGAGACTTTCCATTTAACC
This sequence comes from Myrmophylax atrothorax, assembly GCA_026770055.1. Classification (NCBI taxonomy): domain Eukaryota; kingdom Metazoa; phylum Chordata; class Aves; order Passeriformes; family Thamnophilidae; genus Myrmophylax; species Myrmophylax atrothorax. Next base: position 24,780,087 of record JAOXXN010000082.1, on the reverse strand, counting down.
TGAGTCACACTCTTCATTCAGACTTGGTTTGGTCATTTGTGTGCATAAATAAATAAATAAATAAATCCCCAAAGGAATTAACTCATTCTGCTTTAAATACCATAAATAGAATGTTTTGACCCCACTTTCCCATTTTATTTCAGTTTTTTAAGCTTTTTCCATTCTGAAGTTATAGACATCATGTTTCAGTGAAATGATTTGCCTAAAAAACTAGCATTTTTCAATGGGAATGAAGTCTCTATCACTTCCCTTTAGAGGTGAATCTTTATGATAGAGTGACTGCCATCCCTGCCTGCAATGGGCACCCAGTCAGACACCTCCACTTGAAGTTATAAGTCTCTAGAGCAAGAACCACATCTCCACTGTTGCTAGTAGCTAATAAGAGTGTAGGTTTCCAAGATTACCCTTGGACAGGAATACCAGAGCCAGCTTTGGTGTAGTTTATTGCATGCTCATCTTGTATAGCTCTGTAACTATGTACGCAATGGATACAGGTTATCCTGGAGAAACCCTCGTGATTCATAAACAGATGGGTTTTGATGACATGTAAATACCTCTCTCTCTCTCTACATATATATATATATATACACACATACATATATATACACACATATGTATGACACATATATATATAAATTTATGTGGGTGTTTCTTTAAGAAAAAAATATAATTCTTCCTTATAATTCAAAAATAGCTTCAAAATTGTATATGAATGACTATGAATACCATAATTATGTGGGTGAGGCTTCCTCATCTTGAGAGCTGTACTCTGAGGGCTTTCCTCACAGAAGTGTGGAAAAGGAGCCTTCAGACACCAGTGAGATTCCAGCCTCCAAGATGCTGTTAGTCACAGGTGACAGGAACAAAAACCTTGGCAAAATGAATTTTTAGGCCAGTGCTAACATGGCTGCATGGGTCAGTGCAAGGTTTAGACTTAATATGCACTGGCTTCTCCTCTCACCTCTTGCTGACACTCTGCTTGTCATTTCCTCGATTTCCTGCCTGGAACGTGGTAATGGTGATATTTACTGCTGTTTGTTTTGGCACAGAGCTGGTACTGGGATCTCCTGGGAATTTAAGAGCATGAGGTCAAGCTGAGCTGTGGCCTTGAGATGTAGCAGACCTCTTTCCACTTTGTCCTTCCCCTGTCCAGGCAACTACCTGGGCTCCAGAGAGGAGAATAGGACAGAAGCTGCAGGTCATCTCTAGGCAAAGCTTCTTATCATCCAACTTTTTTTTTTTTCAGAAAGTATCTTTTGGATATTGTTTTTCTGTCTGTGTGAACTGTACTTTGACCTTAGCTGTACACAACTGACAGAAGTCAGAAACCAAGCCAGAGAGAGCAGCCCATCACTGCATGCAGAGCTCTCTTGCTCCCACCGTGCCTCTCCACTTGCATTGATTCATCATCTGTCCATCTCTAGCTCAGAGCAGACAGAGCTGCTGAAAACCTGTTTCTGCCTGTGGCTGTATTTCTGCAGGCTGTGATCATCTCAGATCACACACACACAGAGGTCAGGAGGCAGTGCAGCAAACCCTCCCAAAGCCCAGAAGTGCTACAGTTGACAACAGTGACAAGCCAGAGTGCTGCAGGATGGTCCCTGTGCCACAACAGGACAGGGAGGAGAGCTTTACTATAGAATATCTCTGTGGTGAGAGCTAAAAGCCTTGCTG
>JAOXXN010000082.1:24753965-24768277 GCA_026770055.1 Myrmophylax atrothorax | reverse complement strand
TCCCAGGAGGTCTCCCATCCAAGTACTAACTGGGCCTGGCCCTGCTCGGCTTCTAAGATCTGATGGGATCGGGTGTCAGGGTCGCATTTAACTGCCTGAGGTGCTACAGCAATACTACAAGCAGAGGTGAGAGAAGGAGCAGACCTGGAATGACAGCAGATGATGCATTTCAGAACCAGCAGTAATTCAGTGGGAGCCAAATATATATCATCCCAGAAGCGGGATTACAGTGCTGAGCTCCCTGAAATTCAAAACTGGAGCAGAAAGGATGCATTGCAGCTTTAATTATGCTATTAAGGTTTCTTTTCAAGGGAATTACCATCCATTCTCAGGTATTCAGGGAAATGGTAAAATCAAGGAATATTTAGGGAGTGGAAGAGTTTTAATACTGGGTGGCAGAGCTCTCACAGGCTCTAATTTTATTCTGAATAATAGAAATTGTTCCCAAGAGACACTTGCTCAACCTCTGAGAAGCATGATATTAATTGCTTCTCCCCAATTCTAACTTTCAGGGTACTCTTGAGTAAAGCAAGCAACCAGGAACACTATTTTATGCTGGCAAAAAATTAAATGTATCTGATTTAGTTTCGGGTTGCTCTCTAAATTACCACCATTAGCAGAAGCTATTACTATCTGTGCTGATTTTTCCAGCTTTATTCTTCCTAAAGCCTGAGGCTTTATCAATATATTGTGTAAAACAACAGGTGCAGAATCCAGACACTTCAATCTCATGCACATGCACATTCATACACATGCATAAAGTATGCCTGAGCAGCCTCAAAAGTCACTGGAAAAATAAAAGACTCACAAAGATAAGACAATCAGACTCTGACATCTTGAAGTAAATGACAAAAATCAAGGTGAAAATTAAGCATGCTACTTAATGAATAGCCTCCACCATGTCTTATGGCCTTAAAAATCTCAGAATTTTCTTAGACATGAAATTAATGTTGGCTCTAGTCCTTCCTTTCTCCGTTTTGGCAGCTCTGTGTTGATGAAAATCTCATTAGTTTAAGAGGAGAAGACAGGCCAGGGAGGGCTCATGACTGTTTTATTGGGCCCTGTTCTTTGAAAACCCCTCTTCACCAAACTTTTTCTTTGTGCCTTCTGATAGTGGAATTGTAGAATAGAGATGGACAATATCCTTTGCTGCTTCCTTTGCCCTCACCCCTCTGAAGTTCAGCTGAGCACTTGTCCCTGGCTGGAGACTCTCCCACTGTCACTGAAGACATGTCTACAGTTCCCTTCAGCACAGCTCTGGTGTGTTGTCCCTCCTGTCCTGCCTTTATGAGTTAAATCACGGCTAATCCACAAACAAAGAACCACAGGACAGTGGGAATACCTATACTAGAGTTATTAATTTCTACTTGTCCTGCACCCCTTTTCTTACTTCTCAGCTATTTGCAGTCCTGACATTGTCCTTCTCAGCTGGTTAACTCTGCTTGATCCCCATTGCTTCTGAGGACACAGGGAAGCTGCCAGGGAGCTGAGTGCACTAATGCTTTAACACATTATCTTCCCTTCGCTGAGCAGTAGACCCTGAACTCATCTTCATTTGCAGCATCTTTGAGATAGCACCTGTACCCAAGTCCCTGGAAACCAAATAATGGCCCTCAGATGAGATGCTCTGGGTCAGATTCTTAAAGAGGTGAATATAATTCATTCTTATTGATTTTCATTTGTAACTGGGTGCCTATGCACCTGTAAGGATCTGAATTTCCACGGCATAATGAAGCCTTATGGTAAACAAACCTCACTTCTACATCACAAATAAGTCAACAGTAGTCTTCCCATCAACTGTTTGTATCAACATACAGAGTCAGAATTGAAATATTCTGGTCTTTGTTCCTGTCTAAAAAGGGATAGTTTCTAGGCATCTATTTTTTCTTTTTTTCCCCCATAGGAATTGTTTAGTATGCAAACAAATACATATGCATGTATAAACACATGTGCACATCTACATACATATGCAAATACTCAAGCACAATTCTAAACAGAATCCCCCCAGGGCTTTTCTCACCACTCCTTTTCACATGTTTGACAGTTTTCCAGGGAATTAGTGCTTTATTAGGTATGTGTTCGAAATAATTAAATTTGACAATTATTTGGGAGGAATCTCAGGCAAAAAAACACCCCAAACAACCTGATGAGAAAAAAAAATAGTGGGAAGGCTCTTTTTCTTTCTCTATAGGCTACTCCAACTCTCCCTTTGACTGTATCTCTTATCCCATTACATGCAATTGTTCATCATGTTGATATGCAGAATCTCAACTCAGCAGGTGCATTTAATTTATTGAAACATTATTTGAGAACAACTTTATTAAAGATTCAAGATGTCAATACAAGATGACACAGTGCATAGCAGCTTGTAACTTGGAAAGCTTTACAGAATTAAACAACATTCAACAGCAGGCAGGATGCAGTGTGAATTGCAGAAAGGAGCAGTGTTAAGCTGATCCACGGTGAATAAATTAAAAGTGTTGTCACATGGTCAGTAACAAAGATAGGCAGCTGCAGGGATACACAGGCAATAGGCAAGAAACTGTTGTGAAGAGGTAGGGAGGAAAAGGGAGAGAGGCAAGGAGACTTACTTTGGGTTATGCAACATGCAGAGAAGGCTGAGGAATTCGTGGGAAAGCGATACCTGAAAAGGCAAGGGAGTTCTGAGGCTGTAAGATTTTCTGCCTGACTGAAGGTTATTGCAAAAGGTGAAACATACTCCATTTAGATTTGGGTGTTGCATCTACTTCAGTGATTCCCAACTCTGCCTTTGGGGGCCAGAGTTCACAGCTCTCTGACAGTGAATTGTCCTGTGCAGGACCTGGACCCCACAGATTGCAAGAGCTTTGATCATCTAAAGTTATTAAGAAATTTCATTGCATAATACAACAAAATATGTACAACAACAACTGAGTATCAGCAAGGAAAACATAAGAACAATATCTGGGGAGAAACATAATGTATAATAGTATTTGTAAAGAATATAATTTAGCTGAGGCCAGAAGTGAGTACTTGGTAAAGAGGTTTGCAAATAACACATTTGAAATACACAGAGAACAAAGTTATAAAAAGCATTGGTAAGCCAAGCTGAAACTCTATGTCCTTATCAGTGTGGGGGGTTTTTTAATGCCCTTTTACCAAAAAAAAAAAAAATAGAGATCTCCACAAGACTTATTTAATTGCCAATTAAGGATTTCTCAAGTTTTTGTTTACTGTAGTAAAACAGTCTTCAAAGAATGCTCAGCAAAACAAACCTGATTAATACCACTTCCTGACCTTTTGAAAATAATCTTTGTGAAGTATTTTTAAGTTTGTTAACAGAAAATACAAAACTTTGAAAAGAAATGAATAAAACCAAAAATATTTCCACATTCTTCCAGAAATAGGGAAACATCTGTAGTTGGCTCATGCTAATGGCATTTGCGCTTTCCTTTTCTACCAGTGAAGGGCCCTCTTTGTCCCTTGAAGTTTCCAGAAGAGATGTTGACACTTCCCCAGAGTCAAAGAAAAGGAATTAGTATACTTTCTAGGCACTGTTTTCTATGGTAAATAAAGTTCTGGCATGCTCAAACATCACTTCCCTACATCCCAGAAAGCAACTCCATAAATCCAAAGATTCCCCAATGCCACTTGATCTTTCAGGGTATACCCTTCTGGTGTTTCTATCAATCATTCCACCATAAATGACAGCTTTTGCCTTTTGATTTGTTTCTTTTCCAGCCGTTTCTCTTACAGAGCCACCATCTTTTGCAGACAGGGAAAGAACACCTGATAGGGCAGAAAAAAACAGATTAAAAGAGAGGGAAGGAAGTGAGTGTTGTCCAGTGGCAGAAGCATGACTTGGAAAGGCAAGCTAAAATATATGGATCCTTTTCCTGGTTCTGTTTATAAACTTCATCTTCTTGTTTTCATTTGTTCTTGTGGTCAGCCTGAGGATCTTTAGGTCAGAGAGTTTCCTGCAGGTCTTGCTTGTAGCATACATAGTATAGCAGAGTCTGACATCATTTAGATGTATAGGAAAAAGTATTATTAATAAGGCTGATACTTACCCAGCTGATGTGTATAGGATGTATTCACCATAAAAAAGATATTTCTCCATAGTATTTATTTTCTTAAGAACAGATGCCCTAATGCAAGAATGCTTTCCTATGACAGGTCCATATCTCATTTTCTAGTTCTCTGGCAAGTTATTGTTTAACTTCATGATGCAAATTCTCACCCTTGAGAAACGAAACTGAAAACGTGAAGAAGCCACGTGGCAAAGGCTGCCTACCAATGACCTGTGGCCACAGTTGTGCTGAGTGCAGATCTCTGTGGGAGGTGAAGGATTCTGATCAGCCCTTTGCTGCACCCTAACTCACAGTGAAGCATAAGTGAGCCATCACAGACTCATATCCAAGCTAGAAATAGAAATGGCCAAGAAGGTTCAGAGATCTGCTTTCCGGCAAGTTCTTTTTAAGGATACCTGGATGAACTCAGGTAGTCAACAAGTTTTGGACCAAGTTCTTAATGAAGTATGTGACTTAATAGAAGTTTCTAACAAGCTTATGAGTATGTAAAATTTTTTCTGTACACATTTTACTTCACCTTTAGAAGACATCATTAAATGACATGAGGAAATGTGTTCTTCATGTGTAAATGCGTATTAACTGAGATGAGAAACCAAGAGAAATCTCAGGAGAGAACTTTGTAATGATTTCCAATCTTTTTTGGAGACCTAAAACAGATTCTTTCAGAAGTAAGCTGTATTCAGACAAATCCATCTTTATACCAGGAATGTCCCCAAACAAGAAACTTCAGAACTTGATGGCATTTAGGAATCTAATTCTCATCCGGAAGTTCAGCTCCTCTTAAAATCAGTGCAATGTGCCAAAATCTCTTTAAGAGCTGATTCATTGTTAGAAAAAAAGCTCTGAATACATCTGTGATCTCTTTCACAAAATCACATGGATATGACTGATACATTCATAGTGGCAAGTTATTTGCTTCTGTCTTCCTCAGCTTGCAGTAGGTGGTTTGAGACGTATTTACAGAATGAAATCCTAGGAGAGGTGACCTGGACACAAATGGAAGAGACTTCTACATTGCACTCCTGCAGCTCTGGGACCATTAAAATCCTGAAACAGCAATTCTTGGTAACTGGTTGGTAGTCTTCTGTCTCCTTGCAGCTAGATGAGTAGGGTGACTGTCCTGGAATATGAAATTACCTGAAGAAATGTCTATTTTGATAGCTGGATTGGGTGGAAGGGAGAGCTGGAGAAATTATCTTTAAGAAAACAGCAGCCAGCAGTCAGCATACAGCTGTATTCCTGCCCTCAACCACAGAAAACTCACAAATTGAGCAAACAAATACCAGAGAAGCTCAGCATCACTTCAGTTCCTTTCTAGGGTCAGGCTGAAGCCAGCCTTCCCAGCAAAAAGGGGTTATTTTCTGAAAGAAAGGGAAACATTAATTACACAATTCCTCTGGTTCTCTTCTGGATTAGACTAGTGAGGTCTAGACTTGCAATTTAGAAAGCTGTTTATAGGCAGCTGCTTGGCAAAGAACAGACATCTTTCTTGTAGTCCAATACATTTAAATATTTAAAGGCCAGCTGCACAGAGCAATGTCCCACAACATTATCACTGGAACATGGTGACTCATCCACAACCGGAGGAACATGAATTGGACTTTCTGACACATGATGGGGCTCTGCCTTCCCACTTTCCCCATATACTCTATTTTATGCTTTGCTTCCTGTCCTGTGTGAAAAATCAGTATTTTCTTGGTTATAATGTGTCTCTTTTTTCCCCCTCCTTGTTTTGCTTTATTGAAAATCATTAATTGTCCATGACAAGCAACTTTTCTGTGTTGCCCCCAAAATAGACACACAAAACTGACAAAGCCTCTAGGATCCCCTTGGCTGAGACTGATGAGCTGTATTTACAGAATTAAAGCAAAACCTTTATTGCGAAGGAAAACGAGGCTATAAACAAGCCATCTGTTTCATAGCCTCCCGAAATGGAGAGCATTCCTGCAGGTTTCCCACTTCTTATTATTTGATCATTTTGGTTCTAACAAGCAGAGATCAGTGACCACATTCTGACATTTGGTGCTCACTGGAGAGACAGGAACAGACTGGAGTTCACAAAACTGTGCTGGATTTTTATGGAGGGATGAATAGCAACATAATTTTACAGGCAAGAAATTATTAGTACTGTGGTTGTGCCCAGGGGCTTTCATCAGATCTTCACAATGACTGGTAGTTAACAGACACATATAAAGGCAATTGGCTTATGCAAGGTCACACTGTTCCTTTCTCCTCACCAGAGGGTTTGCTTTGAATAGGATCACTGATTCCTGTCCATCAGGTACCAAATGTCTTAAATGAATGCCATGACTTGTACTTATTGGTGTGTGGGGATGGTCACATCAGAGCTGCTCAACAGCCTCTATCAACATACTTTTGCAAATGAAGGCACCACAACCACCTTAAAAGGTGATTACCCAGAGTCAGCACACAGGGAGGGAACCTTCTCCCTACAGCATGGGATGTTCCTAGGTGGTGGGGCCCCTGGAGGTGGTCATCTGAGGATGACCACATGTAGCTCTGGCACTGCAAGGTGATCAAATCTCTGCACAGAGAAGCACCATAGAGGGACCTTTCTGTCTGAGTGTCCACAAATGTATGCTGAAGAACTGAACATCTGAACTTCTCCAGTATGCAAACTTTTCCTTTTCTTTTCTTTTTCTTTTTTTTTTCCTACCTTTTTGTCATCTATCTCTTACTGCTGCTTGTAATCTCAGGACTCCCCTTCCTGCACTAAATCCTGTTGCATACTTCTGTGTCCACCCCATAATAAATGTCCTTGCAACTGCTTCCAGGCAGTAACAGAACAAACAGCAATCATCATGTCCCTTCGAGGATACCTGGCCAAGGCAGTCCTCTGAAAGTCTGGCAGCCATATCTGTCATGCCTTCCTATATGTTATCAAGCCCTGCAGTGTGAACAACCTGGCTCTTGATTTTGCTGCTTTACTCCTGTGCATCCTTTCTGTATCCTAATTGTAAATTAGAAATTATCATATTAATGAAAGCAGTTCAAAAGTCTTTGGAATAACAGACTCCTGACAAGCCTCTACATTTCTCATACTCTGTTATACAGAGTTACTGCTAAATTTTAGCTATAGGAAGGTGACACTCTTTCTAGAGCAGTCATGAGCTATTTAGAATGATTTTCCAGACCACCAGCACATTGTGAATAGTTGGTCCATGTATGTTACCTTTACTATAAAAAACAGAGGCCTAAATCTTATTTCTTTGCCTCCTTAACATTTTCACTTTTGCTTCTTTGCTGTTATGTACTTGTTCTTTTTCTTAATAGGTGCAAAATGCTACTCATCTTTTAAAAACACTGAAACACCGGAAGAGAAGGTATTCACATATTCCTAAATTTCATTAAAATATAAAACAGCCTTCAGCACATTTAAAACTTGGAACCAAAACGTATTTATTGGATCAAGTCCAATTCTCTGTGACCTGAGGTTGCTTCCTCATACAAGCTCATTATAAACTTGTCAAGGCTATTTTAAATGAGTTAGAACTTTGTCTCCCACTAGTTCAGTTGGAATCTGGCTGGGATTTGCTGATAAAGGAAACTCCTCATTTTAAAGTTAAAACTTCTTCATAGCCCTGAGAAGAGGGACTTCATGTGCCATTCTTTGCAGAACAGGCTGAAGCAGAATGTCAGAGACTTTCCTCCATTTTAATACAAGTAGTTTTTACAAAAGGACTAAGAAGTAGCATAAAGTGATTAGCCAAGCAGCCAGACCAGAGAGTTAAAGTGCTTTTTTAGTGCTGGGTCTAAATGCTGGTTAGAAATGACAAAAAAAATCCTCTCTGTGCCGATTGGATGATTCCCATCAACATTTTTTAAGATTAGTGTTCAGTTCTCAAGTCTTCATGTACATTGACATAATACAAGAGTAAATGGAAACCACTCTTACTTTACTCTTAGCTTAAAACACAGCTTTTACAAATCATAATTCTTTCTATGGTCATTGAGAGGTTCAGGGCAAATTGTAACAGAGGCCTATAATGCTGAGGAGAGTCACATACCAGGCTCCCTTCTGCTGTGCTCCTTGAGTGCACTGGATTTTTAAAGTGTGTTTTATAGTCTGCTGTCACTATCCTGTCCTTCTTAGATGGAAGATGTTAACTTTTTCTCATTGAAATTTTATTTCTGGAAAACTTGTTGCAGCCATCTCACAGCTGTGTGTTGTACACTTTCTTCTCAAAGACTGAATACCAAGGTATTTAGGAAGTGTTACCCTGCTCTAAGGAATAGGGAAAATTTTGTTCAGGTAGATCAGGAAAGTGGACAACTAGGATAAGCTGAATTTTAGGACTGGATACACAGAAAAACTCAGAAGATATAGCCCTTGTCTGCACTTCATATGAAGAGACACCTCCCATTCCTCTTGTAGATATGAATCCCAGCTATGGCCCTGCTATTTATTGACAATAACAGGGGACAGGCAGCAACAGAGCAGTGCAGACCATGCCTGAGGTGCCAGGAAAGCTGCCAGGCTTGTCCTCTGCCAGTTGTGTAAGCTGCACAAATTCAGACAGTTACACATAGCCACTTTGGTCAGGAAATACCAGTGGTTCTGGCCACACTGAAATGTCCTCTCACTATCCCAAATGCTTTCAGAGAAGAGCACATTTTTATGTCTCTTTTCCTCCATCCTGCATTTTTTCCTCTTCCTAGAATTTGCTTATTCCCTTAGTACTTACATTTCTGCACAGCCATTCCCAGACTAGTTGTCATTAATTATTGGGTTTAGTGGCTGTGGCTTAATGAAGATAAATGATCCGGCAGTCTCTGTAATATAAAGCCATTTGCACAGTAGCAAATTGTGGGTCAGGCTGGTGGGTTTGCATCCAGTTCAGAGCATCCAGCCAGATGTTCCCACCATACGTCCTGTCATCAGAATTGTCACTAATCACCAGCCTCGTTAGTAGCTTCTCTTAACCCAGGCCAAGGACCGATGGGCCACAGAAGGCAAATTTCCCCTAGAGATTATTTTTGCCAACATGGTTTAAAAATGCATTTAACAAGGGGCAGCGCAAGGAACAGCTGATCATACTGTTCAGTGTGTGAAAAGACAGCATTTCTTCACAGCAGTCAGTATGGCACTGCTCACTAGCAGCAGTCAGTGCTGGAGGACAGATCAGTGGTTGTGCTTTCAGAAAGAAGTTGTTTATGCATCTCAGTATGGCAGAAAGGAGGTTGGGGAACAGGGCTTCTGTTTTTTGCAAGTGACAGTGATGGCCCAATCACCATGAGGACATGTTCTTTCTGAGTACATAGGTGCTGCCTTTGGAACATAAGATTGAAAAGAAAAGCAAACCAAAACCAACCAAACAAAAACCCCCTAGGGAATGCAGAGGAACAATGGCAGGATTTTTTTTTTTTAGCAACATTTTTCAGGTAGTCAGAAAGGCTGTAACAAAATGCAGCACAAACATTTTATTTCCTTCCTTTACCCTCTTACCTAAGTCTCATACAGTTTCACTGAAATTTGAGGCTAAAGAAAACCAATATCCTGAGCCAGAGAAGGAGTCCAACAAAATTTCGTCACAAAGAATTAACAAAGTAATTGCAAGCAAACTCATAAAGGTGAAGTTTCAAGGAATCCTATCTCTAGATAGTTTTGCCAACTTAGTTTTTACATCCTCTCCTTCTCAGATATTCTCACTGTTCTGCTTTGTTCTACCGATCTCTTTTTTCTCTACTATTCTCCTTTTGCATAATACTGAAATGAGGTCTTTTCTCCTCTCTTTTCCTATCTCTTCTAAATAGAAGCTAACCTCATAATCAAAAAAGTGCAAATCTAGTTTGCCACCCAGTGATGTCTGAGTGGATTTGAAACTCAAAATAGAACCATTTGTTGCATTCTGGCTAAATGATCTATGATAAGGAAGGAGCTTTGTGCCTTTGCCTGGTGAGCTGGTCTATTGTATGAAAAGCACAAAGGAAAACCAGTAAACCTGCAGATGGTATATGATACATGGTGCTATATGATTCTGCATGACTTCCTGCACTTTCTCATATGTCAAAACATTAGTAAAATAGAGGGTTAGTGATGTGCATTGTTATTCAGGGTAATTAAGGAAACTACACAAGTCATCATCATTAGTTGTTCATAACATAGCAATCAAAACATGATTGCAGCTTAGCCCTAACTCTTAGCTGACTGAGCAGGGCCTCTATAGCAGGACTATGGAGAAATGCTGCATGACAAGGGGTTTGTAATGATTTACAGGGTGTTCCTTAATTGCACAATCAGTTGTTTGTTCCAGTTAATTGAATTTCCCTTCCAGTAATTACTCTTTGCAGTTCTTTATGCCACTGTACCACAAGCCTAACTTTTCAGACGGCTACCTTAGCTCAGTTACCTCCCAGGACTTCTCTGCCTCATTGCACTGAATTAGTGTTCCTTATGGCTAACCAGGAATGATGGATTTACTTCCTATATGATTTCCCTATGTATTGTACATGTCTCTCTAAAGAGTGTGGCAGCTTGCGAAGGGGGATATAGCTGTTTTCTTCCAGTTGCACTACATGTGGAGGCTTGGTCTTTACTTCAGGAGTCACTGCTGCACCCATGGCCAGGGTACTGTTCAAAACATCACCTGTCATATCCTGGACTTCTTAATGTCTATTTCTGTCACAGAGTTAAAAACAGCCTCTGTTAAATGGAATTTGAAACTACTAAGAAAAATCTGCATTTATATATATGGCTACAAAACTAAGCAAGTAATATTTCATGAGCATATAAAAATGAAGATGCAAAACAAAGAAGGCTGTGGTACCAGGATGAATGGAAGGGATGACAGCTGTCACAGGGGCTACCAAAATTTGCAGACAAACTTGTATTTCTTCCATCACTTATTAAATGTTAACTGCTCTTTGTTGTCTGCTGCTATTTATCTTCAAACTGTTTTATTGTTGGCTTATGCTAACAAGTGTTTCATATATGCAAGAGCCACTGGTTTAACTTCGATGTTTATGAAGGTCTTTTCTGTACTATGGGAAATTGTGGACCCTTCCTCTGTATTTGTTTGCACATATATTGAGGCATCTACTTAAACTCTTCATGATCCTTACAGTCTGAAAAAAAAAAAATTGCATTTGTAGCTTTTTTAAGTTATTTTCATCCACACCTATTTTTATCAGTTGTAAATGATTTCTGAGCACAATTTTTTTATGTTTCTGTTTTTAGGATTTCCAGATGCATACTAGTAATGATGATTCATATGTTTCATACATATTGATATTTCTGGTGCTTCTGCTTCTAAGATAAGCAGATGGAGGTTAGCTAAATTTCATCAAGCTATGTATTATAAACAGGTAGGGTGTAAATAAGGGAGTTTGAAACACTGCTCTGAGCTTCCCACTCATTTTTCAGCTCCTCTGTTGCCACTACAGACCAAATATCAGTAGCATATGTTTTATGTCAATGCTTTCTTGTCTTTTATAGCCTTCAACAATAAACCAACAGGCAGTGGAATCTCAAAACTCTTCTGGGGTTTTACACTGTTTATACACAGTTAATTCCCAGCATCTTTTCTCCTCTGTGCTGTTTTGTTTTCTGTTGAATTCCAGCAAGGATTAAAAATTCTTTTCTCCACAAATTCACCCAATCAGGATATGGATCATCTGGATTAAACTGATGTGCAGAACAGCTACCATTTTGATTTGTCATCCACCTGGAATATCGGGCAGTAATAGTTGCCTATATTTGAGTAAAAACAGATAACGTGTGTATGAAAGAGAAAAAACCCCTTTACTATGCCAACCTGAGAGGTTGCTTCCAAGTAACAAAATTATGTCATGTTTCATTTCAACTGTGTGGTACTTTCCACCTTTGATTCAGCCTTTTAATTCTGTTGTAGTTCAGCTTTAACTTCTCAGAAATGTCTGTCATTCTCATTAAAAAAACCCCCAACATTCTGAAAGTTACAAAAAGTATTTTTAACAAATGTCCATACAAGGATTGAAAATCCTTGGAATATTTTCTTTTTTTTTTTTACTTACTGAAATTTTTTCAAGCATAACCTTACTTTATATTCTGTTTTGACCCTGCCTGGATGTCACCAAAATCGTTAGATAACTCCCCTCCCCAGCTGCATGGAGTAGTGAAAATATAACAAAAGACTCAGAGGTTGAGTCAAGGGCAGAGAGAGATCACTCAGCAGTTACTGTCATGGGTAAGACAGACTTGACTTGGGAAAAATTAATGTATTACTAATCAAATCACATTAGGATAATGAGAAAAAAATAATCCCAAAACATCTTCCTTCTACTCCTCTCTTCTTCCCAGGCTTAAGTTAACTCCTGAATCCTCTACCTTCCCCCCACAGTGGTGTTGGAGTCAGTTCATCACACATTGTCTCTGCAGCATCTTCCTCCACAGGGGAATGCTCCTCACATTCTTCCCCAGCCACACACTGTTCCAGTTTCTCCCAAAAAAGACAGTCTTCCACAAATTCCTGCAACGTGAGTTCTTCCCACAGGTTGAAGTTCTTCACAAACTGCTCCAGCATGGGTCCCATCCATGGGGTTCAGTACTTCAGGAATAGACAGTTCCAGGATGGGTCCCCCATGGGATCACAAATCCTGTCGGCAAACCTGCTCCAGCGGGAGCTCCTCTCCTTCCACAGGGCCACAGGTCCTGCCAGGACCCTGCTCCAGCATAGGCTTCCCATGGCATCACAGCCTCCCTTGGGGACCCTCCTGCTCCAGCACAGGATCCTCCACAGGCTGCGGGTGGATCTCTGCTCCCTCATGGAGCTGCATGGGCTGCAGGGAGATAGCCTGAGTCACCATGGGCTGCACCACGGGCTGCAGGGGAATCTCTGCTCTGACACCTAGAGCACCTCCACCCACTCCTTCTTCACTGGTCTTGGTGTCTGCAGAGTGGTTCCTGTGACATGTTCTCACTCTTATCTCCAAATACTCAGCCTTGGCCAGTGCCAGGCTCAACTTGGAGATGGTTTGCATTGGTTCTGTCAGACATAGGGGAAGTTTCTGGCAGCTTCTCAGAGAAGTCACGCCTGGCAGCTCCTGGCTGCCAAAGCCAATATATTTTGTACATTTTAGTAAACTTCTCGAACTACTCCAAGACTGACCACCTGCTCCCACCTCTCAAAAAAAAAAAAAAAAAGTAGAACATCATATTTAAAGAGATTTTAAAAATAAACTTCTTCATTGGACATTTTTCATAAGACATTCAGTTTGATATTCTGAGGGAACTTGGGAAAGATGTTTGATGTTCTGTACCAAACAAATGAGTCCTAGCCCTGACACTGCTAGAAGGGCAAATAGAAAATACCAGATTAGATACGGAACATTATCCAGAATGCTGTGTGGTTCCTGGAGCGCTTGGCTGTGGGCTTTTGGGGGTCTTTTGAAGGGGACTTTAGTTGCTGTTGAAAAAAGAAAATTGAATTTAAATATTAGAAAACTGAAAATTGACTGCACCAGATTCTTTGCCAGTAAGTTTAATTTCCTAATTATTTGTAGGGTCATTCCCAAGATCTGCCAAGGTGTGACTCATTTATTAAACACTGCCATCCAACACTGTTCATCAATATCTTTCAGTCATTCATTCCTCTCAGCCAGTGTCCCTTTTAAGAAGAACTCACAGCACTGGATTCAATTGCTTCAGCTCTAGTGAAAAGCAACCTCACATCAAATGTGCTGAAAGGTATTAACTTCTATCATAGAGCTAGTTAGGGGACTAGGATGGAGTCCTTCCTAGTAGAAGTAAGGAAGAGGTCCTGTTGAGCCTTGGAGGATAGTTTAACCTACAGATCCATACTGAGTCAATATCCAAAGACTGCTACTAGGAAGATGTCTTTTGAGCTTATTACCTTTCAGAAAAGCCTTTAAAAAGAATTTTTTTTGATTCATGTCATTAAAAAGCTCATGTCAATTTTTTTTCAAGAACAATGATTTGTTCTAAATGTCTGACCACATTCTGTTCTGCAGTTCTGGTTGTGACTCAGAATATTTTACATATTAGTTTGCTCTGCTGTAATATCTGCATCAAAAATAAATAAAGATAAGTCCTGCTCCAAAAATTACTCTAATTCCTGCCATGGCTTATGGGGTTTTTTTACTAAGCTGATGACTTGAGAACTGGATGGAGGGCTGTTAATCCTTTGGGTTCATTCTGGATAAAAAAAGCATTTTCTAAATATAAAGTGATTTCTTATTATTCTTTCCATAAAGACAATGGAGAGAGGAACTAAGCAATGGGTA
>JAOXXN010000082.1:24734596-24749099 GCA_026770055.1 Myrmophylax atrothorax | reverse complement strand
TGAACTGCTCTATAACTATTAAGAAAACTGCTAGTGAAGCATTGTTTGATATCATTCATCCAGAATAGGTCAGCTGCAGCTATACTGAGAAAATAATAGCAAAGCAAATAAAAAAACCCTGGGCAATGATTTTGTACTGAAGAAAGTAGAAAAAATGTCTTTCTAGCTTAAGTTTCTTGCAGGTTGAGTAGTAAAGGATATATTTATAAACTACTGAATTCCCCCTCCTTTAGAGAGTTAATTCCTACCTACCAGGAAATTGCCAGCAGGTTCTAGCAGTAGATGGCAAAGCCAGTCTTGTACACAACTTACCAGAACCCTGTGCTAAAACACACAAATCTTAATGGAAAAGCTGAGCAGCTGCCAAAGAAAGCAGCCTGGGGGAAGGGGAAACACATCGATGTTCACAACACCTGACTCATGAGCTTGAAGAGTAAAACTGCTTTGAAGCTTTTTGTTTTCTGATTTCAGGCAGAGATTTATGAAGAAGGCTAAAACAGCCCTCAGCCCTACAGCTACTGGATGTAAAGCACATTTATTCTTGTGTCATGGCTGTGTAGCAACACAGTCTTATTAAGTACAGATCAGGACTTCTTCTTTCCATCATGGCCTTTTCTTTCTTCCTTCTTCAGTCTTAGTTTCCTAAGAGAATCTTTCTTATATAGTTTCCTTCCAGTGCTCTTTCCTGCCTTTCTTTCCTGCCTTTCTTTCCTGCCTTCTTTCTTTCTTTCGGCATTCACTGGTTTGTGCTTCTGGGCAGGGCTACACAGAGGATGTTCTAAAAGGAATGTAGTTTCCCTTCTTTTCTTTTGTGCCCCTTGGTCCAAAATGTGAGTCTCTTGTTGTATAACATGGCTGTGGTGTGGATAAAGTTTGGTTTCAGTCTTGCTTGAAGACATCTCCATGGAGTAAATTGTTTTATCTTCAGGTCTTCCATTCTGTCTGAGATCTTGTCAGGCTCACTTTTTTATATGCTTGAATATGACTTATTTCAATTTAAAAATACAGCCACACTCTCCTGCAGGCTATGGTTTTATTCATAAGTCTTCTTAATGACATCTTCCAGACCAAGCAGTTCTTTATTTTTGACCTTTTACGATGAATTACTTTGATCCAGCCAGACTTCTCTATTGGTGTTACAAGCAAATAAACAAACAAACAAAAAAAACCCCAAGTCATTCCTTCACAAACAGAACAGCTCATAATTCCAGGGGACAGGTGGTGCTACTGCTATAAACATCTGTAATACACAAAGGAATATTCCTTACCTTTGCCATTATTACTGAAACAATTGCCTCCTATGTTAGAATAGTTAACAAGTCTCCTGGAAGGTGTTAGTTCTGATTACAGCGTGAAATGACTGATCTATTGTGACAGCAGCTAAAACTAAATGTCCAATTAACCTTCAAAGTCAGTCTGTGGCTCAGCAATATTTATTTTTTCACTGTGCAGAGCCTTTCTGTATCTCTCACCCATTTTAATGTGCTACTGGGCCTCCAGCTTCATAAAAGCTACTCCAGACTAACCTGAACGACTGGCAACATCACTTGTCATCTATACTAGTGCTGAGGCCTCCTTATCCATCTTCATAAGAGAGTATTGGTGTGTTCATGAACTTGAGAATTGTCCTAGTTTTCATTGGAGTTCTTCCTGATTAAAACAAATCATCAGGCTTTAACCTGACTTGGTGAGGTTTCTAGTCTTTGTTGTGAGAAAAAGACTGGCTCAGGGGGTGATCCAAAGGCTGTCCTGCCTCCACATAGTGTGGAAGTGGCCCCACAAACAAGCCTTATGGGACAAGACTTCTCTTTGAACACCTCCTAGATCCAGATTTCCCGACAATATGCAAAATCGAAGATAGACCTTTTGACCACAAAAAGCAATCTTGGTGATGAGTTTATGTGGCAACTGTCTGCAGTGCTTCTATATCAAGGTGATAACAAATGCTGACTTGTTAATTGAGATCCTGACCCCTGAAATATGTCCTCTAAGATAACAAAACTCTTGCCAAAGATTCATATCTAAAAGAGCATTCCTCCATTTGAGGCAAAAAAATTTTAGAGGAAAATGTCATTTTGGAAGAAAGATTTTTTCCTACAACAGGCTTTATTTAATAAACTGCTACAGAGAATTGAGAAATGGATGATATAGCAGCCCTGGATAAATCTTCTTTTCCACCTGGGGTCATCAGTAATATCAGTGTGTTATAAACCCACTCTTTCCTCTTTCCTGTACAGTCAGAAGAAGACTTTACCAAGAAACAACCAAATTTGACACATTTCATTCAGTCACAAGATGCTGTATATCAGCCTTTTAGAAATTACTGAAAGCAATTGAGCAGTCAAAGCTGTTAAGTTTCAAATTAACAGGAGGTTTTGACATAAAATACATCCCAAAGGAGTTCAAGTGCCTCAGAGGTTTTTGTACATAAAAGAAGCATCTTGGCATGGCACCACGGTTAGAATTTTTGTCTTGTATAGAGGGACACAGACAAGTCTCATGGGAAAAGACATATCATTATCATCTGTCTATAGTGGTTATTTACCTATTAGCACTGCAAAATATTGACATTGCCATTTTTGAATTTTGGGGCAGGAATCTTAAGAATCAAGTATATCTTGTCAGAGAAGCATCCTCATTTCTGGCTGCTTTTACACCTTTTCCTTGGTTTTGGTCTATTTTGTCAAGAACAAGATCAGAAAAGCAAAACCCATCAACTGCTTGCTAAATCACCTCTATTGCGCAGTCTATTTTAATTCATACACTGGCATTGCAGACCCAGACTTATACTTTGAAGAATCTGTTCTCATATTCTGGATGACAGAAAGATACTCCAGAGGCTGCAAAAAAGGAAAGAGCTCAGGGAGCTCATTTCTCCCATGGCTAAAGTACAAGATTCAATCATCAGTTTTAGAGTCTTTTTTCATTAACATTCTAAATTGCATAGCACTGCATATTATGGATTATTTTTCATCTAAATCTCCTAAGAAAAATACTATTTTTAATCATTATCCTGCATGAATATACCTAGATTGCTGTCAACACCACCCGTCTTAAGAAATTTCAGCTCTATTTGTTAACAATTTTGATGCCTCTTTGTTGCCTTTCTCAAAGTACTGTGGTGCCTGGGTTTCTTCTCAATGTCATTGGTAGTTCTGACATTCAAAGTGATTTCCTGTGCTTTCTGTCTTCAACAGCCAGCTCCAAATCTTGATCATGCCTTCACTAAAGACACTTGTAGCAGACAATGAGATCAAGTAACCACAAGTGGAAAGGCCAAAGGTACCCTGCCACAAAAATTGCTGAGATGGTGTCGCCTACCTCTGAAACATTACCCTCTTGAGTTTTGACAGTCTGAAGAGTTCAGGTCTTCAAGATCATGTTCAGCAGTGGGTCTGTTCCTTTAACCTTTTGGATAAGCAGTTATTGATGTACAAGAGATTAATACACTAATATTTGATGGGAGAAGATGAGAAAGTTCAGAACCAGATTTTCTTAAACTTCATGGGGAATTCTTTTGGTTTAAGACTCATGATGGCATTATGGAGACATTGCTGAAATAAATGTATGTTGTTCCATCTTCTGCTGTGAGGATCATCCCTGACCCCTACTGTCACACTAAGGACCTTCAACACTGCAAAGACTAGATCTTACCAGAGTCTAAGACAGCACCAGGGTCACATAAACACAAGACTGGTCTTATTTATGAAGTTTCAAATCCAGAAAACAGTTAATTCTGTAAGCCTGTGTCCTGGACATTAAAAGGCCTACACATAGAGGAGAATCATTATTTTCTGTAACTGTTAGTGCTGTTAACATTCTTTCAATCATCCAGCTGCTACCCTGTAACTGTTTATTGACTTTCATAAGTTAATCCTCCCAAGGCACACCTGCTCTATCATTATCTGAAGTTCTTGCATGTTTAGATTGAAAATTGTATAAGCCCCTGCACAGATAGTGAAAAGATAAGGAGGGCTACTTTTGAGGAAGAATTTTTCTAATTACTATTCCTTCTGTAAGAAGTATATGCTCTGTTACAGAAAAAAGAAAAGGCAACATCATCTCATTACGATGCACAGCCAGTAAATCTGAACAAAATGAATAAAACAAACTAAAAAATCAAGCTCTTTGCCCCCAGGTTTGTGAATAATTCATAAACTCCTCCTTCCCACTACCCCATTTACCTGTGGATGAATAATGATCTCATTTGATATTTATTGGTTTCCTATAATTATTACTGGTGTGGTTTTGGCCCCAAAAGCTTTGCTTCTTTTCCATGACTGACTTTTTATTTTTTTTCCAAAGAAATCAAAAAGCTACAAGTAATGAATAGGGAATGTAAACGTGGTGCAAATTCATGACGCCTGTGAATCACAAGCACGCATTTCAACTTCTACCCATCAGTTATTTAAACATAACCAGTAAGCAAAGACTGTGTTCCCTTGAGGTAGCAGCAAATGACACTTGAGATGTTGGTTCAGAAACATGCTAGGGAATATGTTTGTTTGTTATTCCAACAGTTTCATCAAGTCCTGCTTGAGATGAGGAAGGATTTTAATTGAGTATATTTTGATTTCTCCATCCTAAGGGTTGCATGTCATGTAAAGGTTAACACTTCAGCTTACTGTGCACATCCTTCTATGTCCAGGTCTCAAGTAAGTAATGGCTTTGCCTCTCTTTCTGGAAGTCTGTGGCCATAGATTCAGCTTGCCAAGCCTAGGGTTCTTCCTTGTGCCTTCTGTTCACATGGCTGCCAAGCAACTTGATGAACTAGCAGATGTGGTCAGGAAAGCCCTGAGGAGTCTACAGTCTGAAGAGACAGAGCAGAAACCGGGACTTTCAGAGCAGAAACTTTATCTCAAGCAGAAACAGCAGCAGTCACTGATTCTGTAGTCAAGATTGTCTAAGGAGAAGACACCTCAGAGCCCAGTTACACCAATTAAGAGATTTGAGACCAGGAAGGATACTTCCCTGAGTTTAGGTTAACAATAACAACCTAATTTCTTAGTTTCACCTCTCTGAAATGTTGGATACAATATGCTCCCTAGGGTGATGAGAACATTGCAAATTAATAAATTTCCTATTAAGGTGGGAATCATACACCATCGCAATTCTCTTCATTTCACTTTCTCATCCCCTGTGATACGTGACACATGAGATGTATCTGTGCTTTGTGCTGAGTCCTGATTGAAGACAGAATTACATTCTTACCCGTGATATCTATTAAACATCCATACCACTCTAGGGGCCAGATAAAGCCCACAAGTCTCTCAGGTGTTAGAGACTTGCTCATAAGTTTCACTGAAAGGGACGTGAGTAGTTGTCTTCCCTCTATGAGACCCAGTATTCAAACAGGCAAGTTTGGATCTGCACATACAGCTCCATACCATCTTACAGGAATTCCTTGTGTACTGCGCATGAATGTAGTGTGTGTTGAGGAGAGACTGCTCATGCTGACTGACTTCAGATGTCAATGCTGCTTTGCCCATGTTGCAGAGTTATTTCTATCGCCTCGTAAGGCCAGTTCAGAAGAGCCATAGTTAGCACAGGCTAGACGTGACGATCACAATGAGAAATATATCACGGATACACGGTCAGTCTAAGTCTTGTTTTCTTTTTTAATTCGTATGACTTCTCTGCCTTTGGCAAACACAACCCTTGTGCATAACTGGCTTCAATTTCCTGCAGTTTGCCAGATGCTAAATTCAACAGGATGGGAGAGCCTGCTGGTCCACTCGCTTCCAAAACAGATACAAATGTGAAAATAGAGCTGGCTTCAAACTTTATTTGTTTTCATATATTGAGGTGAAACCCTTTACTGGGCCCTCTGAAATTGGGCAGGACACCAAATGAGGAAATGGGGAGAGGAGGGGAGATGAGGCCTGATTGTGATGTTCAGCTGACAATTCTCGCTTAAAATTTTCTAATTACATGTGAGACATTGCTATTATAAGACAAAAAATATTAAACTTGACAGCTCTCACTCACTCCACTGCTCTCAGTGGGTTGCTTGGCAACCCCAGAATGTGGGAGAGTGGAGGCTGTGGGAGTCAGGCACAGGAAGAGGAGTGGGTCTGGCACCTCTCTGGATACCATGCCAGTGCATGGAGGATCCACCCTACTGTAAACGGTCAGCATAAGACCCACACTTTGATGGAATATATGGCTCCTTTAAAGGTGTAGTAGGACAGTTTATTCTTCTAACCAATGCAATTATGTACCGCTAATAGGAGAGTGCCCTGAGTGGTAGAAGCAATGAGGTTTAATTCCCAGCTTAAAGGTTTAAAAGACTTCCTGCTATGGAGGGAAAAACAAAGTGCAGCTGCTTCCTGAGACACATTTGTGTATGGCATTACAGCTGTATGGGAAGAAACTGAAGGAGACAGCACTTGCTTTCTGACAGTCCAAGTTCAAGTACTACTCAACTGCTCTGTTTGTTCCTTTGCTGTGTCTCTGGGCTGTAAGGTCCTTCTGCAGGTCCTCCTAACCTGATGTAGCAACACTGCATGCCACTACATAGATCAAGTCAGTTCTTCCAGAGTACTCCAGAGCCTTCTTTTCATTACTGTCACATTGCTGGTGGTCTTGGAATTAAAAAAGGAACAAAAGGGTACATCTGCAAAACTGCAATGCAGTCACAGGTCCATTCTCCTATCTTCTGCTCTAAGATAACATTAGGCCCATGATAAAATTTTCAGGGTATTTAAAATCCTTCTGAACAGGGATCAGTGTGTGTATCCACAGAGCAAACTCAATGAACCTTGTGCTATGGTAATGCTGCAGTTTCAATAGCAATTATTTTGCTGGAGGATACGAGAAGCTGCCAGTGTGCATGTTAGTGAACAGCAACATGGAGTAAAACAGCTGCTGTAATCCATCCTGTGAGGAGCTGGGCATGCACACATGATCTGATATTTTACTTCAAGTGAAAGGGGAAATTCAGCTTCTAGCTGGGGGCCAATGGCTTTCTAAAACAAACTGACACAAACAGGCACAGCACATCTGTCATATTTATAATTTGTCCCTCCTCGCTTATAAAACCAAACTGTTTTTCAGGCCGATATCTGTTTCCATCACCAAATCTTGACTTTCTATGAGGTGCCATAAACCATTGAAATGATTCTTATGTATTGTCATTCATGAAGGATGAGTCCCACCGGTGCTGCTGCTAAAGGAACAATGCGTCATCTGTCTTAGCTGAGATAAGATAGACTACAACCGAGATACCCCTCTCCTCAGCACATATCTCTAGTGTTGCTGACAACATTGCATCACACAGAGGAGATAATGTCTACCCACCTCTAGCAACATGGTTTTGCCCTTGGCCTTTTGAGATCATATATTACACCCTCTCCATGTCAAAATATCAGGCAAAGATGGTAAGTCTTGTGCTCCCATGGCCTCCTATACACAAGAGTGGTGGGTAAAGGAGAAGCTGATGGACTTCTAAGCCTGGACAGAGCAAAGCACTAAACCACATGGAGTGTCAAAGTATCAATCAGACCATGCATGAAGTGGATGCTCACCTCTTTTTATCAAAGCAGATGCTGCCTGTTGAATGCTTCAAGAGCTCTAAGGGGTGGACAGTCAACCACAGTGCCTCAGAGAAGAAAGCCAAAGAGAGCAGGATGATGGCCAAAAGGATGTACGGGTACCATCCTCTGGAGGAGGAGATCAGGACTGCCTAACTGCTTGGTACAAATGTTACTAGATTCCTGCTTAATCACTGCTTGGTTTTGGTCCTTCACATTCTGGATAGGCCACCCAAAAGCTAATGCATATGAATAATAATTGCCACAATATTAACTAACTTACAGTTAACCTAGGTGGAAAGCTTGAAGAGAATTATATTGTATTGATCTGTGTTTAGTGTAACAACACTTGTCTTGGAAAAGTAGATAGCATCTTTCTAGGCTATCTATCTATTTTTCTGCTCTGTCTGGTAACAGCAAAATTGCTGCTGCCTCCCTGTCAAAACCTGGAAAGCCATGCAGCTGCTGTACTGGGAAGTACTGAGGTCTGCAGTCAGGCAACTTCTGCTGAGAGACACAGAAGTCACCCACTCCAACCACAGGAGCTGCATCCCCTGATTGCCTCTACCTTGCTGGCAGGGGCAACAAAAAATTAATTAATCATTTAAGCATTATTTTCCATGACACTCTTATCAGCTATCTACCCTAATTTTCCCTCTTGCATTTTACCTCCCTTTCCTGTAGCAGTCTGGGCCCAACCTCTTAAGCATGTTGGCAGTATAATTTAGTGTTGTCTCCACTACTGAGAAGCTTTTAACTGACTCCATCCCTCATGCAGAACTGCATCTTCCACAATCTAATGAACCCAGGTTAGAAGTTTATACTCTGTGGAAGAAGATATGAAGTCAAGGGGAGATTGTGTGGCTCAGTCTAGCTGGTACAACCAGTATGAGGGTAAACAGCCCAGATTTCCTTTCTTATGGCCTTTATAGAGTTTTCTTCTGTTGTGGGATCTGTGAAGTCTGACAAGAACTCAGCAAGGTCCTATGCCATGTCTCTATTTCAGCTCCACAAAACCAAATTACTGCAAATCAGTTTTGGTTTGGGAGGGATTTTTTATTAGTTTTGTCACCAATCATTAAATATTATAGAGATGATTTTTGATGCAATCTAACTAATCTATTCTAGTAACAGCCAGATTTGGCTCCTTCTAGGAAATGCTGATGATCATGGGACTTGAAATGACTCTTCTGGCTCTAATGGATTTCTCATATTTAAGAGTTTTACAAAACCATTGCAAATGTTACTCTTGTTTTTCATATGCCTCCTAAAGGCTATTCCAAACTCCTTGGTGCAAAAAGTTCTTTTTTTTTAAAACTGCCTAAGGTCATTCTCCATATCCCTGTTACCACAGAGTACTCACTGGGATCAGCTATTAAAAACATTTCTTTCCATCTTCTCCAAATCCACCATTCAGTAATACCAGCTGTTTTCCATGTACACGGAAAACCAATTGGTAGTAATTAGATAAAATTACCTACACCTGCTCAGCCACACTGCATTTTTGTCTGCAGTAAGTGACATTTTCCCCAAAGAGTACATTCTAAATGGAAAAAGGGTTCTGAGGTGGTTTCCTCTCCTTGACCTCTTTTCATTCTCTCCCAATTCCACTAATTGTTTGTGTCCTTTTAACAGTGATGCAGTAATTACTTTTTAGAATTAAGTCCAGGAGAGTCCTGAGATGACAGGTCACCACCTTTTGAGTGAGCACCAGTATGTTAAACTGAGTTTAATGATGATTGTGGGAGGCACTCACTATGGCAGTAGGCATGGCACAATTTCAGCCTTGCAACAGGACATTGTGCATAGCTGTGTCATTCAGAGCTAACAGCAAGCAGAATGATTCATTCCCAAACTGCAAACAGGATTATTCTCCTTCATGGATAGGGTATATTTCCTCAGCACTAATTTTTTTTTTCCCCTGGAGTACTAGAAATTGAAGAGTGTTTAAGCAATATAATACCTGAAGTTGCAGGTAGCAAAAAATTTCCCAGATATATCAGCAGAAATCAAACCATACACAGCCCATTGAGTGTTTACATAAATCTAATAACCACTAAATCTTTCACTGGAAAACATCAATTTCCATTAAATCCAGTGGCAGATTCCAGAAGAATGATGCTCACAGAGACCCTTTCAAAGTAGAAGCTGAACATACTGTGAACTTTAACATATTTTTTCCCCACAACAACCATTCCTAGGACAGAAAATATTTATATCCCCATTTACTAGGTGAGGAACTTCATAGAGCAATTCTTTCCTTTGGCTAAGGTCATGTAAGTACCTGGCTGCCAGAACAGCAACTAAACACATCTTCCTCATATCCCAGTCTTGTAACATAACCACTGTATTAAACAGTGCTTGATTTGAATCACTTTTCAACCATTTCCTTTTAAATAAGCAAGACTATCTCTGCAATATCTCCATTGGATTGTACACAATAAGACCTCCAGCATGTTATGTAATAAATGCCCATACCAACACTCTTCCCTCTCCTTCTCCTTTCCTTTCCCTGTAAAGGGACAGCAGAACAGGAAAATGTGCACATTTTCAGTCCTAGGCAGAAAATAAATGTATTTCTTCCCTAACTTTGCATTTCATACCTGCATCATAACCAACTGCTCCTGGCATCAGATATGTCATGACAGTGTGCCCAGGTTGTCAAAGGCAACACAAAGACACTAATCCTTCAGGGATTTTTCTCTTAACCTCTCTCCAGTCTGACATCTTTCCTATGTGCATTATCCATACATATTCACATTACAGCTTTTTTATCCATTAAAAAGTTTTAAATTTCTGAACTTCCTTTCTAAGGTAACAAGGAGTTTGCTGTGCAGGGAGACCATAATTTCTGAGGTATAGATATATTACAGCCACAAGGTATCCCATATCTATTTAAAAAAAGAAATAAAATTCCACCAAACCCAAACCATAATCTAATTAAAAATAACTGTACGATACAAGGTTTTTCTGGTTTCAATTTACTATTAAAACACACATACTGCATTTTGTCCCCATTTCCACTAAAGTACATGTCTCTCTGTTTCTTTTTTCTTTTTCTGTACTGTTATAAATGAATCAGCACACAATTTGATGACCAATCTACTCCAGAAAATGATGTTCTGGAGCACAGCAATGGAGCAAGTTCCAGGAGATGCCTCTTGGAGCCACCATAAAACTATTCCACGCTACAATGGAAGGTGCCTTTTTGATAAAGCTGGTAATGATTTTCTTTCAAAGCCAGGCTAGCAAGACCTACAGAAAGACCAGATTTTTTCAGTGTGTTTGAAGGATCTGATCTTCTGATATTAGTCATAATAATTTTGAGACTTTACACAGGGCCTGTTCCATGTGCCTGGTACGTGTGTGGGAAGTTGTTATTGACTTTACTGGGAAATAGTGAGATTTCTTTAGGTCATCTGAGAAATTTTCTCATAATACTTTTTTCTACCTGTTTTTTTCTGGTGCTACTTTAATAGATTTGGCATCTCCCCACAGAGGGGATACATACTACAGTGACAAAGTACATGCCATAAGCTTTCAGTACAAAAAAACCCAATTACAACTGTAATATAATCAGCAATAAGGTCCTTAATTATTGTTATTGAACCTTGCAGCTGTAACAGGTTTTCTTTTATTTTCTCTGTTCCCTGCAACAGTTTCCTTAGGTAACAGTATTTTCCTTAGGTTTTTCTTTTCTATGTAGAATCTAACAGTGTAATAATTACAAAACTCTTTTTCTGGCTGTCAAAAAAATAAAATTAAATATGTCCTGAGATGCTATACCCAGAAACAGAGAAATAGAAGGAGGCTAAAAATTAATTCTCAAATATTAGGCTCCCTGGGCACAATCCTTACTTGGAAATAGAAGTCACGTTACTAAGGGGAATTTGTTTTTATTTGTGCTCCAATTTGTTTATGTTCCTTTTGGGCTATTTCAGTTAAGGCCTCTGGGAGCTGAACTGGCATATTTGGTATTTAAAAGAAATGCAATAAAAACAATTTAGCACCTTTCCCCTGTGCCTTCATTTGTTATTTTCTATTCATAGGAGAGAAGAAGTTGTTAATATATATATTTATTTATCTGTTAATATTTATATGCATATATACACACAGGACGAGGGTGTTGGGGGTTGGGTTTTGGGTTGTTTTCATTTTTGTGGTTTTTCTTGTACAGAGACAGGACTTGTTAAGCTAGAAGGAAAAATTTTGTCTCTAACAGGACAAACCATTTCCTCAGAATTCACTGAAATAAGTTTTAGATGCTACTGTATTCAATTGACACCAGCTATTGCCTATGTCATTTCTGTTTCCAGCACCATCAAACACTCTGGTTTAGTAACATTTTACAGTTTATGGAAATCAAACTTAGAGAGTTGCTGCGGGGAGGAGAGTCACAAATACTGAGAGTAGGAACTCAGATTTTATGTTTACAATCAAATCTATCAATTGTTACCCTATCTGTACTTGATACTGATTTGTATCTCTAGCAGATCAAAGGTCCATAAAAGGTTCTCTCCTTTCTCATATGGGCTGAACAATCACACATGACCCTGTAATACTTCACTGGCAGGCCAGAACTGGTCCTACTTCTATAATCACAACACATTAACATGATCAAGACTATCTGTATAGGATCCTTAGCACAGACTTTTAAAACAAGTTGTGCAGTGTGCAAGAGAATCAGGACAGGTGGGTCTCCTAGTGGGCTTGGCTTGTGGTTGTATTCTCTGATATCTAGCAGTGAGCTCCAGGTGAAGCTGTCTCTCACAACTCTCTCCTACACATAATTTCTTATTTCCAGTAACACACAAAATCATACGGCAGCACTTCCTCACTTGTGGATACTTCCTAATCTTTCAGATTGCATAATACTTGTAGTAATCTCATCTTTGAGACCTCTACCATTTGACCTTTTGTCTCATTTCATTGGACTTAATGAATTAATTAGAAAAAATTATTAGAGTGGATGGTGAATTAAAATGATAATTCATCTCCAAAAAGTGAACATATAAAGCCTGTTTCTCTAGGCAATCAATATAAAAATTCATTCTGATTCATCAATATAAAATTCATAGATTAATTCTTTTTACTACAAGACCTTAATTCACAAGCCTGTTATTGTTATCTATTGAGCACCACAGCCAGAAATAGTTAATAATAGTAGGCTTTGTCATAGAACTTTTCTGAAAAGGTAAGAAGACATTTAGTCCATTAGTGTTGAATAGAACAACTTTGAGTCAGTATGTCATATGACAAGTTATTTCAGAGTATTTTTGAAGTATGTGTATAAACATGAAAATGTTATGCATGATTCCTTCTTTTTGAAAGTCCCTGTTTGGCAATCTGTGCAGGACACTTACTCTGCTCCAGGCAGGCTATTCCATGCCCTAAAGGCACCTCTGATTGCAGAGTGGTCTTTTTAACGGACATGGGAACTATTGGGTTGTTATGCTGCACCAACAGATGGAAAAAAATTTGTCTAAAATATTGAGGAACAATATTTTAGAGGAACAGTTCAAAAAATGGCTCAAAGAGGAAACATCAGGAAATAATAGACACAATTGTCCCTAATTAACCCAAGTCCTCTCCCTTGCTTGGATGGATAGGGGCTGAATCAGACAGTCCAGGTGTATGGGGCAATTCAAATGACTTAGAACTTTCATTAAATTATGCACCATGCATCCTCAGGACTGTTTGTAGGTCTCCACGGACTAGTGAGGCCTACTTTTTTATTACATTAAGTAACTTAGCTGGGTACAAAGGATTTAAACACAATTTCTGGCTTTTCTATTAGCTCCTGGCATGAGGCCCGTTAATCAGTGTGCCACTGAGTTTCATGAAATAGGGATATGGGGATTTGCTGCCACAAACTGGGACAAAAGATGCATCTTATGGCTTAGCAAAATACCCAGTGGACTGGGAAACACTCTTGCATGTTTATACTGGTAATTGCACACAATGCAGTTAATGTTCTACATTTTGCTATCCCTAGTAATGTCTGCAGCACCATATTAATTGTTTCTATTTAAAACAATAGAAACAGAGAGCTGAGACCAACCCATGTAAGCTGGAATGAAACCAGCTGTTTAGCTCCGGTGACCTGAACCCATAGTACTGACAGGCAGTCTTATTCAAACTCTGTCAGCAATGATGACCATAGCATGGTAGTTACCACACAACCCTTCACTCATCACATCTCTTTTGAAGACTTTGTACTCCCAGAAAACTTCTATCTTAGATTATATGAACTTCAGCTCACAAGATTGGTCCAGAACACAGAAGACTGATAAATATATTTCTACAGCAAAGCTGGAGGCTGAAGAAACCAAACCAGTCTGCATAAAAGCATATTAATAGGTTAGCTCTGGGCATATGGGTATTCCAGAGTGTGTACTTCTTCTTAAAAGAGTATTTTATGGGATTTATTAAATGACTCATAGCATTTCATTGTTTTTTTCTGTAAAAGGAGGAGTATGTTTCTCCACAGCTGAGAAAAATCTAAATGGGGAGCTGAGAAGCTGTGAAGAGACTATAATTAAACATCCAGTGGCCTAGCTTTGCTGCTTAATTTATTAAACTTCCTTAATATACAAAGTTGAAAGTATCCATGGATTTTTTAGAACACTCAGTCTCCAGGTGGGTTAGGAGAACAGTGCACCAAAACTGAAAGAGCCTGTAGTAATCCTGCCTATTGTGTGTTCCTGAATGTACCTTTTTTGGTACCTGGTTATGTAATTTGGGACTGCATTGGCAGCATTGTGTTTTAGTTCACCCAAGCAGTTTGACTCATGAGAATAATGCGCACAAGATAAAGTACCTTTGGTGTTTTCCCTCTCCACATGATATGAGGACATTGAGAATGGTAACATGGGTAGAAAAGTTACAAACAAATTTCCTTTTCTTCTTGATTTCTTATACTCTCACAAGTCTACATGCAATCAAGTATGTAATTATGCATAATCTGTCGG
>JAOXXN010000082.1:24720110-24734496 GCA_026770055.1 Myrmophylax atrothorax | reverse complement strand
TGTAGAATAGAAACTCGTGGATCCCATTAAAAAAATGGAAGCGTACTTCTGTCTCTGTATTGGTTTTAGAACTTTGATGAGCAACAGGAGAGATGGGGAGATCAAAAGATAAGCAGGTGGTGTGATGCAGTTTGCAAATTTGGAAAAGGTCAATCTTGTAGCTCTGTAATGGGCTGTGATAGCACAGGACAAAAAAGCAGGGAGGGTAATTCAGTTCAGTTTGCAAGAAGAGGAGAGAGCATGAAAGGAAAGAAGAGCTTTGCCGAAACAGCATGAAACTAGTAACAAACTTTTGTTCTATATGCAAAACATATGTTCTATATGCAAAAAAATGCATAGTTCTCCAGTCCAAGCATCTGAGGAATTCATATGCAGTCATCACTGAGTTGAAAGCAGAGGTCCTTCATCCACATAAGTACCATACTGAAGAATACAAGTGAGTAGCAAGATTTCTCATGGAACCCCACAAGCAACACTGGGAGGAACAGATGGGCAATTCTCCAGCGCTCACCAAGTATCCTTCCATAAAATAAGGGATTTGATTTTTACCTTTTTGTTAGGGAGGCAAAACCTGTTGCTTGCAATTGATAGTGATGTACTGCCAGATCCTCCCGTAACTGACACATTATGCCACAATGCAGCAAAGCTATTGCTTGTATAAATAAACTAAAATAAACAAGTGCCAGCAGGGTGCATAGTGAGAAGTGTTGAGAGCATGAAGAAAGAAAAGGAAAACACATCAGATCTCCTCAGAGTTAGTGCCTCATAAAATGAAAATGTGACCTTTGCTGGAAGCTACAATAAAGGCTTAAGAAATCAGACTGCCAAATCAAGTGCCTTTGAACAAGAAGGGGGGGAGCCAGGGTCACTGTGCTGAACCAGTCTGCTTCCAGAGGAATTGTACCTTCTCTTCCATCACCTCTTAGTCACACACTAAAACTGAAGACACACTCCCACTGTTTGGGACAGAGCACAGAGGAATGATTATCTGCATGATCTTGTGAAAAAAAATTAAGCCATTTGCAGTGCAGGATATATTACCTTCCTTTGTGTTTCAAAACAATGCGGGGAACAGGGTTACTGAAGATGAGGAAAAGGCTGAGGTACTTGCCACCTTCTTTGCCTGAGTTTTCAACAGTAAGATAGGTCATCATCAGGACAGCTGGCTCCTGAGCTGGTAGACAGGGACAGAGAGCTAAATAATCCAGTATGATTAATGACCTGCTGATTGATCCACTTAGATGCTCGCAAGTCTATGGGACCAGATGGGATGCATCCTAGGGTGATGAGGGAGCTTGTGGAAGAGCTCCCCAAGCTGCCCTCCATCATTTATCAACACTCCTGGCTCACCGAGGAGGTCCCAGATGACTGGAAGTTGGCCAGTGTTGATGTCCGTCCACAAGAAGGGCCAGAAGGAAGATATGGGAAACTACAGGCCTGTCAGTCTGACCTCAGTACCCAGCAAGGTTATGGAGCAGATCATCTTGAGAACACCACAGAGCACCTAGAGGGTAGGTGGGGATCAGACCCAGCCAGCATGCATCTAGGAGTGGCAGGGCCTGTCTGACCAATCAGATCTCCTTTTATCACCAGGTGACCTACCTGGTGGGTGAGGGGAAGGCTGTGGATGTAGTTCATCTAGACTTCAAAAAGGCTTTGACACCCTCTCCCATAGCACACTCCTGGAAAAGCTGCAGCCCACGGCTTGGACAGGGGCACTCTCTGCTGGGTTAAGAACTGGCTGCATGGCCAGACCCAGAGAGTGCTGGTGAATGGTGTTGCATCCAGTTGGTGTCCAGTCACTAGTGGTGTCTCCTAGGGATCAGTGCTGGGCCCAGTCCTGTTTAATATCTTTACTGATGATCTGAATGAGGGGATTCAGTCTACCATTAGAAAATTTGCAGACGATATCAAGTCAGGTTGGAGTGTTAAGCTGCTGGAGAGTAGGAGGGATCAGCAAAGGGACTTGGACAGGCAGGATAGGTGTGCCAAATCCAATGGTATGGTGCTCAACAAGCCCAAGGGCTGGCTCCTATGCTTTGGCCACAATAGCCCCATGCAGGACTACAGACTGGGGGCAGAGTGGCTGAACAGCAGCCAGGCAGAAAGGGACCTGGGGGTTTGGTTTGGCACTTACTGCCATGGTCTGGTAGACAAGGTAGTGTTCGGTCATAGGTTGGACTCGATGATCTCAGAGGTCTTTTCCAACATAGTTGATTCTGTTTCTGTGAAAGAAACCCTTCCAAATGAAGACATTGCTTAATAGATTGGATCATGGATACAGGGGTGGTAAAGCAGGTTGCTGTGTGGTAATCTGGCTTATCAACTCTAACAAATTCTACATAATACCTAGATGAAATTTTTCTGTGATGGATGCATAAAAGTTGATTTCAATCATGCACCTAATGAAACCCTCCAGATGTTCTAGTGTCTCTGCTTTTTAAAAAAGCTCCTAAAATTGTGAAGAGAGTGTAGGAAATAATTTCAGAGATGAATGAGGAATCTTGTGGGCAGACAGTCAGTGGTAACAGCCTGTTTAGTTTGTGAAATGTATGATGGAGAGGTACCTTGTTTACAATAAGTGAACAATTTTGTGAGAAGAAAAAACCAGATAATAAAAAGCTCTTTGTTCTGGTGGAGAACAACTAATAGCTGCAAACACATTCAGTGAGAATCAAGGTCTACACATTTTTCACTGATGATGGTAAAATACTGACATACCTGTAAAAGCGCTCAGAGGTTTTCTATTTCTAGATGACTTCAGTAGTCTGGTTGCTGCTGCCAAGGTCTGGCTGTAACAGCCTGTCTCAAGTTCTGGTAGCATGGGTGAAATGTGTCAAGACTGCTGTGGTCATACTATATGAGCTAATGGTCCCTCCAGGCTTCAGAGTCTATCAACCTATTAATTAGCAGCTAATTAGCAGCTGGTAGCAATAATAGGCTATTATGTTGTAGCAAATCAGCCAGTTGAAGAACAAGAAATACACACACGGGCACATTATATGACTGAGTAATACTCATTTTTAACAGCCTTACCTCTGCTATTTAAAATGAACAACATAAGTCCTTTGCGATGTATAGATGAATAAATAAATTTAGCCACATAGTAAAGCTACCCTAACCTTAGGGGACCTTCCCCACTCCTGTTTTGTCTTTAAGATCTAACACAGATGTGAAGGAAGAAAACCTATTTGTAGTTTTCCCATTAGAAAGTTTTTGTGTTCTTTGAAATACAAAGTCCACTTTAGTACTTTAAAATTAGTAATAGTCTTAATAGAATATGGACCATGCATTTGTTACATTTAAACAAATATTTAATTTTGTCACGTTATTTCTCGTAACCTAAAATACTTCCAGGTTTATTGCAACTTTAAAAACTAGGTTAAACTTTTGAGTTTCCAAGTTTTCCTTGGAAACATTAGCAAAAACATTTATTTCAGTTTTCTCAAAATTCTTTGGGGGAGGACACCATATTGTTCACCCACGTCTGATAACACTTTCTCTCTGTTTGCTTTCCTTAATTAAAGTCAGTTTCTTGATACATCCTGTGAATTGTCATCCTGGAAATCTAGGAACTGAGCCAGAAAAAGAAATCTTACTTTAGGTTATTCCCAAAATCTACCTCCTATAATCTTTCCTTTATCAAAAGGAAGACAGAAATTTCTCTAGAGAGTCACCCTGAAAACCCATGCTAGGTTATACTCTGGACAATAAAATAGATTAATATTATCCTTTTGAGAATAGCCATTGTGAATGTTTGTATTAACAGTCACTTTTTCTGTCTGTGGAAAGCAGCACTAATACTTTTCTCCTTGGCAGGAGTAACTGCTCGCTTATCAACAGACTTTAAGGCAGGTATCCTCCAGAAACATCAAACTAAATCCACGGTACTGATGTACATTCATTAGCCTTCAGATTTTTTTCTTTTTTGATTCTGCATTTATGGTCTAAACATTCCTACCACACAACCTGGGATCTGTATATAAAACAGCTCTGAATTTAGTGTGTGGACAAGCCAGACTCATTGATGCACATTCCTCATCTATTTTGTATACCAACCTTTTCTGTATGAAAAAGGAAAGAAAAAAATGAAGAGATAAGAAACAAAAGTCATTTGTTCTGGGTCCTGGACCTATTGCTTTCTTATAGATTATTACAGATAATACACCTTGACAATTCTGTTAGTATGAAGGGTAGGAGTAAAAATAAAACAAAACAAAGAAATCTATTAGAGGAGCCACAGAGAGACTTATAAAGGAATTAAAACACAATAGGAAAAGTACTGAGCACAAGGAGGGATACTTCAGGTCATACAAGGTCTCTGACCCACAGCAATAGTGACAAGGTACTAAGAAATCCTCTTTGGTGGGAAGTGCTCCAGATTTCTCATACTAGTTACCTGGAAGACATGGTAGAAGTTTCTTGCTTTATCCCACATATTTTTAAATACTTCAGACAATATAAAAGAACCAGGAGTCCTCAGAATTTGTTGTCTCTCCTATGACTTCAAACTGGCAGGTTCTAGGAGGGTCTATCGTCTTCATGGTTAGACAAAACAGATTTAGACATTCTGGTTATTTCTTGGCTGTTCTTACATATTTTTCAACTTCTTCCAGGTACATTAGACAGCAAAGAGCATAGGTAGTTGCTTTAGTTATGTGATCTGTCTGTCAGGTGTTTTACTGGATTTGTCTATGACATATCCATAATGAAGACTTCGATTTCTTCTTTGTTGTCTGAAAAGAAAAAAAAACCCAAACATGAACAACCACAATGTATAGTCTTTCGTGAATTCATATTCGACTCAGAAGTGGAAGTAAGGTTCTAATTAAAGGCTCCTGGCAGTCCTGTCTATCTCCATGTTAATACTCCTAGTGAGCCTGATGTTTTTCATTTTATCGTTAGAGAGTAAAGGTGAGGTGTGGGAGGAAAACAAGGCAGGGTAGAATGACGTGTTTCGTTTCTCTTAGATGAGGGTTGAATAAAGAAATCGAGAATATTTCAAAAACAAAAGAGGTGGAAGAAATGAAGACAGAGATGAAAAAGTAAACATGAAGTGACAGTAATGAAGCAAATGTATTATTACTGCATGTCCATTTTCAGTATGTGTATTTGCCATCATCAGTGTGATTTAAGGAAGATGAAAGCTAGATTTCTAACTTTGGCTAAGGTTGTCTTGCACTATTGTTAATAACAGTAGAGTTCAGTTTCAGTTGTGCTGAAAAATAGTGTGAGCAGAATATAAAGAGGGAAGTTCTTAAAGAAAACAACACACATTGCAACCCCACAAAATTAGTTGCTGCACAGCATTGAAATCCTAGGATAGAATATCTAGGAGATAGACTGGAGAGGTACCAAATTTGTGAACACAATTACTCCAGGGTGAAAATGTCAGAGACTATTGCACTAAAATAAAAATTTCATTGGTTATGACAAATAATCACCAATTGAATCAGAAATATTCTATTATCTTACTGTATAAAATTACACTCATTTCATCACTCAAATGTATAATCACTGCCCTTGTTTACATAGCTTGTGTTAGGCAGAATGTGATTTTTTTTTTCCAAAATATAAAGCACTACAGACTTATTAAATCCTAGCTATAAACTCTTTCTCGAGAAATAAAAACAAGCTGTTTTGAAAGGCTGAAATGGCTGTTGGCTCACCCGAAGTGATTTGTAGGGAGCAAGGGAACATGCACGGAATGTGGTATTGCACAGAGAGCAGCACCTGGTTCTGCAGCTGAGCCAAGGTTGGTGGCTGGGAGCTGTACATCACACGCTAGTGAGGGCTGGGCAGGACCAGGCAGACTCTCCTGCTCCCTCCGAAAATTTCGTGCTAGTTTCAATGGCAAACTTTACCTGAGCAATGGTCTTGCTACCTGTTCATGAGTCACTATTTCCCTGAAAGTATGCACAGCCATTTCTATTTGTGCAAGACTTCATTAATTCTAGCAAATACATCATTTTGGTTATTTATTGTTACAGCGGTGGCTGGTGGCTGGGAACTGCAGAGGTTGCTATTTCAAAGCAGGCAACATAAACTTACATAATGAGAGAGAAGGTCTGAGCTATTTCTGCCTCATTCCCACTAGCCAGGACAGCACACACTTTGGGTGGCATGACAGGGAATAGGCCATTCTCTGGCTTTCAATCATATTATGATTTCATCTGGCTCTGATTCACTCCTCTTCCTGTAATGCAAAAGGTAGTAAAGAAAGCAAGAAGAGCCATTCCCAAGGTCAAACTATAAATCCAGGACAGACTCTGGAATAGCAAGCAGCCTCTAGCCTGTTGATTTGTGCTCACAAAGAAAGACTGTGCAGGACATTTATATTTTCCTTTCATCATGAGCTTCCTAGAATATTCAGTTTCCTGCCCACACAGTGTTGTATATCATAATGAAGAGACCTTCTGTGGTTACTGTCAATTTTGTCAAGCATCAACAGCTGTCTGAGCACACATGGTTTACTATGATTGAGTAATCTCTGTCAGGAGTGTGGTAGAGGGTACATCTCTGGCACTGAGATAGAAACGAATCTTTTTCTCCCACTTTGTTTCTTTCTGTAGACTTTGAAATTAAAAACTCAAAGTACAGAAAAGAACAAGGCAATCATTTATCCAATTACCTTACATTCTAAAGTCTCACAATTATGTACAATATAAATGGAGATTGTTGATATAATTTAATATTCAGTTGATTTGGCCTTAAGAATATAATAAATTTCTATTGATTGTGGAAAGTTATGCCTCTCTACATGAACATCTGATTAAAATAAATCACATAGTGCTATGTGAAAGCTATGTAAAATATAGAACACCACATCAACAGGCTTTGGTAAATCCATTTTCTTCTTACTATTACCGGACCATGGTGGTTGACACACACATTTTCAGTTCTTGCCAGTCATTTATCTTCACTGCTTCCTCTAAGACTTGATGCTCTTGTCTCCAAGAAGGAATAGTAATGTAGGTGGATCAACAGAGTAAATGAATCTAGAAGCCCTTTGGAGCCTCTTGAATGAGGGAGACCACAGAAATTCTAAGTACTGTTACAAAATCTCCAGGGTCTCCCTCACTGGGGAGATCATCTGAAAAGCCTTTTTTCCCCTCCCAATCTGCTGTAGACTGTGCGACTGATCAGAACTTTCAGAGGGTGGAGTCAGCAGGGTAAAGAACTAGAGAAGGCCTTTGTAGTCAGTTTGAAGAAAGGGAAGTGCCCCACTAGCTCAGCAGCCTTTGCAGCGTCTTCAAAGAAGGTCAGGAGTCATCTCAGGCACATGGATAGGTCCCTATACACCCGATTGGTGCAGTATCAAGGGACAAGTACAAAATGATGAGCCAGGAAGGTCCTTTAGAAGAGGCAAATAAGAGAAATGAGTCAGGACTAGAGACTGGAAGGGAAAGCAGAAGTGTTACAAAAGAATTTGTAACACTTTCAGCCGCAGACTCTCCTCTAAAGAAAAAAAAAGAAGGAAAAAAAAAAAGAACAAGAAAATAAGAGAAAACAAAGAGGCAACCCCTTCTCCCAAAACTTATGGACAACTTTGCCTTGGAGCCTTTCAGTCAGACTGAGATTACCTAGGTCACTGTTTTCTTTCAGTGGACAGGTGGCATTACATGGGTTGAGCACTTTTTCCTGAACAGAGCACATAAACCATAACCTCCTGAGGAAACATTTGCCTACCAAGGCAGGTGCAACTCCCTTTCCCCTCCAGAAACAGTGGGGTAAGTGAGTCATCTGCCCTGCATGCAAGAAGAAACTAATTTTCCAGTGAGTAAAGAAGGCAGTCAGGTTACTGTGCTAGGAAATCTCACTGTTAAAGCTTCAAACTGTTTTAGCCTTATGAATTGGTTTATGCCATATTTCCTGATCATTTACTAGGCTGAGATATGCTCTTGCTAGAGTTATTCAACAGCTTATTAATAGATTCCTTGGGTCAGATATCACTTAAATAAATGTAGAACTTGACTAATTCACATAAAAGCAATGACAATAAAGCATCCACCTTATGGTAAATTAGCTGCAATTAGAGTCAGGCTTTCTCTGTTTGTTTGTTCTCTGAAGGATAGTTAAAGCTTTCTAAACAGAGATAAACATTTATAATGTACCAATAATGTTTTGTGGGGTATTTCCCCCCCCTAGAAGCTAATACTTTGAACCTCATAGGAACCTAACAATCTCCAACAGAGCTCAGTATTGCAGAATCTAAAAGTAGACAGATCTCTAGCTAAAGCTGCCAGGGACATTTTAGACTGACAAAGGACTTGTACTCAAACGTGCCTAGGGCCCTGGGAGTAGCACTGGATCTTTACTGATCACTAAGGTAAAGGGACTTTCATTTTGTTCTTCTCACCTCCAGCAGCAGAGTTGTTTCTAATGATAGGTTAGAGACCCAAGCTAGGGCTTTCAGAAGTCTCTTTGGGTCAGATTCACAAAAGAGTTTAGATTTCACAGTCCTGAAGTACCTTTTGTAACTTACTGTGACTTGCTTTGAGGTGTCCATCATATAAATAGCTGCCTGATTAAACCCTTCACATGTGGAGTTTGTCACATACTCAGCAGAAGGCTGTGGGTTTCTTTTGATAAACTGATAAACAGAAACCAGTTTTTCTGTGTGTGCAAATCTTCCTAATGAAAATATTCCTCAACTCCCTCTCTTCCACACTCAGATGATGGAAAAATGTCTATGACAAGGTATCTGACTCTGTAGACAAGGAATTACTAGTGACCACAGTTCATCTGAGCTTGCTTCCTTGGAGCCAGACTGGGGTGATAGGAACTGGATGGGTAAGCTACAAAATGGGTGGAAAACTGGCTGCATAGTTCAAACAGTACAAGTGTTTGAAGTTTAAATGATGTGGTGCTGTTTCTCAGGTGTCATGGGCCAATGGCATTTCATATCTTCATTAACAACCTGCTTGACAGGAGAGAACTGACCTTCAGCCAAGTCACAGGTGATGTCTCATAAAGTTGGATCGAAGGAGCTGCTGAAAGCCTGGAGGGTAGGATCGCTGTTCAGAGAGACCACAGCAAGCTAGAAAAATAGGCCAATGGGAATCCCAGGAAATTAAAAAATTTCAAGCGCCAAGTCCTGCACCAGAAGTTAAAATATCCATGCAACACCATAAGCAGGGTACTGGCTGTACAAGGAACAGTTCTACAGGAAAAAAGCACAGCAGTGCTGGTGGGTAGCAAATAGAGTATGTCAGCAAGGCATCCCTATAGCAGTGATGGATGAGTAATGATCTGTGCTAAAAGTGGACATAAACAGCAGATCCAAGGAATTAATTTTCCTACTATTTGGCACTTGGTTAAGTTGCCCTCTGCAGTACCATCTGGTTGTGGGCCACCCATGCAAGTGAGATATTGATGTGCTGATGCAAGTTGAGGAGGGAGATGAATCTGTCAAGCCTGCACAAGAAGAAGAGACCTGACTGTTGGGCAGTCATTCCTTCTAGTAGAAGAAGCAGCCAGTAGAGTGCAGAGGAGGAGTAAGAGACAGAAGCCACAAGCTGCAGCAATGAGAATTTCACTTATTGAGGAAAATCACCATGGCAGTAACCCTGGACCAGAGTGCCAAGAGGCTCTGGATTATCATTCCATGTGGATATTTGAAATTTAACTAAACAATACCCTGAGCAAGCTTTTCTAACTTTGAGCCTTGAAAAGAGCAGAACACTTCTAAAGGGATCTTCCAAAATGAATTATTCAGCAAATTGATGTATTTCCCTGCTCTTCTTCCTGTTTTTTATCTCAACGAATTCAAAGTTTGCAAGGCAAAATACTACCATTAAGAGTTACACAGCAAGAACACAAGCTCCATTTCAAAATCAAAAGATAATTAAAGCAAGTAACTCAGAAGAAATAGTTCGACAACATGGTCTTACCACAAGATACAAAGTCTTACATCACTAAAGGCAGGCATCTACTGTAAAGCAATTATAAGGTGAAAAGTGTCTGTTGGCTGATCTGTCCTGCCGTAAAATAAGGGTTCTAAAATAATTTGAGAGGAACCTAATTCCATTCACTGAAAAGAGAACCTGGTCAGGTAGAGCGTATTCGACACTTCAGATTTGGGTAGCTCTGCACAAGTATTACAAAGATAAATGTCACTGTAATAGTAGTGAAGTGGTTCATGAAAAAATGAGTAAACCTACCAATCTATTGTTCCCAAATAAGCAGTGAGAATATGTATTGCTAGAATTAAACATGGGTGAGCTGCATTCTTGTGCATTTACTCGTGATTACACCATTGATTTGATGTTGGTTGCCAAAGGAGCTTAATAATGAACTGAAGTATTTATCACCAGAATTGAGTGAAATGAGCTCACTAGCTCTGTTCCAAACCTCGTTCAGAAAACACAGGTTCTACTCATTGTAATTTACATTATTTGCATTTTTGGCAGTCCTCCCAAGAATACTGTATTAGGTTGAGAATTGCAAGTAAGCATATATTTGTTTTAGTATCATTTAGGCAATTATTCATTGCAAGGAAAGCTTTGCTTTCTCAGTTTAGTTATGAATGTGTTTTAAAGATCCTTTCAAAAAAACATGAAGAATCTATTCCAAGTTGAACTGTGAAATTTACTACTAGGCAGAAGTTCAGAGCCAGAAGCTAACGGGTTGCTTCATGAATGTAAGCCAAAAATGGATGTCTTTATATTGAACCTGTCAAATGTATTGATGCTGGTTAACACCATACAAATCTCAGTTAATAGGTTTTCTAATTCTTGGGGGGTTTTGTCCCCCATCGTAGTCTGATGCCACCACCTGTAAGTGGACAGCAAATAAAAGGAGATCTGGTAGTTAAGAAATTGCCATAAATATTCATTTACTTTATATGAACCTCAGCATTGACAATGGGTTTGGATGGACAATTCTTCATTTGGAGTCAAAAATGAGTTCCCAGCATCTTCTGTTAAAATTTTAACAAGTTCATTCATCTTTGCTGCAGCAGAGGAGGAAGGTTCACTTGTTTCCTGTATTAGGTTTATGTGGCCAGGTTTTGGTAGCAGGGGGGCTACAGGGGCAGCTTCTGTGAGAAGCTGCTGGAAGTTTCCCCCATGTTTGGCACAGCCAACATCAGCTGGCTTCAGAATGGACCCACCAACGGCCAAGGGCAAGCCCATCAGAAATTATAGAACCACCTCTGTGATAACATATTTACGAAGGGGAAAACAAGGTGTCGGTCAGATGAAAATTGCAGCCAGAGAAGAGTGGAGTGAGAACATGTGAACAATTCTGCAGACACCAAGGTCAGTGAGGAAGGTGCTTCAGGCACCACAGCTAAGGTTCCCCTGCAATCCATGGAACAGGCCATGGTGGAGCAGCTGTGCCACTGCAGCCCTTGGAGGACAATCAGGGTGCAGAGATACACCTG
This sequence comes from Myrmophylax atrothorax, assembly GCA_026770055.1. Classification (NCBI taxonomy): domain Eukaryota; kingdom Metazoa; phylum Chordata; class Aves; order Passeriformes; family Thamnophilidae; genus Myrmophylax; species Myrmophylax atrothorax. Next base: position 24,723,110 of record JAOXXN010000082.1, on the reverse strand, counting down.
CAGCCCATGAAGGAGCTCACCCCGGAGTGGGTGGGTGCCTGAAGGAGGCTGTGACCCTGTAGGAGGTCCATGATGGAGCAGGGACCTGGCAGAGACCTGTTGACCAGCGAGAAGAGGAGCCTATGCTGAAGCAGGTTTTCTTGGTAGGACTTGTTATCCTGTGGTGGACTCACACTGGAGCAGCCTGTACCTGAAGGACTGCGCCCCATGGAAAAATTACCCCCTTTGCAGCAGTTTGTGAAGAACTGTTACCCATGGGATAGACTCTGGAGAAGATCAGAAGGACTGTCTCCCATGGGAAGGGACCCCCAGGGAGCAGGACTCCTCTCACTAAGCAGTAGAGGAAACAAGAACGGACCATAACCCCCATTCCCCTACTCCCCGCACTACTGGAGCGGAAAGGAGGTAGAACTTGGGTGGAGGGATGGGTGGGGGAAGGTGTTTTTAAGTCTTGTTTTACTTCACATTCTCCTGCTCTGATTCTGTCAGCAAAAATTTTAATTTATAGCCCCACTTCAAGTCTGGTTTGCCTGTGGTGATCAGTGAGTGATCTCTCCAGGTCCTTATCTCAAGTCATCAAACTTCCATTTTATTTTCTGTCCTTTGTCCAGTTGCAGAGGGGAATGAGAGTGGCTTTAGTGGGTACCTGGCATCCATCCAGGGCCAACCTATTGCAGTTTCCACACTGCAATAAACTTTAAAAATCAAATTGTTTCCTGTGATTTCAGGATTTGAAGAATATATTTTGAGGGATGTAGGAGGACTAAGGGATTTCATGTCTATCACCTTCTTTCACAATACACCTAACTGTGGTTTTCAGCTTACTTAGGACCTCTAGAATGACTGGTAAGATTTGGGTCCCACAGCCAGGGCTTAATTTGGAAAGCTGCCTGAAACTGTTCACTGATAATTAACTAAATCAATAATTCTAACATCCTTGATTGTTTGTTTCCCTTTTATTCCCCCCTGCACCCCCCCTTCTGTGTAAGCAGGGTATTATTTAATCAGTGACTAGTATGCCTTGGTTTTCTTTTTATAATAAATCAGTGCTACTACACAAAGCAGAAGTAACAGATGAGTATACTAATTGGAGATGTCAGAGCATTGGGGATTTCATTAAGGACTGAGAAATTGACTGAGAAACATCAAACACTTCCTCTTGCCTCATCATGCACCTTATCTGTGGAAAAATGAAAAGCTGGTTAAGGCCCTTTGTATTTTAGTAGAGTTTTAGTGGGTACCAAAGGAGACATCTTCTCAGATCAACTAACATGAAGACTAAGTTTATTTTGTCAAATGAAATATTAGAATAGAGCCAATAGCAATCCATGACAGTGCTTTATTCTAAGACTGAATTTTTCTCAACCAAAAATAGCCAAACTCCTTCAAGAAAAGAAACCAGCATATAAACTCTCTGCATAAGAATATATTTTAATGTTTTATAAACCTTTTAAAAGTCTCTTCACCACTCATATAATAGAGGAATGGAGAGAGCAATACAGGATGAAGAAATGAACTGGGAAGCAGGACTCCTGAGTTGATCTGTGATCTTCACTGCTGTCTGACTCTCAGGAGAACATCATTATGTTCCTAAATCACCACTCTTCCCTTTCTAATAATAAAATCTTGACTCTCTACTATCCATTCTATCAAATGTTTTGATATCCAAAGAGAAAAAGCATTGCATATGCTAGATTCTTCAAATCTTCAGTGTATGAATCAGATTAGGTTCAATGTGTGATTTCCTGGAAAAAAATCTGATTCCCTGAAACTGATTTCTTTTCTTGAAATACATTAATTGGACAAAAGTTCCTCAAATCAGATGGAATTTCAGACAAGTGAGCATAAAAGAGATTTTATCTGCTATTTTTCACTGCTAGAGCTGTTTCCCTTCATCTGCATAACAGGTTGCAGGGGCTGCCTTGACAGTCAGCTGGTTGAGACAAGCAGAGGGGTGCCCAGAGTAAAGCTCTCCTTTGAATAAGGACAGGTCCTGCATCTCCACATTGCCAGCTGTGGATGTTGACTTGAGTGTCTTGACATAGTTTGCTCTCAAAGTGTGTTCAGCCTTGGCCCAAGATGAGCCCTCAAGAATTTTTATTTTTTTTGCACAGCAAAAGCTGTGGTGAGTGTATTTGGGGATTGAGTGCTCTCTGAGGGTTCTACTGCTCATTGTGCTAAATTGCTGTTGCTATTCTTATTAATAGGATATGTATTTCCACTGTGGTATGTCACAGAGTCACAGAATCAGAGAATCACAGTATCACAGGATATGCTGAGTTGGAAGGGACCCACAAGGATCATCAAGTCAACTCTTAGCTCTGCACAGGACCATTTCCAAGAGTCACACCATGTGCCTAAGAGTATCATCCAAATGCTTCTTAAACTGTGTCAGACTTCAGCCTGAAGCCTCTAAGAAGAATCAGTGCCCTTTTCTAAGGAACAGAAGTACTGAATGAATACCTGTAAAGACAGACATTCATTGTGAAATTTTCCTCTGGAATGGAGATTCCATGAAGTCATTGTTTAGACAGTCCTGGATAGCATTTCATTATCATTTCTTTGTCATCATTATGACCTAAGAATATTAGTTCACTATAAAATTGATAGGAAAAATGGTTGGTTTTTTTTTCATAAAAGTCTGTCTGAAGTCCAGACAAAGTTTAGTAACTAGAATGAAGTCTTCTGACATTCTTCTTTGATCATCTTTAGTTGAAATTACTTCTTGGATCCTTTTTTATCACAAGGTGTTGTTACAAAGAACTCAGCTGCAGTGACTCAACCATCTGATAAATTTGGCATCCTGCTGCAGGTTAAAACTAGATTTGTTCTTGGAATGTGACCATACAAAAAATCCTGGTCTCTGCTACGGGTATTATTGCCCACTTTTAAGTATCAGGCTTTTCTTCAGAGCACTATTAAATCTTTGGGGCGGTCCCGTGGTGTAATGGAGAGCACTCCGGACTCCGAATCCCAAGGTCGTGAGTTCGAGTCTCAGTG
>JAOXXN010000082.1:24692986-24713777 GCA_026770055.1 Myrmophylax atrothorax | reverse complement strand
ATTTATCTATTTCTCTGGGTTAAAAGTTATCCTAGCACTTGTCATATTCCTTGTTAAAGCCCTTTGGTGAAAGGACTTTGAAGCAGTATTCATAAATCTCATTCTTAAAAAGCATTCCTTTGAGGTAAAAAAACCCTGAACCTGAGACAAACAAAGCTTGCTATTTTTCAGTGTTCATTAGATTTTCATATCTGGAATAAGCAGTGGGCTTTAAAAAGAAGAAAAGGAAGAAAAACAACTCAAATTGCCTGCAATATCCTAAATACTGCCCCTATGTACACATTCAGTTCCATCCCAATAGAGCACACTTATGTGTTCAGGGCAAAAGAACGTGGGAAATGTCTATGGATCTGTTGTGAGTCAGAAGTGTTATGGTCTATGCATGTAATGGACTGAATTCAACTTTTTCACATGTTGTTGCCCAAGGGCTACTAGCCTCTACCTCAAAGTCATTTGGGGCCCCTGTGTAATTGAGTGTAACCAACTTGCTTATAAAATGGGCATGTCACTGCTTGAATATCTGATCTCTCTTTGAAATCCAGAGGAAAGTCAATGCCACAGTCAAAACATAAATGCTCCAGAGAGCTAGTGAGTTTATTCTTGCTTTCTTTGAAAAATCCTCAAAACTGTGTTTAGTTTCAGTTGAATAAAAAAAAGAACAAAAACACCATCAAAAATCTATAATTAACTGTTTTCCTTCAGTGTTTTGAAAGATAGATGCTCATTTAAGGTAGAAGTTAGATCCAGTTTAAATTTCTGAATATGAAACATCTTCTATGATAAAATATGAAGAAATACAAAGTTATTTCAACACTCATTTTCTAATTTGAAGAATTTTCATTTTAAAAAAGTAAAACATTTTATGTAATTTTCATACTGTAGTCAGTATGGCACAAGTTCATTTTATTAGATTATTTAAATGTGATTTAATCCTTTTATGAGGATACATTCACTCTAATTTCAAAGCTTTAAAAAATGTTAAGAAAAATAATTCATGGCAAATATCTCCATTTCAGTTTTCCATTTTGTAAAGAATAGCAGAAGTTGCTGAAAGAAATATGGTTTCCAGATGATACTTTATACGTTGTGGGTAGCACTGCTCACATTTTAGAGACAAGCATAAAAATGGATTCTTGTCATGTTAGCATCTGTGCATTTAGCAATTGTGTCTTTATTTAACTTCATAAAAAAATAGGGACAGGTTTACTTCCACAGTGGTCTGAGCATACATTAGCAGAAGTAGTGAGTTAGCAGTGCCATAGCACAGCAAGCTGTTGGCTCCCTTGAAGACAGGGGGCTCTGCAGAGAGACCTTGACAAATTAGAGGGCTGGGCAATCACCAACCACACAAAGTTCAACAAGGGAAAGTGCCAGATTCTGCACCTGGGGTGGGGTAACCTGGGATGCACAGACAGACTGGGGAATGAGATGCTGGAAAGTGGTGTTCGGAAAGGGACGGGGGGGTCCTGGTCAATGGCAAGTTGAATGTGAGTCAGCAGTGCCCTGGCAGCCAGGAGGGGCAACCATGTCCTGGGGGGCATCAGGCACAGCATCGCCAGCCGGGAGAGGGAAGGGATTGTCCCACTCTGCTCTGCACTGTGGTGGCCTCATCTTGAATATTGTGTGCAGTTTGGGCACCACACTATAAGAAAGATATTAGAGAGCTTCCAAAGGATGGTCACAAAGATGGTAAAGAACCCTGAGCAGAAGCCATATGAGGAGCAGCTGAGGTCACTTGGTCTGTTCAGCCTGGAGAAGAGGAGACAAGGGAGACCTCATTTCAGTTACAACTTCCTCGTGAGGAGAAGAGGAGGGGCAGGTATTGATTTCTTCTCTGTGGTGACGAGTGACAGGACCCCACAGAAAGGCCTGAAGTTTTTTCAGGGGAGGTTTAGGTTGGATATTAGAAAAAGGTTCTTCACCCAGTGGGTGATTGGGCACTGGAACAGGCTCCCCAGGGAAGTGGTCGTGGCACCAAGACTGACAGAGTTCAACAGGCATTTGGACAATACTCTTGGGCACATGCTATGACTCTTGGGGATGGTCCTGTGCAGGGTTAAGAGTTGGACCTGACAATTCTTCAGCATATTCTGTGGTTCTGTGATTATGTGAAGTTATGGCTCATCAGTGAGTATCAATAACTGTGTGTAGTCGGTCTGCATGTGTTCATCACTTTTTACAAATGGGATGAAAGACCTGCTTAGCAGATGGAAACCTGTCAGCTCCTTTTCATTAAACTGCATTCTTGTGTCATTGATCCTCTAAGTCATTCCTTTTTTAAAAATATCAATCCACTTCCACAAAATCACAGACTGAGTCAGAGAGGAACCGTGTTTTAAAGTATTTGTTTACTTCTGTTGTAAATGCCAATTGTTCCTGAGAAGATGGCCTCCCGGTCAGAAGCCCAGCAACTCCTAATATCCTGTTTAACTGGAATGCCAAAAAGGGAGAGGAAAAACTAAAAAGTCTAACACTTGAGACTCCAGACCAGAGGGAGTTCAAATCATAAGTTTTAGATCATATTTGTTTTCCTTGTCACTGTAATGGTCAGTAACCTTCTATAACTGTACAAGGAAGAAGTCATAGAAAACAATGTACCTAAGCTTTCCTTAGTTTTTAGGGCTGATTCAGTTCTCCTGAGTCACCACAGGCTCTGCATTTACTGATGTGCAGCAAAGCCAAGGAAGGCAAAAGTGGAGGTGCCAAGCAGCTGAAGGGAACCAGCCTCAGGTGTGTTTTCTGTGTTAGCTACAGTATAAAGTAACCTTCTGCCCATGTCTGCATTGCAGAGGGAAGACACATCAAAGATGGTTTTAAAGTAAAATTGACAGGAAAACCAAGGACCACCTGACTGCTCCCTGGGTACCCATGTAAATGCTAAGGCAATTGCTGGGCTCTGTCCTTTTACAGCTGTGTTGCTAACATTACCCTCAACCAGATAGGTTTAAATTAGCTGATTTTTTTCTTATTTAAACAGAAAATTAGAGAAGAATTGGGTATTTTCAGTATATTGCAGCAGCTGCACTGTAGCTGGACCCATCTCTTTCTCTGTCACTTCAGCCTCCCTCCTCGCTGAAGCTGGTCACCACTCTTTTTCCTGTAATGGTTACCTACCACCACAGGCCCTTTCATTACTCTTGAGTGTAATCTGTTCACTGGCATGTGTAAAGCAAAAGTCCTTCAATGGTCTCAGAGCAGTCCTTACCCTTTTTCCATGTCTCAGACTCCAGGCTCCGGTAAGGATCATGCTTGAAAAGCTGGGGATGCATCTCAGGGTGATCAGTCCAAAGAGGGAGAAAAATGGATACAAAGTGAGACACTTTGTTGTTCACCTTTTGGTGTGGATAAAAAAGGATTCCTACATTTGGCATCCCAGCACAGGAGCAAGAATATCAAGGAAAGGTTCAGGAAGGTACTTAGCAGCAGGGTATGCAATTAGGTAGCACTAAGTTGTCATTTTCCTCTGATGTGTTAGGAATGATAGCAGCAGACCCACCACATTCCCAACTGGCATTATGTGTATGGGTTAATTCTGCTGCATCCTTCTTATTACAGCAGTAATAACAACAGTGCTGCTCTGATGGATTCCCAGAGTTCATTTCTTGATAAGACAGAGCAGGCAGCTTTTGTGTCAGGCTCTGCAGAGTCTGGCAGAACTCTGTATAATTCATATCTGTGGATTATATTTCTAGATTTTCTTTGCTTCCATAAAGCAGTAGTATGTATTTCGAACACAGCACAATGCAGGCTGCCATCAGAAGCGGTGTTTTCCCCTCCCAGCTGCTTGTTCTCTCCTTGTGTTGGCTACATGTGGCACATAACCATGCCAGAACAGCCCATGGCCATAGCATAGGTGAGAGGCAGAAAAGACATTTCTTGGATGGTAGCTCAGGCAGCATCTGGTTTTGGTCTCAAGATGAATATCATCCAAAACCATATGTTGGGTAATGACCACATGGTTAAGCCCTTTGGTTCAAAACCAGTAAAAAAACCCCCAAGAAGCACAGAGACCTTATTCAAATAAAACTTTTCTAGTGACCGTACCTTAGAGGCATCCACTGTAACCATTGATGATAGTGAATAATACTTTTGCATGTTCAGTCAGACCTGCTAAAACAGACTTACTGTTCTCTTCCAGGAGAGTGAGTGCAGTCATCTTCAGCTTGCAAAAATAAAAGTCTCATGCCACTAACTTGCATGAGGAATAAATCCTGGGTTCAACAGTCTTGTCATCTGGTGGTGAATCACCACTTACCTTAAAATGAATGGCATTAATTTGATTTTTAAGGACCAGTTTTTCCGTGTTATGACTCATGAGGTTATAAAAAATGCATGAATCTGCAACATGCTGTACAGACAGCTCACATGGGCAAACAAAGCAGATTTTATTCAGAAGAAATCCCAGAGGGACATGGAATTTTTTTCTAATGACAGTTAATCTCAGAATTAAGGAGGTAAAGAAGAACACGGGAAAAGAGTTTATGAACCTGTCCCAGCTGGTGGAAGCGTCAGTGCTTTGTGAGAATGTGTAGACATGCACTCAAATAACCCTCTGCCTGCACACATACACCCTTCCTCTTCTCCCTAAGAGATTAAAAAATGTATGAAAGAAATCCCTACAAAGTCAGGGGACTGTGCATCTGACTTTCTATCAGTCAGACCCACTTTTGAACTTGTGTACATTTGACACTTTCTGCTCTTCCATCTACCCTCATTTTCTTCTCCGTCTGGGAGCCATCTCTCCTTCCTACCTGTTGCAAATTACAGGAGTTACTGCAGAGAACTGGTTTTCCTGGTCCCCTTCTTGCACAGCAGAAGGAAAAGGGCACAGAGAACAGCCCAGGCATTTCACATCCTGTTGTTTTTCCTATTCTGTGTTTGCTAAGAATGTGAGGATGACGATTTAGTACTCATGTGTATCCATGTATTTTATGTGATGTTATGACTCTGTCCAGATCTACTCCTCTTGGAAATGCAAAATCAGGGCGGGAAACTGCATCCACAAAACTTACTCTGGAAAAGGGCAGGTAGCTGAGGTCTCAAAAAACCTGAAGCTATTTATGTCTCGCTGTAAAGTAGGCACTGGCATACAGATGTAAACTGAAGTTATGCGCATGCACACACACAGACAGTGCCCTTTAATTTTTTATCTTCCTTTAAAAAAAGATCTCATACTATGTTTTTGAGTTAAAAACAAATATGGAAATGAACACAAAGAGAGTCATTTAAAATTGAAATTATTTTTTTACTGCCTCTCATCACTTCTGTTCCAAGTAGCTGTTGAACATTACCCTGTCAACTCTTCAAGTATTTAACTACAAAATACTCTTCATAAATAATGTAGACAGATTAACTAAATGGTACATAATTACTGCAAATTTAGAGTCCCATTGCAGAATATATTTTATCCATGATTACAGTGCTTACTGACTTTCCAAACAGTCTCTCGTATATTTGACAGTAAGACATAGGAAAATTTCAGCTGTCTATAACTGGTTTTCAGAATCTATAAAAACTTAGATTAACATGTGATTAAAGGTTTTGATTTAGGAAACACCTAATATATTTTTCTAATTTTTTGCCTTTCATTTAAAGTTAAAAAAAGAGAAAAAATGAGGTTGCACTTGTAAAGTGAAAGTTTTCAAAGTTGATTGCAGGTTCATAGCTCTGTAACAAGGTACTTTCGCTCTGGCAGATACTCAAATGAGACAATTAACAGGAGCAATGAAGCAATTCAAAGAGAGAGTTGTGGGGTTTTTTAATTGATGCTTCAGAAAGCCAAAGTTCCCTATATACAGAAAAGAGAGGAGCCAGGGAGTAATTGCCTAACCGTTATTGTAAAGAGGGCTTGAAATCTCAGTCAAACAAGCTCTTCATCTGAGCACAGGAAGGTCATGGTTCTCCGAAAGTGTACAGATGTTCCTCCCCTACAGTGAGTGGTCCTTTAGTGATATAAAAGATTTTATGCTGGTCATTACAGGGTACAGAATGAATGGCAAAACAAAAGCTAAAATACAGACTTACTACAGTTCCTGTTGTGTAATAAGGGAAAACTTCCACTGACTGCAACAACAGCTGTGCCTGTCTGTATTGATAATGAAATAGTCATCTTGTGTCTGAGCACTTCACTGTGTTGATGCTCACTTTACAATGTGACTTTGGGTAAAAACAGCATATCCACTTCTGATAGTCTGAATAGAAGTTGTGTAAGTGGTCCTAGAGGAGCATATGCTTTTCAGGGTAAGAAAATGGGATTAGGTTTCCAAAGTCCTGGACAGGCAACAAAAGCACCATCATTTAACAAAGGTCCAGTGTCACGTGCTGTCCTCAAAAGTTTACCAATGTAAAAGTTTTGCAATACAAGCACAATTAAATTTTGTTCTCATTCCCAGGCTGGCTCACTTCAGCTTTCCCTCTGTGTGTCTTCTCTATTCTCCCCATGAACCTTGGGAAAGCAAATGCAGCTGCAGGCAGATTGACTTTTAAGATCAAAAAAGTCTTGAATGCCCATTGCTATTGAGTGTTTTCAGTGTTAAGTGAGATTCGTACCCTGCAGAACTGTCTCCTTCCCATCCCATTTCTGTTGCTCATTAGCAACTACCTGCTCTGCTCAAGTTGAACAACCTTCTTCAGAAAGAAATCTGACTCAAGTAAGGTGTAGCCCTGAAGTGAGTGACTTACAGATCGTTTTAATTTCCTCTTGAAATCAGTGGAAATTTGGGGTTCAGATTTTCTCTTCCTGACTGCATATTAACCTCCGTTTTGTGCTTCAGTGCCTTCGATGTATGAACATTCATGAACTCAAGAGCTGTTCACTTGGTGCTGAAGGTTGTAGAAGTGAAGGAGCATAGTGACTCACAATATTAGTTATATTATCATTGAGTCAATACAGTCAGAATCAATTCTCATGAGACCAAAGCCCCATCTCTTATGTTCTGCTAACCTTGAGCATCTTATAGGTATGACAACAGTAAGGGAAAGACCAGGTTTTAAGTATATTAAGTGGACATGAGGAAAGAAAACAGACCATTTCTGCCAAATAAGTGACTTCTAGGCAACACATCTGTTAAGAAACATCAGTTTCTCAATGAGGTTCATTTGCATTGTGGTGGAAAAAATGCTTACGCCATTCCTCAGGCAGCCTCTTGGCTGTATTGCAGAATAAGAATTTCAGAGCTGCAAATGGAATTTCATCTTTGATCATTACAACAGAAAATGATAAATTTGGGGCTGTCTTATCAACAAGGACTTGTCCTTGTCAGCAAATGTGGAGACTTGAAATGCTGTGCAAATTACTTCTAGACAAGTCTTATTTTACACAAAGAAGGAACTTCATGTTATATGGCAATTTGAAAGTCCATATTCACTGTTCCCAACACAGCAGAGGTAAAATTAGGGTGTTTTTTAAGATGGTGTTTAGGTTATCTTTCTTCTACTTCTAGCATGTAATTTTAGAAAGTCATCTGTTCTCTCAATGCTATAACTTTTTATCTCTAAGATAAAGATACTATGACTATCTTCATGTAACCCTGTCTAGACCACAACTAAATCAGAATGAAGAACAGATCGTTTATTCAGTGGTTAACTTTAAAACTCAGAGAAAAATTGTTGTAGATTAAATAAAAATGGAGATATCTTCTTTGTCATTTTTATTTTTCATAAAAGCCATCTGCAGATATTGTGTTCAATCCCAAGCAAAGTGAATCATTTTGTCTTGGCTTTGATGAATTCTTTCTTCCTTTTTTTTTCCAGATGCATTTTAATACATTTCATATTGCCAAGTTTTCATTTGAAAAAAAGAACCAAAAACCACTCATAACTTTTTATTTTAAAATTCTCAAATTGTGATAACTTTAGTATGAAGGTTTCTATTTCTCATTTTGACAGTAGTTAAGTGTTACAGTTTTAATTTTTTTTAAAAAATTATCCATATTTTTTTCTTTTTACAATGCAGGGGAGAACTGCTGATACTATCTGCAATAATTGAAACTATTTTAGGAATAACTGTGGTCCTTCCAGTTTTCATCTTCTTTTTTCTTTTTCTCGTTGTTTTTTTTTTGTTTTTTTTTTACTTTAATGCAGCTCAGTGTATAATGATATAATCAGTACCCAACCTCAAAGAAATCACATTTAGCTTAGCTAATGGTTTCTGTTTTCTAGTGAAGGAAAGAATAATATCAGTGTCATAGTGTGCAAACAACACCAACAGTCCACAGTGAATTTTGTATTTCTGTCAATTAATCTTCATGTTTATGAGCTGAAAAAAATATCGGGGTTGGGATGGAGGACACAGTTTATCACTTATCCCAGTCTTGGTTTTCTTTTATCATCTTCCTTTACACTGTACAAAGCCCCAGACTTGATCTGAAGTAAGTCCCATGTCATTTTCTTTCTTTCTTATCTCAGTCATGGCAGCAGGCAGGAGATCTTTTATGATCAGTGTTTCACCTCATTTGTTTCAGTTGTGGCTCTGGTTCTGGCAGAGGAAAAGGAACCATGAGAACAGCAATTTCTCTTCTTGACAATCAGACTGCTGCATAACTCTGCTCTGACTTATATCTAATCTCTTTCCCCTTCCTCTCCACTCAAACTTCCTATCTTTCTGGGTCTTGCCAGTGATTTCTGATCTGATCATCTGCTTCTGTTGCCTTGCCATTTCCATCTTCCAAACCTCTACCATACACAAAGATTTTGGAGCCCTGAACCCACATATTTGGCAGCAGTATTAAACAATAGCTACGAACAGTGAGGTAAATCTACTGTTCCTCCCTACCATCAGTGAAGACCTAGTTCTGAATGTGAGCAAATAATTGACAATGTCAAGTTTTCCTTGTAACACATTGTTTTGTTGTCTCATGGTGGGGTAAAATGAAGCAAATAAAATCCTTCATATATCATTCTGGCTTGTCTGCATTAATTTATTGTATTTTTTTCAAATTTTATTTTGGCACACCCTCTCAATTGGCATCAGGTAAATTGTAGGACTCTAATCTTAGCAAGGACCACATAGAAGAAAGTCCAGACTCCAGTAGTTTGTAAAGTACTGCTTCATTGTATTCCAGAACTGGGTTTCTCTTGAAACAGAGTGAAAAGCCTGTTGCCCTCATCAAATTTGTGTGTCTAGATGGTGGTGGGCATCTCTTTATACAGACTATTCTCTTGCAGTTTTTTGGCCATATAGAGCATATCTAACAATTGCAGCTTCTATTGCAGAATCTAATAGTGTGAGTAAGAGATGAAGATAAAACTTTTTCCATGGACATTGCTTATTTTAGCTAAAATTACTCTGAAGAGTTGAGGTTCCTGTGTTTGGGTGTTTAGCTGAAGGCTGGACGATGTTGGTCAAAGTCAACTTGAACAGATATATAAATGTCATATATGATACTCTATATTATACAAGTGTCGTACTGCCTTCAATAGGGGAGTTAACACTTTCATGACATGGAGAGCAAATGAGAACTGATTTCTTAAGCTTTGTGGTTTGAAGGTCACAAAATGCTGTTTTTCATGAGATGCCAGTCAAACAGATTGTGCAACAGCAACAGGTCATTCATTCGCTCTCCTACAGCACTGTTAGCAAGTGACTCCCAATTCCCTATCTGATACAGGGAAGAAGCTGTCTGGGGGAAAAATAAAAACAACAGCTACAGTTTATAGTAGATAAGTCACTTAGTGCTCTGCTGATTAAGCTGGAATGAAAAAAGGACAAATGCTCTATTCCTTTCCTGTCTTTTCACCTGCACATTTTCTTTCAAGGTAGCAAGTAGCATAATCTTTCTATTAAGGATCATTTTAACAAAAAAATATCTTTTGTTCCTCATATGGCCAACTGCTAGTACTGCTAAATCCTTTTGAAACTATTTTGCCAAGACTATTGCATTCAAAAAAAGAATGACAGCTGTCCCACAGACACAGCAAACCCCTTTGTGTTACTGACAGACACAAGCCATCTGCAGCCAAACTGCCTTGGGCCAGGAACCTCAGAGCTGGCTGAGACATGCTACCATTAAATAGCACTTGATTCTCTCTGTAAATGCAAAACCTGCTAACACAGACATCCTCTTCAAATTCTGATCTGTATGTTTGCATTATAACTGGCTAATGCTTCCCTTCCCAGTGTGACCAGATATTGCTTTGGGAACTTGCTGTTTATTTTACAAGGGTCTGTCTCAAGAAATCTCATGTTTTACAGCTGTGACAGCTGGAATGTCTGTTGGCTGATTTTTCCAAGATCCCCAAATACCCACATTTTCCTGAAAAGCCAAAACAAGACAATTGTGGGTCTGACATTAAATCTCCATATTGTTTTAATCTAGGTTATTAACCTGCTGCTGTGATTCAGGGACCCTATCTGTCTTCAGCAGTACTGAGTCCATAGGGAAAACAGATGCCTCCCATGACAAAGTGAATGAGTAAAGGAGGTTTCTCACTTCTGGTATCTGTCCAACCAAGGAACCCCAGTTTTTCTTTTTTACAAAAGGGTAAAAAATAAAAATAGTTGGGAATCAAAAACACAGGTAAATAAATCTGACAGAGTGAGAGAAATAATGAAATCTCAAGTCAGGTATTCCTTTCAAAAACAACCACTTCCTGAATAACCTCTCACTCTCACGCCATAAGTTATGATGCCTTCTACTTACCTGTATCAATCACTCCCCACTTTTGTGATATCTATGCAAAAACCAGAGCAACTTGAAGTCCCTTCCCAAACCAAAAGAAACTATGAATACTGAAACAAGAACCCTCATCTCAGCTATTAGAGTTCTAGCAGGTAATGATCTAGCAAATAAAATGAACTATCCCTACTCCATGCTTACCTCCCCACTGTCATGTTTGAGCTCTTGAAGGTCTAATGGGCATGGTTTTATTTCTGGAGATAAAATGTAATGGTACCAGAGAGTTTCACTCTGCCCTGCACTACAATTGTATTTGGCTGTATCTCTCATTAAGCAGGAGTGAACAGCATTGGCTGAGATTATTGTCTCTACTGAACTGCCATTGCTGACACTTATGACTCCAGTAAGTAGCACTAACTTTTGTTTTAGTGTTGTTAGGTAAACGAAAACTTAAGTGTTCACAAAACAACAAAAATTTTTTGTCGGGAGGGATGATGATCTACTGTCATGTCTTCCATGTTGAGCAAACACCAAGCAGGGTTGAACTGATTTGAAGGTGGAAGTGTTGATGAATGATAATCACTGAAAAGTTCTGTGGCTGACTGTGTAGAGGGATATTTTCCCTTCTCTGCAAGAACATTAATTTGGCTGTGCTCTGCTATGACCAATAATGAATAATACTGGTGCTACCAAGGCAAGCTATTTAAAATCTTGGTCCTCGCCTTGGAATTTAGACCTTTGGAATGGAAAAATCCTTCCTTGTCAGAAGTCAGGATTGCTGGTTGGATTGATGTTTCTGAGACACTCAAGTCTTTCGCATCAATTGCAGAGCTGAGTAAAACAAAATTTTTATAGTGTTTATCTTCATAATACACCTGTGAGGCAATACTCCTTATTTTCAAAGAGGAGAAGAAGAAAGGATCAGGTCTTCTGGTAATACTTATGGATATTCTGGGTGTTATCTTCCCCAGTAGTTTCCTCTGTACTATCTGGAGGTTTTTGTATTACTGGCAGTTCACTACAATTTCCATTCCTCTTTTGCTGCAGCTCATAGACTGATGTATAAACTAAAATACCAAGCAGTCAACAGGAGCAGACATGCATTTCCTTCTGCTGAGAAGGTAACTGCTGGCAGAAGCCTGTTAATCTCCTTCTTCATTGAGATGGAGGAAGAATCCATGGAGATTTAAACAATGACTGGCCTTAGGAACTCACCTGAAAGTATATGAAAGGGCTGGAGTAAAATGACACATTTCAGTAAGGTCTCTTTAAATACCAGGTAAACCCACAGGGCATGCCTGTAGTTAGTGGATGATGGAAACAGCAAAACACATCACAGAAGTGACAGGAGCAACCTCGACCCTGTCAGTTTGCCTGTGACTCTGTGCTGCTCACCTGTAAGATGACCTTTCTTTACCTTCAGGATTATATCTTAATTTAAATGTTGTATCTGCATCTGTCTTGCCAAACCCTTTCTCTCATCCACGTTTACAAAAACACCAGTGTGTGCATGTGCATATTTTAGCTTCACATTAAATCTATGTTTTTCTGTGTTTTTTTCCTCCAGCAAGTAGACAAGCAGAATTTTCTTTCTTACTCTGTTCAATGTTAAAGGATTTGGGGTTTTTTTTCTTTCTTTTTTTTTTTTATTTTGGCTTTTCTAAAGAAAGCCTTGGCTCTGTGTTTGTGAGTGAGAGAGAATGCTTGTGTCTGGAGGGGTTTAAAAAGTTTAGGATTTATATACTTCAAGAAGTAAAGAGAAAAAAAAAGAGCAAAATTGGATTTAACTAGAACCTTTCTTGATTTGCATACTAAAAGGTATCTGACAAGTGTAGTAGGCAGCCAAATCTCACTAAAGTGTTCCTTCTTTCTTTGCCCATTTAAAATGATAAAACCATTACAAAGACAGGTCTTCAGAGATATCACAGCTGAAGCTGTTACCGAAGGCACAAAAATCTTTAGAAAGACAAGTACTCTTCCTCCTGTCACTTTAACACTCAGTACACCAGCCCAATCTCACAAGCTGTATATAAGGTCAGTGCACAGGAGCTGCTTCCAGACAAGAGGTTTGAAAAGATATCTGCCATGAATGTCACTGATCTTTTTTGATTGTGTTGTACTGAATCTCTGTACAGATTCTTTGTCTGCAGTATAGGTCCTGTTCTCATTGGCATGGATTCCCTGGGTGCAGGCTTCCCCTCTCCTTTGAAAAACTGCAATATTTCAGTCCTGGAATAGTTAGCATAAGGGCAGAGGAAGCAAGAGAGTCCACTCTCAATTTTATTCACATTGAAAAAAATTTGTGTATGACATTTGACCAGAAACAGTGAGTTTTCAATGAAAGATGCATGAATCAGGTGGAAATAAATCCAGTGTGTCTCAATAAGTCAGGTGAAACTTACCTGTGCAGAGCAGTTGGGAGTTACAGAAAAAGAACTATCTCACTCTATCTTGAAATATTGCAGTTAGCCACTCACTGAAATATGTATATCTGTACATGTGTATGTAGAAACATGCATGTACATAGGATAGAATAGAATATTTCAGTTAGAAGGGACCTACAATGATCATATAAGTCCAGCTGCTTGACCACTTCAGGGCTGACCAAAAGTTAATGCAAATTATTAAGGCCATCGTCCAAAGGCCTTTTAAACACTGACACACTTGAGGCATCAGTCACATCTCCAGGAAGCCTGTTGCAGTGTTTTACTGCCTGCTTGGTAAAAAAATGTTCCCTAACGTCAAGCCTGAATCTTCCCCACTGAAGCTTTGAACCATTCCCATGTGTTCTGTCACTGGATACCAGGGAGAAGAGCTCAGCACTTCCCTCTCCATTTCCCCTCCTTGTGAAAGCGCAGAGAGCAATGAGGTTGCTCCTCAGCCTCCTTTTCTCCAAACTTTGCACAAGCCCTTGTCCCCAGCATGTATATATGCAAGCAATATAATGGGGAAAACAAGGAAAGATTCAGCAATGTGATTAACTTATGAAAATTCTATTAAGTACCCAGGGAACTGTTGAGCATATTCACCTTACACTCCTTGTAGAGGTAATGAAGAGAGATAGGTGCCTCCAGAGGCTAATTTAGTCCATTGCTCTCTTATAAAGTAATTAGGCTTCATCAGGTAAGGAGAAATCTGGGCCTTCAACTTGCCAATAACCTTTAAATGAGTACCTGAACTCCCTCTGCAGCTTGAGATCTACAAAATGTTTCTTCAGTTCCTATCCAAAATGTTTCCATGTTGTGTTGCACAGCTTCCTGGGAGAATATTCCTGACGCTCTTTCTAGCAAAAGAAATCAGGCAAAAATAGCCTTTAGACTGTTAACCTGCTTTGGGCTATTTAAAATGTTTTCAGGGGGGAAAAAAGCCTGTTCCTACATTCCGAAATCTGGTGAGCTTTGAAATATGCTTAGATTTTTTTTTTTTTAATGTATTTAACCCACCAGGGCTCAAACAAACACTGTGGGCTGCTCTGGCTAGAAAGATTTTGTTTGGTATTCCTTACTTAAAACTAAAATAAATGTCACTTTAGATTAACCTCAGATTCCTGTTAAAATAGATTCAAATCCAATCCATGAAGAAAGCAAAATATAGATGTTTAAAGAAGACCAACCAAATAAACCATCTCCTTTTTGTATAGTTTAAATACCACATGGGCTATAACCTCCTAATTGTTTTCCTTAGTATTTCGTTCCATAATAGTTGAAATTCAAATGATAATTCAAGGTTTGGCATTTAAATTTATTTAGTAAAAAAAATAAAGCTTTATTATGATTCATTAGTACCATAAACTAGATTGTGACAGTTTTTACATGATAAATATCAGGATGATAAATCATAATAAATGTACATGTTTTTTCTTCCAGTGGAGTTGTGAAGTTCCAAATGTTAGTTTATATCCAAGCAAGCAAATTTAGTAACAGATATTCCTTCTGTGGGGAATTGTTCTACAGGTATATTAATAAAAAGAGACTAATTTCCTTGATTAGTTGATTCTCAGCAAATCCAATTTTGTGACAAAGACTAATACTTAGGACTCTTGAGAGGCTTGAGGGCTTTCTAGAGGCACATTCACAACCTGAAAAAGTCACATAATAGTTGCACCTCTCACTAGCCATATACACAGAGTGCTGAAACAATCACACTTCAAAAATGAGCACAGAAATGTACTTTATAAAGTCAGAGGAAGAAAATAAGGTAAAGCATACAGGCAAGAGATGAAATGTCAAAATGAGGTTACAATGCCTTTTTGCTGGTTAGGGTCTGACCAGAAATGGAGAAAGCTATCCTATGAAATGATGCACTGAATGTCAAGCCAATTTTTCCCACAGTGTAGACACTTCAAACAGCTCATCTGTCCAAGGTGGACAGCTTGCTGGCAGACTCTAAAATACTCCTGTCTCTTTTTCATGCCCATAAAAAAGTCTACTCAGAAGAGAAAAAGTATCACCATGTATGACATCCCAACTTCTGCATGTAGCTGAGCCAGCCAATGCTGTACCTATCATGTCAGTTCAATCTGGGAGGAGCCAGCACTTCCACTGGAAAGGTCATTTCCCCTTTTCTTCCAGCTTTGGCTACTGACTCCTGTACCATGCACGAGTCTTGCCCTTACACCTCTACAACAAAGAAAAAATGGGTGAAGCACCACATTTTAGAAAAGTTAAGTTCCCTCTCAATATTCCTGTCCTTCAGATTTGTAATTCAGTCTTTTCAGTTTGATGTAATGAACCTGAACTTCCGTATTCATGCAAACCCACTTTCTTCTCCTTGAACATTTGTAAAGGCTATAAAAGCCACTCGTAATGCCTGTTGACAGGTAGTGTGTATGGATAGCATATAATTTATGTGTACAAGGAGAGACATAAATGTTATGGTAGGAACAACTGATGATGTTGTTCTCTTCGCATCCCTATGTGGATCAAGCAATGGTTGGGTTTTTTTTCTTTTCACCAAATGCACCTTGCAAAGTAATGCAGGTTGCAGTTCATCCTTATAAAGTGGTACCATAAGCTTTGACAGGCACTGTGTGAATGACACAAATGCACCTTGTGACTATGTGTAGACATAAAATTACCCAAAGCTGGTGGGTAGGAGCTCTACCATCCTCATGCTTCCATAATAATATTAATTAAATTCACTCACCTACTTGGAGACTAAAATGGGTCAGACTTATGAGTTTTGTTCTGTCTAAAGATTTATTCAAGAGGATATAAATACTAACTGGCAAACTTCTTCTGAGCATTTCATGTATTGTCTGTATATGCAGAAGTTGAAGAAGCAAGGGAAGAAAAAAACCTCACTGCTTCCCAGGAAACAATTGCGTTCTCTGACTTTGGTTTTACATCACATCTTTCTTCTTTCTTTTTTTCTTCAACATCTAAAAGTATTTCATACATCTATTTTGCATATTTACATACTAGACAGCCATGGAAGTCAATGTAAAGTAAAATCTTACCTTTGGTTTTGAAAGAGAGGATCGGTGAAATGAGTGATCCACTTAGGCATTTAAAAGTACCTGCAAAGTTACGTATTTATGATTTTAACACATGCTCGCCATTAATGCATGTATTAGTATTCCTTCAAGAATACAGGACATGCTATGCAGACTGCTTACATCACTTTTCCAAACAAAGGAATGTAACTTATACTTTCTTATGTACATTTCTACCTAATTAGGAAATGAACGGTGAGAAATTCTTTTCTTTCTGATTTATGCATTTATCACCTAATATCCTGAAACACAAGATTTGATTCACCAGGTCTCTGAGTGCAGACAAAGACCTGTGTCTATACATTATACATTATAGACACAAGTATATACACTATGCACCATACAAGTCTATGTAAAACCCCCTACTCTCTCTCAAAGCTCATAACTTCATTGCTGAAGTCTTTTCCCAGGAAGAAATCTCTTGTTCACAGTTTAAAAGAACAAATTTCTAAGAAGGTTCAACATACCTGTTCCATCTGAGAAGCATCCATGTGGGCCTATCAACACACACTCTTTTCTTCACTGTTACATTGGAAAGGGTGCTGGAAGCATGACACCATGGGACAGGGATACAAAATAATCCTGACAATGGAAGAAGGTCAGGTTCTTTGAGGGAATGAGATCACTATGGTGGGAAGAAGTTAGTAGTTTTCTAGTCTTCCTATAAAAATTTTGATTAATACTGGAACTGGTTATACAGTTTGCACATCAAAAAAAATTGTTACTTCTCTTATTGGGGAGCCTTCATTCTTCTAGTAACTTCTGTATTCAGGATCCTGTGCTATAGTATAAATGTGTCCATTCAGATCATAAGTTCATCCAGACCTTTCCTTACCTTGAAACTTTTATAGTTAAAAGACGTGATAATGAAAGAGTGGGGGTAGAAAATACCTTTGCCCCCATTCTACAAGCAGAGGACTGAAGAAGTGTAAACCCACCTCATCAGCAGTCAGCAACCAAAATCAGTCTTGCAGTCAATACAGAGTTAGGTTGCAGTCCTGAAACATCGTAAGAGACTTTACTAAGTCTTTCAGAAAGTCTTCTTAGGATCCCCAGTCTTCTATGTCTCTCACAGTATTCCAATGAGAGGACAGTTTTCCTTTTGTCTGCTAATATTGTTCATGGGGCTGAACCATCAGATGGGTACTCTATGCATCACCAAGACCTGTAAGGGTTTGCTGACCCAGACCTATCTCAAAGCAACATAGAAAGAACTTAGCAGTTTTACCCACTTTCTTGTTGTTGGTATGTCAGGACAGTGGTACAAATTCATTCCTGCTTATCAGCTGCCTGGCATCTGCTGACAATATCTACAGGAAAAGTGAGTGGTTATATTTAAATATCTGTCAGCAATATGACACAAGACATGAATACTTCTCTGGGTTTTGCAATGACCTTTTCATTTGCCTTGAAGAGTTGTCTTCCTCTGATCAAGAAATTAATTAGATTGCTAAAACTTGCTGTACATCTCTATCACTGCACTAAGGAAATCCATTTCTCCATTTGACAATCACTCAGCAGGATATCTCCATTCTTCCTAGAAGCTTGTGGCTACAAATAGTTACACTTCCTCCATAGCTGAAGCCTGAGCTTTTTACTGTGAAGGTGATTGCAGACTGACTAACTTTGGTTGTAAGCAATTGCATTGTTTGGCAAAGCTCAATTACCTTGGAAACTGATAACATTGAGTTTCCACAGTCCGCTGGTATAGTCCTGTAATGCATCCCAAACTTACAGCTCTTGAATGTAAGCTGGAAGAGTGAAAAGCAGTCACTGAAAATGTTTCCTGATGCTTCACAGACCTTACTGAATCAAGGGCCCTTGAACTTCTTGCTGTTACTCTCCTCCAGCAGCTGTGGCCAGCTGAACTCTGCCAGGGCAGAGATGTTTCACAGCAAGCAACTACTTCCAGGGCAGAAAAAGTGTGAGCCTACTTCCCTTTTCCAGGCCAAGTGACATTGCTCTATCTTAACCAAGATGAGAAAGAACCAAAAACCACAGGTTTATATGTAGATTTTTTTTTTTCTGCTCTGTTTGGAGGACTCTTTATGGAGAAAAGTGGGCTGTTCTTGTCAGCTCATGTGGGAGTCAGAAAGGCTGTCTGTATGTAGGTTACACATGTACCCAGCAGGGCTACCCTTTGGGAAAAACATCATTTCCTGTGTTTTAAGTGTCAGTAATACATATCCCAGTGCACATTCAACTGGATCATAAAACTTCTCTTTGTTTTCAATAACTATGAAAGCACTAAGTGCATTAAATTAAAATACTGTTAAAGTGGTTTGTAAAGACTCCTTATAAATAATCATCAAGATCTCGCTCCTGGGAAACCACAGTATTTCATACAGTTTTGTTCCTTGCAGTCTAGGGAGAAGGCAAGCTTCATAAATATGCACCTCCTCTATTAACAGTTACAAGCCTTCCCACTTTAAAAAGACAAATACACAATGGGTAGGTCATCCGGTCCTGACCCCTGCTGCTATTCCAGGCAGGGAGCAATTCAGAAATCCACATCTACATGCAGCTTAGATTGTCCATAGGACCTTTCCTTTTGACTGAGGTTTTGGTTTCCCCACAACTGGGTGACACGATGATGGTGTTTCCCTGCACTGCCAGCCCTCTGCCTGTTCACCAGCCCTCCTCCCCTTTTCTGAGATCCAAGTGTGTGATAGAGACATACATACATAGATGGATAGATAGATGAAAAGGCTGATGCAGAGATATGCTCTCCCATGCTTCAAAAGCCTCATCTTCTCAGATGAGAAAGCATTTCTCTCTTTCTAAAAGGAGGGGAGAGAGAAAGACTTTAAAAGGAGATCTGTGTTTTCTGAATGCTTTCATCTAATCCTTCAAAGTCTTATCACTTACCTCTAGATTTAAAGGACCAAAAATTATGATTCTATGGGAAAATAGAAATAAATTACATTCCAGTGGAAATAAGTATTCAACTCTAATGCTTCTTACATGCTCCAATATTATTTATATTGCATAAAGATACTTGATTCAGTCTTTATCCTCTTTTAATAGAGACTTCTCATTAAAATATTTTGCATTTGGCTTATTTTTATTTTGTATTGTCTTTTTTATTTAATTATTTTTTCTCCCTTTCACTGTAAATTGTGTTCTGGTTTATGGAGAAAAAGAAAATAATTTTCCAAAGTTGAGACACTCTTTATATGACTAAATTTTAGTATTATTCTAAATTTCTGCTTTTACTTATGCACTTTCCCTTACTTGGCAGATGGAAGGGAGGGAAGTGAAAGAAAGGTGAAAATGCTCCAAAATATCCCCAGAAAGTAAACAAGTTTATTCTCTGAAACTTTAAACACCTCAAATGCATATTTTGATAAGAACTTCTAATGCACAAAAGCCTTTTACATTATTACCTATCAAACCACATCATCGATTTCATAAGTTACTGACTATTTTCCAGGACAGCTCTGATTCAGAAGTCCCCAGGCCACGAATTCTAAGGGTGTTTCACGCTATTATATACCACAGAGCCCTCACATTTTCTGAGATAGTTACATTTGTATTTACATTTTGGATTTGCAACACTATTGCTGCACTGGTATTCCTAATCTGGATCTGCCCAATGGCCCAGTCTTCTCTCACCAACCATGAATAGAACCAGCTGCTCCCAATAGCAGAAGTAAAAACTCAGCCTCTGAATTAACCTACCCAGGATGAATGCTCCTGCCTAGCTGCTATTAGTTAGTTAATCTACTATAACAATTTTTAAGAGCACATAATGAAAAATAGGTCAAATGACTTTAAGAATGCTGCATCAGTAAAAGGTCTCATTTAGTTGGCTGAAGCTGAGCAATGCAGGTGATCAGCCTGAGCACCACAAATTAGTGAATTCACAGTACAATACAACACTGCTGTTAATTGACTTTCCTATAAATTTTTTCTGGATTGCTTTGACAAGCAAGATGTGTCAGATCAGAAAATGACCATGATATCATTGCCCAAAGGAGTAGGCATGTCTGTTTGGTTATCATCATATTCTAATAATTTCCCAATAGTCATAAAGCTGAGCATAGGGATCTCTGAAAGATGGATTTAATGGACTGACACTGATCAAAGAGAAAATGTGAATTAGGTACTATGAGCATGGGTCTAACTGAGATTCATTAGAGGATGCAATAGTCTCATGAGTTAGACGCTTCATCAAACAAGTCACTTAAAACCACACCAGAGAGAAGCACTGAACTGTTCAAATGTTCTTCTGGTGAGTGAACAGATACTCAGAAATGGAAGGAAATATCCAGGCTATTCAGTGCATTTAGCACTTCACTTGCAGGCAACAGGAATTTAGAATGGAAATCTATACTAGATCAAGGCATTTGAGTAGAAATATCTACATCTGGATGCCTGCACTGGGGCAAGGTGTTTAAATAGCCACTGCAGTCAGTGGAGACTCTGGTCTCTCTCAAGCAGACTGTGGCTGGTGAGCCAAATGAACAGCTTTGCTGTCACCAAGACAGGTTCTTTATGGACTATCCTGGAAGGTCAGACAATTCTGAAGGAAAGATACTTCCATCTTTTATTAGTTCTTAATTCCTCTGTTGATAAGGAATCATTCTCTATTTTTCAGGTAAGGGAAGTAGTCTATTCAGACTCCTGAGCTGTGTTTGATATGGTGTAGCATGGGAATACAGTAGTTAGATTGCAGAAA
>JAOXXN010000082.1:24678487-24692604 GCA_026770055.1 Myrmophylax atrothorax | reverse complement strand
TTCAAGGCAAGTCATGACTAGAGAGCAGATTACAACAGCATGTAGTAAAATGAGAAATATTTAGCTGAAGGGAAGTTATTTTTGGAATTCCCTAGAACTGTCGTCAGGATGATATTGATTCAGAAATTTAACATAAAGAGGCTATGCTTGTTAAATTTACTATGATGCACAGTTAGAGGCGTTGGAAAAAATTAAAGAAAATCTGAATATTACATAGTATGAAAGAGACAACATTGAGGTCTGGATTAATTGGAATCAGATGATTAAAGTTCATGTTCCCAGTAATTAGAGTCAATATTCATTACAGAATACGTCACATTTATTCTTGAATCCTTATAAGGAAGTGGCAGAGGAAAAATAATATTTAGGTAAGTAAGTTAACAGTAGGATGACCAAGAGCTATTTGGGTGATGTGACAAGGGAAAAGACAAATAATAATTTGGATATATAGAGATTCCTCCAGGAGAAGGTATTAGTTTCTCTGGGAAAGACATTAGAAAAACCACAAGACTTATGCTAGCTGGATCCCAGAAACATCATTTTCACTGGACTATAGATATAGAAGGGAGATGGGAAGGAGCAGAGAAATGTAGGAACAGTTGTAAGAAAGTATTATAAAGACAGTGGGTAGACAAAGTTCACATTGTTCCATCTGGTGGAACCAAGTCAAAGATGAGGCAGAATAATTTTGCTGAATTAAACATCTGGGAACAGCCCCAGAGTTGTTTGTTGGAAGGCATTGCCAGGGGTCCTCTTGTCAACCCTCAGCTTAAGTCAGTACTGCCACATCAGGTCAACCATAGTTCTGTACTAATAAGTCTTTAGGATGGGAATGCCACACCTCCTCTGGTGGTCATTGCCAATAAACTCAGGAAAATGTTTTCCTAATGTATAGCCTGAACCTCTCCCACTGAAGTTTGTGACCATTTCCCATTGTTATGTTGTCTGGCAGTACTAAAAGCATTTACAGATCACCTCTGTCTCCAAAAAAAGAATTAGCATTTCCACTAAGGAAGTTGTGGTCCTAAATGGATGGATGTAAATCTGTGATGGTTTAAAGGTAATTCAGTGGAAGAAATGAACCTGATACAAGAGAGATTACAAGTCAGAGCTACAATTTACTAAGAAAATTACAATAAATACAATGATACAGTGAGAATATTGGTTTTAACCCACAACAACCAGATCTATAACCCAGCACCCTGGAGCTCAAACAGAATGGGGTTTGTTAGCCTCTGTGCTGAGCGCCACATGGCCTCCCTAAGTAAAAAGCAAAAGGAAAGGAAAACCTGTTGATGAGGATGATGGTTGCAGCCTGGTTAAGAGTGGCAGTCACAGGCCTGGTAGGGTTCTGGTCCTCCTTGGGATCTGAAAAGTAGTACGAGAAGTTCCCAAACCCCAAGATTACATATGCTCACGTTCAGGTGGGAAAGACCAGTACTTCCCCAGGGCGGGGAGTTCCACAATGGGTGACTTATTCTGTGAGCCATGGGATCCTTGGAATCCTTGGTGGCCTGTTAGCAGACATGACCCCTCAGGCTAGATATGAAGGTGCTGATGCCTCCCTGGAGGGGAGTTATCACAGCTGAGTTACTGGTGTGAGGACAGAAACATTCCTCTCTTTCCCAGGGTTCTTTAGCACCCAGCTTGTAGCCTGAGGTGTCAGGTGTGCCCTGGGAAGCTGCTGCAAATGATCCATTATTAACAGTTCATTAGAAATTATATAGAGGGTGTAGAATACACAGCATTGGTTACACCCACACAGTGATAAACTGGTCCCAGCTGCTGAACTAGGACAAAAACTGTGGTCAGTAGCTCAAAATTAGAGGTACTTTTACTCTGTTACTGGTCTGGGGCTCTGGAACAAATTTTGGTAAGGGAGACTGGGAGTCAAAGGAGTGTAAGACAGTCCATCAACTTTAGGGTAAATCTTTCATAAGTTTCTGAATGGGAATCAAATACTTCTTGGTTAAGATGTGGAAGAGGTTTGGATTCAGTGATATCTTTCCAGTCCTCTCTTCTGCAGTCACAATTTTCTACTCCAATTTTCTCCATCTAATAAAGCAAAAGTTTTTCAAATCTTTCCACCTTCCCCAATAGGTAGAACAGGTAACAATTATACTACCAATTGTTGCTAGTGACTTCAACACAGTTCAGGTACTGTTTGCTCAAGAAGTCCCACCAACCAACTGGACCATGAGTCTTACAGGGTGACACAGGAGTATAAAGGCAAATCACCAGCAGAGGCCTGAACTGGATCACTGTTGCTCACATTAAATAGTCCCCTGGACTTCTTCACAAACCCTTGGCAGAGATAAAAATTCATTGTGAGTATAGATTATTTTGCAAGGGTATTTTCAACAATGCTGATAATATCAGTTTGATATCAGTTAAAAGATGCACACAGAATTTCTTTTATGTCAGGTATATGACTGTTTCTAGGAACGATTTTTTTGTTTCATGCGTGACCTTGTACACTATTATTCAAGACAAGTTTTTTTCAGCACTGAAATAGAGTTATAAACATGTCTCAGCTTTTTATATATATATATATATATAGGTATTACAAAAACTAATAATTCTGATGATGGTTTTGAATGGAAAGAAACTCAACTTTGACTACTTGCCAAATGCTAATGGAGCATTATAAGATGTGGAAATTATTTATTCATAGCAAATTTCCTAATTTTATTGGTTCTCAGGAAGGAAATTCATGTTCATAGGCACTCTCATTTTCCTGCTTCTCTCTCATTTTAGTCTCCTTTTCATCTCTGGCACATCTCTTTTCAGAGCCATTATTTTATTAATTCATGGTTATGCATTTGTGACACTACTTTCCTCAGCTTCTGTGTGAATACCTTTCTTTAAGCCTCTGTCTCTCATTTTGAAATCACAATATAGAACTGAAAAAGAACAGTTTTTGCATTTTTCCCCTTCAAGGAATAAAATAAATTAGTAAAGAGGTCAGACAACACTGTGTGCAGGTGTTCCTGTGTGAAACAATTGATATTATTATACAAAAGAAAATGGAATGAGATGAGTTTTACTCAATTCCTTTGGGAAATCATTCAATATGCACTCTTATCAAAGTCTAATAATGGCCCTTCTGCTGCTTGTTTGCTTTGATGAATCTGACAATAAAAGAAATTGCATTTATTTGCATTTTTTTCTGCTAGGATTCACTGAGGCATCTACAAATGCAATTTTAAAGTATTAATCTAACACACGTAGTTTTGTGAGTTGCATTTCTCTGTTCAATTAAGTAAAAAGGCATCTGGCACAAACTCATGAGACAAAATCGTGGGGGCTGTGCATGACCACCATGACAGTCAGTGAGCATTCTTTCTGGGAATCACCAGACTCTCTGTTTCAAGTATCCAGCCAAAGACAGAGCAGTAAGGGTGCACCAAGAGGAAGAACAAAGTGAGCTACTGAGAGTAATGCTTTAGCAGCTTTATTTAGGCAAGCTTTGAAGATGTAGTAAGGAGGTAGAGACCCCTGGAAGTTAACTATTACACCTCCCTTCCCCAAGATCATGTCCCTGTCACAACTGACATGACTACTGCCAAAATCTGAAACAATCCAAACCAAACACTTATGCCCTAATTTTCCCTACTTTTCATATCCTGGTTTTCTGAAAAATATGGTTTTCCAAACAATGGAGGAAATTGATTTAACTGTTGCCATGGATGTGAAACAAAGCTATGAAAATTTTAATTTGGAAATCAGTTTTCCAGAGAAATTTTTGCAGAGAAAACAGCTTCTCATCAGAATGTAAAAGGGTTTGAATGTCTGTGCTCAGATTTAAAGATGGCTTCAAAGACAGAGTCTAAGAGAAATCACCACACTGCAACTAGCACAGTCGCATCTCTTTACCAAGATTTCAGCATAATACTCTTGATAATCTGCATCATTAGTTCTTTCTTCCAATACTGTCTTTTACTTACTATATAGATCTTTCCTTGTCACATAGGCACTGGCTGCAACAAGGCAACAGCTCCCCATGTGAACTCCATGTGGTTTATTCCATTCCTCCAGTGAGGATTCTGCATTGACTCAGCTCTCTTCCTCTCAAGAGCCCAAGACAAACCTACTGGCTTCCAAAAACTTCCCCAATCAATACCTCCTAAGGTCCCTGAAGTGCTGTAATCTGAATCAAGGTCTGTGAAGCAAAACTGAAAATGAGCTCAGCAGGGTTTATCTGCAGCCTGTTATCTGTCACAGGAGGATTTGTCTTTTTCCTGCATGCTTTTGTTGTTGTTGTTTTTTGCCTGTTTGTTTTTTACTAACTTTCACTTCTCAGAAGTCAGCCCCTATTTCTGAGTCTGCAAGCTCTAGCCTTGCACCATACAGACACCACTCAAACTTTGAGCTCAATGATCAAATGCTTCTGATTCCTTCATATCTCCCAGAAACAATAGATGCACCTAGGCTGAAAGGGTCTGATTTTTTTTGTTTAACTTATTTCTTCACCTTTGTAGTAATTTGAAATAATTTTTGGAACAAAGACACAGGTGCTGGTAGAGTGACACATCTTTCCAAGGCAAATCTCAAGTGATTTTTTTTCTCTGTTTCTCAAGGAATGATTCATTAATTTTAAGGCCTGATTAAGGAGCTTCCCTGTAGCATTATATTATTTATATCCAATCTACCAGTCATGTGTAAAAACAATCAACTAGGTATTAGGAAAGGCAAAAAAAAATTCCAGTCAGAAAAAATCACACCACTGTGATATGTTCTTGCTAACACAAATACCACTGAACTCATGAACATTCTTGCTCAATATTATTATTTGGTGAGAACATCATATCTACATTTTGGCATTTCTTTGATATCTGGGAAATGCCTTTTGGGTATTGCTGAGTTGTCTCTGGAACAGCCAAAGAACCACAGGGAGATTCTCCTATATAATCTCGAAAGTTTGCCTTTATTCCCTGTATATGTGTAAGTCATCTTGCATTATCAGATGGGAGATGGCAATATTCTTTTCCCTCTCTGTCTGATGCAGATTGTTGTGAATAAATTAAACTTGGTAGGCTGTATGTGTAACTCTTCGCAGACATGAAGCAAACCAAGGAGTGATGCTTTCTGCCCTACGTGCCCAGTTGGCAACCAGAGCAGAATTGCAAGAACATGATCACATCCCGTACCCTGAAATGTGGGTTCTGTGGCTTTAAGAGGAAAGGGTTCACAGTCATCCAGCCAGGACTCAAGAGGTAAGTTTTCATCTTCTCTGAAATCATGAAAGAATAACATGATCAATATTTTCCATTATTGAAAAATTTCAAATCAGTGAAAACCAGTTTTTTTTCAAGAAAGGTTATGGAGTTAGAGTTTGTTATCTTTACATTTCAGAAATGAGAGTTTCTAGGGATTCTTCTGTCCAAATCTGTTTTAATTTGGATAATCACTTGCATTTTTTGTAATGCAGTAAGTTGGAAACTGAATTTCAGACTCTGAGAGAATTAGAACAAAACCTTTTATTGGGCTGAAATATTTTAAAAATAGTTTTCTTAAAAAGAAAAATCTGCTTTTGTTGGTCAATCCAGTATCAGGTCAGGATATGACCATGGTCATGAGCAATTAGATGAACTGTTGTCTGGCTCACATGAATTAGAAAACCTTTTCTCCCTTCTATCCCTGTCCTTCAGAAAAGTATTGAATGTGATGGGGGAAAAAAAAAATTTGTAAAACTATTTCTGTGTACCAGCTATAACTAAATCTAAAACTTGACCATCACTATGTTTTTACTGGGATTTTTTGTTGGTTTGTGGGGTTTTTTTCCTTTTTTTTCCTTGTTTTCTTTCTTTTTTTTTTTTTTTTAATTTAACAGCTTCTACAGCCATACTGTTTCTGGAAAATTTCTTTTCTGAATCAGGGTTCAAAAATAAAAAATAACTTGAAGAAAATTCACTAAGAGCAACAAGCAGGAACATTTATAACAACTGATACTATTGCAGTTAGCAGTGCTTAAGCAAAGTTGAGTGGTACTATTTCAGTACTGTGCAGTCTGCTCATCTTCTATGAATAGTTTTAATGGGGAAAAAATCTTGTTTAGATTTGTATGCGCTTTGTGTGTTGTGTCTGCATTTTGTACATCTCTTGGTGTCACTGGAAATAGATAATTCATGTGCTGTCTGCCTGAAACCTACTGTAACAAATCTAAGCATACTGAAAAATATGTGATATATAAATATATAATTGTAAATTTATATAAATTTAATATAAGTCCCAGTTGATAGGTTTTCATAATAGAAAGACAGGGACCGTGTTGCCAGCTGCAAGCCCAGCTTCTGATGAAAACTTCAATGGCTGACTTTATTCGTGTTCAAAGTAAAGAGTTTTAACAGCAAAAAAAATTAGCAAAATTAGCCACATAAAACTCATCTCTTGGTTCATTCTAGCTGAAATATTAAGGAAGATGCATACGGAGTCTAGTTTTAGTACTACAGGACAGCAGGAGCTGCTGTATTACCTAAGGTTTCACCTCAGAAAGCATTTCAGGGAACACAGAGTGGGGCTCACCATCAACTGCTCTTCCAATTGCTCTACCAGGTGCCCCATCTCCTTTTCCTCCTCCCTTCTCCTCCTTCCCCATGCTGACATCTTTGTGCAAGCTTTAATAGGGATATATAAACACTTGTCTTGTTAGAGGCACAACTGTGAGCCTAATGAAACCATTCCTTTGAAACATCACTTAATATCTCTGCACGCATTTAACAGGGAAAGTCTATGAAATGGAATGTTGCTCTTTCTTGTATATGCACGGTGAGGACAACACTTTCTCAGCACAGAATGCTAGGGAGGTGGATGTGAAAGGAGCCACAACAATCAAATGGCTCTGCCTTTTATTCAAGTCCATAACTCACAATCCAGAAGGATGTGATAATAGCTAAAAGGTACTGCTGCACTATAGATTGGGCCCATCCTTAGTACTAAACCCGATGATATTTTGCTGCCTTTGTTCTGCATTAGAAAAACTGAGTTGAGGATTCTATTCTCAGCCCAGACACTTAAAATCAAAGCTGCCTATTTCTCACTAAAACCAGCCTATATCAAGAGGAAGGACTGCCAGGGAATATTTCTCCTTGAGTGCTGAGGCACCAAACATTTGTCTCACATTGAGAATTCATATCCTAAGTCCCAAGTTGTTTCACTGCCCATAAAGTGGGAGCACATGTAAGGAGATGAGGGATTGTAGGGTGGACTGCAAAGGACTTTCCACTGGAGGAGCACTGCCTGCCCCAGTACCTGGTGTGAGAAAGGTGAAGAGTACGGCTCAGCCAATTGCCAGGGTTTATCTTTTGTCTCAAATTTTGGGACCGAGTCCTGCAACTCCCTCTCCTTAGAGACTCTCATTTCCCATGGACATTTGATAGCTATCCCTTGCCTGCAATGAATATTGAAACTGTGGATTGTAGACATATACAGGGAATTTTTTACACTGTTTTCTACATAGTATGGGTGAGTTTAATTTCACTTAGCTAAAAGTTAGATGCTTAGGGTGCACTGTTATCCACAAGAAAACACATGCATCTCCAGAGGGCTGTTTTCCCCATTTTTTTTAAAGTATCTATTGTGGGGTGGAATCAATCTCTTGCTGATGGTGCCAAACATTCTACTGACTACATACAATGATACATACAAGACTTTTGTAGCCAAGATGTCTAACTTTTAGGCAGATGGTTCCAGCTCCATGTCATTGATATTTTCCGTAATGCTCCAACAGAGATTGTAAAGCAGTTTCACGTAGTTATCATCTCCCACCACATTTATAGAAAAGGGCAGTCCCACATTTTCAAGATAATTTGTTCTTCATTTCCCCAAAATGGCTGAAGGTCCCCTTAAGGTAACTAATAAAAAAGTACAGAGAAAGAAAGTGTGTGGATTGATTCAGTGTGAAATAGAAACACATTTAATTCATTTCTTCTAGTGTTTTCAGACTCCCCATAGGATTTTCTGTTCATACTTCCTTTGGTGAAGGCTTAGAAATCTATTTAGCCACTGTCAAATACCATGGACTAAAAAAGATACATACTTGTGGTTATGATTAATTCCTCACATATATCAACCATCTTCCCTTGTTTGCTGAGAGGAATGGACTGAAAATGCACATTCATGTTGACTGAAAATGCACATTGTAATTTTTTGTAGTTGCTGCTTTGATTTGTGTTGATTTCTCTTCTCTAAGCCTGGCATATATATTGTATATGAGTACGCATAACTCGACATCCTTTGTCTGACTTGAAAACAAATGTTTGATTGTTGCCCCAACAGTTTGTGGGACAGAAATTCAAGTGGCATAGATCAGTTTGGCTTCACAGACAGCAAAAATCCCCCATTTCTGCTCTATAGAATTAGAATATATTGTTGTACATCTTTTTTTTGGTCTTTTTTAAGAAAAGCAACACAATTCAGCACAAAGTTACCTTTCTGAGTCCCTGTTTAAAAGGACACACAACAGCAGCAACCAAGTTGTTCCAAGTGAATCACTGGCTGGAGCAGATAAGATATATTAAAATTTTAATTGTATTTTATCATGAATACAGCTGTTTTGCATCAACTACTATAGAAGTCCCATTTAACTATTCTCTATTGGTTTACAGACAAGAGGAACCTCAGATTTAATTAGAAGTGTTAGATGAAGCCAAGAATTTGATGGCTAACAGCAATTCTGATGGAGCTAAAAATGCAAAAAAAGACAACAGTGAGAGATAAGGTTGCTTTTAAATAGAAGTGATAAATGCAATTTTGCTTTTGGGGCTGAGAGATGTGAAGGTAAATGTCATCTTCAACATACAATCCCGAGTTACTCAGCATGGTGACAATATAATTTCAGTAATCTTGAGGAACTTTCTCTTCAACTTCAAATTCCTGCCACATAATGAAGAAACATGCAAGTTTCTTTCAATAGCTGATAAAATATGAAGGATCTGATCTTAGTATGGTGACTCAGTGATCATGGTATTCAAGTCTTAAATTTCTGACATGTGAAGAAATGAGGACAAGAAAAATTTTATCTATCTAGCAGGTGTTAAATTTGGGTGGAGGATAGCAGAGTAAAAGGTGAAGAGTTTATGGGAAAGAAAAACTGTCAAAACTTGAGGAAAAACTGACTTCTTCAGGAAAAACAAACAATAAATAATATTTTTGGCAAGCATCATAAAGATCAGTGTTAGTAACTAGCTAGAATAGTGATCTTAATCTAGAAGACAGTTGTGCCTCACACAGAGGTATACCTGAACTTTCTGCACACCATCTAGTTTGGGACTTGGTGAACAATGTGTGACGCCACCAGCACACCAGCAGGCACCGTGCAAACCCTTTGGGGCTCTTTGGCACAGAGTCAAAATTTGGAAAAACCTGTAGCCTCTGTTGTCATGACTACTGGTACCTTGGAAGTCAGATTACAATTAAGTTGGATATGTAAAGGTTTAAACTGCTGTAAAATTAACATTTTCATACTAGGTACAAACTCCCCAAAATAAAACCTCCTTCCTGAAAATTAGCTTTTTTTGTGACATCCAAATCCAGGAGTGTCATCCACCCTTTGGAAAAGGCTTCATTCTGTTGAAGCAATCAGTAGTGCTATGCCTGCTGCTGGAGGGGGGACCAAAACGTAAAGATTTCCTGAGATTCAATATGTGATTTCTAAATAAACACAACACCACTGACATTAGGAAATCCATCTGCTTCTTTATTTCTTTGCCACCACAAAAATCTATGAAATGTGATTATAACAGATGTTCCATGTCTACAAAGGACGATACATTACATTATTAAATGAAGAGGGTCATTAAACTGAGTTGTATGCATTTTTTTCAGTCTATAACTTCAGGATCATCTACACATAACCTTAGGGTTATAGAAACCCCTCTCATCCCTCTCCTGACTCAGTGTGTAACTTACACAGCAAATACCATGAACATCTCCCTTAAAGCTTGATAATGCAGAAGTGCCTGTAGGCATCTGTACAACTATCAGAGCTAACCTGCCTTAATGACTTTTTTGCCAGAAGCATTTCTTATGTTTAGCTACAACTTGAACTATGCAAACACCTGTTGTCAACCTAGATAAGAATGTGAATTTTCCTTTGGTTTAGGTAATAACATTGAGTTGGTCTGTTCTGTGATATCAGAGAAATAAACAGGAATCTCCATGTGAGCAAGGTGTCTTCATTTTTTATTACTGTTTTAATCATTATTTCTAGATTCTCTTTCTTTTTACCTTTAATCAGAAACTCAGCACAAAGTGCTTTTCACATGTCTTTATTGCAATTCTCTTTGCACAGTACTCTTTCATACTGGAACTGCATACAAACACACGAGAGTAACAATTTCCACAAGTACACATGGTTTTGGTTCCCTTTGAGTTGAAGGATGTCTATTTTCCATTTTAAAATATCATGTGAAAAGCTTTTGCTTTATCTCTGAAGAATGACTGACAGAGTAACAAGAGCCCCAGAGTGAAACACTTTTTATTGAAGGATAATATTTATTGAAAATCTAACAACAACAAAAATGTCTTCAGTATTTCAGAGATCAATGTAAAGTCTTTAATTAAAATGTATCTCCTTATTTAGTAGTATCCTTGGGATTCTTACCCATAAAATTTCATTGTAAATTTTCATAAATGCAGCAATATTAAGGTCAGAGTTGTTGAGAAGCCTAAGAAATGAAAAAAACATATTTAACAACACCTTATTCAGTTCAAACAATGGTGTTAAATGCATGTGAAAAGCGTGAACACTATGAGTTAACAATGGGTCCCAGACAAATATTTAATAAAACATTCACTTGTAAGTGTATTATTATATGTGTACATGTATGTACTGGACATGGCAGTCTTTTTAAAACAGATGGAGAAGAAATAATTGTCCTTTTGTCCTCAACCACTCAAAACTATTTCTTTTAATCCTTTGCTAGAGAAAAAAAAACCATCTTGCAGTAGTACCTCAGTTCACTAATGTCTTATGAAAATCATTGATTTTTACTAAATATTCATAGTTTTAGAGTAGATGAAGTTGCACAGACTTTCCCAGGGACAGATAGTACTGTAGAAAAGAAATATAGAAATTTCTAATAATTTTAATCTTGAATATGAACTGCACCTTGAACTTCAGTCTGGATTTAATTTATTATTATTATTATTTTATTTTGAGAGGGAGGAGTGGGCAGGAAAGAAGAGTTATAAATCCTTCGAGCTTCTGGAGAAAGATAAGACAGGAAAACTGTGCATGTGTATTTCAAACTTCTGGGGAGAACATGTACAAACAGCTGCAAGACAGTTCTGCACATTTCCAAGTGTCTAGAGAATTCACTCTAGGTGGCAGTCTCTTTTGTCAAAATGCCCAGAGCAAGCAAGCAAGGATTGAAGCTAACAGGTCTTCCTTGGTCTTTAGCAGTTCGTCCTTCATGTTGTGATTTGATTTTGAATTATTTTCTTTTTCATATATTCTTATTGTTATTTCTCTTTTTGAAGTTGCTGTCAGTCTAAAAAGAGATCAATAGCATAGGACTAAATGAGCACCTCTGCTTGGATACTGAAGCTAATCGTGTCTTCTCTGGCCTTTGAAACCTTCCAGGAGTCCTCTCTGCAGCATTATAATGACAGCTTCCTTAATATGAAACCTCTAATCTTTTAGAAAGTGGATTTCCTTGGACCTGTGTGACTAACTGGCAAGTTTGTATATTGCACCGAACTTAGATACCAGTTATTTTCCCCCTGCATATTATTGCTGCAGAGAACAATTCCATTTCTTTTCCCATATATCTGCACAAACTCTGCAAATTCACCAGGACAAATGCTCCTAGGTGATGTACCTTCCTTAGTACTCCAAGAACTTTCTTTTGCTGTTCAAGTGCTACAGCTCCCTGAGTCGTGACACAACTCCAAACCCAAGCCTGCCAGTCCTCTAACCCAACAACACTGCATATCATTGTAATTTTCAAACAGAAAGATAATAGTATTCTGGACATTTCACAGAGGACACCATTTCTTCTGTAAGGAGTCATAGTCGACTTGCCCAGTCTGATTTGCAATTCAGGTCTTGTCTTTCAGTAGAAAAACAAAAAAAACTGGGCTGACTTTCTTTAGGAGAGACCAACACAGTGATAATGTGGCTTTTCAGAAGCTGTGAAAGTTGCTTTTTCGTCAGCTTTACTTTTGCTCTCCAGTCTCTTTCCCAACAAAAGTTTTGCTCTTTGCCAGCTGAGGCAAAAAAAACAGTAGAGAAAGGTGTCCGAATAGAAATCGATCCTGCAGGCAAGAGATAAATTTTTGTGCCTTGGATTTATTCAAATCATATCTTTATTCAAGTCATATACTCCTTGGAGTCTAAATCTGGAGAGGAAATCACTGAGCTGATGAAAGGTCAGACCTGTGCTTTCCATCTCTACTTTTGGAAAGTCCTACTTTATGTGACTGAGAGCACAATGTGTTGTTTCATTAAAGACCCATGAAATTTTAGCCTGTCTCCTTTTCACCACTTGTCATATGTGAACACAGGAGTTGCCGAAGAATTGAAATCCCCTTTCCAAATGGATGTGAGTTTACAATCAAGCTTCTGAAAAACCTTAAAAAGTCTGATTACCCACTGAAATCTAAATTGTGAATGTTCAAGACTAACGAGTGGACTGCAGTGACTGTCTTCTCTTTTATCTCAAATGTAACTGGTTCTGTTTGGAACTGATGCAAGCATGGATCTTGAGTCTTCCAAGACCATAAGATCAAAACACAGTGATGTTGCTTGATCTAAAGGCCTGAAAGTTTCATTTGGCTCCTAACCTTCACTTATGGAGGTATAGGCTTTTCTAGCAAGGTTTTTGCAATGATTTCTCAGAAAAAAAATTCAATACCTATTTGTTTATCAAGTTTACATGCAGATATGAACAGATTTCATTATATATGTACATGTATATTTGTATGATTACCTGTTAGGAGAGAATTGCTTCATTTACATCAGAAATGCTAAGCTCTGTAATGATGCAGTCAGGCATCCTAAAGTAGTGTCACATTGGAAGTCAGGGGTTTATTCAACTGAAGCAAAGAGATTTCTTTGCGACCAGTTATCTCATGAGGTTCGTCCAACCCAACTGAAGGTTCAGAAATGAGGAGGGTTTGTGAAGCAAAAAGAGAAACAAAATTGCAATAGTTTCTAAATTGTCACCGCTTCCTGAGACATTGTATAAGTCAGCTGCTAGGAGTTAAGCCCTGAGAAAATCTGAACCATCTTTGACAAACACCATTTAATTCTTTAAGGGTCATTCCTGTGACTACTGCAGGATTTGTCTCTGCCTCTGAAATTTTATGGCAGAATTCTTCTCTAATTGAGCTGTCTCTCCAGAGCAGTGCTGTGCTATTGATCTGACATCAGAAAGTCACAGGCAGCAGTGATCATGTGTCGGGCAATTTCGCCTGATGTGAGAAGCAGTTGATATGTCCAGAATGAGGAGCAGCTAAACTGCCAAGAGCTCCTTGGGCTGCTGCAGCTGGTAGATGCTGCTTTGTGACTTTAGTGTCCAGGGATACTACAACATGTTAAACATCTCACAAAAACACAGAGGTATTCATGATATTATGTCTACATTCCAATTAACGTCAATGTTTCTCTTTTTGCTAGCAAACTGTCCAGAAATTGATTTCATTGCTTTGAAA
Organism: Myrmophylax atrothorax; assembly: GCA_026770055.1. Taxonomy (NCBI): domain Eukaryota; kingdom Metazoa; phylum Chordata; class Aves; order Passeriformes; family Thamnophilidae; genus Myrmophylax; species Myrmophylax atrothorax. Next base: position 24,678,948 of record JAOXXN010000082.1, on the reverse strand, counting down.
ACTTTCAACAAACTCATATGATCTGTCAAAGAGATGTATGGGCCATTAAAATCCACAATTACATTACTTCAAGTAATAATTAAAAAGTTGGATACCCACTTCAGTCCTTAGCCTTTGATTTCTAAGGGAAGAATGTGTAACCGGTGATGGAAATCCCAATGAATCACCAGACTTCAAGTAGAAAAAACCCCAAAAAACGCAAAAACCCCATCAAAATGAAAAAACTAGCTCCTCCCAAACAATCTCATCTAATGAGTTCTGAGAAAGCAAGGGAGGAGGGTGCAGGGGGAAAGAAAGGCTAAATTATTCTAAATTTGTATTGTGTTTTTACAGCCATTTAGGATTGAAGTCAAGCATAATTTGACATTTAATTGATACTTCCAGTATTTAAAACTGACTAGCAATACATTAAATTTAACCATGTAAACCTGGTATGACAATATAAACCATTTGCACTTTGC
>JAOXXN010000082.1:24661810-24674377 GCA_026770055.1 Myrmophylax atrothorax | reverse complement strand
GACAATATAAACCATTTGCACTTTGCTTAGGAACTGTTGCAACACAATGCAAGTAGAAATTCCATGCAAAATATTCTCTGCTTATCCTTCCAAGCTTTCTAAAGCCCTTTTTCAGTTTCCTGAACAGGCTTTGACACTTTATCGTCCAATTTCATCTCTATGCCATGAATTTTAAAACACCCCCACCACCCCCACCCCCCAAAAAAACAGCGAGGAAGGCAGCTAATGCTTGTTCCTTTTTCCTTTTTCAGTAGCTTTTTATTTGTCTTGAAAAACCTGAGAGTGCAAGGCTCTCCCTCTGCTTCTTGTGCTCTGTGGCTTTTCCCTGAGATACCTGAAAAGGTGTCACCCTTGTTTGAGTACTAGTTGTAACTTCCCATGTCTTTACTACATGCTGACTCTTCCCAACAACATCAGCAATAGAAGAGTAGCATAGCAGCAACAGTGGTTTTGCCATTCTTCATATTATGCTTTCCTGAAATTTGTACAGTTCTCCATGTCTTTTTTTATGAGAAAGAGTGTTTCTGTTGCTCCTTGCTGCAGAGAAATCAAGATCCCAACAGCTTAAGAGAACAGATCTTTTTTGATAGTACACTTAGCAATGACAATAAATATGTCTCCTTAAGAAACAAATATCAGTTTGTCAGAAGGTATAAACTTACTAGAAGTCCAAATACAGAGGAGATGCAAACATAAAGTTCAATACACAAATAAACAGATTAATGGACTAAATGTGTTGAAAGAATGGATCTCCTCACTGATATCACACCAAGTGGTATTTCATTTAATGTCTTTTTTTTAAAAAAAGACCTTCTAAAACATACAGAGAAATAAATGTCACAAGAGGGTTGATGTGCCCGGGGAAAGACCAACTTTTGTTATTGTTTATCTAAAAAGAAGCACTGAATGAATAAACTGGAATAAACCTCTAGAGAGCAGGGTTCACAAACAGAGATCAGGAGGACATATGAGGTTCAGCAAAGATCACCTCTGTCCTTAAGCCACTATTTATCTGTGTTACAAGGCTCTTAAGAAAATGACATTTCTGAACACCAGTGCAATCTGTTTAACAGGCTTCTACTGCATTGGAAAAGCTTCTGCTGTTCATTAGATTTGCTGTAGGGCTTCTGACTAACAGATCAATAGATCCCTTTGTCCATCATTTTCCAGTCTAAGGCACTCAGTGCTGATGTGGCTGGAAAGCTGGCAAACTTTTAACCTTGGCCTTAAAGCACTAAGGTGGGATTATGATGGTTTTAAAGATATTTGGGCATGTGAAAATCAGTTTTCTTAGGGGTCCTTCCATTTACTGTTTCCTGCTCATTCTACCTTCATCAGCCTACAAGCATTCTGCCTAGAGGCAACAGAGAAACATCTGAGGAATATTTGCCCCCACCTTCACTCAGAATCACTGTACAATTCACTACTGTGCTATGGATTCCATACCTGTGCTTGGTTCTGGGAGGAAAAATCAAGATTTATTTTTTCTAGGTGGCAGGAAACTGGAGACAGTTAGTTTAACTCGAATAGGATAGCCAAGATCCAGCATACTAGATAGGGAAACGCACTCTACAGCCAATAGGAAATGTTGGGTAGCAGGAAGAGTGAGATGTGGACTCTATCCCACTCAAAATATTTGGGTACTTAAGTTCAGAAAAGGGACAAGATACTTCTTCCTCATGTCTTAAGGTTCATTGATTAAACCATAAAATTTCAATTTTGGGGGGAATAGGAATCCAGAGATACTTGAACTTCAGACACTTCACTTTTTACAGCTGTATTTCATAGGGAGTGGGGATTCTGCTAAAGTTACAAGAAGTGTAATTTCAATAGTGGTTTTAAGAATTTGATTTTCAGTTAGCCCTACCATAAAGCACTGAAGTATTTTTGCAATAAAAATTACAATTAAAAATAAATTTTACCCTGCTTACTCAGATTTGAAAATAATAGTAATTCTTTTGGGTTTGGGTTGTTTTGTTGGTTTTGGTTTTTTTGTTTGGGGGGGTTTGTTTGTTGTTTTGTTTTGTTTTTTGGATTTTTTTGTTTTTATAATCCCTAGTAAATGCTTGAAGAGAAAATTCAGGTATATGACAGGACATCTGAAAGTATAGAGAAAATCCAAATCAACATGCAATCTTCAGTCATGACTGTAAAATAGACTGCTTAAATGAGCACCATGATATGTATGGTATAAATACAATGTGTATCCACTCCTCAGGTTAATCCACTTTTAACATCAATAGAGTTTCCCTAGAAATGGTGATGAAGGTAGCTGAATCAGAAAACTGAAGTTTATCCATTTCTGAGATTGCTCACCTCTGCTTACTCCTTCTTTTGGAGAAAATTACATAAAGATAGCATGTTACTCTTCAATTCACCATCAGGCATTGAAATATTCAAATCAGCTTTGATGGGATGGATTTGCCTGATCGCAGAAGCGGAGAGAATATGGTACACAGACTGAGAAATTAATTTAGAGATGTTTTTCATTGTTAATAATAAAGTTATACAGGAAGGGCAGATTCAGAGAGGGCATGAGGCAGACATTAAAAAAGTAGGATTCAGAAACAGTAATACTTTTCATTACATGATTCTTGTCTATCTGACTTACATTCAACAAATCAAGGCAAATCCTACTGAGGCATACATAATGCTTTCAGCAACAGATGCTGACAAGTACATTAATAAATCATGATGATCATTAGAATTCTTAAACTGATATTTTGCTACCAGACATGCTGCTTATTACATTTTCTTATTTATTTATTCAGATTGTACTAATCTTTGCATAAGATATTAATTATTCAAATGTTGTAGCAGAGTAGTGTACAAAGGTCACAATCAACACATTTAGGGTCTGGAACCCACAGCTGATGCTTTGACACGGAAAATGAGAATGAGGACTGTGGAGACTATGGTAATAAGTTAATTGTGAAACACTGTGTGTTGTCACTGAGAGCCAAGTTCAAACAGACATGGATTGAAGGGTCTTGGGTGACAGAAATGGAAAGAATAGACTTTGGGGAAAATAAGCCTGTTGTAGTGGCTTGCACAACTATTCCTCTGTCTTTAGTTAGATGTTTCACTGTTCCTCTGTGTTAGACGATGAACAGCAGACCTGAATGGTAGCCTCCCTCAGCACAGCATCCCTTACAGAATTTTACTCAAAGACACGTGCAATAGTTTTACACTAAGCAGTTACATGATGCTTTTATTGCTGCCTAGGCCACAGTGAGCCCTCAGGGCAAATGCAACCTTCTTAGTGTCTTGAGTTAATGCATGTTCTTTTTCATTTCACCTTTCCACAGATCCTACTCGGCAAAGAGATTGGACAAGCTGGAATCATCATCTTATGGATGGCAATATCTCTTGAAATTTAGGAACAGCTGGGGTTTTATCTGGCTTAAACTCAAGGAGCTGCCGTTATGTGGTACTCCAAATTGTATATCTAATATCTGTGGGAAAAGAAGAGACAAAATGCTATGTCTAACCACTATCCTGGTTACCAACAGAAAAGACTGAAAGAAGAAATCTTCTGAGCTGGTTGACCTCTGAGATTATATCACTTCTGGCCACAACAGTGTTGAATTTCATTCCAGTCCCCACAATGTATATTCTTTAGAGTTTTTTCAGAGAAGGTCTGCAGTCAGTCGAACCTCTTATTCTGTATCAGTGACCTGAGTGATAAAATCAGCTGCCTCCTCCAACTCTCATGCCCTAGAGTAAGTAGACCATCATCACAGTGTTTTCCATCTCTTCTTGTACAACAAACAAATTATAATTCAAGTTCCCTGGATAGTGTCAGCTACTCTGAAAAGAAATTGAGGAAACTGGTTGGATCTTGTGAGTACCTTCCATGTTCTGCAGAAGTCATTCCTAAAATATATGAAGCTCAGACACTGACTTCAGCTTACTCAGTTGTGTTTAAATACCTTTGTTCATCAGGGCTTGGGACTCCAGGAAAAAAGCAAACAACCAACACAAAGAGAAGGTTCTTTCCATGTAATTGCTGTATGAGGACACTAATGCTCTTTTACTTTTAATAACTATTTAAAAAAACTTACCTAAATACTGATTTATGTACCAAAGCTCTAAGGACTCCATTGATCTGGTAAATATACAGCTGAGGATTGCTTAGCACAACAGACTTGGTGGCTGTTACAGTCTATCAGGCTAATGTATATTTAGCCAAAGTTGAAGCATGCATTATTTACTTGGTTGACATTAGCAGCTTGATGAAGCTGTTCTGGGAGCTGTTAAGAGACACAATGCAAACCAGAGTGGCAGAAATGATGGCAAATGAAGCCCTGACATAGTGGCTCATAGCAGCTGTGTAACGTCAGCTTATGGCTTGGTTCACAGATGAGTGCGGCTGTGTGGGGAGAAAGCAGGTGCACATTTTCCTAGGAGAGGTCCCAAGCCATTTTGCCACAAGGCATTCTTCCTTCTCTCTTGAAGGTTACGTGACTGGAAGATGCCACGTGATTGGGAAGGTAAATAGCCTGTGATGGAGTAAAACAGCTAAAAAATATCTTGTTCTTTGAACCTTATGTGGAGGATATTTAGGTGTTAATGGTTACTTGAGGAGGGTCAGTACAAGTTTGTGTTTTACTTCAAGTCTCCTGTGTTGCCTCAGAAAAATCACCAGCCATATTCTGAGCTGTATGGTGCCACCTTAAACGCTAAAATGAACTCCATATTATTTCAACTCTACATGCAGTAGAAAAAAAAAAAGAAGTTGTAGTCAGATGGATCTAGTAGGGTTATGTAAGCTTGCAATCACGCTTTTCTTCATCAACAGTACAGGCAGCCATGTTCAGGGTTATGCACTGCATGATATGATTTTGAGTAAGGGTAAAAGTGAGTTATTCACAGGCTGCATGAACGTACCTACACTAGACTCATTTCCAGCATTGCAGTAGTTGGTCTGAGCATAACCCTTAACCTCTCCCATTGCCTCTGTTCTTCATCCTTGCTCAGAGTTTCTTGGCAACTGAAACAACAGAGTTAATGTAAGAGATGTGGATAGTCTCTGCAGATATGTTAACCTGCTTTAACTACCTTCAGAGCAAGATGCTTACCTAGCACTGTGCATGGTTTGTTGTTGTAAAGCAAGGGTCTGTCTCTGTTTCTTAAGAGAGAAAGCACCAGAGGAGCTGGTCCTGTGGCCAGCACTACTGTGACCAACTCACTGGTGTCAGTCCCTCCAGGAGAAAGAATGATGGCCTTAACTCTGGAGTGTAGCCCTGAGGCATGAATTGCTGCCATGGAGGGTCTTTACTGTCTAACATGGAAAGCACCAAAGACCGAAAAAACAGTGGTGGTTTTTAACTAAAGAAGTAAGAGGATTTCTCATCTTTGCTTTTCTTCTTTGTCCTAAACCCCATTTTGCATCTTAAACTGTCATTTAATTTAGATAACTAGATAATCAGTTCACAAATTTGATCACAAGCTGGGTGATGTCTCTGGCTGACCTCGGTCTCTCCTGAAACAGGGCTGATAGTGAAAGGGAGTCTTGAGTCTTGGCTTGGAGGACAGAGATTGCAGGGTTTATGTTTTATCAATTTCTACTCATACTGATGAATATCTGATTCAAGCTTAGTTCTCTCTTGCAAATTGCCTTCTGTTATCATATTTACAGCTTTTTAAAAGACTGCTGAAAGACTAGGAGCTATATTGATTAACTAGCTTCTCTCTTAATGTGTCTTAATCATGATATTTTTCTCTTTTTTTTTTTAACCACAGATGAATTATGAGTTGATGAATTGTGAAAATCAGCTGGCTAAAGGGCTCTGAGGCTTGCACTCTGTTAGACTCATGACCCATTTGGATAGATGGGCTCACTGTGAGTAGGTTATTACTCACAAGCTGAATTCCTGCAGACCCTGACACAGACCCAGGCCACCCAGACAAGGTGTCCTGCAGATGCACCAATCACACCAAAAGGATGGGCTCCATAGAAAGGTGCAAAACACATAATGTAGATAAGTAGTCAGTTTCACAGCACTGCTGTGACCGGCAAACGTGTACTCTATGTGGATTGTGGATGTACATCACCAAATGTGTCGCAAAGACAAGATTTTTGTACATCATCTGGGTTCTTCCATGGAATTCCTTGGATTTCAGCAACAAGGTAGCATACATGAGGTGGAAGAAGAAGACTGACTCTCCTTTCACTCCCAGTTCTTAGACTCTTTAATATAAATGAGATGCAAAAGCTGAAAATATTTATTCTTTTTTGCTGTTTCTTCCCTCTTCTGCCCATATATTATGAAAAAGATGAAGGATTTCCAGTATCCACTGAAACCTCAAGTGTGATAGGAAATGAGATTTCTATAAGGCGATACTTTTCCTCTGATTATGTAGTATATTAGCTTGTGTACCCAGCTGAGAAAAAGTATTAAGCTTAGTATACAGAGAAAACAAATAGGAGGGTGATATTTAGCCTTAGGGCTGAAGGAGTTCTTAATTTCTTTCATTTCCTCAGCTCTTATTTATACCAAAGTCAGTTATGTTTCACAGTCATGCTTGGCTTGGGAGCCCTGAAAGTGGGGTGGAGGGCAGCAGGAAGAAATGAACTTTTCAACTGATGGATGAAGAAGTGTTTTCATGTACAAAGCATATTAAAAAATACTATAGTAAAAAATTACTATGTTGAAAGAAATAGTGGTACCTTCTCACCTTGTGACAGCATCTATCAAGTTTGGAGGGAATGAGTCTTTTTCTAGTGTCTGCTATAAAATGAAGTGGGGTTGGGGAAGGAACTAATTTCCCTGTAAAACAGAAGCTTTCATCAAATCAAAAATAATAAGGAAAAAAAATCACTTTTGTTCCAATGTTGAAGTGGTTTCATATTCAGGTGCTGAAAAAAATGGAGCAAAACTGGGGCAGAGGGTCATAGGGAAAGAAAATTATTCCAGTTGAATTTTTTGATTAAGACAATCCTACAGGAAAATTACAATCCCTTCTTCCAGCTACACAGAAAGGCAGAATACAGTGAAGCAAAGATCTGTCCTGTTACTAAGCAGTGCAGCTGCTAAGCTACCCAAGTAGGGGAGAGGGTTTCATGACGTATTTTTGTCAAAACCCCTATGGAGTTCTATTAGGGAATAGTGGATTGTAGCTAGAAGCCCAAGTTATTTTCAGTCAGAGGGAAAATGCTTCCTTTTTTCGGGTTTAAATACTCTCTTCTTCATTGCCACCATTACTCCTGCCAAGCCTATGCCAGACTTCCATTCCTGTTTCTTTCCCTATATCGTCTTTCTCCAAAAGAGCTTTCTAAAAGTCCACAGTGAAGATCAATATTCTGACACAATTTTAGAAGGGGACACATTCTCTAGCCTGTTCAGCTGGGCCCATTTCTCACTGCAGTACAACCCAAACACTACATGGATGAAGAGTGAAGAGATGGAGCTGGGCATGAGGCTGCTGTGAGTCTGCCATGCCCTGAGGTAGGTTTTCTGCAGGGCTGCACATGAAACTGCTGAAGGGGGAAGCAAACCATGTTGGTGGAGATCAGCTCCCTCAGGAAGTTCATCTCTCCTGCTGCAGCTGCTGCTGACCAGCTGTTGGGAGATGGCTGCGTTACTTCACTTTCCAGAACCAACTGGGCCAGCTTTTTTTTAGAGTCTGACACCTTTTTTCAGAAAATGCATCATGTAAAATGTCATGGTTTTATAAGACTTCTGTTCTGAATTGAGCTTTATCCTAGGTGGTCATCATTTCCTCAAAACATAGGCCAGTTTTCCTTTGTGCTTTGACTGTCATTTTGCCTTTTACCCATCTGGCTCCAGTGTTCTAGGGACAGAGATGCTCCTTACTCCATTAGGTGGCTGCAGTATGAACAGCAGAATATTGATGCCCTGGAGCAGATCTGGATGCTATTGTAGTACAGACAACAGCAATAACTCTCATAGAAACCAATACTCTATGCAAACTGTGTTGATGTTTATGCAGCACATCCTACTGAGATGCTCTTTTGCTCCAGAGCAGCTTGTCATTTTGGGGGGATATATCAACATTCTCTCTGACACAGCTCTCTGTTGTCAGAGCAGTAAGCAGCAGGTATTTCTCATTCCTTTCTAAGGTGATGGGCTGCACAGTGACAGAATCTCTGCATCCTTCCTCTCTGCTCTCTGAGGAGGGTAGCCAGTTTCCAAATCTTGGAAAGAAGTAATTCTTACTCTGTAGTAAGTGAACTGTTTCAGAAAAAACACCATGCACCATCCTGTGCCAGAATAGATTTCACCTTAAATCAAGTAAAACTTAGTTGTAGACTTTGTCTTTTCCTTTATTTTGATTTTATGTTGTTATGCACAGACATATTTTTGGTGGTTGAAAGGGATTTGCAATCATTCTGTAAAACACCTGAGGCAGAACCATGGACCACTATTGATCTACTGACTACTGGAAAAGAAATGTGGATTGAAAACCTTCTGCCAGCATCAATCAGTTAATGCAATGGAGAAGACCCAGTCTTTCAGTTCCCTGAAGTCAGCATTGTTGAGGCTTCTAGCATAATAAGGACATGAAAGAGTATTGGTTATGAGCTCAGTTTCAGAAATAAGAACATTTTACTGAAGTGGCAACCACAGTTGTTCTAGACTATAATTTTTGTCCATGCCAATGGGAGGCAGTATATATGGACATGTAACTGCACTACAATTAAGAAGTCTTCAATAGTATCTCATCTGTGGCACCATTTTCCAGGACAAGACGTTATGTTTATCTCTGCCTCAGGATCCATGCTTGTGAAATAGTGTAATCTTAGGCATACTGAAGAAAAGTGCTTTGAAAGAGATGAACATATTATTAACAGTAACAAAATAAGCACTGCTAGTTTTAATGTGGGAATTGCTTTCTCAGACAGAACTGCATTTACATTGCATGCTGGAGATATCCGTTAAAGAAATACAGAAAGCTCAGCCATGTATATGGCATGGTGAAAAAAAATAAAGGGGCCTTGAAAGAAACCAATAATTTTGGGATTCAGAGCAACCCAGTAAGACACTTGTCAAACAAGCTCCTCCAATGGTGGCTGGATCAGTATGGAGGCCCTCAGATTTGTCATGTATAGACCAAAGAGGTATTGAAAAACCTATATCCCAATAAGCAAGGCAGGCTAGCTTGCTCATACGGTTGCTTTGATAATTAAGGCTTGCAGAGGGTACATATCCATGCTTAAATAATACCTAAAAGGAGGCAGCCAGATCACAGCCTGCCTCTGGAAGGGTTTGACTCACATGCTGCTGAGTTATTCATGGCATGTGAGCTGTGTGGAAGAGACCTTTTTATTTTGTTTTGTTTTAATGTTGATGGGAGAATCTTTTCTTCTGAAAACAGCCTCCTAATGCATCAGGGCAGCTGCCTGGGATACACCTCATTTAGCGGCAATTGTCTCTGTAATGTTTATAACCCTCCCACTGCCATCCAATATACAGTCATCATTTATCCTCTCATTTGACTAACACAGTGTTAAAATGCCCTTCCAGTGCTTTGTTTTGCTTACTTTTCCATTCCCTTGTTGTCCTCATGTCAGAAATGTTAAAACCTCTTTTGAACAACTGTGTCAAGGATTTGTGACTGAAGGATGCTTTCCCCACTCTTTACCCTGCAGCCTCTCCATTCTGTTTAATTACAAGCTTGGGAGTGTGAGACATCATCTATCATTCCTTGTTCATTATATTTAATAGATGCACATTTTAGGCTCTTCAACAAACTGACCAGACATATGGAGCATGTTAATCTGCTTGTGAAATCTGCCCTTTTAAAGTCAACATGCCACTGTCTTCTCAGATCAAATCTCAGGAAATTAGGGGAAAAAAACAATAATAAAAAAACACAAACAGAACACCTGAACTGTCTCCTGGTATCATTCTTAAGCCTTACCCTTGCAATAGTTTGACACAGTCCAGACATGACTATTTCTGTTGTAAAAGCCTTTGTAGATACATGACACAACCTTATATCTTTGCAAATAATAAGCTGTTCTGGGACTCTTGTTCCTAACAGGAGATGAAGCAACTTCACACATAAGTGAGTTCACTCATAGCTATAAAGTAGTTGGGAGGAGTAGATTTTTATGCTGATGTATTTTGTCTCTTCATAGTGTCCCACACTCTGCCCTCATCATCTACACCATTTAATGAAGTGGCGTTCTCAAGGATCAGGTGTCACCACCTCATTTTAATGGTAATACTCAGTTAAATGACTTGAGAAGCCATTGGATCTATGTACCACATTTAATGCATCTTTCTGGCTTTATTTGTGTAGTGCTCATCATAGTGTTTACAGCTGGACCCCATGTTCAGTCTTAGGACTCTGCTCCATCTGAAAAAAAATACAGGGAATCCTGATAATCAGATAAACAAACAATGGCATTTTTGAGACCATCTGTATGAGAGATGGGTGGGGACATAGTCAGAAATTCATGCAATGGTACATAAAGCCCAAAGCCTCAGAGAGCTAAATCAAGCTTTCCAGACAGATTTCCATAAGATGACGATCTTGAAACAGAGTATGAGCATGAGACTATTTTTTGTTGTAGTCCAGCTGACACATGTGGCATTGATATTTGCCACACAGATGAGATTGAAGGCAACAGCTTTTTCCTTCGTCTGAGTGGTTTGGGGATGCCAATAAAAACCTGTCTGAATGATCATGCTCCCAACCATGTTTGCCCTGCTAGAAGGGAGGTGTGTTACACTAATGCTTCTTCTGAATCTCCTATCTAGTGTGCATTATAGACATACAGATAATCCCAGCCATGAAGGTGAATACAATATTTTTAGGTGATGTCAGGGTGACACAGCTGAAGTTCAGTAAACACGGCTCAGGTTGAAGGATCCAGAACAAAATGTTTAGTTTCCTTTTTCCCTGTTCCTTAACTTTCTCTGATAAAAAACAGATGCACAGTCAGCTCAGTGATTTGAGTAGTTCCCTGAGATTTAGAATTTACTTGAGCAATAATGTTACTCTGGGGCATTAAGAGCAAACAAGACTGAAGATGCGAAATTTGTAGAGCACATGGCAAGCATGAAAACTGGAATAAGAATTATGCTGGAAGTGGATTTATACTGTTTACCTCTCACTAATCATAGAGGTAGCTTGAATAGCTCTCTATTCTTAAGGTATTGTTTCCAGTGTGCCAGGCAACTGTGCCATCTGACAATTGAAAGCTTCACTGGTAAATATACTGGCGAATATTTGAAGCAGGTCCATGAAAAACATGTGAGAGTGTTGAAGTCTGTGTAGCTTTGGTCTTAGGAGAGATCCCAGAGGGGAGGGAGGAAATGTGTACTGAAAATGTCTTAAAGAGCTTTGATAAGAAGAGTGATCCTCCAAGAAAATAATACATGGTCTGAAAATGTAAAATGCAAGGTGACACAGTCAAGCATTCCTTCCTGGCACAGCCTATGTTTGCAAGGCACTGAAAAGTGGTTGTTTACAATGTGTAGTAATACAAATTCATCTGTTTCAAGGGTGTTCCTGCCTGCACTGAAAAAAAACCAAAATGGCAAGGACAAAAATCAAAGACTTGGGGCACTTTGTTATGGCTGCATGTGCTTGCCAATTACTCTGGTATCAGCTGGTGCTGAGTAAGCCTTTATCTTCCACAAGGAGTTACATTCATGCTTTGGTTTGGAGGGCTTCAGCTACAGTGTTTGTATCACTGTTCATGTTGGTTTGTAAGGTGTAATGCTTTCTCCTACTTTCAGCTAGTTTGACTCTGTGTGTTGGCTGTTGGCCATGCAGTAACAGTATGTAAGAACAGTCACAGTGATTCAGATCAAGAGACACCTGACCCAGGGACCACAGAATAACTGAGACAGTAAGAGCCAGAGAAACAAGCATGGTGTTCCCTTGATGTAACCACCCTGCAGACTGCAGCTTAGGGACCTCCTGAATCAGAAACTGTATCCACGTCTCTGTGCTGAATAGTCCTCAAGAGACCTATCATCCTCTCCAAATGCATCTAATTGCTTTCTGAATCCAGTTATATTTTGCTCCTTGGCATGTTCAAAAGCTTCATTTGTTACAGGATAATGAGCTTAATAAGCTGAAGCTGTGTTTTTATTGGAAGGTTAATGATAGCAAACATTTAAAAAGTTAAATCAACTCTTTAGCTGAGTGTGGAGTTACAGAGGAAGGGAACAAACAATTCCTGCTCTTTGAGGAGAACTGCTGAGGAATTTTTGAGGTCAGGTAGATTTTGTATCTTTTGGGTTGCTGGGGCTTGATTTACCACTGTGATGATCCAGCTTAGATAATTTCTACTTTCTAACTTCTGCTGTGTTGGGTTTAGCTCACATTAAATCCTAAAGTGAGCCAATCTTCTTCCTCCAAGTTGTTTCTGTCCAAAGCTACTTATGTATCAAGTCAGTTTTGCAGTTCTTTGACATCTATTCCTTCATGTTATGTGACTAATTTATCTGCCTGAATCATCACTTGAGTTTCAACTGTCTTTGATGTTGGTCAATCAATCTACTGACAAAGCTTTGTTTACTTCTAAAAGTGTATTGTTTTGATCACCTCTTAAAGTGTAGTGGTTTTATCACTACAAGTCAG
>JAOXXN010000082.1:24639181-24653307 GCA_026770055.1 Myrmophylax atrothorax | reverse complement strand
AAATAAAAAATTAATAAATACACATGTATTTTTTTTTAAATTATGAACTATGTTTTAGATAGCCATGTATAAATGAAAGAATATGACATCTTGATCAAATTTCTGAAAGAAACCCTCTTTATGCCAAATTTGCCTATTAGACTGTATGTTCCCAACAACGTAATGTAGTTTGTTCTCTTAAAGAGAGTGATTTTCACAAACCATCACTCTGTGTTGTCTAATCTTCCTGCCTGGAACAGGAAATTAAGGACAAAAGAAAAGCACAGGAACTGACTTAGCTGTGAAATAGGGCAGAGTAAAATAACAGACCCAAACCACAGTGCTACTTTGGTTTTCAGTTTTGGGGTATTTTGGAGGCTTGGAGGGTTTTTTTGAGGTGAAGATTTTTTTGCAGTTTGCTTTCTCAAAATACGTATCAACAAATTTTTTTGCTAAGTATGCTTTCATTTGTGGAAATTCCTTGTTCTCTGAATATAAATGTGTGAACTTGCTGCTAATGACACAGAAAATAATGTCAATTAAAGTAATTATTGGCTGTGGCTTGCAGAGCCACGGGGCACTCTGCCTTGGGAGGTTTGCCAGAAAAGGAGCACATTCAGGGTCTTGATTAATTGGGGTCTTAGAGGTGAGATGGAACAGGGAAGCCTAACATGGGAATACAATAAGAAAAGACAATGCAACCACATGAATCACTATCCCTTCTGGATGTTAAAGTATCTCTGCTTAGGTTTCAAAGGGTTTGTCAGGTGGATGTGTCTGATCTTTGGCTTCCAACTGTGATCTAACACACCTTGAAGGTGGAGCCATATTTTTTGCCAGATATTTTCACAAAGGAACATACTTTCTGAAAGAAAAGGAAATTACAGTAATAGGCTGTTTCTGAAACATTTTTGGTTGCTGTGAAGTTTGCATAAAAGTGAAAAAGGGTTAATTTTTGAAAGGAAAAAGAAAGGCCCAATTTCTGTTACATTGCTGTATTCTTTCCTCATGGCCAAATGAAGGCTTATCAGAGAATGCAGGTTAACACAGAGTTCAACACTTGCATCCCTTCAGTCATTACTAAAATATGTCAACTCTCTGCATACATTGAAAAAACCCCCAAGTTTCATTGTTGTTTCCTTGAACCTTGCATTATTAGAGCTGCCATGATCAATTTTCATGCTGGGAAGTTGCTCACAGCATGACTGTGCTGTGGCCTCTGCTGGATGATGCACAGCACCAGGCACATCCTCCAAAGGAAATATTCTTTCTTTGCTACCAGAAAACATTGGCACAAAAGGGTTGGATGAGATACTCTCAGTTTGGGTTCCCTGAGCAATCTCCCAGCTCCTCATTTTCCTCACTGAGGTTTCAACTCCCCCGAATGAGTTTTGAAGTCCTTTATGGGGATTAGTCATCTGGTGGAAGGGGGTTCTCTTTGGGCATTGTTAAAGAGAGGACACTACAAATCGCTCCTTTCTGTCTAGTGTGTGGAAGTGGGAACTCCATTCAGAGGCAATGCAGTTTGAATTATGCTTACAGAGGGTGTGGAGGGTGGGTGTGGGGACAGCATGTTTGGATGTCCTCATTTTGGCTTTTGCTGGAGGAGTTGACACTGCATCTGATCACTTCCCTACCTCAGGACTTCTCTGTGGCCTCACTGGCTCCCTGTTCCCTTTTCCAAGTGCTTAGACTACCCAGCCCAATTCTGTATGCAAATCAAAAAAAAAAAAAAAAAAAGGAGTAGGATTTTAAAGAGTTTTTACTAAGTTTTCTTGTTTTCTTGCTATCTTTCATGGCAACCCGATGAAGGATATGGTTCAAAAATATTCACTGCATAAATAAGGATCTTGAGGAATTTTACACTTTGAAATTAAGCATAAGACCTCTAGAAGGTAAACATTTCATTAGAAATTTCAGTGAAATTTTGAAAATTTGACAGGCTGGCCCTAAATACTTTTTTCTTTTTAGTGGGGAAATTATTTCCTTACTGAATCTTGAAATCTTGTTCAAACATCTCACTGTAGAACAAACTTTTCTGTTTCTTCCTTCATGGCATTGGTGGTTGTAGCTGTGCAGCACCTTAGCAGGTGGCAAAGAGTAAGAGAAAGAAAATAATTAATGGTCTCACTAAAGGAAACAGCCTCAGAAACAACTTGCTAGAGGAAGACTGCCATGGACTCTGAGCCTGAGTCGTACATATTTCAGATCTGTCAATATTTTCCTTTACAGAGGCACCAGCGTGGGAGTCCTGAAAGAAAGAGGAAATAAACAGGCTGTGTTAGTTTGTCTGGCTTCCTGCAAAGTGCTAAATTGCTCAAATGCTGCTGAGGCCTCTGCTGAGCACACAGCTCTGGGGAAGCAGCTCAGCCTGTCTCACTGGGGGACTGTCTTTCTAGGGGTACAAAGCACCACTTTTATAAATATAGCATAATATAATTTTCACCTACAAGCCAGGTGCTTCAGAACCTTAAGGTATTTTTAACATTATATGTAATTTCTGTATTTAAAATTAATTATGGAATATTTCTTGACTCTTGTCATTTTTTGTCTTTATGATAAATTAAATAACAAAATTTATTTTTTCTACAGCTTTTCCTCAAAGCCATAATAATTATTAATTCTGTATTTTGTAGAAAAGTGTATCGCATGTAATTCACATGACTCCTGGAGGTGAGGTTTTACTCTGAGATGCAGAGCTTTCACAGGTCCAGTCTATAAACCTGTCAGTAAATTTAAGGTCAGTCTAAGGTCAAGCAAATTAAATAACTGCCTTAAGTATGAGCCTGCAGAGAATTATAATTTGGCTTTTGTCTACTCAGACAATGTGAATGCTGTGAAAAGCTGAGCTGGCAGCTCATGGCTGGGCATGTGGCAGCTCTGGGAAAGGCCAGCAATTGCCCATGGGTGAAGCAGCAACCAATTATGTGAAATGAGAATAGGGCTTAGCCAATGGTCCTTGCCTAAGACCTTTGACACATCCAAGCAAGAGCATCTTCTGGCTCTATTTCTTCTGCTCATAGAAAACAAACATCTCTCACTCTGTTACTTTTAAAGTTCATTTCAGTGTATGTAATCCACAACAACATGTAGATTGAAGGTATGTAGAATAAATAGATGTTTTGGTTTTGTCTTGTTCATCCTGAAAGGAAAAAAGAAAAGATAATATATCCATAAAGGAGAGAAGTGGTACTAGTGGGTGTATTTCTGTCAGTATTGGGTTGCATGGAGACTAAAACTGTTTCTGCAAGAAATTTCTCAGTGCCTTCCTCTTGTGTAGCAGAGAAGCAAAGTGACAGGCTGTGAAACACAAGGTACTGTTTGCTTTCATTAAGGTTTATTTCCCACTACACCTTATTTGAGAACAACTTGCTAATTCAAAATGGCATGGGCAGAGCTGTAGAGTGTTTCCTCGTATGTCTAAAATAAGGCTTGAGGGTTTATTTTTGCTTGTTCTTCCTCTGAAATTTTGAACCTCTAAAGTAGAGATCCGCAAGACATTATTACTGCTATGCTTTGCAAGAATCTATGAATCCTGTACCTACTCCACTGGTTGTACCTTGTCTTTCTCCCAGTTAATCTAAGCTACACAGACAAGCCATATCAGTCAAACCATGCTCTTAAGCTGAATTATGTCCAGTCACATGGCAAAAGTAAGGTATCACCATCTTCCAATAGTAACCAAGCCTCCCTGCTAGGGCACAGAGGGCAAAACCAATGCCTTTCTCTCTCTTTGCTTGCGGGTCTGCATTTGCTTTTTCAGTTTGCCCGCAGTCCTGCTGTCAGCTGAACTGGCCATGGATCCTGGCTCACACTCCAGCGTGTGTGGCCCTGGGTTCTCTCAGGTGATAACAGGCTGTCACAGAGGCGAAGGCAGCAGGCACCCTGGGCACAGCTCCCACCAGACATGCCTGTATGGATAAGAAGCCTTGAGATGGCTCTGCCTGGGAGAGGTGAAGGCATGTCTAAAGCATAGCCTGTGAAAGACCTCATAGACAGTCTTTCAAAAGGGCATGGCAATAAATACCACTAACAGTTCCTGAGGTTATCCTTTGGACATCAGCACTGCAATGGATTCTTTAGTGATGAAAACACAAGTGGTGTTGGCTGAACAATTGAAATATGTGGTGTTATTTCTACTAGCAGGTGTCCTAGTGATGTTGTGAGTAGGTAAGCTTTAATAAATGGTGGCCAGCCCTCTGTTTTGTTTAAAACTATAAAAAACATTTGGTTGCTAACTTGATTTTGCTGAAAAGAAGGATCTATAATCAACAGAAATCAAAACTGTTTTGATGAAAAAGTGCTGAGTTTATGTAAGAAAACTAAATGCTTGATATTCTGAATTTTCATTCAATTTAAAATGGAAATGCCTGTCTAATCAAGGAAATGTTTAGAGAAAATATTCTCAGTTATCTGTATTTAAGTCTCCTTGATGACAGGTTTTCCGTCCTGCAGAGCTTGTCTCAAAACCAAAGTTGTGCTGAAATAAATTATTCAGGATCAGCCACTTGTTTCTGGATAGCACCATGTGTGAATATTCTTACTCAGTAAGAGCTTTATACATGTCTGCACAGATCTTGTGTTAACTCCACAATTCATGCTGAGAGACAGGAGGGCCTCTGATGTGATTTTTCTCAGGAGTTTCCTCCTTGACCAGTAGGAGAGCAGGCTGCAAAATGAATTCTTTTAAGGATAAGGGATTAAACCAAAAAGGGACAAGAGGACTCCAGAAATTAGAGGGGGAACCTTTTCTTCTTCTTGATGTGAGAAAACAGAGTTAGTCTCTGCTTCTTTCCTACATATTAATGAGACTAAGCTTTGGAGAGCATTTGGGCATTCTTTTCTAGAGGAGCTAACTTTTTGCAAAAATCCATCTTGGGTCTCTCTCTTCCATGAAAGAAACAGAGATTCACTTCTCTCCCCCATTTTCCCTCTTTCCTACCCTGTTCCCTGCTACTCCTGGCTTCACCCATTCCTGAAAGCAATTGTTCTAGTTCTGGAAGCATAAGAGCAACCCAGTCTGGCCCCTGCTGTGACAGCAAGGGTGAGGGTGCTGCCAGACAGCATGGGAACTTGCCTTTTTGATATGATCTGCACTGCTTAAACACCCAGGGAGAACGATGGGGTGGGAAACCTGATGGCATCATCCATTCCATGAAGCATGTGCTGTCCAGGAGCAGGTCGGCCTCCCTGATGGCCAACCAGCACATAAGGATGGCTCCCCAGACCACCCATGCAAAGTCAGTGCTTGTCTGCTCCAACAAGTCACCTCAATGTTGGAGTAGGGGCCCGACTGCTTCAAGAGTGCTTTCAGACATGTCCACAAGTGCTCCTCCAGTGACACCCAGACATGCAGAAAGGTAAGGTTTAGGACACATTCTTACAGTGATTTAGAAATGCAAAATGGAGGTGTCCTGTCTGCACCCAATCCCCCACACCACCACTTAAATCTGCCACAATATAACTTGGGTAGAGAACTCAGTTCTCTTACAAACATGACCTGAAAAAGAAACATTTTGCTTTATTTCTTTCCCTTCATTAGATGCTGACCAGGGCATCCTGCTATTTTGACACACAAATCAATCATGTGCCCTTTAAACATGTCCCTCTCCCTCCCAAAAATGCCTGTGTAATCACGAAAGCAAGAAAATATTCACATATACTTTCTGTTCACTTAATTTCTAATAGCATTTTCTGCTCTGATTTTATTTTGTTAGTTTCTTTTTACATTTAATTTGGCATCTAACCAATTGAAATGATGTTCTATTTATGCTTTTTAGCAAATGGTTTTGGCTTTGAATTCTTAACATTCTATTCATGGTTATTTGTTCTTGTATTTAGCACATATTCAGCCTGCCTGCTTTGTAACTACCAAATGAGAACATTATAAATGCGTGAAGGCTTATTAGTTCTTGGGCTTTTTACTTTTTTTTTTAATTCAAATGAGTAACGTATTTGTAATATTAAATTTTTCATTTACCTGAACCAGGATGCATTTTGGCTAATTTACTGAGGAGAATATTTCCTTTGCATGATGATCTCAGGGAGGGGGATGTGTAGTGTGTGTCTGTGTTTTTCTCTCTATTCGTTTGTGTGTTGTTCTTCAAGAGCTGTCACTTTGCCATACGGACCCAATATTGGCATAGGCAGGCCTGCCCCACCTCCTTCTCTAAGTAAGTAAAGGATCTGAAGTCCAGCAAAGAAGTTGCAGCTGTTCAAGGCCAAGTACATTGAAGAAATTCAGAGAAAAAGCCCTAAAATGAGAGCATGGAGCAAAAACTTACTCTGCGGAATAGTCTGTTCTGAAACTAGATAGACATGAAGTTACCATCTGACAGCAGAGTATATGCATGGAAGAAATCCAGTACCCTGCCAATTGTGAACCATGCTTTCATGTAAAAGTGGCTTCATTAACCTCTGGAGCAAGCAATAAACCAACATGCAGGCAAGCTCAGGTCTAAAATGTTAGAACTAAGGCTGACACCTGTACTCACCTAGAAGGTAAGACTTTCTGGCCAGCAGTATCCTGAGCTCACTGTTCTTGCCCACACCTGGACATGGGGATAGAGAAAAGATACCAACCTTGATGTCCTTGTTTTCTGATTCATTATGGCCACTCTTACATTTTCAAGTACATTGACACTAACTTAGGTGGTATCTAGGAGCACAAAATCAACTGCATAGTGAACTTGGTTAGAGCAGAGGATGGATCCGCAGAAAAGCCCTTGGGACACGCTTGCTGCGTCTATAGCCAGTGTGACTATGTGGGTCTCTGCTACAGTGACAAGTTTCCACCTGAGGTGACAGGTCTGTAGGCTCTGCTCTTTTCTCTCCCAACATCCAGCCCCTCCACTAAGCCTGGTACAGCACCAATGCTTTTGAAAAGGGTGTTTCTGGATTTAACTCACACAGCTGAGCTCCCTTTAGCCCAGCCCAAGAAAGCCAGTTACCACAAGCTCCCATCTTGCTTTCCAGGTTTCTCCCTGCTCCTTGTTGATTTTCCTTGGCATGGGCCTTTCAGCAGAGATGAGGAAAACACAAGACATGTGGCAGCTGTGATGACACAGCCAGAAAATACATCAGTGGGAGATCCAGAAGAACAGATGCAATCCAGCCAGCCTGCATGGACTGCCTGCACAAGGCTCTCCATGCTCAAAGCAGTGCCAAGAGCCTCAGCAACAGGTAATGGGCACCATGCCCTCCAAACAGACGGACATGAGCACTGACAAACTGGACCCCACATCGAAGCATTAAATATAGGCTTGTTGTGAGGCACTTGTCCTAGCCAGACAAGTCAAAACAGATGGCCAGACCTGTAGATCTTTGTTTTACACATCTTAATTACATAACATGTCTACTGACCCTGTTGGAAAGGCTCTATTTTTTTTATTGGATCTTCTCTCTGTGCACAACTGAGGTTTTAAAAGAGCTGTCAGACATGTGACAGGGGAACAATAGCCCTATGGAAAGAAGTGGCTTATTTCTCTCTCTTTGGTAGGTTATGCTTATATAGGAGGGAGCTGGACTATAATTAGGTTAAATTCAGAACAGATACATGAAGGGTATCCCAGAGAGAAACTGAAAAGCGGGCTCAGTGAAGCACAGTGAGGAGGAGTGAGCTGTGTGGCCAGACTGCAGAAAAGGCTCTGAGGACTTTTGTTGGCCACAAGATGAATGGGATTCACTGCTGTCAGAAGGGTAGGCCACTTTCCAAAAGAGGCTTGTGGCCACCACCAGTTTGAAGCTCAGGAAGTGTGGTCTCTCTTTATTTAATAACCTTTACTGGACTTTTTTCTCCTAGTTGCTGATTTTGCAAGACCTGTGATTTAATTATTTCATAGGCCTCATAAGGCCTTTTTGGTAAAGTATAGTTTTATGCAACGTACATTAACAGACTATTTAGACAAAAGGAGACAGTCCAAAGGAAAGCAGCCTGGTATAAAAGGTTGAGGAAGCATGACCTATAGAGAAAGGCAATCAAAATGAGGTCTATTTAAACTAAGAAAGCAAGAGAGGCCTATAATGATAGTTCTCTACGTTGTCAAATGCTCCTAATGGCAAGGGCTAATAATAAGATAAATTAAAAGAATAAGGTACTTTGAGAGTAGAGTCATTACCAAAATCAAACTTTGCTTGTTTAAAATACTATGTAACAACTGTGTAAGTTTCTCCCACCCTTGCTTACATCTAGCACAAATTTATTGGCAGTTCTCTTTTCATTGTTGAAGCTATATTCCATTTTACCAGCAACAATGTATTGTGATTGGAGTGAATTGGATTTTCTTTTCCATTCAACAATGATTAGATGCACCGTGTAGAACTGAAAAATAAGCACCCGTTCATAAGTGTTTTGCCTGTGGTTACACAGCATCATGTGCCTTCATCACTGCTGTACACAGACAATATCATTACAGAGACTCAATACGATTGAGCCAAACAGTCACTTCTGCTTGGTTATGTCAGATACTACACCAGCATTATAACTTTGGAATAGAATTTCTTACACAGATCCCAAATATGGGCTCCTAATAAAAAAACACTCACTCAGTTAGCAGAATCAATTAAAATTATGTTATGAAAAAGTGGTTGATTTCATTTTTCTATTCTACAGTTCTATAAATAGATGATGGTTCCACTGTTCAGTGACAGTCTGCAATTTAGGTGGTTAGAGGTAGGGAGCAGCGGTTAACTGAACTTTGTCAAAACTCAGTGAGACTTTCTACACTTGCCTCCAAAATATTTTTGAGCTTTTTCTTGGAGAAAGGCCCAGTTTCTGGAAAGAAAGGGTGTTTCTCAGAGTCAGGGTGAAATGTCCAAGACTTCAGCATCACGTTCCTTCCCATCCCAGTCTGTAAAAATGCACACACAAACAGATGACCTGTATTAGACTCTGGGAAAAGGGAGAGAATAAGAGCAAGACCTGAGTACTGAGACCCCAGATTTCTTACCACACACAACCCAACATAGCATTATTTTGCCTTTTGCTTCCTTCTGCTGCCAAACTTCAGAGGTATTAAAGTGAGAGGAGTCTGGAAAGGAAACGAGGCTGCTCACTTTATTACTCTTGATTAGTAGCAAATTATTCTCCTAACATTTTCTTTCCCTTCATTTATTTGAGTGATTACACACAAATAGCAGTTAAAATAGTCAAGTTTTTAATAATAGCATTACTTGGCACTGTATTTCTTCTGTAGCATCTCTGGAGTCTGAAACACACCCTTCTTAAACAAAATCAAAATAGCAGTGGTGCATCTTTCTCTCTTTAAAGTACACTCTCCAAAAGACTATAAAGAAAGTTGTAGGAGTTACTTACTATGTATTTACTATGTTATTTACAATGCTTGATGCATTCCAAACTCAAAGGCTGTACCTGCAGTCCCACATGGATTACTCTTAAGACCCATTTAATTTTCTGTTCCATCAGGAGCTTCTCAAGTGAACAAGTTTATTTAGCTAACCTGTCCTGTGCTTTGCTCCCCACTATCATCCTTGCAGTGCAAAAACTGACTGGTAGGACTGTCCTACAGTTTAGGCAGAGTGCAGATGGATGGCATTGAAGGGTAGAAGCTCTTGCTCAGCCATGGCTTTAGCCTTCCAAACTACAGCTCTTATGAAGCAACACCAGAGGTAGCACAGTGAAGTATTCATTTGGATGTTCATTCCCAAATGTTCTGTGAGCAGGGGTTTTTTGTCCTATTACCTCTAAAGAAAAATTCCCCACCAAAGCCCACACAGACTTTAATTTTCAGCTCCAGGTGGTGAGTTTTGTCCTCCTATAAAATCCACGGCTGGGACAAAAACTGAGAGTCTGTTTCAAAGAAGGGGGTGGAGCACCAGTCCTCAGAGAAAATTCTTTGAGCTTGGTGTTGTTTTGTCCTTGTCTTTTCAGCTAATCCAGGCTAAATGGCCATACTTTTCCAGAGGTACTGCATAGCCAGGAAGATTCCCTGGATATCTATCAGTACAGATTCATTCTATTTCTTTTCAATAGGATCTAGCACTGGCGGGAGCTCCAACAGCATCATTTCAGAGTCAACATGACCTTCCGGTGAAGGAAGTCAGGCAACCTTCCCCCTCTGGGATTAGAGCATGGTTATGCCTCATTACTGTGCATACATTTTCTACATGGGTTTCTGCATGCATGAATACCTGGGCAACTTCACAGTATATGCAGATGTAAATAAATAATTACTTCCTTTAAGTAGAACCACAATGTTTGGGGGTTGGAATGAGGAAAGTATCTGGCTTTCTATTTCCTTGTAACAGGTGTTTAAAAAAATGGGGGGGAAAAAGGCCTTTCTCATCAAATTCACAGGTCTCTGAGGAGTTACAAGGAGTAGATTTGTTAAAATCAGAATTGCCTGTTTTGCACATTTGCTTTTGGAATACCACCACATTTTTAAACAAACTTTATTAGAATTCATATCCAGTTATGGAGCTGTACAGAACTCCTTTAACAAGCATAGTCTGGCTGGAGGCAATAAATCTGTCTTTGTCACTAATGATGTTTGTATTATTTTAACATTGTTGATACTGGAGATTTGTGGGGGAGCTGCAAGCAATCATCTTTCAACCACAGCACACCTGCCCTGCATGCTGATTAAAAAGGCACTTTTCACTCTGAATGTCAGGAACACAGTGGGAAACACCAGGGGATGTGCTCAAAGGATTTTAGTCACAGCCTGGTAGCCGGAAAACCCCCTTGCAATTCCAGTGACCTTTACCTGCTCAGTGGAGGGGGTGGGTGGAATATCTTTGGCAACATTTCTCAGTAATCTTCACCTTTGTCATGTGGGGAGTGTGGTACCCTGTCAGGTTTTGTGGTGTGGTCATTTGGTAGATGGTAATTTTCTGGACTAAAGAAACTCTCATTTTTGCAATGTGAAGGGATCCTGGGCCTGGGCCAGGTCCAAGCTGATCAGTGCTGAGAAATGTGTTTCCAAGGTGCAGTTCAATTGAATCTATTAAACATGTTAACATATTATATACTATATACAATATAGAATGCAATCTATACTATATATTAAATACTATATAGTATATATTATCTGTGTGACAGTATATGTATTTAGAGGTGATTTTTGTGTAAAAGTGTCTTTTGGTTTGCCTGCTTTGCCTTGAAACAAATTAAATACAAGGCAGGGATGTGATGGTGATGTGGAAAAAGGCTGCCACTCCTTGCCCTGGTTTCTGGGAACAGAAAGTCAAGCAAGATTCCCTGAATGAGAAAGGAGAGTGACTTAAGAGCCAGTTCTAGAAGATGGAGTAGGAGGGAGCAAGGAGTTTCTGCATCTATTTCTGCTTCATGATGCTCTTTCTGAACCTGAGAAAGAAACTCGCTTGTCACACTGGAGAACATATCCCTTTGAACAGACCTGGCCATACAGCCATGCACAAGGCATTGCCAAATGGAGAACTCAGTGTCAGGACTACTCAAGGGTTATTGCCTGATCCCCAAACCCTAAAGGTTACATAACTGAGAATAACCTTCTGTCTGAACCCTACAGCATGGCCCCAGCTGAGTAATTTCACTGACCTGTGCTGACATAACTTTGCCCTGAAAAAGAGACAAAATCTTGGTGTGAAGAGCTAACTGATGACTCCTTTTCTCTCTACCTGCTTATGATGCCTCAGTTCTTCTGGGCCTGGCAATACTGAGGCAATAGCTGGAAGAAGCACAGGCTATTTTTAAAGTAATATATATAATTTCTTTGCTGTTGGCATGTGAGCTTAAAGGGTATGTCCTAACACTGTTTTCCTACTTTTCTCCTCTAGTGTAGGTACAGAAAAACCAAAGGTGAGCAATTCAGATCTATATAATGTCTGTGAGAACTGAAGCAGTTACCAGCTAAGAATAAACAAGGCCACAGCTGCTGCTGAGTGGTAGGGAAGAAATCACTTCCCAGAAGTTTCTCATGAGAACTCTTCAGGTTTCCCACAAGACTCCGGAGGTGTACCTGAAAACAGTTAGGATGAGTTCACCAAAACACTGGACTTGTGAGATATGGATTATAACCAATTAGGACTTGTAGTTTGATGGTGTGAGATTCAATTTAGCCAATAGATGGTATCCTTAACCCTGTATAAACCGTGTGCAGTGTGTAATAAATGGCATTTGCTTGATCACATTGGTCTGTGCGTGGTGTCCTTATTTCTCTGCCTAAATATTCTTTACTTTACTCTAGAGGAGAAAAACTACCTCTACATTTTAAGCTGGAAACCGAGATGCCTTTAGTTTTGAAGCAGGGAGGTAGCACTTGTACTGAAACCTCAAAGAGAATGGACTGATTGAAGTCATAAACATGGGTTGTACAGCTGCTCTTTCTGCCACTGCTGCTTTAAATGCTGGGATCTGGTGATTCTATTCCTATCTTTCTGGTGAATCCTTGGAAATTTTTGCCTTTTTTTCCTTCCCAAGTTTTTTCCTTAACAAAACTGTGGAAAGTGTGCACAGACATAGACTCTCTGAAGACACTTTCCTGAACTGAATCCAAGTCTCCTATTTTTAATATGGATGCCTGTGCTAAGCTGTTCTACAACAAGAGGATCATGCTTGAGTTCCTCTGATTACTTTTGCTGTTATATCCAGTGCTTCAAGTGACTATTATGTTTAGACCTCCTTACATGTGAGATTTAGCCCACGTTACAAGCAGATAATATCAATGAGCAGGGTGGCAAAGGCAAGGCTTTACTGATGGAAAATTAGATATCTCTTAGCTGGGCACTTTCAGAATAGTCACCATTGATTAGGCAGTAATATCCTGTTGTGGGCACCAGAGTTGCATAAATTCACACAAGATCTTCCTCAGATCTGAAACTGGGGACAGGAGGGCTTTTGACTTCCAGAGCAGGTGTACAGGATATTTAGGATGCTGTCATGCATTTCCCTGCTCCCTTTCGACAACCCAGCCCTCTCTCTTGTGCTGGCTTGAACAGCAGGCAAAGATCATTTGTGTACCACAATAGATTGTGCACTAAAGCAGTAGACACATGTCCACTCATGGCATAGAGGTATGAATAGTAGGTGAAGACTATTTACATAAAGGAATATTTTTCTTAGTCTTTGAAGTTTTCTGGTTTCTTTAACCTAGATTGTGAGACCTACCACAAAATTAAAGGTCTTCTGCTATGGTCCAGCCCTAATGAGATAAGCACTGTGAACTGAGTGAGTTAGGATCTGTTCATGATTCTCCACAGACAGTGGGAAAGGATCAGCACAATTCATTTTTATTGCAGTTATAAAAGATGCTTTTTTTGATGAGTAGATAAGACATTTTGTCAGGAAATGGTTCTCAGCAGACACAAGTCTGCCAGGTTCAGAGAGTGGGTTGGATGCCTACTAGCACTTGATGCCCTAAAGAAATGAGAGGGCTGTATCCCACCTGCTGTTGTCAGAGTTTGGAGCTCAAAAACCATGACAAATGGTGCACAAAGCAAAAATAATGTGATGAAAGAGAGGGGAAAAATGATCTAGAGTAATTAAGAAAAGAAAAAGGTTAATATTCTTTGCCAGTTTTTACTAATTCTTTTTTTTTTTCCAGTGTTTAAATTTAACAGTAATGCCCAGGAATAGATTGAGCATTTGAGAGAAAACTCCACAGTTTTGAAAAAAAAGGAGAAAGGAGAAACCCCAAATCCTTTCACTAATGGAATACTAATTTGGGTCTGTAGCAATTAATTAAATTGATCTTAATTAAATTTTTCCTACTGGATTCATGAAACAGTCTGTAACACTGTGATCTATGCTGTGAAAATGTAACATATTCCCTCTGCATTTGTAAATATTCCTAACTGTTTTTTCAATCAAAGGTCCACCTGAGCTTAATTGTTCCATAGGTGTGGTGTGGTTAAAAGACACAGATTTCAGAGGTTACTTGAAGACAAGATGATAATGTGGTTAACTTTGCCATCTGTGAGCTCTTCTTCATTACCATCACCTCTCCACAGACCAAAGATTCAGAGAAGTGTTTCGTCATAAGTCAAGCCTGTGAACTCAGGATCGGAGCCCCAGGTCTGTGTGGTGAGTTCAGCAAAGGGAATCAGAAACAATTTGTGACTGATAGAGACACAAACTGACACCCAGTGCCCTGGTTGTGTGTCCCCTTTCTGGCTACCTGAAGGTCAGTAGGGAATATGTCATTGCCCAA
>JAOXXN010000082.1:24590373-24620137 GCA_026770055.1 Myrmophylax atrothorax | reverse complement strand
ACCAAATGAGAACAGTATGAGCATGGCTATACATGTGCTACGTACGCATGTGTGCACAGGGAATGCCTGTGCATGAATCTATACGTGTGTATATATATACTTCTATGTATTTGTGGTGGGATATACATTAGTGTATGGGCGTATATAATATAGTAAACGTAGTTTTTGATTGTTGGCACAAGTAAAATAAACTTTTTGTGGGGTTCTGTGAAAGAAACAAAGATGAGGGAGGTTAAAGCATAAACAGTTAGCCAGTTTGCAAATTAAAATGCAGGTCCCCTTCCCTCACTTTGAAGACAACATGAATTTATTAAAGGAATACGAATTCAAAAGATGGTTTATATTACAATCCACCTCCTATATTTTTATGTAACTCCCTTTCAGACAACCATACTCCAGATGTTTTCTCACAGTGGCAGACTGAGGTTGTTTCTTATGATGGAAATGCTTAGGTACTCGGCTCTAGATCATCATGTTTAGGTGCTACACAAATACGTGGGAAAGTAGAGATCAAACAGTCTAAATAAAAACACAGATGGGAAGGGGTGGCTTGTAAAGTGATTTTTGCAGCATGACATATCACAGTCATTCACAGATCAGCAAAAAGAGATCAGATTTCTGAATCCCAAACTGGTATCTTGGCTAATGGCATAGACTCCTACTGTCTGATTCTCATTCTGTTCTCATTGCAAATATCCATCCCTAAAGCGGCCCACAAAATGTTTCGGTAAGGATTAGAGCCTTGTCTTTTTTTGTAAAGCCACATCTTTACTTGTGTCCATGTGCACCCACATGCTTATGCTCCCGGGGCTGGTCCATCAGAAGTTTGTGGCTGATGTCAAACAACCATTGGCACTACCTCTGGCATGGCACAAATCTGACCTGTCCTGAGATGCACCACTGCAGAGTCAAGTAGAGAGGCAAGGGACCTTGAAATTACCTTAGAAAACCATGATCCTGCTGACTGCATAAGTCGGTGTGGAAGAATCCCAGTCTTCATGCCAGGCTGGAAAAACAACAACTTTTAGGTTGAAATTCAATGCTATCCTCTCAGGGGCTGTGTCTGAACACACACAAACACACACAACACAGAGACTTTCCAGCTGAATCAGGTCCTTGGTAGATGCAAGCCAGAACTGATAGCCCTGCCATGGCACTGGTTCCCTCCTCTCCCCATTTGTGGGTTCTCTGGAATCTCTCTGCTGAGCTCTCCCCAGGCAGACCTAATGCCAATTCCAATGGGGGCCCAAATTCCATTTGTTGGGTATGACTGGCCTGTGCAGCAAAGTTAACACATTCTTCGTTTGGGCAATTCTGTGTTCAGGGCCACACATAAACACTTTACTGCTGGCCATTAAATTTTATTGCTCTCTCTAATATGCTTTGAGATAACTAAACTCATGCCTGAAAGAGGCATTTAAACTGTTTTAACAGTATCTACTTCACATAATCTGCTTTATGGCAGCATCTTACGGTTTTACCCATTTAAAATGTGTTTGTTGTTGTTTTTTAATCAAGGGATTTGCACTATGACCTTTGAGCAACAGTAGCCCCTGCTAGGAAACAGCTGGCAATGCGGTGTGCAATAGAATCTAGGAAAATTAAATTCATTTCATTCTCTTTTAAGGTACATGACTGTGAGGCTGGTGGATCCACTGGGATTTTGGTGATTGCATTATTTTTTATTTTAAAGGGAGAGCTGAAACTGAGAAATGATAGACATATTTTTGCTCAATGGATTTATCCCTGTCCTTAATTACTTGGCTGGCCTGAATAAGAGAAGATACATCACTGTTCTTGTGCCAGTCCATAGAGAAGGGGTTCGAGAGAGGTGAGGATGTGTGTCATGAGGGAAAATATTTTGCGCTGTTGGGCTGCCCTTCTTGTAGGCATCATGATAATCCCTTTTTTCACACAAAACTCAGTTGCTCTGAAAGATTAATAACAAGATAACCTGATCTGCTGCTGTACTACCTGGCACTGGGGGCTCACATCCTTCTGGTGAAAACAGAGCGAGTCCTGTTCTTTGCTGTAGGAAAGAAGGAGGAAAGGAGTTTGCCTGTGTGCTTTGTGGCGTGCAATCTTTGGGACACAAGTACCTTAACTGTTATAGAGTGAAAGTCTCTTCTGAGATGTCTTCTCTCTGCATTAATCATTTTTTCTATATAGTATAGCAGCTGATGCAAATGGCCTAGGCTGGTCTAGAAGACCTGCACAGTGTTTCCCAGGTAGCTGGCAAAGAGGCAGGTTTGTATTTCTCACAGGCAAAGACAAGAATTGAACGAGTTCTTCACTGTGGGGAGGATCAGAAAAGAGGCAAGGAGGCAGCAGGTTCCCTACATACACCATCTTTTAAAAAAAACAGCAGTGATCAACTCTGCCTTTGAAAGATAAGCTGTGTTTAGGTCAGTGAGGCCCATATGGAGAGGAAAACCTTGTTCAGGCCCAGGTCTAGGACAAACAAGTTTTCGAGCCCTGGCAATACTGATATACATCTAGACACCTGTGTGGAAACCACTTGAGAGCTAAACCCAACATTTTGGCTCTTCCTTTTTAGCATGGAGCTAATCTCAATTTTTGGCTGAGGTACCTAAAATGACTTAGTTTGTTGTCAGAAAATAAGTGCTTGATATTTGTGTTTATTTGTTTGTAATAGCAGACAGAAACTCTCATCATTTGACTGGTGTAGGCCATTCAAATGTGTAGGTCAACCCTGAGGCTGTCTCAGCGCCAGACTGAGCTGGGCAGACCTCTTGTGATGGACAGCTTGGTGGGACTGCATCAGAGGGAGCACACAGCAACAGCTTTCCCAAAAGCTGTTGCATTTCATGACAAATACCATCTCATAATTACAATTATCTTTACACCAGCTGCAGGGTGAGGGCACACAGCCACCTTCCATCGCTCAGCTGGCTTAGCTGCCCACTGAGCCCAGCAGACTAATGTGTGTCAGAGGCATGTGCCACACAGAGTTGAGCAACAGACTAGAGAGATAATTTGGGCGCCTAAAAACTTATCTCTGCACACACCTTCCAGTTAATTAAGTTATCCTTAGTGATATATCACTCAGCTGTCTTTGAAACAAATTGTGCAATGCTTTCTCTCCAACTTAATGCAGGGCACCATCATCAGTGAAGGCATAGCAACTGGCTGCATTAAAAAATTCCTTGCATCTCAAGAGCTTCCAGACAGTTTCTCCAGCTTATGCTCATGCCTGAAGATTCCTTGCATACTCCACATAACAGAAACATTGCATGGCCACTCTGAAAGCATTTGGTCCTGTCTCTCTTCAAAAAGCCCTTTTGCCATGGTGAGAAACACCCTGATGTTTTGTTTTACAGGAGAGCTTAGAGCTGCCTTTGAGAGATTTCTGTTGAGCCTTCAAGGCAAACTAAACCTGACTCTTCAGAGGCAGCCCCCTGCCTTCCAAGCACAGGGCAGACTGACCTGCCAGTTATGTGCAGAAACTTTCCTGAGCTGTTCTTGGTGTCCATATTTTGCTGGTGACTTTTCCCCCCTTTGGACAATTTCTATAGTGCACATGAACCCTCAGGAAATAAAATAGTGTCCATCTATCCCTCTGTTCTCCTTTATTATTTTGCCAAAGCCACATAAATTAATGAACTTTAACAGAAAACCCCATAGGTGAAAATCTGCTACTATGCACACACATGCAGAAAAAAGGGTTCCTGCTTGCCAAGATGAGAAACATGTTTGGGATGATAAGGATGACTGCAAGCTGGAGAGTGTGGTGGCTGCACTATGGGGTTTGTAATTGTGAATGGCCTTTCCATTTTGGGGTCAGTGTGCTAAATTAAAAACCTGCAAGAAAACATTTAATTTAGGTTAATGGGGTGTTTGAATGTTAAATGGATTAAGGCAAATTATATATTTTTTTTTCTTTTAAAGAGGTATTAGCCCCACTAATCTCCCAGGTCAGATTCTTAGAAGGTGTAAATTAGTGTTGTACACCAAAGCTCAAGGGAGCCTGTACAGTTTTTCACTAAAAGAAGGAGTCTGTGCCATTGTACTTTTTCATGTACATACCTGTGAACTATGTGCTTGGCTTAAATTTGTTCTGTCTTTCTTTCCCCCCATTCTGAGATTTTAAAATGAAAATATATCACTCCTTGCTTACTCTCTTCATTTCCAGCCCATTAACTTTATCCTTCTGCTTTTCACATTCTACAAGTGGAATGGAAAACTTCCTTTATGCTTAGGGAATTTGGGGAATGATACTGTGATATCTGGGGGGAAGAGATGCTGGCATAGTATTGTTTGCAATCACAACTTTCAGGGCTGTACATTAATACAAAATGAGGAGGAAAATGTCTTTCAGCAGATCTGTTTGAGAGTTCACATTTGAAATATTTGGTGGATGGTTAGTTTCCACAGCATGAAAAATATGCAGTGGGAAAATGTTCCCACTGCTTAAAATCAAAATCATATTTTTTTCAGCAAGGAAATACTTTGTTCCATCCCAGAAAGCAAAAAGCACTGCCTGTATGCTCAGAGGAGGCACATTTTAAATTTTAAATTTTGAGGATGGGAAAGTCTTCACTGCAATAAAACAGAGTAAATGTTTAAAATTATCTTTAAATCACTGCCACTTCACACCACATTGCCAGGCAAGCTTGTTAGCTCAACACTGCAGAGTTTCAAAGCCTTCTATTTCATGTCCAAGACACAGCAAAATGGTAACTCTTGTCTTGCTTTGGGTTAAATAATTTTTTAAAAAAGAATACGACATCTTCAGGGGCTTTTTGCTGAAGATATTTCTGTATCACAAAAATGACCATCACACAGAGACATTAAGTGATTCTCCTCATGGGTAGCCTCGACAGAGGGGTCGAGGACTGAATTGGCCTAGATGACTGAAAAGGTCTGGAAATAAAAGGTGGTAGGAACACTTAGTTGTAATGAATATCCTTCCAGGTCAATACTGTGCTAAAAGATTGACCTTAGTTTAGTCTGTTGTCCTTTAAATTCTTTGTGATTAGTTCCTCAAGGCCAAGTTTACTGGGCATATTGACAATTCCATAGACTTCTGGAGAGAAAAAAAGTCTTTTTTATGAGCCATTTTACTAGGTTCATGTTACTAATGATTATTTGAAACTCTTTCTGTCCCTCTAGTTTTGGCCACTACTGCAGCATAAGATTTCCTGCTCATATGTCAGATCAGCTTTGTATTGTAATGTAAAGAGCAGAAAAGGTGCACTTTTCCAGTTGTCTTTAATTGGTCACTATTTATGCTTACAAGACAAATGGTTTCCAGCATCAAAGCTGATCTGCCATATCCATTCCTCATCATGCTATGGGTGCATAATAAAGAAACCAAGCTGGTATTTCTCTCAGTTTCAAAACTAAACAGTGAAAAGAAAGTGATGAACATTTTTCTGTGCTGTTTTCTCATCATTAGATTTCCCCACCTGATTCAACTTGCCTGCTCTCTCTAGTCCAAATGCACAACTCTTCAGTGATTGCCCACCCTTCCCCCCTCCACATACCTATAAAACAGTTGAATTTTAAATTTCCTCAATACTAATAACAAGCTGAAAAACTAATCTTAGGTATAAGCCTTTGTTAACTAAATTATAAGGGATGTCTTTTAACATGAATCTTTTTTGCCGGACTCCCAATCTGTTCTGAAAATGTCTTGTATCCAGAGCTTCCATGAGATAAATTGAAAATGCATGTCAGCAATCAGACTGAGAATCACTCAGTCTTTAATAATAATTATCATCCTGCAGAGAGTAAAAAATTATATACAGCCTTAGAATATGCAACACCCCTGCTGCAAAGAATGATATTAATTCATACCAAACATACCTGAAGACAGGCCTTACCTTTTCTTCCATTTTTGTTCTTTAAAGAAAAAAGAATCTACAATAAAAAATTAAAGTCAGCTTTAAGACTTGCTTTGCTTCTCCTGTAAATACATAACAGGAGTTACTCTCTTACTGAATTGGCATAAAATGAGAGGCAGAGCAGATCTGGGTGATGGTATCCGAAAGGTTTGATTTGACATGGACTGACCTTCCTAACAAAGTAATGGAACATGGTTAAGCAAGGATTTTATTGAAAAAATGGAACATTTTCCAATGTTTTCATAGTGATTTTCATGTATGTTCATTATATGTTTTTATTAAACAAACGGATGTGAAACACCAGAGAAAGTTGGAGTTTATAAAACAAAATGCTCAACAATTTGGACAGAAGAATTATTTTGCCTGCACTGCTAGCAACTAGTTCACCTCATCTCTACTGTTCCAGTTTAATCCAGTGAAGGATCTAGTCCACTGCCTTAAAAACATTTAAAGAATTTTCTTGCAAATTTTCCTGTTTTCCAGAAAATTTCTTCTGTATGGTAGACAGACGAAATCAGATTCAGAAGTCTCCTGATATGAAATAGTCTGGCAGGGAGACTATTTGAAAGAAATTGAAAAAAATCACTTGTCTCATTTTTATTGTTCCCTAGGCACCTGCTGACGGCTACTTCTGGAGACAAAACTCTGACAGCTCTTGGTCTGAACAGGTATAGATACTCCTATGTTTTCATCATACTATTAATGTGAAAGATCAGCAAAGAGACTAATAGTCCCTTCCAGGGCTTTGAAAAGGATGAAAGCAGTGATGTGTGCCAAATATTTTGCTGTCAATTTGTCAAGATATTTTGCATTCACTCCAGTCCAGGATAGAAACTCACCTTGAGTTAAGATTTCTAACTCTTACTGCTTGTGGTAGGAATAGAAACATGGCTCAATTGTAGTCTTTTCTCCCCTGAGACCTATTTCTGGTATGACTGTTTCTGGCGAAAAACTGCAGCCTTTATTAATGGTACTTGTTCAAAACTCAGGATTACTTGAGTAAAAATACCCACTTACTTAAAGCAGAGTATCTTCAGAGTTAGTCTGAGCTTTGCCTCGCACTGTGCTGCTAACAAGGATGGAGGACAAGAGGAGCACAGGACATTTCTACATAAAGGGAACTTACCTGGACCGTATCTTCATAAATATATGGTAAATAATATCCATATTCCATATTCACAACATTCTGTGTCTTCTGAAAACACATGCTCCCAGTTCTTTGCAGAAATGCAGAAGTGACTTTATGTGAGTGATTAGAAGCCACTCACCATCCAGGAGCCTCACAGTTGTGTTGGCAGTGTCCTGTGCAGTATCTGGCCTCTCGAGCAGTCTGGTTGACCCAGCCAAGGGGCAATGATGTGCCTTGAGGCTACTAGAGGAGAAGTGCTTTGTGTCCTATCCTCTCTAATAAGCTTATCTGAAAAAGTTTGAGGCCCTCTAAAACTTTTGGATCCAAAAGTAACTAAGGAAAACTTCCCCTCATCAGTAAGCTGATGATCCTTCTGGTTAAAAAAACTAAAAAGCCCTCTCATTTGTTCTGTCCATCATTGCTTACAACTCTGCTTTGCTTAGTTTTTGGCCTCCTTGTTCTTTAAAAATAGTCTAATTCCCAGAGCAGAGTTTGGAATAACTCTTGTGCCATGAGGAACCTGTGGAAAGTGAGCTCACATCTCTGCAACAGTGAGTAAGCAAAATCTAAAACTGTACTCCTTTAATGAAGAACAACAGATAACTCAGTTATTATTCAGAGAATCATTGCTGGGAAAATAGGTTTTAGCTTTTAAAATACCCTCTATATTTTGTTACTTTTTAGGTTGAAATCTAAATCACAGAGGTAAAGAGACAGAGAATTTTGGTATCCGTAAAATGAATCTATGAGAATAAACTTTTTTCCCCAGGTCTCACTTGACCTCTCATGTTATAATCTATTATATTCTCCCCAGATTTTCTTGCCTCGAGCCTCCAGACCCACAGAAAAGATTAGAGAATGGCAAGACTGCAGCTATTTATAATAATAATCCATTCCCAAGCTCCACTGCAGTAGTTTTAATCATCAGCCATTGTCAAGCATCAAGATCAAAAAGATTTGAGATTTGATTTGTTTGGGTTATAAAGAAGCCTTGAATACCAAAGCACAGCCCCTGTGCAAAGAAGAATGAACTGGTATTGCCCTCTCTGATCTGATTTATAGCCATCACAGCTCTTTAAAGTTATTTGATTTGACATCAATTAGGCAGTTTTCACAAGGGGAAAGTCTCTTTTTGCATTTAGTCCTGTATCACTGTCATTTTCCTCCTAAAATGTGACAAGGAGCAGACTGCTTCAGCGTGCTTTGCAACTGACATGAAGAATAGAAGAAGGAGTAGGAGAAAGGTTTTGCAAAAAGCTAAAAAAGAGGGTGGTTGGAGGGCTGAGAAAACTTTCCAAGCCCATATTCCCATTTATGGAGGCTATATACACAGAGAGACAGAGAGCAGGGGGTGGGGGGGACAGAGATGAGTCCCTCTGCACGTGTAGTTTGTCACTTTCAAGTATTGCAGTCCCTGTAAGGATGCAGCAAGCCTGATAACAAGGCAAAAGCATTTGTAGAACCTGAATCCCCAGCTTTCTTTCTCTTCCAATAGTCTGTCTAGGATTTCTCAGTGTCCAAGGATACACTGTAGCAAACTGCTGGTAAATGTGTTATATGTATAATATTCTGGACCAACCCACCAAAGCAAAACGTTCCCAAGAGAGAAGAGACAAAGTGATGGGAAATTTCTAAATTCTAAAGCTGTTCTAAGAAGTAGACATCAAAGAAGATAACCTGCTTTGCTCAGTGTCGTGATGTATCGCAACTGTTGTATTCCCCACTTGTAGCTGGATGCAGCAATGAGATGGACACCATGTATAATGATGGAGGGAGAGTAGAAAGAGTAATATGTTCCTGTGGACATGAAGGAGCTGAGGCATTTCGATGGAGTAAACAGAGGCTTGCAAAATTAGGAGCTGAGACAACTGCCAGTTCATACTAGAAGATGCAAAAAGAAGAACTAAACGGAGCTGCAAAAAATGGGTAAAAGTGTAAATGAACACTTTGTGAAAGATGGTCTCTTCAGATAAAGGTTATATGGGCTTTCGTAGTGGCTTTTTATTCCTCACAGAAAGGAGGTAATGGGAAAATCTGCCTCTGGGACATCTCTTATCATTATTCTTATCTTCATGTCCACACATCTGCAGTATTTCTGGATGTATACATAAGTCCCAGAGGGTAACAGTACTCCATGATTTAGATCCCTTCTCAGGGTGCTGAATGATCTAGTCATTGATTGCTTCCTTGCCTCTTTGCCAATAGGTTGTAATGTTTAAAAAAGATAGAGGAATACTCTTATATACACTGAAATCTACTTAAACAATTTTTGCAGTCTCAGAAAAAAAAATAGATCATATCTGCCACTGCATGACAGCTTTTATTAGAAATGTCACACATAGGCTAAACTAGGACACTGCAGTAGGCCAAGAGGGCTCCATTGCTGCTTTTTGGGAAAAAAAAAAAACAAAACCAACAAAACAACAAAAACCCAAACCAAGGATATTAGTCAGAGGAAAAGGCATTTTCTCAAGCCAGAGTGATGTCAACCTTCAAATGAACTGCAACTTCTGAAGCCTTAAACCATATCATATTAAACCCACCTAGCTATGGAAGAATTCTTGCAGTTCAAAAATTTGCAGATTGCCTAAATACTTTTGGCTTTTGGGAATGAACATTTTGATGAGGCCAAGCCCCACTTCACAGTAAAGCAGTGTAACAATTCTCTGTCAGGAGAAAGCAATGGCCTAATCCTGAATAGGACAGAAGCTTATGGACAAGGATACCTTTCTAAATTGTTAATAGCAGTTCTGTCTCTAAATGACTCATGGAGTCATAAGAGACTCATAGGCTTGCAGGGTACATTGTGACTATTTCACCCAAAAGACCTCTTGCAGTCCTAAAAGTATGAGATCCATCTCCAATTAGTACACAGACCAGTTACCAGCACTGAGCAAGTAGGTGAGACTTCACTCTTCTCGAGATTCAGATAAGCAGTACAAAACTTGCTGGTATCTTATATTTTCATCCTTACATTTCTACGGAGAAGCAGTCTCCATTTTGTTAGTCACAAATGAGCTGCAATACACATCAAATGCCTACAATGAGATTTCCATAATTGTGTTTCAATGGAAGGATAGAAATATTCCCTCACTTGTCCATTATGCATAAGCAGCTCCCCAGCCATGTTGATTAGGGCTGTAGCAACAAGGCTGCTTGTTGGTGGTAAAAACACAGATGGAGAAAGTCTGCTTGAAAATAAACCTAGACTTTTTGGGGGGATTGATCCACCCCAAGTACAGAACAACCTTCTTGTCAGTCAATCAACATGTGTTACCTTGTGTGCAAGGCAGCTTGTCAGGAGGCCACATGTCATATGATAGACAAGGAAAAAAATGGCCGAGGAAGGTCTGTTTCCAAAATCACTTCCTCAGCATGACAGATAGGACCTTGAGATGGCAACTGAAGGCTCTGATGAGGGAGGGAGAAGTTTTGTTTGATTTTCCATTTGCATATAACTCACTCTCACAAGAACTCCTCAGACTCATCCTACATTTCTTGCTATGTTGCAGCAGTGAATGAAAGGCACTGCAGAAATGTTCCCCTGTGTTCTGTCCCTGAGATCTTGATGACCTCTGAAAACGGCTTTTGTCAGAGCTACCACTTCTGTGCCATGAACCTGGGTCAAGGACGTTTTCCAGTCCATTAACTTAGTTCTGAAAGGTCTTAGTGCTGAGGACTTGCTAGAATAATCCTTCTTTCTAGATTTTAGTTTCTGAAACTCAGCTTGACGTGGGGCATTTTTGTTTTGGAGAACAGGCAATAGAGTTGTTAATTTGGGCTTGTAATTATTCACAATTAGCACATTTTTCCTTCTTTTTTTTTTTTTTTGTGCTCCTACTTATTTAGTTATCAGATCCAATTACTAACCCAAATTACCAACCTTAATTTTTGCTAACAGCTATTCAGACATGAATAACAATGAAACTGAAGCAGCAGAAGAATGAGGGAAGGCTGGATAACCTAGCTGGGTTAAATCAATACTTGATAAATTCTTTATCTAACAGTCCGTACAATCCTGCATTCACAAACCTACAGTAGATTAAAGCCAGTGGAATCTGAAGGAAGCTCTGACTGCAGGCCATTGTAACAGAATGTTTAAATCACTGACAACTGCAACTCCCCTGTTCCAGCACCTCCTCCTCCTCCTGCTTAAATCCCATTTATGTGAAATACCAGTTCAGCTGCGTTGATGTAACCATCTGGTGAATCACGTTCTCTGGTCAGTCACATAAAGAATTGATCTAGATTAAAAATAAACCTTATAAAAAGGGACAAGGGAAGGAATGATTATTTTAAAAAAGCTCAGTTTGGTGATCTAGATAGCCCTTAAAGGATCTTGATGCAGAGAGCCATGTGGGATCGTAGATGCATGGCCAAGGGTGGGAGAGAGGTGACAAGATACTGGGTGCTTAGGGGAGGAGCCCAGATAAAATCAGAACAACTGCCAAAAGAAGTGGTTTTATAACCACAGCCTTCAGAGTGGGCAGACCATAGACAAGAAGTGTTACGGTTCTCACTTCATAAAACATGGACCTGGCAGAAACAATTGATTTTTCTTGTGTGCATTTGCACAACTGACCAAACAAACAAAAAAATCAATCCATTTAGGTTGATGAAGGGGTTTCTATGTCTCTAACTGGAATCCCTTCACTAAAGAATAACTAATAGTTTACTTTAAAAAAGGTGATTTCTAGCATTATAATAAAGATTAATTGGCAAAAATTCTGTAATTGTTACTTGCAAAAGAACTTTGCTTTTTTGAGGGAAATTATTACCCAAAACACCTTGAATTTCTGAATTAGAATCGTAGAATCATAGAATGGGTTGGAAGAGACTTCCGAGGTCATCAAGTCCATTCATTCTCTAGCTGCTCATCCAAAAAGGTTTCTCCCAGCTCAAGGTACAAAGAAGGGCTGTGAATAAGAGTCACCTGAACTGAGAAACAAAATATAGGGTATAAACCCCAGAAAATCACCCCATCACAACTGTGTATGAAGGAGGAAAAACTGCATGAAAAGGCAGATATACTGGATGATGAAATGCTTTTCCCTGATTAATCCAGGGGTACGTTTGTCATTCCTGGGACACAACTAGAACAGTTAAAGCCTGTATCTTTTGTTTGCAGGCTTTACATCTTTTGTTTTTAATGAAGACAGCTTGTCTTGTACTGAGTTAGTCCACTTCCATACCCACTGCTTAAGATTATGTAGAGTCCAGGGAGACTATCAGTATTCAAATCCAGATCTCTTGAGTCTCATTTCCATGTGTGAATATGGCAAGACTCTCCTTTGCAAGTAACCTGGTTATTTTAATAGGCTTTTAAAAATGGAGAACAAAAGCAAAAAAATTCACATAGAAGTCATAAACCTTGTTGGTATGACAGCAATAGCATTAGTATGATACAGTTTTACAAGGCAAAAAAATACTGTCCCATCATCAGGTTGAATGTCTGAGACTTGAGTTTTTACCGTTTAGAAGTATCTTACCATAAAAACAAGCCATGGACCCCTTCTAACATTTCTTTCCTTTTTTTTTTTTTGTTTATTTTGGACTAATATGCTCATGCCTGTCAATAAATTCTAGTCTATTTTGCTTTTAATTCAAAGTTTTCTTGATGCTTGATAATGTACATGGTTTGCTGTATCCATCAAAAGGCAGAGCTGCTAAATAAAGAAATCCAGGCTTGACTTCTTCATGAAACTCTCTCTATTTCCATGTCATCCTTTGCCAGAAGGTATTACCAGAGAATGGGAATCCACTGTGCTATCTTTCTTTTTTCTTTTTTTTTTTTTTTGACTGTGATATCAGAAAGCCTTTCCTAGGATGTCTGATAATTTTAACATGCATCACTTTATTCAAGAGTCTTGGTCCCAATTCAGGATCTACAGGGGTTTTTCCTCTGATTCAGACCCAGCCTTGACAAAGCAAAGAAAGGCAGAGGGGCACCAGTTTACACTGAAAAACAAATTAAGGCAGAGAAGAGATCTGCAGGGCTTTTTTTCAGTGGACACAATGGTAAGAAGAGACTGGACACAAGGAGACCTCATTTTCTCCCCTTGCCTCCACACCCTTCCACCCCAACCTGAGCTCTTTAAGTCTTTTTCTTTCCAGTGAAATGATGACAGGCTTTTCCAGGATGCAGCTAATAGGAGGCGAGCTGTGACCCTGGCAGTCAGTTAAGCATGCAAGTAAGGAGTTTTGGGGCTATGACTGGATTTACTCCTGTTCAGTGGGGTTTGGCTCATGAAAAAAGAGCATCCACTTCAGCCCCCTCCTAGCCCTACCCAATCTTATTTGAACAGCAACTCCAAGCTAATGAGAAAAAGACTTATTGGACTTTGTTTCTTGTGTGTAACCCGTGTCCAGGAAATAATATTGAAGATTGTGAGATACTGAGGTGTTCTGTCAATATTTGCATTTTATAATTGTTTCTCCAAAGAACTGGGCAGGCAGGACTGCACTGATGGGGCTGTGGTCACCTACCCTGTGACTGGGGAGAAAAGACAGAATATTAATAAGGTTCATCTTGGTTCCCCTAGCAGATAATTTACTCTCTCTGTTAATTGTTCTTTTATAAATAAAATCTCTGAATGAGTGACTGGAGGGAAGCGGCAGCCAGAGAGGAGGGTGGGGAAAGTTTGCACAGCAGCACAGCAGGCTGGGAGCAAAAATGCTCTCTGAAAACATATGTCTGTTTGCAACTACAATAGACCTGTCCCTCAAAGCCAGAGGGCTCCAGCTTTGTATCACTATAATCAAAAGTAGACTCCAGCCCATAATCCTCTGAAATTCTGCCTGAGCTCTGCAATCTGCAGGAACTGAGGCACTGGAGTAAAAGAGCTACCCCAGATCCACTCCTGACGTTAATGGGGATCACGGAGATGTACTGTCTGATCACTTTAATGGGACTAGTAGAGCTCTATCTTACCTTACAGGACAAAGACAAAAAGCATAAAGAAATGCCAAAGGACACAGAGAAAGTCTAGGAGTTGTATTTCAGTAGAAAGCAATTCAGGTAGCATCTTAAAAAGCTAGCACACAACTGTTGGCCAGATTGCTAATCCATCACTGACAAAAATCCAAAACATCAGATTCACTTAAAATGGATTCCTGACAACTTTTCTTAGCAATGGACTAGAAGCACAGGTATGTCCTGCTTCTCAGCTGAGCAGTCCTTACTTACCATGGTGTAGAAATTGGAGACAGTTGCTGCTGGAATACACGTGCATCAGAGATGATTTTTTATTCTTTCAGAAGTTATATATGAGATGCCGCTGAGGTCTCTTGGTCTGTTCATCCTGGAGAAGAGGAGACTGAGGGGAGACATTGCAGTTAAAACTTCCCTGTGAGAGGAAGAGGAGAGGCAGGCACTTATCTCTTCTCTGTGGTGACCAGTTGACAGGACCAAAGGGAACATCCTGAAGTTGTGTCAGGGAAGGTTTGCATTGGATATTAGAAAAATGTTCTTCATCCAGACGGTGGTGGGGCACTGGACCAGACTCTCCAGGAAAGTGGTCACATGACCAAGCCTGGCAGAGTTCAAGAAGCATTTGGACAATACTGGCACATGGTATGACTCTTGGGATGGTCCTGTGCAGTTGCAGGAGTTGGACTCAAGGATCCTTGCAGGTCCCTTCCAACTCCGCGTATTTTGTGATTCTGTGCTGGTCACTGTTAAAAAGGAGCTTTATTTAGTCCATGTGGCAGAGACACTATACATGGGTCAGAAATGGCCTGAAATGCTTAAGAAGAGCAACTTTTCTGTCTGTGGGTGCATTTTAATGAGGTATGTTATTCTGCTGTATAGCCCTGCTGTTTGCAGCAGCACAAAGCATCTCAAGTAACAGCAGTTTGGAAGGACCACCATAACTTAAGTGAAGCATAGTCCCCTAAGAAACTGATTTCAGAGACACAGATCCCATAGGTAGAAAAAAAAAGGCTAAGATATTTTATCTGCACATTGTAGCTGAAGAAACTGAAGTGCAGAGAGATGAGATAGGTTACCTCAGATCAAAAGTCTTTTAAGGTGCCAGTGCTATAAGGGATTCAACAACATTCACCTCATGGTATCCCCAGAATTACCAGACTGGGGTCACAGAAAATCCAGCAACAGGCGTTAACAGTAAAAGATGGCCAAAGAATATGATGAAAAAAGGAGCAAGATTTGCCAATCTTATAGATGGAGTATTCCAGCTTAAAATCCTTCAAGCCTCAAGCAGTGAAGAAAGCGCTAACTGTTTTTCTGCTCAGCTGTCACACCATCTTATTAGCACTAAACAAGTAACGTGTACCAGTTTGACAAACCTCATCTCTTTTTTCCCTTCAGTTGTGAAGATTTCCTCAGCCTTATGCATTAATCAGAAAAGAGACTCCCTGGAGGGTTTTAATGGTTTTCATCAAGGTTGGATGACCAAGAGCTGCCTGTGTCTGTACTGAGTTGAGGAGCATATATTGTCTGGGCACCATGGATCATATGGCAATGGGTCCATCTCCCTGAGGGGCTGAATGGTTCGGGTGCACGGGCATTTGAATTTTGCTCTATTCTTTTCCCTGAGGTATTTTCTTATCACAAAAACTGAAATGGCAAAAGAATTGTGGTCATTTCAGATGAAGGCTTGTTGGGGTTTGCTTATGTTATGAATCCAAGTCCTCTCCTGCACCAACCTTCTTGGGACCTCATGTCAAGCCTCATGCCTGTGCCTTTATCTACCTGTCTGCCCATCTCTGCACTTTTAGATGCTTCTAAAATGACTTTAAAAAGGACATACTTAAAAACACTGGTTTATGAAGCAGGTCACAAAGCCATTGCAGCCAAGATAAGCAGCTGTGAATGCAAGTCACATCAAAACAGAGATGATTTGATCCCATAGGGACTTGTTCTGTGCATGTAAGCGTGATCTCTAACAGAGGGAAGAGGCCTGAAGAACCCTGAGTTCAAGGATTCACATTGCTCTGTGGGAATAATTCCCACAACTGAAACTGACCCATATGGTGGATTATTAAATGCTGTGAAGAGCAGTTTTGAGGATGATGCAGGTTAAGTACACCACCTGGATGCATGCATGAATGAAAGGACATCAGGGATTTGCTTGCAGAGACAGTGCTATACACATACATAAACAGGGTCAGGAGTAATTCAGTAGCTTATGGCATTGTTTGCTTTGGGATGTGGATTCAAATTCATCCCTCCAAGCTACTCTTAAAATTCTGACATGGCTGGAAGTCACAAACACTTAAATCTGTTTGCATGGATTTTTAATTCTGGGGAGCTGTGCACTGTAAGCATTAGGGAAGCCAGGTCTGGCCACCTCCTGAAGCCACTCATTGAAAGCCATGCACACCAGCTGTGCCCACACTCTCCAACAGCAAGGGTTGAAATGATTCAGTATTAAAAGTCCATCTAAGCACTGCTTTGCTCTCTGACTCATTATGCTGTGAACCCTTTGTTCCCATACAGCATTAAACTCATGAACCTGTTGGCTAAAACCAAAGACCACCAGTTTTTCTGCATAGTAATAAGGTGACCCCAAAAGCAGTTCTGCACTTGTCCATGTGTGTCTGTTTCTGTGCACATACTTAAGTCACAGAATCATTCTGAACACCATGTCCCATTTTGCTAGCAAAGCATGGCAATTTCAGTCCCAAAACATCTCCTTCCAATGTGGTTTAAAGTTGTCTGCCTGTCTAATTTATGTACGCACAGTGGTTTGATGGTGAGATGGATATGAATAGATGTCACATTTTGCAACTTCTCAAAACAGCCCCCCTCCATTTTCAAGTGTACTAGATGGAGGATGGAAGACAGCAGCTCTCTTGACTAACTTACACCCATACTAAGGAAGAGTCAAAGTCAAAGCTCTTAAAAAGAATGCAGTCTTTTTAGAGCAAGACTGAAAACTTATTATTAATAATAATTAATAATAATTATGTATTTATATTATATTATTATTATTATATTACTATTATTATTATTGCAGTGACATATTCTAAAGACAGCTTCTTCTGTCTACTTAGATAACTCATTTCTTTGTTTATTTGTTTTGTTTTGAAAGGAAATTAAGGGTAACACTGCACAAATCTTAGTAAGGGACTACATCAAAGCTGCACCATAAGGTTGCATCTCTCCAGTTCAGCATCTCAAACATTAGAAATAAAAGATCCCCTAGGAAGAATATTAGAGCAGGGCAAGCAAGCAGCAGTA
This sequence comes from Myrmophylax atrothorax, assembly GCA_026770055.1. NCBI lineage: Eukaryota > Metazoa > Chordata > Aves > Passeriformes > Thamnophilidae > Myrmophylax > Myrmophylax atrothorax. Next base: position 24,602,937 of record JAOXXN010000082.1, on the reverse strand, counting down.
CTTCCTTGATACACTCTCTCAGGCTGCACTAAGCCACTGGCCACTGCTTCTGTAGTTCTTAGTTCCCATGGATTTTCTTCCATGATTGTGTTTGATTCTATGGGAATCACTAATATTCACACTGCATTCCTGTTTCCACTTTTGTTCTGATGGAAAGATTGTTCACTTGCTTCTTACCAGCTATACAGTCTGCAGATCCAATGCAGCTCTTCTTTTTTTTAATTTTTTTTTTTTTTTTTTTTTTTATTATGAGTAGGAAGAAACTAGCCACATTCACTGGGAAATAACAAAAAAGTTTGCTTTCCTCTACCCAGGACAGTATCCTAACACTATTCAGGGCTGCCGCAGGGCATGTGAAACACACACTCATCGTCATAGTAGGAAAACAGCAACTTGGCAGGCTGCAGCATGGCCCTCTCATTTTATCAGGCATTTTGAGCTGAAACCTGGGGCTTAAGGGGAAGCTCAGAAGAGGCCTCAGCTGTGCATATGGCCACTTCAGTCGAGATGGTGCCCTCTGTAAACCATGTAGCCAGGAGGCAATCTGCATCAATTGCTGGAAATGGCCATGCTCCCTCCCTCCTGAGAGTGTTCTGCCTTCAGGAGCTGGAAGACCTTTGCATCAAGGCCTCATGTCAGCACAGCAGGGCCAGAACAACTGTGATATCATGTGGACACAGAGACCCTGCTCAGGTCTTCAAGCACACTGTATACTCTGCCTTGGAGAGTAAGATCTGAGCTGCTTCCAGATGATTTTTTGCAGCAGTGCAGCTGAACATCTGGATCCAATGTGTGGTTGTGGGGCTTTTTATGGTTGGTTTTTTTTTTTTAACAGAGCCAGCACAGGTATTTGATTCCCAGGCTGTGGAAGCTGCTGGTGGAGAAACAGTACTTGTCAGGGAGAGTGTGAGGACTGGTGGTAGACAGGAACAGTATGGGGTTGGGTTTCATTGCTGGGACCAGCATTCCAGAAGAAGCTGTTTTCACATCTAAGAACAGCCTGCAGGAATCAGGTTGATTGTTGACCATGTTAGATATGGAATATACCCCAACATCAAACACAGTCAGATGTACATCTCAAAACCATATTTTGTAGCAGTTTATCACAGGTTTTCCAGTCTATATTTTCCTTCTTCCTTATTTTCAAATTTGAGACCTAAAGCAAATTGAAGCATTATCATACTACCTATGTGCAGATATTTGTGTGTGTGTGATGCCTGCATGATTCGTCTTTCTGGCACCTTGTCTCACAAGACTGAGATGAATCCAGGAGAGCACAAACTGCTGTATTGTACTCCTTCAAATAATTTTTCCAAACTAATTTAGTTATTGTTAAACATGAACCTGAGATTCTGTTCATCCCCCTGTTCAGCAGCAAACCACTTTATGGCAACAAAATACTTACCTAATGTCCCCAGGCTTTGCATTTTTAGCTCTAAGATGAGGATCATGAGAGTCTCTTCATGCCTTCTTCTGGCTTGTCAATTTAAACAGTATGCTGTTTGAGATAGGGAATTTCTTTTACTATGTGTACACATCGGGACTGTACAGTGACACCGATTGTCCTAAAACGTAAATATTATATCAAGGATTAACAGCTAATACCATTACATACAATTACGTATTCCTTCCTAAAGGAAAAGCACTCCAGAGTGTTTCAAGAATTTTCGTGCAGCTAAATCTGAGGCATTGCTTCTTTCTCAAAAAGATACTGAAAAAATTGGGACTTTATTTCAAACTTCAATTTTTCATTGAGATCACAATTTTCTGGTATCATTTGTTCTTGGAAACTGGCAATGGTTTAGACAGAGAGTAATCATAAAAAGGAATCTGAACCTACCCATATCTGTTTCTGATCACCTCTAGTCAAAGGTTCAGATGCATTCTCCTCCGTGAGGTTCAGAAAGAACAAACACAGGGGGAAAACAAACAAACAAAATCAACCAAACAAACAGAAAAACCCCAACAACACAAGGAAAGGACTGTGCAGTGGGCATGTGGTGAAAAGAGAGTAAGAATGGAAAGGAAAAAAGTGGAGGCCTGAAACACAGCTGCCCTTTGTTCTTGTGTTATACTTGAAAAATTAGAAATTTTATAGTAAAGGAGGAGAAGATTTTGTCTACACTAGTGTACAGAAATTTTATCTAATTAGTTATGTCTCTGCATCCCATTAATTTTAGACAGCTGCTTCCAGCAATATAGTTCAAAGGCTACAGATGGGACATGGAGAAGCAGGAGATTTTGCAGCTGTATGAATATAAAAGGCTACTTCCTAATTTCCTGTGAGTTGAGCTGAGACTTGTGCATTCTTCTCCACTCTCTCACAGGAGCTGAGGTAGCAAAATCTGGCAGCAAAACAGGGAGCTAGCTAGAGAATACAGTGAATTGAGAAATGGAGTGAAACATAGCTAAGGCTGACAGAGTCTGGTGGAGCAAGGAGGAGCTAGTGAAAAATAAATCAGGCAACAGATCAGACCACCTTACATCAGGTCTTGTTACACAGCAAAACTTAAAATCATAAGCTATGATGAAGGGTTATTTTAGAAGAAGTGAGGAGTTGTCTACCCAAAAGAGAGCACAGTTAATTGCTGGTATAGCTGAAATTTAGGAGTTGCTAATGTGTTCTATTTTTCTTGTTAGAAATTTTTATTATTTCTTCTTTCTCTTAGAATTACTGTTTAGTCATTCATACCATCTATTTGAGTAAGCAAATCACCTGATTAAGTCTCAAATATCTCAGCACAACTTTCCCAGGCTTCTCAGGTTAGGCTGATCCAAACCCCCTTGTCAAAGCAGGGTCAGATAGAGCAGGTTACCCAGAATGGTGCCCAGTCAGGTTCTGAACATCACCAGGGAGAGAGCCTCTACAGCCCCTCAGAGAAACCTGTTGCAGTGTTTGACTGCCCTCACTGTGTCCTTCCAGAAGTTACACGTATAAATATATTGTGGTAGAAGAACTAAAGACTGTACATCACCTTAATTTTCTGGTTAAAAATTACCTTCATTGTCTTAAAATGTCCTCCATCACACAGTGTAATGGTAGAGAAGATAATTTTCTTCCAAGATCTTAATTCACACCTGATGTTTTGTATACTTATGCCTTCAATCTGATCTCTGCTTACTGAGATCCATGGTTTTTCAAGGAAAGAAGGAGGTAGGTTGCTGCCAAGCCATATCCTCTGCCCACCTATAAATGCTCAATCTATCTACCCTGCAGCACAGCTCACATAAATGAAACTCTTGCTACTTAGAAAATCTCATAATCCATCTTCTCTTTTTCCTTTCCACTTAATTGATTTCAAAAGAAAAAAAATTCCATGTTTGCTTTCTTTTTGTTGGGCTAATTATCAAGAGTACATAATCATAATTACAGAAAATAACTTCATTGTGTATCCATTGGATCCTTTCTTGAAAGTGCTACTTACACAGGATAAAAGCAATTCTATCTGTATGTACAGGATGCATTGAATGACATTAGTATACGTCTAAGGGGGCAAAAGAGCTTCATTAAGAAGCCAAGATTTGGTTAGGGATCAAGTTCTTCAGAGTAGAGCCAAGAGCCTGGACTCCATTTCCATGTCGCTCCTTGTGCTCAGTGATATCCTGCCTGCCTGATTCTCCAGGACCAGAAGGACCTATTTAGATTGGCTTGAATATCAAAACTATGACATTTCATTGATATTACTAATTGATAGCTAATTAATCAACACAAAAAATATGCTTGAATCAATATATCTCCTACAAAGAAGGCACCCTTGACAATAAGGCATCAACAATGAATCTAAATGTTCCTTGCTAGTGTATTCCCCCAATAAGCTATCATACTACCAGTATTTCTACCTTTTTCTTTTCTTCACAACTTTAATCTGCCTGACATAATTTTTAAGCTTACATGCATTGATTTTAAAGATTGAATTCTGATCTATTGCTGATAGGTAAATTCGAGCACTGGTTTTCTTCTTTAATGCAGTCTTTCCTGCTGAAACAGTCTACAAACTGTATTCTGCAGCTTCTTTTCCAGAGAACTGGGAATTTCTTATGGTATGAGTTGTTTGTTTACTGAGAAGCATTGTTCTTGATATTGCTTCTAGTCCTAGAGATGTCTTGCTTCCAATAGCCTGGATGTCTCTGCTGGGTCATTAGATGCACAAGTTTAATGTTTTCAGCTTGAACCTATACATCTAAGATGACCTACACCAGGGATCTAAGAAAGGCAGAACCACTGTTTGTAAAAAGAAGACAAAAACCTCTTCCCTAATAATACGACCAGTGATTCTTAAATCGTCTCTGTTAATCCATCTTGACTGCTAATATGTGTTGGCTTCCCTTGTGTAAAGAGCTACCTCAAAAGGAAGATACTTAGATTTCTATGAATCACTGCTAACCACTGATTTGAAAGGCTCAGCCCTAATTTCTCTCCGCTGCCGAAATGCGTTTTCTCACCCTGCCTTTAACTGTTTATTCCACCATCCCTCTGAACAAAACATTTATCCTACTATATCTCCTCCTGAAGATTAAGTACTTGCAGTTCTTCAGAATCACCAAGAAGGAGAGCTTTTTTTGGTACCTTTTTTTGTTTGTTCATTTTTGTAAATGAAGATTTATTGCCTATCTATTATAATAGGTTGGTTCTTAAATCACTGTCACTAAGGACTGGAACTGGCATGTGACTGACTGTAAAAGACATATACTTTCCACTCATCATTCATTCTTGGTTTAGACTTCATTTTTGCTGTTCCCTGACTGGGTGACAAACTCATTTCCAAATAAGAGAATAAGTAGTATCAAGGAAAGACATTTAGGTAGAAATTCTTTTCTCTTGCACATGCCATACAGAAAACTCTTATCCCAGTGTTTTCAGGAAAATGATTATGAGTAACCAGGGTAAAACAGGAGATAGAAGCCTTGATTTAGCAGAGAAAAACCTGCAACAGAGATAATATTCTTCCTGAGTTAATATTGAAAATATAGTTTGGCTCCAGCTTTTTCTAGAGCAAAACATCTTTGTCCCTCACTTCACTCCCATTCCTGGAATCACATCATGACAACAAAAGACAGAGACTGTGACTCAGATCCTATGTTGAATTTTAAAGGACTTCTTGCAAGGTTATCACCTTATGTCTGGCTGAGGGATACTCCCCTTTACATTTTCATTTGTAAAACTGGTAACCCTGAAAGTGTGACCATGTTCTTCACAGCACAGCACAGAGCTCAGTGGTTTTATCTACAAATGCCATAGCAGAGATAATGCTGATTTCACCCTGCAACTGCACGTTCCCCAAATGAAGAAAGACAAGGAGACAAGACTTCTCTGAGATGCACTCGCACAGACTCCCTCTTTCTGTTGCCTTTCCAACTTTCTGTCACCTAGCAGTGCAATTTGCAAGTATATCTTCTCTTGATGAGGAGCAAACGGTTTCATCTCTGCCTCTATGACAGCTAAGCCACTATTCCTCCCAGTATTTTCATAGATGGAAAAGAAGTGGTAGACCTATCAGATTTTGAGGGTTTTTAAGTTCATTGCAAGTCTTCAAGGAGACTAGAAGATTTGAATTTCTCCTCCTGTCATACCTTGAATTAAAATATGACCAAAACCTTGCTCAAAAATGCAGTTCTTGAGATGGCAAGCCTAATCACTAACTTCTGTACCAATGTCAGCCCTGAAAGCAACCTCTACCAGAAGAAATAAACTAACTTTGGCTCTTACGATATCACATCCAAACTATTGCTAACATGCTATGCAGAAGATGTACGTGATCCTTCCATAAATGTGGATCAGATTCCCACTTACTGTCTACAAAAGAATATTATTGTAAATTAGCAGAAAAGCAATATGCCTTAGAACAAAATATCTACAATGTAATGGAATAAGGAACTTCAAAAGAAAGAAAACCGAAAGCTTTAACACACTTTTAGTGACTGCCTGTGAAAATCATCAGGTGAGTGGGCAGTCAAAAAGAGAAATCTATTCTACCCCTTGCCTTTCCATAATAGTAGGTGAAAGTTGAAGTTTAGGAATGAATAGCACTTAAACTCTATGGCTTTCTTCTCTGGGATGGAAAATGGAGCCTAAGGAGCTAAATGTCTAAAACAGTGATCTCGTGGAGTAACCAAACAACCCAAACCGGGACACTCTCTTCAGAGAGGGGAAAGTATCCCTCAGAAAAATCAGAGTCCCTTGCACAGCCTCATACAAATAGGCATTTCAGTAGAAATAGCCATACTGTCCTTAGCAGACAACTCATTTTAAGACTGAAGAGTAAGGTGAGAGGAAATGTCTGTTCATGAAGTTTGAGTAGAAATTGTTCTGCCAGGTGAACTTTCATAGTAAATAATTAACATTATTGTGTGACAAAATGCACAATACCCCTATTTGCATACATCCTCCTATTTGCAGAAGCAAAATAAGAGTCCAATGTCCTAATCACCTACCAAAAGGATTTAAAACGTTGCTTTATTTCTGGTTTGTTGTTTGCTCTTATTTTTTCACCTGCCAATACTACAAATGATGTTGAAGAGTGCTAGCTGATTACCTTACTGTTTCAATACAAGACTTCAAGAACCCCTCTAACAACAATGTCGCCTCTCAAAACAGGAAAGATATGTTATTTCTACAACTTTCTGAGTTGATGACATGTCATATGTACTTACATTTATTCCTAAAAGGTCAAGGGAAATGTGTCTTTAATAACCAAGATGACTTTTGTATCTTCTTTTAACAGAACACTCCAAACGTGTGGAATGGTCTTCTCTGTGTTGGATAGTATTTCCTGCACTGTGCCTGTCCTGGACTGCAAAAGAAGGAAAGTCTTCAGGGTGATAGATTGTTTTCTGGAAGTTGCAGGTATTATAGCTGTTAGACAACCGTGAAAAGAAGAAAAATTATAAGTATTTTCTTACAGTTTCACTGGGAAAGCCCTCTCAAGTGCAAGACAGAGTTTCTGGAGACTGGGAAAATCTGAAACCAGGGTCAGTTCTTGAAGAGAGAGGAGTGTGTGGCATGGTGCGATAGTGGCCATAGTAACAGTAGAGAAAGGAGTGAGAAGCACTTACCTTTTAAGTGCCACAAGTCTCTAAGGCTTCAGAGCAAGGTGTCTCTCCCCTCCTCCACCACAATAACCTTTTACTCCCCAGGTGATGTCATCTCTGTGGGGAATCAAGAATGGAAAGGCCTTAATGGGCTTCTCTCCTTGGTGAAGACCCTTGAGCAAAATTTACATTTCCTCTGAAGTAATTGAAAATTTACTACTACAATGACTCAATCCTTTGTGCCTTTCAAAGAACATCATGCACGAGAGGATTTGATCCAAGAATTAACTCTAAGTTGCCCAGAGCACAACTTTCTGGGCCAAGAAGAGGATGAGAGGGTAGAGGACCCTAAGCTAGTTCCCCACAGATGTTTAGCAGACACCAAAACAGAGGAAGCTATCTTGGGCTCCTGCATGGTGCTTGTCCTGAGGATATAAATGCTAATGGGATGGTGGCTGAACACACTCAGTCACACGCTGAAGCAGACACTGCTTCCTTGCCACAGCCAACCAACATATCTACACCCAGCACAGCGCCAAGCAGAGCTGTGTGTGCCCTCAGATTGGGTTTATGCTCGAACAGAAAGCAGTAACACCCCAACACACCTAAAGCTTCCGGATTCCTGAAGCTAAAGATACTGCAGATCATCTCAGCCGTATGAGTGAGGCTGGGTCTAGCCCTCCCTAGCATCCCAAAGTTCAGACTGGCATGACCAGACACTTGTGTCTGCTGCAAAAGCTGCAGCAGTAGCAGACTTTTTGGTAAAATAAAAAATTCTTTCCTTCACTTCAGCAGCAGGACCGCTAACCTTTCTGCACTGTCTGTTTCCTCCTTCCACGAAGCAGGCAATGCCTCCTTCTGCATCCCTGACCTTTCTTCAATGTCTCTCTATTTGTTGCTTCTGTCCTTTCTAAAAAGCCTCTTATTGATGTTTTTAAACTGATGGGGGAACATAAACAAGTAATAGAGAAAGGTTAACGGTACTGAATCAATACTACAGAGTGAGGCATCAGGGAGATGGAATCAAGGGGGTTCACTGTGAAGGAAAGCAAAAGGCCAAATTTAATCACAGTGCTATTAGTAATTAAATTGCATTTTGGGTTGTTGTTATTTTTTTTAAAGAATTAATGAAAGCACAAACCAGCATTGGGGTTTCAGGAACAAGCAAAAAAGATGAATAGAAACTCTGACAAAGGGCTTTGTCATATCCTTGATATAAGCAGAATGATCTATTCCAGATCACTGTGATCTTTTTCAACTGCAAAGGAAAGGAGAAGGCACTTTATGTTAAACTGGAGAGTTTTAAAGGCATGGTCTTAGATCTCATGCCAAGCACAGGAACCTGGAAATCTGTATAATGTGTATGCTACCACAGAATCACAAAATCACAGAATAGTTGGCATTGGGAGGGACCTCTGGAGATCATCTAACCTAACCCCTCAGCTAAGGCAGGTTCACCAACAGCAGATTGCTTGGGATTGAGTCCAACAGCGTTTTGACTGTCTACAGAGAAGATTTCACATCATCTCTTGGCAGCCTGTTCCAGTGTTCTGTCACCCTCAAAGTAAAGAAAGTTTTGTCCGTATTCAGATGAAATTTCTTGTGTTCCAGTTTGTGCCTGTTGCCCCTTATCATGTGGTTGGGGACCCCTGAGAAATCTGTAGTCCTGGTAGTCTGTTTCCACATCTAAAAAACACTGTGAGCAGAAAGGGTAGATCCCACTTCTGGACCACATAGCTCCCATTGAAGTGTTATCCCCCATATCCCTGTGATTTGCCTAATGACATCAGTGCCTAGTTTTGGGTCCCAATTCTCTGTGTGTTGCAATTGCACAACTTTCTTTAACTGGTTTCCTTTATTGACAGACTCTTTTCATTTTATTATTAAGTTTTCCATAAAAATGTGTTTCCACTCACCTCTCCACATTATTCTTTAAAGGCTTTAAATACGTACAAACACTGAATCTTGCAGACATGCCTCCCTCCTCTATTCTTGCAGTGTTACAATCATGTCCAGCAGCTTAATGTGTGTGCAAACAGACACACCATACTCTGAACAGGAATGAGTCAACAGTGGGATATATCCTCAAGTCTTGTTGTTTCATCATGTATTATATCCTAGATTGTTTAATCTTCTAGACACAGGAAGGTGATTACTTTTTTATTTATCAGGCTTTCTGGAGAGTGATGGTTTCTGAGGAAAGCTTCTTGAAATGCAAGAAGCCAAGGTACACATTTATAAAAGTAGTTGTTTGGTGGTGTTTTGTTGCAATTTAAATTTACAAGCCAAATGCCCTTATAATAGATTTGGTGGTCATGGCTATTTCTATGAACCTGTAGTAAAAAAAATTATCTATTCAGTACAGTCTCTCACTTGGCCAAGTGAGAGGCTCTTTCCACATGAAGCCAAATTGCCACTTTTTTGTTGAAAGTCCACCAAAGTCTTGAGAAACATTGCCTGTGGTTGTGATCCAGACAAGGTATGAGATCCACAACCAACTCATCCTTTCTTACCTTGCATTTCAGGGCTAAAGAGTCGTGCACCCTTATGACTAGGTCAGCTGGTAGTGGTGGTAAGAATGCCACATCTACTCGGGAGCCTCCAGATCATCTCCCTGTACAAGATACCAGCTGGAAAACACAAGCTTATCATTTGCTTGGGAGCCTGGTTGTTGTGCAGGGCTCAGTAATTTTTCTTTTCTCCTTGCTAACTATCTTGTCCAGTGGTCTTCTCAGAAAGGCATTTAAAGGCTCAGATGCTAAGGAGTAGGTCTCTCTCATTACGGCAGGAAAAGCTGCATAATGGGAGCAAGAAAAAGAATTAGAACAAATGAGGGAAGGATATTGCAGATGGGAGGGTGAGGAGTGACTGTGTTTGTCAAAGCTGGCATCGTGGCCATCCAGAAGCAGCTTTGAATGAGAGGTTGCCAAGTTCAGTTTGTGTGCTGCCTGTGGTCTCCAGATTTCAGATGAAAGTCGCCAAATGTGAAAAGAATGAGAGATGCATAAGCCCTGTTAAGCTTTATAATAGGAAAATGCTACTTGTTTGCCCTCCACCAGCTGCCATTCAGTCACCTTTTCCCCTTATCTTCCTCAGCTCTCCCTCCTTCCATAGCAATTGATGAAATTGTTTCTCTGCTCAGTAGTATAATCATCCTCCATGTGCAAGGCAAGACCATTTAATTAATTTCCTTCCCTAGAATCTGGGTGAGTATGGCAGCTGGCTGCAGCATCAAGTCTGTCACACAGGCCTTTTTAATATTCCTGCTATCTTCCCAGCCTGGACATGCAATTAACTGAGGGAAGGAGGGAGGGAGGCAGGCAGGAGAGCTACAAACACAAGACTTGTAACAAAGCAACCTGGAGTGCTGTCTGATTTGCATTTGTTTTTCCTTTCCCTCAATTTTTTTTCCTCCACCAAAAACCATTTGTGGCAAGGCACCAACTGCTGTACTGTGCGTTGTACTGATGGTTAACAGGAGAGGTGGATTGGCAAACATGTGCTCACAGATCCAGCTGGCAATGACTAACGTGCTCAATAATTTAACAAAATGCACCTGATCTACGAATAAGGCTCCATAGTTGACACAAAAGTTTTAAGGAAGCTTAGCAAGGATCCCTAGAGCTGCCTCTGTTACTAAAACAAGGAGTGGTGGCCACAGGTTTCAGCTTGGATAGTCCAGATGGGACAGCAGACAAAAACTTCCTTACAAGGAGGCTGCTGCAGGACAGGAACAGATCACTAAAAGTGTGGGATCTCTGCCCTGGCCCAATGTCTAGACTCTGCACACAAAGCCACATCTGACCTGCTCTAGTGTTGCTGAAGCTCTTGCTTTGAGTGGGAAGCTGACCAAAGACCTTCACAGGTTCCTTCCAATCAGCATTTCTGCTGGATTATTTTGATGGAAAATTCTGTTCCAGGAAGTTCTGGAAGTGTCTCTGGCTTGACTTTTTCTGATCATGGCTGCAAAGAGAGTCTATGAAAATGTGCCAAGCTGAGAAACTCTTATAACAAGTGGAGATTTTATAGTGTCCACCACTTAGCACAGAAAGAAAAGACGTTTTTCTGGAGTAGATACTACAACCTTGAAAGTCAAGAGGGGTACATAGAGATACAGGCTTGAAACCTGGGCTTTTATCATCTTCCTGATTCTGGGATTTGCACAAGCAACAAGATGAAGCCTTTTTTTAAAGCACTGACTACTTGCTTTCCCTAATAGTAACTCAGTGCTATTATAGAACACACTGGCCCAGGGAGCTGGTACAGCATCCCAGCTAGTGGGAACTTCCCAGCTCCCATCTCTGGCCCTTTTCAATTTAGCCATAAAAAACTTGACTTTCATTATTAATAACAATATAAATAAAGATTAGATCTTGATTTCCTTGGTTAGAATTAAAAAACACAGGCTGTAAATCCCCCAGTTTTGAAACCTGAGAAAATTTTCACATCCAGTCAAAGCTGTCTCCCCTTCAGGCTCTGGGAGAACACTGTAAAATGGATTGCAGGATGTGCAGCTACAGCTCTATCTATACCAGCTGATGGAGTTAGGGCTTGAGAGAGCTAAAGGATTATATGTGTTTGCATCACCAGGGCATCCAAGGATCAATGTGCCCCTGCTGCTCTAAGGGAGCTAATAACTGTCACAAGCTGCATGTGGTATCAGTTGTTCCAAAAACAACCTCAGAGCCAACTTCCAGCCTAGGTTACTGCCCACAGGTTGATAGGATACTTGCTGGCAGGCTCAGACTGAGGATGGTCCCAGAACAGTTTGTCTCAGCAAGAATCAAGAACAGTGTAAAGCTGCAATTCTTTTAACAATCATTCACTTTTACATAATGTCTTTCTGAGTTCTCCACTGAAGAGAGAGCTTGCTCTGCTTTCTACCATGGAAAAATCAATGCACAAGACATGCACAGATCACAAAAAAATGACACTGCTCTGGTGGATGCTTCTTTATGGCAGAGACGATCAGGTCCTCCATTGCCTGTGAACAAAAGTACCTCTCTCTGCAGAATTTGTGCTGGGGAAAGGCAGAGGAGGACAGACTAATGTTTGATCTGCTCCAAAAATAAAAAAAAAATGTTCCCTTTCCAAATTTGGCAGCATCCTTTCCAAACTCTCGCCTCTGATATAGGGCAGATTTATGCAATTCCTTTAAATATTTACCTCCATAACCATGCCACATAGATGCATTATTACTTTTTAACCAACATTAAAATTTAAAACCAGAATAAAAGCCTTACCTCATACAAGAAGAACTTGTCCTTCAGACAAACAGGAAATGCACCACATCATGTGTATATGAACATAAAGACACTCTTAAAACTCCATTCTTTTTTTTTTAAAAAAAGGAACAGAAAACTAAAATGCGCTTTCTGGGGAATCACTTTTAATTTCATCTGTGCTAGGTGCTTTTAATGGAGAATGCTTATTTTTAGTATTGAGTCTGGAGAAAGAATTAAAATCAAATTAGAGTTCAGAATGGTTGCCAGTGTGAAGACACTCCCTCTGATTCCCTCCCTGTATACACATACC
>JAOXXN010000082.1:24560488-24590279 GCA_026770055.1 Myrmophylax atrothorax | reverse complement strand
CTGTTTTTTGTCTCCATCCTGATCTTACCAACCAGTGCCATTCCGGCATCATGAAACAGTGGGAACTTTATACTGTGGGTGCTTTGTGGATCTTGCTCATGGTAGGATCTAATATTTTTGGCTAACCTTAGGACTGGAACAGAGACCAGCAGTTCAGCTGGCGTTAGCAAAATAGCATTAGACATAACACTGAATCATTAGTTCTTTGTCTCAGGCAATCCCAACATGCTTTATACAACACAGGCAATGGGCAGTTACCGTAACAGAGAAATGCCATTGTCATTTGGGTCAGGAGATACCTGTGTACCTAAAAAGAGAAAATGAGAACAAGAAGGAGAAAGTTTAGCCTGCTTCTCTTCTAGACTGGTGGTTCTCAGGCTGAGCAAACCACTACAGAGAGGTGTCCTTTACTGGAGGGTGCTGTGGGCTCGGGCAGAGGTCCTGTGGAGACTGCTGAGGTACTTGTAAAAGATACTTTCAGTGTTACAAGTTACACAAACCCCAATGGACTCAGAAAGTCCCAAGCTAGTAATAGCTGGAAACAGGCAGAGCACGAAGAAGAAAGTATCTCACAGACTCTCCTTGTTTCCTCTTTTCTGTAAGCCTTTGTCTACAGCCACCACTGGAAAGGAAGGCCTGGGCTAAGCAGTCCCTTATTCTGATCCTGGATGACCTTTCCTGCCTTTCAAGGACACACACACTTCCCCAAGATGACAAACACCTGGACTGTACTACATGCCTTCTTCCCAAACAATCTATATCACAGGCACATTCCCCAGCTTCTCCACATCCTCTAGTCTTGAAAGATTCGTCATCCATGTGAGACCTGGTTCCCCATACCCTGTGGCAGAAGAGGAGCGGAAGACAAAAGAACTCAAAAATCGCTGAAGACACTACCTCTCATCAAAGACTTGTTCTCCTCTTTTCAATAGTAACTTTTAAAGAAACTTGATCCATCATTTCTAAACTGAATTTTTTAGGGAGTGAGGTATATATTTTTCTTCAGACTGATAGTGTTTGCAGATTTCAGCATAAATTGTTCAGCAGGGTTTCACTGCATTTGAAATTGTGCTTTTTTTCCTGCCATTTCTGAACAAAGTATTCCTTGGAGAAATGTCACCCAACTTTAATAGAGATCATAACTCACAGGAGAGACCTATACAGTAATTTCCATTGGGATTAATACAGCCTGGAATGGTTTCCTGCTGTTGACGTAACATTGCCAAATATCTTTTCAGTGCTTTATAAATGGCAAGACACATAGTTACTTATCAAAACAAAAAAAGTGATTCAGCAGTGAATTCTATTCATGGAGAATCAAAAGGAGAAGAAATCAGGTGAGCCTTTATTTGGCAGTATGGATTAATCAGCTTTGTCTTGGCAATATCACTGACTGGAGCAAAGGGAGCAGTGACAATTAAGATATTCACTTTCTACACATCGGTGGCCTTGGGCCAGCTTGATTGCCTTCTTCAGTTCACACCATCAAAGTGTTTTGCTCTTCACATTAAAATTTGAAGCCTACATTTTCCCTAGCATTAAAAAACCAAAACCCAAGGAGATGCACTTGGGTCCCCAGAGACAGTGTAATTCTACTCTAGCTTAAGATTTGCTAATGCATTGAGGTCATGAATGTTTCATGGTGGTTCCATTCCTACATGTGCACAAAGCCTTTACATCACTCTGCCTTTAATTAACTTCTCCTCTTTCCCAGGAGGCCTTTGGAAGCAGGGATGGTTTCCCCTAATGAAACAGTCCTGGCTCTTTGTTTTGAAGTTGTTTACATAGTTAATAGCCCCTTAAGGGGAAATAGCAAAATAGAAGTATGTATGTAGTGAGTTGCTACACACATAAAGTACACAAGTCACTTGGGGAAATAAATAATTGAGTTGTGAAGCTTTTGGGGGTATGACTTTTTTGGGGTTGATTTTTTTTTTTCCCAGCTAAAAGTTCATCTCTACAGAGATAAACAAATTTGCCCAGAGGAACAGGGAAAGAGAGAGGAGACCAAGAGGGACACCATCCATCCTACAGGCCATTTGTTTCTTTTTATCAGAGAAACTTCTGCTAAAAACAGACCCCATGTCTTCACTCCAAGTTTTTGACTGAACATAATATAGGACAATAATCCTGATTTGGATAGTTTAGGGCAGCACCAATTCTAGTTTTTACAGTCAGAATACCCCTCCCTATCTCTTCTATTTCTGGATGAAAACTTCAGCATCTCAGCAACTCTCTGGTCATTAAACCCTGTTATTTCAAGTACAGGTATTAGTAAATTAAACTGAAGGATAAGTTTCTGGCAGTGACAGAGAATAGTGATCCTGGCTTTTGTCCCCTTTGCCCATCTTTTATCTGCATCTAACTCACTAAGCCCATTTCCATGACAAAATTCAGAAGGACTTCAGATAATGAAGGAAGGTGTGCAACACTGTGTAACTGTGGTTTCTAATAGTTACCATGGTGGTTGTTAAACCTAGAGCATAAATGAGAGGCCTATTATTTCTGAGACTGAAGCTCGATAAAAGCAAACCAAAACAACACCACACACAGGCAAAAACCCCAAAGAGGCATTCAAAGTGTCATTTGTATAACTCACCTGACACAGTCTTGGTATTATAATTGCTCAATGAAAAATGCTTAGAGCAAAACGATCCAAATTGCCAGTGTCACAAGGCAGATAGTAAAATGTCTAGGAAACAGCAGGCTCCTGATGAACAGCTGAATGTTTGCATTTTTAAAAGAGAAGCAGTAGAGGGGAAGAGGACTAGGACCAAGCTGCATATGCAGAGAACAGTACCTTGTTACAACAAAAGAAGAAATGGTCAGGCAGAAATTAAGACAGTGGGACACATCGCCTCAAAATTAGGGAGGAGGTGGGTTGTTTAGCAAGATAGCTGAGCTCTCATTTACCAGGTGAATATATTTTAATCACCCTATGTAGAGTATCCCAGGTGCTACATGGATTCATTTGAAAGCCCCAGCTGATGTGGCACAGATTTTCTGAATATCTCATAAAACTGGAGGCCAAAAGAGGTCTTTTATAGCAGGCCCAGAGTTTCCCTGCAGGGAATTTCAAGTAGATTTGAAAAGGAACAAATTCTCACATTTATTCAAAATACATTTGGTTTGGTTTGGGTTTTTGGCAATGCAGAGGGAGAAAAAGTAAAGTAAGAATAGACAGACAAGATGCTACTTACTCCAGCCGTCAGGGCCAGTGTAGGGTAGGGGTTCCCCACAAGCGCTTCGTGTGACATAGCATATCAGTCATTGGAAATGAGGCTCTGGTTTCTGACTTGGAGCTTTCTTTTTTGCCTGTCATGCAACTAGATTGTGCAGGTAGTTTCAAATGGGACATACACCTTGCTTGGCTTAACTGTAAATGAACTGGAATAACTACAGAGCTGCTGGACTCAGCCAGTTCTTCCCAGACAGTTGGCTGGGAAGCACAGGTGGATGAGGCACAGGCTGATGAGTCATGCCCTTGTAAAACATTTTACTCATTGGTTTTGACCCAAACCAGCAGGAAAGGGTAATTCTAGTTGACACAGAGAGGTCAGGATGGCATTTTCTAAACTTTGGCATCATTTTCTGTCTGTTTGACACTGAAACATTCAAAACCAATTGTGAATGGTTTCTATTTTGTGATTCTCAGTACAAGGTGATGCATCATGCCATATTTCTGTTCCACTCTCTCTTAGCCAAACTATCTAGTGCTTTGATCCCAGCAATATGATGCTATTTTGTCTTCTATGGAGGCTTCAATGCATTTAGGTGAATCAATGCCCATCATTTCAGTTTTACAATCAGTGCCACTGCTGTAACAGGCTGATCCA
The DNA here is from genome assembly GCA_026770055.1 of Myrmophylax atrothorax. Classification (NCBI taxonomy): domain Eukaryota; kingdom Metazoa; phylum Chordata; class Aves; order Passeriformes; family Thamnophilidae; genus Myrmophylax; species Myrmophylax atrothorax. The sequence goes on along the minus strand of JAOXXN010000082.1, from coordinate 24,586,443 downwards.
CAGTAGAACCCTGCAACTCAAAGCACAGATGGACATTGCCCACTGCTGTATGAATTTTCCTTGCCATGGGATTTCCAAAACTGCTCTCATCTGTAGCCTGTCCTAAGCAAATCAGGAGTGCCATCTCCCTATTTAAGATGTTCTTGAGTACACAGAGAAGGTGGGCCTTGATCTTTTCCATACCAACACTGTGGGTCTCTGTTATCTGTCCATGTCAGGGCCAGGGCTAGCATAAATCAGCTGGGTCTGCTGGGAGTCATCATAATTCACTGACGTCAGAGCAACTGTGTTTATATGCAGCATCTTGCAGTAAAACTTTGCACATCCACTTTTTCTGTATGGCCTATGCAATTCCCACTAGATCATTGTAAATCATTTTCGGCTGTTCAGAGTTCAGCTAAAACTGACTTAGCCAAAAAGCCACCAGAGTGCATGAATGCAACTTTATGGAGCCTATGAATTCACCAATAACACTCAATAAAACCCCATGCAGCAGTCACTCTCCTGTAGCACCTCCATTGCAAATAAGAGGAGGAAAGGGAAAGAGAAATTATGAATGCAAATACTAATTTTTTTATAACTACTTGTCTCTCATGTTTAAGTTTCCCCCAGTTCTAAACAGCACACCCCTAAACGAACTTGGGGGTTTTTGTAGGTTTTTTTGTAAAATGTTTTTTCTATCTAAAAAGAAATACCACAGATTGTGGTTATGGAATGGCAAGGAGTATTGTGCACAGGTACTATCTAATTAGCACTAATTGAACAATAGTTTCATTAGAAACCAAGACTTTACTGCAGAAAACTTTTAATTATAGGCAAAGCTCTTAAGTCAGGGCTCACAGGTTACACCTGCACACATTGAGTAACTAAAGAGCCCAGTGTGTTCTGTCAGGAAATGATCCATATTTTTTTCTCTGCTTGGGGAAGGAAAAAATATCAACTTTTAAGGCATGCAATGAGCATTCACTGAAGGGAAGAGGAGAACTAAGTCTTCCATTCACACACCAGATGTTCCCATTAAACAATCATTTTCAAGAAAACTCAGCTCATGCAGAATGAGAGAACTCTGGAGTTCAGAAGTGGGAAACAGACAAAAAAGTTAACTAGCAAAATAAGGGCAGGTGCTGAAGAGGTTGTTCCCAGTTTTGGCCTGGCACTGCAAGAGGTCAGAGCCAGCACTGGCATAAATCAGTGCAGTTCCCTGGAAGTCAGTGTGAGTGACTGGTGTCAGAGCAGTGCGCTGATTTACACCACCCCCTCAGTCCAGCAGTTTCAGGAGCTGATGGGCAATGACCTTCTTTAATACCTCTAATACCTCAGGGACCTTCTGCTACCAGCACATTTTCTGGTAGCAGAAATGACACAAGTGAGATTTTTCAGTATTTTCTTATGTGCACTCCAAAACCTCCTTAGGCTTTTGCACAGGTCTTGGAAATTAGGAGGTTTAAGAGCTCTAAAGAAAGCAAACACCTCTCCAGATTCCTCATAGTCTTTGTCCTGTGGTTAAAGATAACACTCACTAGCATAGGCATACTGTATATGGGTTCTGATACTGGGCATAGCTAGGACATCTGGATTAACTTAAGCCTCATTAAATTTTGGGCACAGGCCGAAAACTCCTTCCTTTCATTTGGAGCAGCAGCCTGGCTCAAAAGAGTTTGCTCCTATGCTATTTTCCTTCTCTAGTTGGTCATCTGCCTGGTTCAGCCCTGCTGCTCCACCAGCAGGAGAGCAAACCATGCTGCCTCAGCTACCTTTTGCCCAGCATCACTTCATAACTTAGGAAGAAGGAAGGATATTAAAATCACAGAAATGTGATTTCTCATTGGGCCTCTCACAATGTCTTTTGTCAAATATGCAAGTCAATGGCTACATGGGCTGAGTTTCAAGCCCAGCCTTCTTTTCTGAACTTTACAGCAGCAAGAAGGGATGAAGTTTGCAAGTATTATGGTTGGGGTGAGGCAACCAGAAAAACAGCCTTTGCTAAATTTCCAAGGACAAGAAAGAGGTGTATAAAGGCCCTTTATGTTCTCAAAATATATTTCTCACCATCACTGTACTAAATTGCATCCATTTAATCTAAAATAACAGCCATGTTACTACTTTTTTCCCTTTATCATTATTTTATCCAGCTTTCCTGAACTTCAGTGGAGATTTTAATTACAGTTCTCCTCTCCCAAGCTCCCCTCAGTTCAAGTTGTCACCACATGCCCTTGGCAAGTCAGAACTCAGCCCTGCTCAAATTGCAGTGGTCCATTTTCCCATCAAAGGCGTGTTGCTGCAAAATGATGTATGGCTCAGTGCAGAACATCTAACACTCCTTGTTATGGAGCAAACAAGGATTGGCAGGTGCCCAAACACCTGCACAGGCAGAAAAATGCACCTGTGTGTCATGACAGGAGCAGTTGGCTGAGGAGGGCTCTGTGTGGTTGTGTACAGTGTACCAGTTCTGCAGTTAAATGCCTAATGCTAGTCCTGGGTCTGAAATAATAGCAAAACAAATAGCTGCGCACCAGCATTTGACATCCTTAGATCATATTATTGCATTGCTGTTGTTGCTGCTGTGATATTACACACTGTTTGGTAGCCCTCCATCCAGAAATGCATAACAAATTTGGTGAGAAAGTTATCTATTTAAATAGTTAGAGTCTGTGTCATGAAACCAGACTCACACTTCATAGTCTATGAGGAGTAAGGGGATTTTTATTCACCAAGTTCCATCCTGCTGAAGGTCACAACAGCTTTTTTGCAGACTTTTTTATCAGAATTTTTGCTGTGGGATGTTTGCAGCATCACTACCAATTGCCTCTCCTCTTGCACCCACATCAGCACCTGTGACAAAGGTATGAGAGAGGGTCTCAGGACTTGTCTCCTGTCAGTCATACTTTTGAGGCCCCTTGATGTGAACTGGCTCTTTTAATGTATTTCAAAAAGAATGGGAAAAAATTAAGCCTTTGTTTGTCTAATGTAAAATGCCATCAAGGTCCACTAGGAAATTCAAGACACACACAAGCCCTTCTTACTGTCTCTTCTCAGTGAGTTTGGGAATGATGCCACCAAGGTTGTGCCCTGGTACAGCAACACCAGGGACAGCCCTTCTTCCTTTGCACTGGTAGGGAAAGGAGTGACAGCTGATAGTGCCCAGAGCAAGGCTGTGCTACATCCTGTATGCTGTCAACTCAGTGTGCCTGCTACAGGGGTGCCCTGCTCTCGTTGCTGACCACTGATCCCTGTGCAGGACCTAAAACCAGCTCTATTTTCCATCACAGAAATGGCTGGCGAGTAGAGTTTCCCTACATCTTTGCCTCAAGACAGCACAGTACATCCTGCAAAGGACATGCCTTGCCTGTGCACATTAAACACACCAAATTTGCTATAAAACACCTTTCTATGCACTCCAAGCAAAGATATCCCCTGCAAATGCAAAATCAAATGAGGCAGGGTGGGCGGTCACCCCACACTGCTCCACCTGGCTCATTTTGAACTGAGGCACTCAAACACCAGACAACACTCGTGAAGCTGTGAGCTGATGTAAGAACCAAGAAAGGTACAAACCAAGAGAGACTCTCCCTCTGAACAAGCACTAAGAACCAGAGCCATAAAATGTCACTTTTTCCCCTGGTACTCATGGAGCAACACAATACTCAGGGAAGATTTTATGGATCACATCTCACCTCCTTCTTATCTCTTGTTCAAGTTGTCGACAATGGCAAAGAAGAACACACTGCTTTAAAAAAAATCTGCTAGAGCTTTTCCTGTCAAGTAGGTCTCTTAAACCCCATGGGTAATGTTCTCAAATGACAAAGCTGTTCTCCTTTTTGGCAATGGTCTTTTATCAAGCAATACAGCAGCACAGTTTCAATCATCTCCGTATCACAATGAAGAGACAAACCCTGTTAGCGTTGTTCTCCGAAAATCATAAAATGCAGTGGCTCAGTACACCTAGGGACTAGGCTGGGCTTTGAGCTTCCATGAATCTCCGCAGCAGCGGGAGAAGTGTAATTCAATCTTTTTAACTTGGTGATATATATTCATGTCAGTGGCTTTAAGATAAGGAAAAGACTTTAGTTGAAGAATGAAACTTTTGATGAATAACTGAAAATACGATGAATAATGTACAAATATTTCTTTCCTCTCAGTCAAAATTATTCCAGACCCTTTTTCATTTTAATCCCTGTTGTATTCTTCATTTAAAAAAAAAAAAAAAAAGAAAAAGAAATGAAAATGGAAGAAAAAAAGTCTATATTTTTAAAGGCCATTGAAGTTCTAAAAGAAGAGCTTCTAAAAGAAGCTCCTGATTGTGCTGAAAGATATTTTTATGGTTTCTTTCTAACTGCTAGAAAACAGAAAATTGTTTGGATACTGGCAGTAATAAGAGTACTAATGATGGGTTACTATGCAAATCCTCAGCCTACCTGTTTGTGCTCTGCAGAAAATGTCTCCCTTTACCTGGGAGGTATTTGTCATGAAATAAAAAATGTAATGGCTACAAACGTTTTCTTCTCTTGGAATCTCATTCTTAATTCTGTCCTTGGTAAAAAGTGATGAGACCAGAATGTGTAATGGCAGCAGAGCTTCTAAAGAGAGGCAACAAAAACAACGTATGTAAACATCATTCCTTTGTTTTCCAACAGGATGAGAAGGGGGAAGTAAGATAAACTGAGCATTAGTTGCGAGTCCTGCCCATGTTGCACCAAAGCCAGGCCTGAGAAAAATGCTTTCAGCAGAAGGGAGTCACTCAGCTGCAGGCAGACACAGCAGGTGATGGGTTTTAACCCTCAGAGGGAGGGAGGTCACATTGTCTGGAGTGTTTTGAACTCAAATTTTGTGACAGTCAAGTAAAGCTGCAAAAGATGGCCATCCCCCACACTCAGATTTCTCCTCTTCCATACCTTTGAACTAGCGAGGGTGAATTTCACCTCCCCGGTAAACTTGTTGCATAGGTAGGAATTTCTGAGCAGGGATATGATGCCATTTGAAAAATAAGGAAGGCAGAGAAAGAGGTGGTGGTGCAGGAGATGAAAGGAAGCAGTTAACCAGAAAAGTCAACCGTAACACAGCCATTGAAAAGTATCTGATTATAAAAAATAGAGTAATGCAAGAGGTGATGTTAGTTCTGACCATTGCACAAACAGCAGGAACAGAAGACCCATTTGCTGCAGTTGGGAAAACAAAGTCCAGTTGGGAAAACAAAAACATTGTGTAGCAAGTGCTACCAGGTCCACGTAGTGAAAAAAAATTTAATTGTAGATCTGAGGGGGATGACCATATTGTCTGTGCTTGACCCAAATCCCACTGCACAGAGCTCAGAGTAAATTAAAAACTGACCTTCAGAAGTTTCTGGAGCAAATCCATTCCTGTAATGCACAAGTTCTGTCCCCTCTGATTTATGGAAGGCAGGCATGTTGTGAGACACGTTGCATGAAATTGCTGGAAGGAAAAATTAGAGAAAAAAATGGTTTGCTGGAGCCAATGAGGGTACAAAAAAGCCCTTACTGAATGGAGCTTTTCCTCTATAAATGATCTCTTGTTTGAAGTTGGTCCCTGGAGGAGCAAAAGCCTGTCAACAAAGTATTTTTCTGAAATGAAGATGAGGGCAACATAATCCAAAATACCACACATGGGAATAAAACCCTTTACTTCCAAGCATGCTGAGGATGAAGTGGGTCACTGTATGCTTTGATTCACCAACACATGTCTGCTGTAATCACATGAGTGCAGTAAATGCAGATATACCAGTCCAGTTGCTGTTGACAGCTGGCCCAGGATCTTGGCAGTGTCTGGTTCTTGCCATATAGTAGAGAAGTTTGCACACTGAATTACTTGAAACCTAACAGGGGAGGATTATTTTCAAGGTCAGATTCACACTTGTAGAATATTAAGGGGCTGGGGTGTGGCCTTGCTGTTCTGCAGGTATGTTGGCAGGTCCTCGGCCATCTGTTCATCCACCCACTTCAAATAAATATAGAAATGCATTTTCTACAACAGAAGGGGTAATACTGCTATTACCCAAGCCAAGGAAGTAACAGAAGAATGGAAATCAGTATGCCAGTCTCCTAACTCATCCTGGTCAATGGGAGGCAGAGGTCTTCTTCTAAAGAGTATATTAAATTATGACCCTCTTCTTTGGAGAAATTTTGAGAAATATTCTTAGGGCTGGACTCTACTTCAGACAGCATTTCCATTGTTTAAGGAGGACAGGAAAAGAAACAGACAGAATTTCAGAAAGTCACATTTCATGCAGGTCTTTCCAATGCCAAACCAGTTCCATACACACAAAGGCTCTCCCCACTGCCCAAGAATGCTGAGCTGATGAGGATCCAGGGCATTTTCCTCCAAAACAGTGCTCAAGTACAATTTATAGCGCAGAGACAGGAATTGTTTGCTCCCCAGACTTTTCAGTCATGCTTTGATCTAAACTTTTTAGGTTGCATTAAGGTCTATGGTGTTGATTTATTTTCATGAATTCATTTTCTTTTTCCTTGTCACAGCTTTCATAGATTTATGAGGTTAAAGAGCATGAAGCTAATTAAATAATCTGACTGGTTGAACATCTGTTGAAACATAATAATAATTTCTGAAGCCAATGTTCCGGATGAGCTATTAATTCTGATTTAAAAATTAGAGGCACCATTTTATCATCAAAGAAAATCAACAAAATAAAACCTTAGCCCTTTCTGGGCTCAGAGGGAACCTTTGGTCCTCCTTTGAAACCTGTTTCACCCACTTACACTCTTCAGCACCTTTCAGTCCACTGGCCCAAGTGTCCCTTTTAGTCTTCCTCACAGTCAGAGTTCCTAATGTAAGCCAGCTGGTCTGTAGGGGAGGTCCAGTCCAGTTTGAATACTGTTGGTGTACAGCAGCTACAAACAGAAATTCAGATTCAAACATGATAGAGATTCATCCAGAGAGACACCTTAGACCAAACCAGAAACTAATGCATGACCTTAGGTTAGAGGTTTAAGTCCAAATAGCCCTTTAACTAGGGACCTAAGACTTTTGTTCATTTCTGTCTTAGTCTCCATCCCCACGGGGCAACCTTGGACTGACTAAGTAGTTCCTAAGCCCAGAAACTTCCATTAGACTGATATGCAGGAACCTGGTTCCCAGCCAAGCATAGCCTGCCCTAATTTTCTTAGACTGCATTGTCTTTACATCTTGCTCTCAAAATAACTTTGTCAAAAATTCATTAAATGGTACAGATAAATAAATAAATTAGATCAATTCCCTCCCACTACTCAAGATCAGTTAATGTTTCAAGGCTGATGAAAATGCCTTGAATGCATAAGTAATTTGCAGCAGTTCTTAAGTCGCCCTCCTCTGCTGGTAAATTGTTTGGGTTGTGGGACTCATGTGGGTGTTCATGCAGAGTGGGGATTTGCACCAAGGCCAGTAGGATTCAATGGCAGACCAACAGTGAAAGTGCCCACTGATGCCAAAAGTATCTCCTGGCTCTCCTGCACCAAAGCCACAAGAGTGCATGTGTTTGCCCTTTCTGTGACTTTTCCTTTTAGAAATGGACAAATTGTTCATACTGTAAATATTTTTGATATTGTAAATTATTCATAGTCCCAAAGTACAATGAGTGAAGGAGTGGGTTGAAGCTTATGCTGAGACTTTGCTGCTTAACCTACAAAAGGAAGTTTTATACAAAAAATTAAGAGGAAAGTCCCTCAGCATCTTACAGTTCTGTTCAGATCTCTAGCAGCCTGTAGACTGGAACTGACAGGAACATTTCAAGGTGAAAAAAAGATTAAAACCATAGTCTCACAGGTATTCCTAACCATATCTCAAATTATTCGAAGTGTAGGTGATATTATTAGGCAGTAAGGTCCAGATTCACCAATAGATTCAGATTCTCAAACTTCCCTGCAATAAGCTTTAGACACTTCTGCACATGCATGCTGTGGGACACAGCTATTGAGGCAACAGAAACCTTTCTCCTTCTTCTTGCAGAACTGTCTGTCCCTGAGCATCCCAGTGGCATATTATGTATTTCAGCCTTTCTTCATCCTTGTGGACCCTCAGGAGACCCAGAATCGCTCTGAAATGAGGGGTGTGTATGCACTGGGACACAGTAAGTGCAGCCAAACATTTCAGATCTGGCAGCAGAAGGTGCTGCCCAGGTTGACGTTACCTTATCTTGGTTTTCAGATGGCCTCACATTCATTTTCACCACCTCTTCACCTCCTTAAATTTTTTCTAATATCCCTGGTTTCTCTGGAGGTCTCTTCAGGGAATGCTCGTTTCAAGGACAAGTGGCTATGCCCCTCATTTTAGCTCAGCCAATAGTCTTAGTCAGTTCTTCATGACCCATTCATTTCCTATAAAAGCTTATCCTTGTCCCCCATCCCAGACAATTCCCCCACCCAGCATACAGTCCAATTAATATCAAGAAAACAGGAATGAAAAATAGTATATGGTGTTTCACAATCCCATCTTCCTGCCCTTTCTCCACTGCCCTCTTCAGGCTCATTTTCCCTACACCCCACATCAGGAGCCACTTCTTTTTAACAGCAATCATCCAACCCATTGAATACAATTTCATCCAACCTGGGTTGAGCTTTGAAAATGGCCAACAAACCCTGTCTGATCCCTCATTCATCCACCACTGCTCTACAAGTAACCTCAATGCTCAGCTCTGGGACTCCCGTAGGGAATGAGTTGCTTAAAACTTGAATTTCAATGCTGAGCCTCAGGATGTGGAAGCAGAGATGACTCCCTTGTATATGGACTGAATGTGCTACATCTCCTACTGATTCAGATGGTCCAGCCTGTGACTTTCTCCTGGTCAGCCACAGGATCTCAGCCAGCCTGGTCCACCCCTCTTCTTCCTTGCTCTGCTTCTCGTCTGGCTTTCAGTTTTCTCTCTCCTTTTTTGCTTTCCAGGTTCATGTAACCAACACAAGATTTTAAAAAACATACATCATCAAAACATTTTTGTTTCATTTAATAAACATGCTTCTCCTACTATGTGCCTGTATGTGGTTTTTTTATTAGTAGTAATATTACAGTCTCCCTAAATTTTGATCTGAAAACTGCTTGACATTCACAATGAGGCATTAAAAAGGATTTATTCTGTCCTTGAAGTAGGCATGTAACTCCTCTTAATGTGAGAGCTCAGACTGGTGTAAATCAAGACTAAATTCACTGATACCAGGGGCCATGAACAGGTAGAACTAGCATAAAGTAATGGTGAAGCAAATAATTTTGCATTCAAGGGTAAAAGTCCAACAAAAAACAGCACAATTGCTTTCTGTTCTGCCTCCACCTGCCCAACTGCATTAAAAATATAGTCAATAGACCTACTAATAACCATTTTTCTGAAATGAAGGAAAACAACTTTTTCTTTTTTGCAAGGACAAGTCTTTCTTTTCTGCTCACAACCAGACACTCACACACACTAATCTCATGAAACAGTTCGCAGTGAGAAATTGTTGCCTCCTCCATGACCCAAAATAAACCCATCTCTATGGAATCATATAGAAACATCAGCAGATTTGTTTAATTAATGTTTCAGGGTCAAGGGAAAAATGTATAGATAAATATATTTAAAGGCTTTGAAAGCTTCATGGCAGCAGTCCAACACTGCTTTTTTTGCCTTAGCTAGCTGTCTTAGGGGAAAAATGCAGCCCATAAAGCTTAGAAAAGTAATCTGTCTCTGGGTCTGGGGTTCCTGTCACCTGTCAATTCCCTGATGTAGCACCATGATATATAACAGCGAACCAGCACTCAAGTGATGTATTACAATAATATATCTGTAATGCAATGGTGCTTTGATAGTCCCTAATAACCAGAGTACTTCACTGGGGAGAGGGCCAAAGGAAAAGGAAGACCTGGGCAGGAGGCACATTCAGCTAAGTGCTGCCTCACCCTGTGGAAGTGTGTGATGCCATGAACTCTGGATAGGAAACACCCCAGAACAAGGCCTAGAACTTGAGCAGCAGCATTTACAGGAAGGTAGCTGGCACACAAGGTATCCTCTCTTGGGCATGAGAAGTTGTATTTCTGGTTGCACCAAGACCTGGATTGAATCAAGAGCAAGACACTCTCCTACCTTGCCAAGGCTGGCCCCACTCCTGGGCAGGCAGGATCAGGAAGAGGAAGCCTCATCAGGCTGATGATTTTGGAAGGGCACTCATCTTGCAGAGCAATAGAAAAGGTCCATCGGGTGCCTCTCAGATAATGTCTTGCAGCAGAAGAATCCAGCCCAGTGCCCCAAAGAGTGTGAAAACAGAGCCTCAACTGGTTCAGGCATGGACCTTCCTCCATCCCTGGGTGAGGATGCAGCCAGCCCCAGCTAAGCCTTGCTGCATCTGTGCTCTCCATCACCAACACCGCTGCAATGTGGTTTATTGATGGGGCGCACTGGGGGATGTGCTTTTAGCCAAGCCTTTTGGGTGCTCCCACTGCACAAGTAATCACAGGGTCGTGAGTGAGCCCAAGCCAAGCCAAACTTCTCAGTATTAACACACCAAGCTGGGGAAAGTGGCTATTACTGTACTTTTCTCTCCTGTACTAGAAGTGTGCTACACCCACTCAGCATGGCAGCCTTGGGTCATATAGATGGTGTTGAACACCACGGTAAAGACTGAAACAAGACGGTGATGAGCTGACTCTTGGGTAGCTAAGATGTATTTTTCCTGAGCAACACCATATTCCCTGATAGAGTGGTATTTGACACAAACATGAGAATATCAGATGTAGTAAACAATGCTTACACTGCCTTTAAGAAAGGGAATAAGGAGTCTATCCAACAAAGAACAACCGGATGCAGGTAAAGGTTGAGCCACTGCCCATGTATCTAGACTGTGGGGGGGTGGGGGGGGGTGGTGGTGCTGATGTTTAAGTACCTACATTTGACTTCACAGCTGCACATCTCTCCGTTTGTGAACAGTCGATCCCTGGGTCTCAGTGGTAGCTTGTTAAGCCATGGTAATTTCACCATTTGTGCTTGTCTGTTTATAACTTGGATTTCAGGACCTCATGAACAGAAATGTTGCACTAGCATTGCAGTAAAGAGGGTCAGATACAAATATTTCAAAAGCCTCAGCTTTTGAAGCTCTTCTGTGATGCTGGAGGCCCCTCATGCATCACACTCAGAGACGGCCACCTAGTCTTTTGTTGCCTGACTCTTTCAGCTTACTGACATAAAGGAACAACAGAAATAACTGAGCATTAGATATAAAAGGGAGAATAAACGGACACCAGCTGCATTCGTGAGTAATATAAACATAAAAGTTTAGCTGCATCAGGTCAGAGAAAACATTTGGGTGATTAGTCTGGCCTCCACCAGTGACTAGCAGTGGACATCAGTGGAGCATATGGAAAAGATGGCCATGGAGAGGAGATGTTTCCCAGGTAGGTCTGCCACACTCCTGAAATTTTCAGTTTCTGGACTCCAGAGCTAAAGGAAAGAGATGTGGCAGACATATGTATGCATGCATGTGCATGGGTAGATGTGGCTGATGTGTATCCAGAGACATACTTCCACGGTCTTTTTTCCTTTTTAAACAGTCTCTTGTAGCAAGAACTGAAAAAGATACTCTTTTTTTTTTTCCCTCCACATGGGGTCGTGTCTGCACAAGTAGATAGTTCTCCCCTCCTATTCACCTCTGAGGCTCCAAAGATAATCAGCCTGTAGAATGGAAAGGTAAGAATTATTTTTTGAGAGGTGCAGTCCAAAGGAAGGAGAGGTAGTTGTTTTCTCTTTTATTTTAAAAATCTTGCCTTAGAACATTTCTCTGCTGACCCTCCATGTGCTTTGCATGACCCTGAACAACAGAGTTGGAGGGTCAGATATGGCAAGGGAAATTCAGAAGAAAGAGCAGACTTTGCCAAAAGGAAATCTAAGAAGAACAAGAACTGAAAAAGCAGCCAGGGGTAACTCTGATGTACAAAAATACATTTATTTTCAACAATTTCAAAACCACTGCCTTTTTTTACAGTAGAAATATTCAAATGGAACAATAAAACCAAGAACAGTATATATATATGTATATATATATGACTCATGCAGTTGTATTACTGTGTTCAATACAGGTATTGCAATTGTCTGTCTCATTTAACCCTTTAAAATCACGGTAGTGGTTTGGGTTTAATGCACTGTTCGCTATCATCAGAAGGAATGAGGATTCTGGTTTGACTTGTTAGACCTGGAATGTGTGTGGGAGCTGATTGAAGGAAAAGGGAGGAGAACAGGACATCAGGGCATCTTTGCACATCTGTGAAACCAGAGGAAAACACACTTCATACACATGCTCTTATTGATGGCAACTGTGTCTGAAACCCTCTACAGTCTCCAGTCACTTTAGTGTCACCTCTAATCCTTCTGGGCTTAGTACTGGGGTTCTCAAGCACTGGTTAAACTGAGTAGAGGATCTATTTAGTGTTTACATCAGATTGTCAGCCATACAGGTCCAGAAGCTGCATCTAGTCTCCAGGTCTCATGCATTATTCCTAAATTACAGCTAACACAGTAGAATCCATCATAGGGGAAAGCTGACAGTGATAGAGAGCACTGACCTAGTCTCTAGTCTCTTGTCTCTTTCTTTTCCTCTTTCTACAGAACTACAGTGTGGGAGCTATTTATGTTCTACTCAAGCCATTGTCTCTTTCCATCATTATTCAGGCAAGTAATAATCTATAGCTTCAAGGATTTGCATTCCATTTTCCCCGGGACTAAAACTTTCCTGCAGGGGAAAAACCCTAATGACAACCCCAAGTTATTTCACAGCCAGACACATAACAAATAAAAGTGGCCAATACTCCTGTTAGTCTGTGCTAATCCCGCAGCTCAGTGCCTTCCAAAACAGATGAACAGTGCTGTTTGCCTGATGCAAACCTTACAGAGGTCCCATGGATAGAGAGATACAGCCCTCGGCATCCCGCTGGGATGCAGTACTTACCTTTCCAGATTACTAAAGGAGCAGCTTTCAGCCATGAACACAAGCTTTTTTCTGCCGCCATCAGCCATGACTGTGCCCTAATGCAGCAGATATGATTTGGCAAATATGGTCCCATAAATACACTAGGGAGCTCTTTTCAGAAGTGCATGGAGCACACCCTAGTCCTGACCACAGTGTGACAAACTGCCCTGAGAGACAATGACACCCACTAAGTGTCATGGAAGCTGGAGTTTGAGCAAACTCAAGAATCAGTCAGGGTTTTTTAACATTCAGTTCTGGCTCTATGGAATTTTTTGTTTGCTTTGTAGGATTCCTTAGGATCCTAATCAATTTTGGACAGAGGATGGCTTTCTGGACAGATTTTTCTTAGAAAGTCAACTGTATCATTCAGAAATTCCTCAACCTTCACTGACATTAAATTTCTTTCTGAGAAGTGAAAATGTTTCCATTTTTTTCAGCATCTTATTCTCAGTTTTCCCTCCTTGCTTCCTCCCATTTTTTATAAGACATTTAACATTCATCTTTAAAAGTGTGAAAAGTAAATTGTGAGCAGAAATGTGAAAACTGCAATACCCTGCCTTTCTTGTTAAATCAACATGAGATCAATTCTATGAAAAACGTAGAAAACTCCAAACGGAATATTTTCATTTTGCTTCATGATTTATAAAAGAAAGTTAATATAGAATACAATGAGTACTTTACATTCAGTTCTCTGCAGTCAGAGAACTGAATACAACCAGTCAGACAATCAGTCCCTTTAACCCTAATGACAAACCCCCAGTTTAGCTCAAGGCCCATGAGAACACTGTTTATGTACATCCCTCGCATATATACCTAGATGGAAGCTGTGGCCTTGTGCTAGCAGTCTTATCTCCAGACTGGGCCATTACTGTAAACTACTTTGGTGTTTCCATAGAACAGAGACAGTAATGCAACAGTTTATGCACATGTGATGGATGGAAACTCAGGTTACAAAGAATAACACATCCATCGTTCTCCAGCTTATATTAGAAACTAGAGCAGAAAAGCGAGGGAGGAAACAGTAGAGAAATAGTTTTAAATCAACAGAAAAGGCCCACAAGCCTGACTAAAATGGAGAAGAAGAATTGAGAATATTTAGCTTTAGTGTTTCTCCCAAGACACTACTTCCCTATGTTTTGGTTTTATAATTTTAATTTTGAAATATCTCCTGTGTTTTTGTGCAAAACTGTGTTTAACCACACCCTCGTTTTGGTGCAGATGTATTAAAGGTGATGTGGGGTCCTGCAACCAGATCCTAAAAAATTATCACAAACGTTGTCACCTGGTGTCATTTTTGCCTTCTGTTACCACACAAGCACTAGAACATCTTCCCAGATGTGCATCCAATCTTCCCTCCCCTCCTGCGGGGTCTACAGCTCAATACGCTGAAGAATAAGGTTCATTTTTTACATCAACTCAAGAAAAATGAATCAAACTCATTGCTAGATCAACTTCTTGCCCCAGAACTCCATCACCTCTAAGGGCTATCCTCAATTCAGTGTAGCAAAAAATTTCTAAAGAGTTTTTTCAATACATTTTCTCCATTAACGTCCTTGTTCTAATTAGAAAACATCAACCCACCATACAGAAATTACTCTGATAGAATTTCCACTCTGAATTGGAAACTGCTGTTCTGCAGGAGTCATAACAAAGATTTCCATAGCTCATTTATACAGGTCTGACCCTTCATTGCCCTCTCCAAAGAGCAGTCCCTAATCGCATACATCATGTTCAGCCAAAAGTTACTATCCTCACACATCCTAAATAGCACTTCACTTCTTCAGCTTAAATACTAAAAGCATGACTTCTCCCTGGGAACAAAGCTACTGCAACCTGCCCCACTGTTTAGCTGAGGTTGTACTGGATGCTGCAAGGCTACTGCTATTTGCCCACACTGGAATGGTGATAATCTCACCATTGTTTTCCTCATTTTCACTAACAGATGTAACCAAGATCATTCTCAGAAGTTGACTACAGTGACAGAGATGAACAGAATAGAAACAATGTTGAAATATTTATGAAAGGCTCATAGTCTGCCCCGCTAATGCCTTTTTCTGTTCCATCACAGGAAATGACACCATATATATATGTAAAAATAGGCTTGCAGTTATACAAAGAGAAATGAACTATGCTGTTTATAGACAGCAGGGTCAGATTGAAATATGACAGACAACTGGAACACACTTGGAACCAAACTGTGATTTAAGTGCTCACCACGGTCCCTGGTTGGCTGACGTGTACGAGCACACGTGTGTGTGTGTGTGTGTGCGTGCGCGCACGCATGTGCGTGCATGTCTGTGTGTGGTTCAGGTTCTGTTTTAAACATATCTTCTCTTACTAAACATTAAATTATTTCCCAAGAAATAAAAAGCTATGTACATTGTAATTATCTACAGTAGGCCTTCGGCATCCTCGCTATTCACATGCACAGGGTTTAGGCTGCATTCATAAACTCAGGCATGCTCCTCCACTGCTTGTGGTGCTGTCCCCTCCAGCCAATCTGTAGTCCAAGGAACACTGATGTGTGTGTTTCTTCTGTTTTTTTTTTCCTTTCTCAGCAGTCAACAGTGCCAGAGGGTGACTGAAATTAAAAGCAATTAAAAGAGGCAAGATCCTGCAAAAAGCTGAGACATGCATGTCATCAAAAGCGAGGGATGTTGGCATGTTGCAGAGTCTGGTCCAACAATCCAGTCTGAACCCTCTGGCAGGATGAAGTAGCTGATTCATGACTTATTTTGAAAAGGGCTGAAAAGGGACAATTTACTTACAACATATTGCCTAAGGTACGATACCTATCTGTTGGATTTGAATACTTAATTCCCATTCTGTGTTTAACAGGAGGCTGGCATTCAAATCCCATTGCACACTTGACTCATTCTTTGCTTTTTACTTCTAATTTGATGTGTATTTCCTAAACATGAAGAACGCCTGCTATTTATGAATGCAGCCCTGGTAAACACAAAATGCCCACCCCATCCCCTCCCAAATGATAATAATGACATATAACTCTTTCTTTTTTCATAATAATAATAATAATAATAACAATAATAATTACAAATAAAAAGTCAGAAATATTGTAGACCAAGTGGATTCTCAGTATTAAACACTAGTGCAGTTGGGGATTTCCTTTGTGCTTTCACTGTTGGCAATTGTTGAGATGCTTCCTGTGGAGGAGAAAATGGAGAAGAGGGTCAGTGCAGTGGCTTCAACAGTTTGGTCTATATTGCTTCCTACTCCTTCTTAGGATGTGTTTGCATAAGTGTAAAGACAGCAAAGGCGTTTTGAAGTAAGACATCCTCTTTTGTATTTTCAATAAGCAGAGAGCATGCAGAAAACTCATTACTACAGCTCAGTTGACCAGCAGTAAACTCAGTAAACTATTAGAGACATATTTACTTGTAATCATGCACACCAACAGCATAAACTTGGCTCAGCTGATTTTCCTGAGGGTTCAGGGAACTTGGTGCTCCTCCACAGGAGAGGCAGGGTCACGAGTAGGCACAGGTGAGAGCCACAGCTATTACTAACTCCTGTATACTTATTTTTGGCTACAGGTTCCTACCCAGGTCATGTAACACTGTGGGAAAAGCTGTAAGAAAACCCCTCTGCTACCATACTGCAGAGAGAGATTTACTCCCTATGTCAGTGTCTCAGGCTCTACCTGTCACAGTCACTGCCTTCTCCTAATACCCCAATGACCAACATCCTCATTCAGGCTGTGAAAATAGAAACCCAGCTGAGGGCTGTGTCTCACCCATCACTCTTGTGTCCAGCTCTTTGTCCAACAGCTCCTCAGGGTCTGTGAACTCACTAAGAGTGATTTTGGGGGCATTTTCACTTTGGCTGACAGAGCCAATCATTTCCTGCTCCTTGTCATGCTGAACTTGGGCATAGATGTTAATCCAAGGGATTTTCCTGCACAAGAAAAGAAACAAGAGGTTATATTTTGTAACACAGGGATTCTCAGTATGTCACTTCTTAAACAGACCAATCCCACAAATACAGCACTGGCAGTGATGAGCCCTCAGAATGGTGAAAGTACCACAAAAATGTTTATTTCTGAAAGTGTCATTAGCATCCACTAATTCCAATACCAGCCTAAAGCTACCCCAAATCTCATGCCACTGCCTTTGTATCCTGTTCACCAAGGCTCCTCCAGCTGTAAATTGAAGTGTTCTGGTCCTGCCCTTTTAAACAAGAAGTCATGCACACAGTGGACACTGCAATCAGCTCAGGGAGCAGCAATCAACTAAGTACAATCAGCTGCAATTGTCATCTCTCTCAGTATTTATTATATGATCAGTGGTGCATTGGAAACCAAAAGTAAAAACCAATTCGAGCACTACTATCAGTTTAGAAAAAAAATTGGTAGGCTTGTTGCTGTTGACAGGCCACACTGCCTCAACAGGAATTGCCACATCAGAAATAGTAATAAAGAACTGGTCCTGCCTCAGAGTATAGAAAGGATTTGGAGCTCATAGCATCCATCCAAAGTCTATTTGTTACCATTGCATTGCAAATACCAGTTTGTCATGCCATGGATCATACAAGTTTTCAGGGACCTATTTTCCCTTGCTGCTCAGGAAGGCAAAAGTTAAGAGAATATTTCTCCTTCCTTCTTCCAAGTGAAGTTAACGTAGACTTTTAGAATTATATGCTTGAAAGTCAGTTAGTTAGTCCACACTGCTTAAATAAGGAAAACTGGGAGAATATTTTCAATTCCTTAAAGCACACAGGAGAGAAAAAGAAGGCATGTTCAAAAGAAATTATATAAAATGCTACATCTTTATGCTAATCTGTCTGCTGTTGGACATGTCAGAGACTGGAAGTAGTGGAAAATGCCTCGATTCTCATGAATTCAATAGATCTATGCTGATATTATCCAGTGAAGGCCTCAACCAACTTGTCCTACTGGCTTGATTTGGCATTCTGTTCTTAACCAGCAGCAAGCCAGGACACAGTGGGGAAGCTTAGAAGAAGATAACAAATCTAATTGTCTCTTCCCTTTCTCCTCATCTGGAATTTTCAAATGCCTTACATGCCACTAGAAGATCTAACAACTACAAAAGAAATGAGAGAACTAATGCATTCCCATAGGATTTAAGTGCCCAGTATACATCTGGAGATGTGTAGAGACATGGACTTGAGAGCATGCCTGGAAATACTGGAAGACTTAGTTTTGCTTCCAAATGATGCAATGGCAGAGAAGTGCTTGTCTTCTGTGCTTGGAGAGGAAAGGTGAGAAAAGCTCTTTAGAACTGTGAGGCAGAGAGACCTCCAGGTACTTCAGAGAGCTATGGAAAAAACTCTCCATAACTCTCCATAAATGTATCCATACACACATACCTAGTCCTGCTGTGTTTCCCAGCACAGTCACAGGTGGACACAACATCCCACTGCATAACTCTGAGCACACCCACAGGAACACACTCCTGTCTCAGGACACACACACTCCCTGAATGCCCCATTGCCCCACCACTGCTCAGCACTCATACGCACATAATATTGGCCTGCTCTATGCTCAATCTCCCAGAAATGAAACAACGTCCTTATGGTTTATTTCCATACTTTTCTTTCTTCCTTCCTTTTCCACCTGGACCTGCTCAACAAGCATCTCTCTGGCAGCAGTGTTTAACTGCTGAGTCTATTAACAGATGAACTCCTAATTACGAGTCTGTGTGTAAACCAGCAAAGTACCAAAACTGTAAAGCTGCAGAACTAAAATTTCATGCAGGTTTTTGCTCTCCCCAAACCTCTCCCTGTAAGCAGCAGTTCGGTATTCAGGCTGGGATCACCATAATCAACAGAGTACACATGGCTAATGGACCTCTGCATCACTGAGAGGCAGAGGAAAGCTTTTGGGTTGGTCCTCTTTTTCCATTAAGAATTGTTGAACACTTTCCCTTCTGCTCCATTGAGCCAGAGGTTTTAGAGCTGAAAAGCTGCTTTCTGTTCTAAAAAATCTAGTTAAGGACCCTCTGTGTGTCTGACTTAATCCTAAACTTTGTCACTTTGGCCTAGGTTTGTTCTCTTTGGGACAGAGGAGATAAGAGGGGACAGCAAATTGATAAGCTTTTGTGTTAAGCAAAACTGATGTTTTGACCACCTTCCCCCTCACTCCCAATTTGTAATACATTCAATTTTTAGACTGATTTTAATAAGGCAGGTCTTTGCAGCTCTGGAGCACAGTGGAAAGCTGATGGCTGCTATGCTCATGGCTCAGGATGCTTAAATAGTATAAGAGTCAGTTTTATGAGCTGTAATAGTATAACATGACCTGGAGACTGTCAAAGCAAAGCGGACTAACAAGCTCCTCACTGTCCTCTGGCAGCTGGAATATACAAATCCTTCTTCCTGGTAACTGACCACTGACCACAGAGCGAAAGAATTCAGTCCAAAACTAAAAAACCATCTTACCAAGACACAAAGGAAAGCATGTCTTACACAGGCTTGTACGTACATATTGACACATCCCCCAGAAATACTTGTTTGCCCTCCTCATCCTACATCTGGGTGTGAGAGAAAACATCAGCTGCCTTCCCAGCACATTATTAAATCAATGCCTTAAAACAGTCCCATGTCCCATTCCCCATTGACCTGGGAAACTGTATTCCACCTCACAGAAGCAGAGAGAGGATTTCAGACTGCAATTAGGAGGTCATACTAAAGGCCTTGAAATCTGCATCTGAGCAGATTCACATGAATACATTCTTTGAAAATTGTTCTGGGCCACTGAAGTCAGTGGGAGCTCAGTAAGAGATATCAATGTGCACAGGATCAAGCACTAGAAGCAGTGCCAGTCACTGATTTTGACAATGGTTAAGGTATGAGGTTAGAAATGACAGAAGCTTTAAACCTGGAGACTAGGATACATGCCTGTCTTATCATTCCATTTTAATACTCTTTGTATCCTACTAACATCATTAGAGAGTACTACCCTTTCCTAGTGGGAAAAAAAGCTGGAGAGAGAAACATATAACAGGAATCTGGACTAAAAAAGCTCTAGTTTCACCATTTGGAGGAACTACTACGTCCAGGAAGTTTTATTTTTAATTTTTCTTGCTTTTTAATTTTTTTTGTAAGTCAGGCTCAGTTTATGCTTCTAATACAATATTTTGCCACTAGGCAGGATCTGAGTACATAGACCATTTTATGCAGTAAGTACTGTACTGATTGCAAAGTTCCTTCTAAGGAGCTCCATCTGCCTAAAATATATTCTCATAAAGCAGCCCTTCAGCAAAGAGGCCATTCTTATCACATATTTTGTTTCACAGCTTGCAGCAGCCAAGTGCCATGGACCAGCACTGGTCCTACCTGCTGCTGGAAGCAAAAGGTTTATATTAACATCTGTCAAAGTAAATCTCAGCACAGATTCCCAAAGGCACTTTGACGTTTTACATGAAATTTTCTGGCTCTGAGTCTCCCACTTCTAACATAATTGCACCTGTTCCTCTGCAAGATAACCTATTTACTTAGCAAGACACCAATGAAATGCTGCAAATGAGAAGGCAGCTGGCCAGGTGGGCAGAGACTGCATGAAGTCATCTGTCATGCAGTTTTTTGACTAAGCCTGCCTTGTGTATCTCAGTACTCAGTGAACACAGAGGGTTCCCATTTCTGGTCTGTGCTTCAAGCACAGTAGCTGAAACAGGCTAAGCTTAGTTTCTGACCTCTTGGTGAGCTTTTGGAGCACCAAGTTTGTGGTGAAAGGGCAGTAGATGGATTTCTCTTTGAGAAATAGGGAATTATACCCGTCCAAGCCTTAGGCCAACATAACTCGCTCTACCTTTGCAATTCAGGCACAGCTCTGCCTAGATTTCCTGTAAAGCACCCATTGTCTCCTCCTCCCATCCAAAAAATTTTCAACTTACCTCTTGAATTTGTAAATTAAAAAAACAGCCAAGCCTACAAACACCACAGACAACAACATGAGCATCGCAGAACTGCTGTGTCCCGAGCTGGAATCCACAAGGGGTGCTGCAGGAAGAAAGGCAGAGCATTACATCTGCAGGATATTACAAGGGAACACATTAACTACCAGAGAGTTAAACTCAACTCTGTCTTTCTCACATCTTCTTTATCACCACTGCATGGTGCATGCTGGTTTTGGCAAAACCAATCAGTAGGAAACAAATTGACTTTCTTGTCCTTCAAAAGTCAAGCCCCTTTTCCAAGACAGTGCAGCCAAGTGAAAAGGCACTGCAAGACATGCTTAGCTGAATGCCTGATCACTCCTGTGTTAGCACTCTGGGCTATTTCTTTTCAGGCTTTTCCAGGGTGGAAATGAATTTTATGAAGTGTGGCTTAATGCATGTCTATTCCCCTTTGGAGAAGCTACCTCAGAGCATCAATGACAGCATGACTCCCATCTTCCAAAGATATATGTCTATCTCCCATGTGACAGACTTGTGAGAAGCCTCAAGTCTCATCCCTGTATCAGACCTTAGAGACTTTTAATTAAGTCAGTTTTCATAATGTGGAGTAACCCAAAGCAATAATCCTGGACCCAAGCACACAATACATTATAGCATTTTGGAGATTTGATCCATCTATCCTTGACATTTTGGGTGGGCTAAATACAGTATATTCCTATACCCTGTTTATGCAGCTATTCCCACAGCTCATCAGAGCACACCATCTTAATGGCCTGAGCACTGTGCTAAGAATGAAGTGTCTGATGAGAAGTCTCTAATGATGAGCAAATGATTATAAGTGGCAGCTGAGTGTTTCTCATTCTGCATAAATATTTGGTTTTGGTGTTTTACTCTGCTCTATTCTTTTTCTGTCACCCTGAAGATGGGGGCAAAGTCACGCAAATAGAGTCACTTCTGGTTTCATCGCCAAATTTCCACACCTAACAGTCTGATCCTACCAATATTCTGCTACTAATACTTAGGAGTCTTTTGTGGAAAAGGCTGTCACTTCATCCAAGTCAAAATACCATGGGAATGGTGATGAAACAAATGCAGTACCCACACTGGAAGGAGTGCAAGAATAGTATTGCAATGTATATTAAATGCAATGTCTTGCTAGAACAAATCCAGATTCTGGAGAATTCCAGACACCTGGAGATCACAGACATTTGTATTCCATTCCTAGTTTTTCAAATTAATTAATCTCAGCCTACTCCTGTTAACATCTGACTCTCATCCCCAAACAGCAGTTAGAGAGTGAAGCTAATAGGCATTACCCATAGGAAAGGTCACAAGCCTTGATTTAGCCCAGCTCTTGGCTCTCCGAGAGCCTTACGTAAAAAGAAGCTGCAGTGTATTACTGTGGGATATGAATCCCAATCTTTCAGAGAGGCTATCAACAATGGCACTTGCACCAGATCCCACACTGTAGACAAGTGCAAGGGCAAAAATAAAACTTCCTTTGTAACCATGACTGTCTCACAATAGCTGAGAACTTCACACACGGCTGGCCGAAATTCTCAGCACTAGGTGAGAGGTTCACACCAGAGTGGTTTAAAGCAAAGGGAGTGATGAAGCTTAAAGTGACTCTTTGCTACTCTATGCAAAAATGGATGTAGGTAACGTGGAATTTAAATAAATTCTGATTTGTAGAAGTCAATATTCAGGCACGTATTCCCTGTAAGAGGCCTAGATATGTTTTCATGAGATCCTTTTTTTGCCCCTTTAAAGCTTTATAGCCAGACATAACAGTAACAAGACCTTTGTAATAAGGATTTGATCCAATATCCATGAAAGTTAGCAATAACCACCATGAATTCCATATGTGCCCAATGAGGGCTTTATGGAAAACCATTCACCTGGTTTTCTAAAACACTTGGAAAAAACCAATGTGCTGGTTAATTAAGCCATAGGGAACTCTTACAAGGTACATTTTATACTTGTACAAACTGGAGCATGAAGAGGCCCCTGATGAATTTTTTTAACACTTCCCACTTCTACCAAAATGTCTCAATATGATCAGTCCTACATGTCCCAGTAGCACACACCAAACTGTGAGTGCTCTGGTACAGACTGGTTCTCCTGGAGCTGCCTGAAGCCTCAAGAGAACCACAGCTATGCCTTTGACTCCACACTCACCTAATGTTAACTGAGTAACATACACAACAACTTCAACACCAGGCTTCAGCTCAAACTGGACCAGATTCTGGTTGAGAGCATTAAAAAGGATTTCTACCACCTGAGGAAATAAGAAGAGATGCAATAGTTACAATATAGAAGACAGCAAGGTCTGGAGAACATTTAGCTTAACATAGCCTAGGAAGGTGGCTAACATCTCTCACTGGCTTCAGGAGGGCTGAAGAAGCAGAGAGAAATGCATGTGCTCTAGATGGAACTGAGTGTTATTGCATGCCAACCTCCCTTACAGGACTTCTAAGACTTACATAGTATGTTGTTATATCTCTCCTGGAGAGCACACCAAGAAGGGTAGCAATTTTTTTTTCCTTTTTGGGGGGGGCTACAGGAAGAGTGGAAATAGTTAAGGATCTTTTCACCCTCCACAATATCCTGTTTTAATTTAAAATCAAATGCATTTGGAAATCGCTGAAATTTTGGCCACTCATTGGCACATAATGGAACTAAGTTAGGTAATCCAGACTTACACTCTTCACAGTAATCCTGTCATGCATCTTCTATTTAAATAGGCTACTGGAGAGATGTTACCATTCAGTTTTTCAGATTAATGCAAAATTTGCCATATTTCCCCTTCATTTAGAAGAGTGGCCTTGTACTGCAGTTTACTGGAGTTGCTGAGCTGGGAGATCAGCAACCCAGCTATGATGTGTTATTTAGTTGCCCCAGAGCACTTACTTGGCACATCACACTGGAACCTGAGCTTGTTAATTCCTGGTCTCCACAGAGTAGTTCTGATGACCTACTCTCCAGGGCAGAGCTCCTCAAGCAGAAACCAACAACAGGTGCCAAAGTACAACTGAGTAGACCATCAAATAAAATTAGAGCACGAGAGCTTCAGGCCTCATGGTCAGTTAGTCAGAAACTTATTTGAGATGTCAGTATAAGACTGATATAAGAAATATTGACACAACAGCTTGATCAGAGGGAGTTCTAACACTGGTGGAGCACACTAAACAGGATAGAAATGACACACAGAACATCCCTCAAATCTTCCCACCTCAGTTCATCTCTTCTGCACTCTGAACACCATAAATTTAAGAGGCCAGCTTTGCTCACTTTCCAGGACAAGGTACTACTCTGCAGGAACTGACTTTACTCAGTGGGTTACAAGAACTTCCACTGAATCCAGCAGTCCTCTGAATTATTTAATACTTGATCACAGAGAAGTTACTCTCCCATGATTTACTTGGCACTGAGCTCACACACAGCTTGCACACTGCTGCACAGCTCATGTGCAGCACTGTGAAAATGCTGCATACAAGAACACTAGCTAGAGTTAAGCAGCCTTTCCAGCAGCAGTACTTCACTCTTTTGCCTTTATAGACCTGATTTAATCACTTGGTAATTCTAACATGAAAGTTTCAGCAGACTAGTTCTATTGTTCCAAGCTCTTTCCTTGCCTGCATATCACTGTTGCTATTCATCACCGTAATTACCTATTTATCTAAATGGATGGATATTGTAACTTCCAAATATAGCTTGCACAGGCCATTCGCTGCTGCAGAAAAAAAAAAAAAGAGGTCTCGTTCCAGTGATATATGAGCTGAAGAGCCTGATTTATTCTTAGTAAACCTCAGTATATTATCTTGCTGCTTTGGCCTCTGTCTATTAGCATTCCTCCAGGGAGTAAAGGGAGTACATATTCAAGGTTCCTTTGGCCATAACTATTGTAATAAGGACACATCACTGATTTAGGAAGAATCTCTTCTAGTGGTAGACTGTGACATATCTCAGTGAGGTATCAGAAAATCCTGTTCTTCTGAAAATAATTTTCTTTAATGCCATAAACTATAAGGCCACAGTCCCAGACACATCTGTTTCCACCACACTTAATGGAAGTATTTCCAGTGCTGCACAACTTAAGGGGCCCATCTGCAAACAATATGACAGGAATAAATGTTCCATGAATCCTTCTTTTCTTACTTGCTCCAGATCAGCCTCACTGCTTTTCCTCCTCTCTGTTGTGTTTTTATGGGGCAGTATAAAGAGTTCAGCAGAAGTAGGCAGCCCAGGAAACACAGCCACCAAGATCTGTTCATCAGGAATACTAGTCACCTAAAAAAAAAGTAAAAGAAAAGAAAAAAAGAGGTCTCTAGCTGCTATTTTGTTACTCATGTTTCCATTCCCTACCAGAAATGGTGCTCCCATCAATTATTTGCCATTCCAGGGTCCGTTTTGTGGTCCTAATAAGTTTTTCTGCCAATTTGGTAGGTCAGAAATTGAAGTTCTGCTAAATATCAATTCCATTTCCTTTCTAGAAGTAAATGTAGGTTTGACCACATCCCTAGACCAAAAGATCTCGACCCAAAGTCCAAACCCAGCATGTCTGCAGATCTGAATTTTCCATATAGTCTTTGCTACAAAAGAATGACTCAAAGTCAGATCCAGACAGTCTCTCAGAGCGACTACTGATAGGTATGCAACTAACAGGGACATATGAAGAAAATTGCCTGCAATCAGGTTGTGAGCATCCATATTTTCCATACATGAATAACACTGTCCACAGTGGGAGATTTTTTACTCCCAGGCCTGATCAGGAGGGCTGTGCTAGAAGCTGCTTAGTCTACTGACCCAAGAGTATCTGACTGTCACAACTGCCTTCAGCATGACCTGCCCACTGAGGCTGCTGCCCTCTCTCCCCAAATCAAAGCTGTGCATCCTCAACAGGGCAGGAAGTTTCTCCTCCCTTCAAAACGTTCTGCTACATGAGGTTAACTCCATTAGCTCTCTGGTTCTATCCCACCTCAAGCTCCATGGCCTCATTCCTGAGCTGGAATATATCAGTGGGGCAGCCCATTCCTGGTGGGATATACAACCAAGCACTTCATAAGATTTCTGCTGTTCTCTGTAACCCTTCATAGTTACATCCTAATTAATCTATTTTTTCTGCAAGCTTGACTCTGAATACAGCAAAGGG
>JAOXXN010000082.1:24548094-24560478 GCA_026770055.1 Myrmophylax atrothorax | reverse complement strand
AGCAAAGGGAAACAACAGTTTAAAAAAATGAACTTAGTGTTTTCTCAGGATGAAAAAACAATCAAGGAAATCTTATAAACTGTGAATTTTGAGTGGGCTGCAGATGAGAAAAGCTGAGCAGGATTGTACTTTCCCAGTAAAAATAATCAGCTTCCATTTCTAAGATCAGCTGTAACTGAAGAAAAAAAGAAAGCAAGATACATTTTTGGCAGAATGCAAAACCCACAAAAGCTTGTCTAAATCTATCTCCTGATTTCCCACAAAACCAAAGTCCCTGACTATTTGGTATCATAAATTATTCTGTCCCCTTTTCTGCAAGAATATGAGTACTAGTTTACATATTCTAATTAATCCCAAAGGAAGATTCAGTATCTTCCACCCACAGAAGTCTCTCTTTATCCTGTATTTTAAAGGTAAGTTTATTTTCACTCTGAAACCTTATTTTTTTGCTCCAGTTGGAAAGGGAGTAGAGTTTTAAAATGTTCAGTTGCTACACTTAGCTGCATGTGGAACTCCTGACTGAGTATCAGGAAGAGATAAAAATATATTCCATGTATCCAGCATACTACAATGTCTGTCTTCTGGGATGAGGTGGATCAGCTGTTTAACAACATTCAGTAATACTAACCAAATGTTTGGAGTAGAAAACAGTAGATACAGTCATATCAGTTTGGCAAGATAAAAATAATGATGATACTATTACAGTCTAGAATTTGCAAAATCCTCAGGGATACTAAAAGCTAAAAAGCATCACAGAAATACTAATAAAAGTAACTGTAATATTTCCACAAAATTACTGATATAATTTACATCTGTAAAAAGATCCAGCATGCTAAGAAGCTTTTTAGCGATTTTTAATGATAGCTTCATTACTGCTTTCCTTTCCCATTCCTTTAATCTAGCATGCCAAAAAGTGCATATTTTAACCACCTAGTCAATATTAGTATAGACAAGGAACCAGATGCTCACCTGTGCTAGTGCTTTCTTGATGACTTTCCCAATGTCTTGTCGCCATTCAGGGATGTCAGGATTATGGTAGTCCAAGTTGGGAGAAAATGACAGGAGCTGAGATTGGAAATACTCTGGAATAGGAAAACAGTATTTATGAGAAGATGAAATGAGAAGTGTTCAGGTTACAGATAAGGGTGCAGAAGACAACAGGAAAACCATAATTATCTTAAAACGAGAGGTAAAAAAAAAGGCTGAAGGAAGTAAAAGGGTGGCTAACCCTGAGCAGGACAGAAAACTTGCAGGGAACAAATTGTTATAATGGTTTCTATAAAGGACATTTTGCCCTATTGCCAACTTCTAGCTTTTCCCAAAGAAATGGAAGCAAAAACGAGAAAGGCGGGAAGATTCCTTCCCTTCATGATGCCTCTGAGTTTTGTAATTTTGCCACTCAACTTTATCAGATTCTGTTTACAAGGAAGTTGTCTGGTAAATAAGGCAGCACCTGTCTGAAATTTGTAAGGTCTATACAATTGCATGCATCGTGGTCTGCAGAGCAAAAATCTTGCTGTAAGTAGTGTTTTCAAAAGTGTGTTATCTGTTTGCTCTCCTGGAGGTTAATACCCCAACAAAGCAGAACCCAGTGGTGTTAACGACTGGCTAATCAAGCAACGGCTATTCATTAAACACTTTGAAATTGCTTCCTAGTTGACTGATTGCTGTGAAGAAGAAAAGCTTCTCAGACTTCAAATACAGAACAATTAATATTTTTTCCAAATCCAACTCTCCCTTCTGGAGTCACCAAAGACCAAACCTGGAGTCCTATGACAGCTGTGCACAATGGATTTGGGCCAGTGGGAGGAACAGATATGGGACAGGAATCTAGCTCAGATTGAAGTTCTTAGGGCAGAAGACTCTCCTTTCTGTTTCTGGAGATGTGCCGTGCCTCACATTGAAGCAGCTGATCTCCAGACACTTCAAGCAAGTACCATTAACCATTTGTAAGCAGGTCAAGATCAAGATAAACCAGCCAGAGTATAAATGAGGAAATCCACAGAATAGCAGGTATGTGCCAGCACAGCACTTATGTGGCAAATTTTGCAAGATCTGTTCTTTCTTTTTAGATAGTGCAGTATATTTTTAAATAAAACAAGCATCAAAGAAAGCAGGGAAACTCTCTCAAGTTCTGAAGGTTTATCTCAGAGGCTGATACAAAAAATCTATTTCTGACCCCCCATTACCATGTCCAATTTATTTTTTGAGTAAATTCTTCTTTGTTAATCCAAATTTGAGAAAATCCTGAATAAATCTCCTCCACTGATAACACCAGAAATCCATGTCCTCCTGCCTAGAGCCATAATCACTTGACAGAGGACAAAAATTATGAAGTAGAGGGTTACTAATATTTGCTAACAGCAATTTTGGGTATTACTAAATCATATTACAAATTATTAAAATCCATTGCATTACATGGCAAGAACAATCAAAAAATACCTATTTAGTTGCTAAATCTGAGCACACAGCAGGACATTTATTTGTATTTAATTACTGAGACAAGACACATGTAGTTCAACTACACAGTGCTGGACTTCAAAATAACCCAAGTTATTTGAAGCCCAGGTCTCTCAATAAAACTTGCTATCCAAAGCAAAGCTTGTCCTCAAATGCTGGGTGCCACTAATTGGATAAGGAAAATGATGACTGGCCTGGGGTGGAAATTACTCTCTGGAGAAACCTCAAACTTCTTGCAAAAGCTGCTGAGAGCCCTTTCACTCAGGATTTATCAAGCCCCAAAAAGTGCAATGTCTGTGGTCTGCCAAAGAGTGATTTCTGAAGCCCATGACATGCAGATACAGCAAGAACATATAAAACATTACCCATGGAGTAAATCCAATGGGCTCACTCAGACCTCTAGTTGTGACACAGAAGATGGGCAGAGATACCAACAACAGAGTAATTTCTCTCTCCTCTTTTCCAGACCCCTCCAGACCTCTGTAATTTATACAGTCACTGACAGAGACACCAGTTGCATTCAGACCACCTCAGTGATGCACTGTGATTATTCCTTTCCACAGCTGGGAAGCTGAAGCAAGGCAGTCTGATTACAGCTCTGAGTGTTTCTACTTTGGCAAGTTGCCTGTCTGGGTGTATGGAGAGACCAACAGACAAAGGAGACACCAGCCACATTACTACTGCTGGCTAGCTGCTCTATTAACTTCTGTATTTTGTCGTCATTACACATATGAGCTACTTTGTCATCAGAGGTTTGTCATCAGAGGTTCCTCCAGGGACTAGTTCCTGGAGTTCATTTGGGGTCAGCAGTGTCTGTTTGTCTGTCCTTCACCCCCCTGAGATGTGATTGTAAAAGGCTGAGGGTACCATGCACTGCGATCTCCTTGGTGTCTTGGATGAGGGTGTTGCCCCCAGAAACTTGCACAGTGACAGTGTTCATCCCCTCCACAGTGAACACGTACGAGATGCTGCTTTCCAAGGTGATGAGGGGCTGTAAGAAGCAAACACAGATAGCAATATCAAAATCAGGGTGAGATTAACTCAGGATCACAACATGCACCTTACTAATCCACCAGGCAGTAACATCCTTCCTCCCTGATACAGGCACTGTGCTACAAGCTTGCACCTCCTGCTAAGAGCTAAACATGGCCCAAACACCACCTTGTGAGAAGTGTCCCACAGGCAGAGGTTTCTTTCACTCCAGTAAATGCCTCCTGAAATATTCTTCCACTGAACTGCAACCCCTTATCCTATGGACTCCTCAGCAGAGCCAGGTTGGCAATTGCAGAATTACTGCTGCAGAATGCAGTGTTGTACACACATACACACAGACACATTCACCCAGCAGCGTTGCTGTATCAGCTGTACAAAACACAAGCTCAAATTGAAAATAAACCAAATATGCAGATGCTTCTTCAAACAATCCCCATTCTTCAGATTCAGGGCCAGCCTTTGCTTTTAGGAGCACAAATCCATTTATCTACCACAAAGAAACACTGCTCAGGTAAGAGTGAGGACATCCAGCATTGCCCTGTCCATGCTTTGAGCCTTTAAACTACCTCCAACCATAAACTGGGAAACTGTGCTAACCAGGGTGGAAACATGGCATAATTCCTGCTGCCAATACTGACTGAATGTGGTTGTGGAAGGGGCCCACACTGGAGCAGTTTGTGAAGAATTTCAGCCCATGGAAAGGGCCCACATTGGAGAAGTTCATGAAGAGCTGTCTCCCATGAGAAGGGACCCCTCCCATAAGCAGGGGAAGATGAACAGCAGAGACAATGGGTGATGAACTGACCACAGCCCCCCTTCCCTGTCTCCCTGCACTGTTGGGACGGGAGGAGATAAGACAATTCAGGAGTGAAGCTGAGCCCAGGAAGAAGGAAGGGATGGGGGAAGGTGTTTTAAGATTTGGTGTTCTTTCTTATTATCCTACTCTGATTTGATTGGCAATAAATTTAACTCATTTCACCAAGTCAAGGTTGTTTTGCCTGTTATGGTGATCAGTGATCTCTCCTTGTCATTATTGTGACCTAATTTTGTTACCTTTTACGTCTCCTGTCCACTTGAGGAGGGGAGTGACACAGAGGCTTTTGGTGGGCACCTGGGTCCAGACAGGGTCAACCCACCACAGCTGAAAATCAAAGGGCCAGCCCTCACAGTGCCACTTATTTGACAGCTGGACTACAGACAAAATTCTTAGTTTAGATTAAACCATTAAAATGGAAATAGTGATGCTAATTTACATTGCAAAAGCACACAGAGATCTAAGAGAACAAATAAAGCCATTGTACCATTGCTATTGTCCCTCCACTACACTGCCAATTTGTTTCCAGAGGAAAACCTCTAAACATTCACCTCCCAGCTCTCACACTTTATCCCATTAGACTGCCAACCTGACTGCACTTCACAACAGTGGTCATATTAATTTCATTTTCATAGTCAGATCAAAATTTCCACTTGCGTAGGTCAGACTGGAAAACATATTTTTTGTTCTGCAGAATGCCACCTTCCTTTGACTCCCTCATCTATGAGCTGAAAAAGCAGTAAAACAAAAAAAGTCTGATTCCATGGGACTCACAGATCAAGGACTACAGTTTGTGCCAGCCCTGGAGGCCTAGCCAACATTTACTTAGATATACACAGGTTCTGGACAACCTGAATAGGCCGGTACCAAACTGCACTTACATTGATGTTAGGGATCTTCCTGGAGGTTACAAGTTGTGGTTCTGTGCAAAGGCAGATAAGAGGAAGCAATCTGGCCTTTAAAATTACCATTTTGCCTTTTTGTATGTGTGTATGCTGTATGTTCCATTATCATGGATGATTTCACCTCCATCATGGAGTTTTAACATTCAGCCAACTCCTTAATTTTAATTCAAGCACCAAGACCTAGATACTAAATCCAAATTAAATCAAGTAGTTTAAGGTTCATTTGCTCAAACCTATTAGACAGCTGGATACATTTATTAAACTGGACCTGTGTTAATCCAAGCAAATTGGCCTTTGGGTATAATGCAAAAATCAGTACAGTAGAAATTCAGTTCAAGAGTTCCAGCAGGGTGGGGAGAGCAGCAGAAGAGCCTCAGCCAAGTCATCTGAGTCTCAGACAACATTCGCCTGTGCAGCAGCACAGAGAGGACCTTAGTGAGACTGTGCAGTGACACCAGACACATCTGTTTCTGCCTGGGATGGCTGTGGGTTGAACCGGAAAAGCAGCTGCAATCCCTCAACATGGAACTAGAATACATCACCTAACAACACCAGCCACTATGCACAATATTACACACCTCATCCTTTAATTCATACACTAATTAGTGTGCCCATCTTCCACCTCTGCTTGGAACACCACAGCTTACTCATCAGTGGGCACAGAGAAGGATCTGACAAGCACATTAAACATCCCAGGAGGAATTTTGATGTGGTGCAGACTGTTGTTCTGACAAAAAGGTGGCTGATACTGTTATGTCTGCATCCTTTGCCACACTTCTCTCCGAGCTGAAGAGCATTTCATGAGGCAGCTGGAGATAATGCTTTGCAAAGAATCTTAGATTCAGTCACAGGTAAGTGGCACCATGTTTACTATTCCATATTTCAGCAATGTGTACAATCACGCCAAGATATCACAGGATCAGCTATGTCCAAAGCATCCACCCCAAACACACCCATATCTGCTTGTACTCTGTTGCCTAGGGTCTGAAATTTAAGCTAGAAGATAAAACAGATCATATTTGCAACCCAGATGCAAGCACTGTGACAACTGCACAGAAATCTTCAGGAAACACCAGCACTTTGCTCTCCCTTTTCTAGATTACTTTCTAATTCAAAAAAATCTTTATTAAGACCCTATTGACAATCAACTTCTATATTAAGGACAAAAACAATGGAAGGAAAACTCTGATACCTGGGTACACTGGAGGGCTTAAGCAGATGAGCAAGTTACTAATTTGCCTCAGATGAATTTTAATGACTGGCTGCGTGTGAGCAATGAGCCAAAAATATCTGAACTATAATGTGATTTTGCATCTATTTCAGTGTAGCATAAACTCTGCAGAATTACCTGGTACTTGTCATGGACTAGATGTGTGTATGTGGGTGGTTCAAATAGCTCAGCTAGGGCACAGCAACTTGCCAAGTTACAGTAAGTGTTTTTTGTTCCTGAGCTCTTCCAGTGCCTCAGTTATGCTCCCACAAAAATAAGCAAGTTCTTACAGTAAGCTTCCTAACTTGATGTAAAATCCCAGTAGACAAAGCCTTTACTGCTTCCCCCCCTCTCCTGCTACTGTTGGTAGCTGGGGTAAGAGGTTAAAACTCAAGCAGCTGTGTAAAAGAGAAAATAAAACACTTGTGTGCCTGGTTTTTTTAATCTCAAGTTCCATATTTCATGTAAAATCCTCATTTCTTTCTTCTGTGATCTCACCTCAGTGCACACCTTCAATTGCAAATGTAGACAATGATATGACTTAAACTGCTTTTGTAAACAACAGCAGATCCTACACTGTAAAATTACCAGCTGTACATTTCACAACTGTAAGAATGGAGAATAGTGCCTGTCTCACTTCTGAAGTCTACAATAAAAATTGTCACTAATAAGCAATCCTGCTCTCTCCATTTGAAAGCATGGCATTAACTTGTAGTTTCACTTACTTTAACTACTGATCAAATAGCTCTTTATGATAAATTTGTGTCCATCATTCGAAAATTCGCTACAAAGAAATCTCATCTCCCTCTCTAATACATTCAAGACTGCGAACAATAGTCATGGATCAACACAAACAGACTCTTCTAGCATGAAATTCTAGATACAACTGTTTATTTGAACACCAGGAGCTTTAAAGTACTGTGTTGGAATCCAGCATTATGTACTGCATACTGGTATATATTGGAAACTCCTGTGGTTATTTGAACACCAGCAGCTTTTAAACACTGGGTTGAAAGCCAGTATCATTCCATATATAGTGGTATATAGTTCAGTTAAGTTGCAAGTGAATGCTGGTAATAACAGTGGTCTCCAAAGCTTAGTAGGGCTGATAACAACCAGATGTAAAAAAGTAATGACTCCTAAGAACAACACAAGACAGAAGGAAATAAATTCACAAAGGTTGAAGTTCAGATAATGACAACCCTTTTTAGACAAGGAAAAAACTAAAACACAGAACAAGCAAAGGCAAGAAGTTTTTATTATGGCTGAGAGAGTTCCCTGTCTGGAGCAACAAGGTTAGGAAGTAAAAATGAACCTCAGGATATCTGTACCTTGGTGCTGTTGCCAAACCACCAGAAGTAGGTAAGTGTGCCTGCCTGGCTGGGCCAAACTACAGCAGTAATGTTCACATCCTTATTTCTGATGGCGACAAAAGGAACACTCAGATGGACATGCTCCACTGGACCTGTGGGAAGAGAGAGTTCATTATTAGAGGCTTTGAGTTAAATCCTCCCTGCAGAGTTGTGAACAGCAAGGATCTTTCCTTTAAATGAATCAAATGTTTTATGTCAGCAGCAAGACTTTAGCAATAAAAGCGAATTTCAGAAGTCAATAAGCAATAGAAAAAGGTATCAGATTAACAAATATAAAATCTTATTTTTTATTCCTCTTAATTCTAGGGGAGCCAGAAATGCACATTTCCAGACTGCTGATTTCACACAGGGTCAGCACTGTTTTCAGAAGAATTTTTTTAAATGCATTTTGTGGAAAAACAATGAACTGGCTTTGCACTAGGTAGGGAAGCTGCTATTGGAAGCTAGCGGGATAGGACACAAGAGAGAAAGATAATATAGCCACTGAGCTACTAAGACTTGCGGGGAAATAATTTTAGCCAAGATGGCTTAAATCTGGTTATACAATAGGCATTTATGACTTGATTAAATACCCCTGACAGTTTTTTAAAAGGTCTCCAAAAGAAAGATTCATGATTTTAGAAATCCTTGGTATCTTTTTGACTTTGGGCTGACTTTGGGAAGTCTTTGGGGAGTCAGTTACTGCTAGCAAAAAGTCATGAACTACTTGGAAGATGTGTGCATTGGCATACCAAAGCATTTAACTTCAGAAGCACTTGTTTCTGAAAGACTTAAAAAATAATGAAGTACCAATGCATCTAATGCATCTAATAAATGCAAATGCCCAGAATAAGTCCAGGGAATGAAGCCCAAAATTAAGACAGTGCCTCTCTAGAAAAAACATGCACAAAAAATACTGAGGTTTTGGTTGATAGTTTGTTTAAAGCTTTTACTCTCTCCATTGTTTTAATGCTTGTTTAATCTTTTGTTTTCACTGTTACTGAATTCCAGCTGATAACTGCTGCCTATCAGGCAGTGCTACTTTCTGGGTAGAACCTTTAAAACACAGCAAGCTGACAGACTAACCCTGTGAGATGGAAAGGATGAAATAAGAAAGAAGTCAGACTCTTTTTGTTTCTAAGACATTCATTCTGGGAAGCAGGAAATTTCATGATTTTTAACTGAAACTATCTTTTTGTGTTACTTCTCAGCTCTTCAAGCATGAAATGGGGACATTAATCACTTCTCCATCTACTTGGATTACAAAGATTTTGGAGAGCAAGAGCTGTTCTTTTGCCACCAGAACAGACAGCTCTAAGCACAACGAGACACTATTCTTGCTTTTAGCTCCTTAAAGCTTGATCTCTCCTTTCTTTCCCCCCTTTTCCTAAGGGGTCTCTACCAGCAAGTCATTCCTGAATTCTGACCATAGAAAGTACTCTGGGTTTAGAAGAGGAAAAGCCAGCAGTATCTTTGCTTTAAATGCCAAGATAAGCAGCTGCAGGGTAGAAAACTAATGTTGCTTGAGGCCAAGGAGCGTTTTTCTCTCTCTCTTTTTTTTTTTTCCCTTCCCAGCACAGGATTCCAGTACCAGAGAGATCATATAATAACTATGATTCACAGACATTTTTGTCTGTAGATCTGAGCTTCAAGGTCAAACATCCTATACTGACTAGTACAGCAAAATTTATTAAAAGTCTAGTACTGAGGTATCATCTTATTTTAGCATTAGCATGAATGTAAGTGCATGCAAAGTATTTCCCCAGATACAGAGATAGGTTGGCCACATGAGAAAGCTGTAAAAGTCAAAGGAGAGATCTGAGTGGTTGATGAAGAAAAGGGTGGAGTAGCATAACCAGGCCAAGGGAACATCCTTTGTTGCATTCTGCTTTAAAATCCTCACTATGAAAAAGTAGTTCCTATGAGAAAAATCAAACAATCCATACAAATCTGGTTGTTATTACCAGGTAACCATCACTTTTCTCAGCTAATGGCCCAAGGTGAAGGAAAAAGCAGTTAATGCTCTAATAACAGGTTGTTAAGTACAGCCATGATTGACTTTGAGGGAATTATGGGCATAATAAAAGCTTCAAGGAACATTTATTCCTTCACACAGGGAGCCTGAAATTAAAAAGGAGAAAAAGTTCTTCAGTTTTGGAAATTTCTAACTTGCTTCCTTCCAGCAGGAAAGCTCAAGTAAAAGATACAGTAGAAGACATTCTGACAGGTAAAGAGGGAAGACAGACACAGCTGTGAACATCATTAGGGGCAAATCCAGAGAGTTGTCTGCCCAGAAGATCTAACAGTCTGAGAGTCTGGGCTCTTCCTGGTCTCATCCTACATTCCACATCCTCTGCTTTCTCCTGAGGCTTCGAGAAGTTAGCTGGAAGCTCTATATTTGAATTTGCTCATGTGTCTACTCAAGAGAAATGGCATTGATCTGCCGAACAGGATGGAAGCATCAAGGATGCAGAGCAAACATGAAAAGCAGCACATTAGCCCTCAGTACATTCATATCCCAGAAAGAATGCTCAGCATAATGCTTTTATTTCATTTAATAAGGACTGTAAACTCCAAAATCCTGAATAAGTAACTTAAAATTTAGTAGTTTAATCTAAACCTCTTGGAATTAGACATGTATTGAAAATACATGTTTGGACTTTGTTTCATATGCTGCTTGGTCTCTGACCCTTTCAGGAAGCCCAAGAAACATTTTGCAGCTTTTCTCTCTATCTCTGAGGACTGAAAATACACTTGTGTTAAAAAACCTTCCCTTTCTCTTCATTCAATAGTTTATTTACCAAGTCAGAAGAGTGTCTAAAAGCCCAAGACTTGGGAGAAGCATGACCTGCATGTGTATGTGGGTTTGCATGTATCCTTAGGCCCCACTGAAGCTGCAGGGATTTTCAGTGAGGTCTCAAGGAATCCAGCAGATAGAAGTACTTACAGACCACATGCAGGAAGAGGACAGCAGTGTCAGAGCCCAGGCTGTTCTCTGCATATGCCGTCACCTGGAAGATTCCAGCATTCTTATACACATGCCGGATGCCGTCCTCAACAGGGCTGAAATTAGCATAGGATACTGCGATGCCATCGCCAAAATCAAGCTGAATGTTTGTCCTTTGGAGATCACCCTGCAACAGAGAAGGCTTATTAAGGAAACAAGGTTGATAAGAGGAATTCATATTACTCTCCATCCCACTTCTCAGTTCCATTTTACTAGCATGGACAAAAACCTGCAACTTTTCCAAAAAAGCCTAGCTTTGTTCTGTCATTCCTCAAAGTGGCCAGACTCCAATCAACAACTGGTAATTATACACAAGCAATGCTTAGAATAATTGGATCATTTACACCTATAAAGAGATGTTACCCCCCCACCTTGGGTTTAAAGATTTAGGGAGGGCAGAGTGTTCAATGTGCATATATCAAGGAGACCATGTTTGAGTCATGTAATACAAGGCATGGTGGGTGATTGTCTGTCACTGCAGTGGCCAGCGCCTTGCATAGCCTTTCAGTGAATGGGTAATGGCCAACAAGTACCTCCATCAGAAGCAGTGACAGGGGTGGCACCATACTGATGGAAGGTCAGATGTTAATGGGAGAACAATTCCCACTTGAATATGGGAGCTTTGGGAACACTCTGGAGACAGGATAATGGTTGAAGAGGCTCTCTGATAGATTCCACAGACACAGAAACTAGTCACTGAGTCTAGCCTAATCTAGTTTTCCAGGTTTCCTGTATAACCAGTAAAAGAGAGAGAAAGAAAAGACAGCAAAAGACCAACACTCCATCTTAAGAGAACTGAGACAGGTGACATGAATCATCCCCTGCAAATATCCATTCCTGTACACTCAAGATAGAGTTTAGAAGACTAGTTTCAGCTAGACATGTAACTCCAGGATGGCTGAATTTATACAGGTTGAGTCCCACACTGAGGACTGGCAGATTTTTTTTTTCTAATGTCAGTCAACACAAAGATAGGGCCTGGATACACAGGAGAATGAAGCAGATGATGAGCAAATCTCTTCTAGGATTACTGTCAATGACAGTTATTAAATGAAGGAAGGAAAAGCAGACAAGAGATTTCAGCACTGCAGGTATTGTCTAGAGGCAGCAGTTGCACTATTTTAATTTAAATCATGCTTTAGACCACTGTAGTTGAATTGTAGAAGTGTCTGTTATTTCAGTTTCTTGGAAACTTACTTTATACTTGCCCCCAGCTGACTAATGGTAACACTAAACAAGGCTAATTTAAACAGAGCTAAAGCCCACTGCAGTGATTTCACTAAACTGAAATAAAACTAGAACTCAAATTAAATCTCTGTAGCTTTAGCTTTCTGCATATATACATCAGATGTATTGTCACAAGTAATTTCCTTTCATGAAAGGTCTCCATTGTATTCACTATGGATGAAGAAGATACCACTACCTTTTGGAGGTGTTCCTAGTCCCAAACTGAAGCTGATCCCCAGAAATATCGAGCATGAGATAAAAACTCAAAAAAAAAATCTCTTCTCCTAAATTAACTATTTTTTTAATAGGAAATGCAGAAATATTTCACAGCCATCTCAGAAAGCCCATTATAGCTATGAACACACAGAGTCAAGATCAAAGCTAATGTGCAGTTCCAATACATACTGATGTAAGGG
>JAOXXN010000082.1:24500272-24547994 GCA_026770055.1 Myrmophylax atrothorax | reverse complement strand
GCAGCACACCCCCCCCCCCCCCCAGATTTAAGCCTTCGCATAGGCTGTGCCTGTATTAACAAATCAGTGTGCAGGAAGGATATTTTTCAGATGTGAATTTGCTTTGAGTCTCTACTAGGAGTCTCCAGATACACACCCATATAATCAGAATTACTGCATGCAGTTTTTAACATATGGATATTTGATTATATATGTTACATCACTCTCCTTCCTTGTTCCATCATTCCCATTCCATAGGAGCCAGCTGAGTTTTGGCCATTGACTTGATCAGAGCCCCATTTTCACCTGTGTCCTACTAGGATATTAAAAATCCAGTAAAAACCAAAAATAAAATATAGAGGACTTAGCAGTGGTGACACTAAAACCTATCTCTAATATCAAATAGTCAATAACATTCTTTAGACAGAGAGTTTTTAAAGTCACTAAAAAAATTCTCTAGCAGGAGCAAAATTACACTCTTGGGATATTCAGTTATTTGATAGAAAGGCTCCCACAGCTTGTTAAACCTTTCAAAATCACTTCTCAAGGGAATGTACTAAGACCACAGGTTCATCTCATATGGAAGGCACTGAACAGCGGATAAAAATTTGATCTGGGCTGGATTCATCACTGATGACCTCAGGCTGAAATCTCTCGCACCAATCATGGCAACTCATCTCCTTTGCCTTACCATTCCTTTTCTATTTCCTCCTTGCTTCTTCAGTATGATTCTATCTGAATAAAGGTTTGAATTAGGGAAGCAGGAACAGATTTTTTATGATTAAACAGTAGCGTATCATCTTTTCCATCCAGTTACGAGTTGGGTCTTCAGTGTAAAACCTGTCTATCACACTAATTATGTTTTCTTTCTTCTTTCCATACCTCTGTATCCAGTATATAAAATGCTAAACCAAGAATGCTAGTCCCACACCATTATGTCAGATATTCTGGAGTTTATGAATATAAATTAAAATAGAAATGGATTGGAGGCATTTCAAAAAGAAAAAAATCATTGCTCTCCATATATATTCAAAAGGCACATTTTATTGCTTTAAGCCCCATAAATTACTGCAAGAGAATGAGCTAGGGGCTGTCACAAAGATTGGAGCTCTGCGTACTGAAATCAGTGAGCAGACAAGGGGTAGTGGAAAGGGTGGAGAGGAGTATTGCCACGGAACATCCCTGCAAAGTCATCTCATCATCAAGACTAGTTTGGAAAAGTTTTCATGCCTTGAATCTACACTAACAAAATGACAAAAACTCTAGAGTGGGAACAGACAAGAACTGTAGGGACTGGTTAAAATTTTGGCTTTCAGAGGCTAAGACCCAAACTTTCATTGATTTCAGGACGGTTGTACTTCATCTAACATATGCTTGGGGGAGGGGTGAGTGGAGTGTATCTACATGATTCATTTTGGTTCTAATGAAGGTCTCAAACTGTTTACATAAACATATGACATGGTTTACATTAGACATTGGGAAGAAATCCTTTATAGTGAGGCTGGTGAGGCACTGGAAACAGGCTGATCGGAGTTGAGAATGCTCCATTTTTGGAGGTATTCAAAGCCAGGCTGGATGGGCCTCTGAGCAGCCTGGCCTAGTTGGTAGCCTCTCTGCCCATGGCAAGGGGGTTGGAACTAGATGATCTTTAAGGTCCCTTCCAACACAAACCATTCTTTCATTCTATGATGTGGCTACCTCTTTCTATAAACACAGTTCAGCAATCTCCTAACAGATGTGCACCACTCCAATACTTGCTCAGTGTTGGTCACTGCTTGCCTTAGTTCATTTGTGACTACAACCTACAAAGACATATTTTTGAAGGTCCTCTTCCTTCAGAAGAAAAATCATTTCAATGAAATGTTTTTATAACTATTGTTATTTTTCAGCAAAGGACATAGAGTGAACGCCCTCACATATTTATTCAGCTGCCTCTTCATTCTCTCAAGTCTTGCCGACTCCACTCTACAGCTACCTTGACTGCTGCCTTATTCCCCATCTGTTTATCATTCTTTGTATGCAGCAGTTCCACTTGAGTTCCTTAATAAATTACTACTAGATTCCTAATTTTTAGATTATATCTATTCTTTTCTGAACTCCCACTTGTAGTGTCTATACAAATCATCTTACCATGTCAAGTCTGCAGAATATAAAAGAATCAGCCAAGTAGACAAGAAATCCCCTTTGTATAAAAGCAGAGCATCTATGAATCTCTTAGGAAGCACATAAAGAGGCCCTGTCAGATTAGTGTGGTCCCGATGAAACACTTAGTTACTGTATAAGAATTTGATTTAGTGTGTCTGTCTTCATCTGTCTGTGGGTGATTTGCCTCGCAGCTGTCTCCAGGTACTGTCCCAAAATGATGTATGCAGGACAGAGTAGATGACAAAATATACTTGTGGTCCTCAGTCCCTGGCTGCCCCTTTTGAGACACCAAGAATGTCAGAAGTGAGGCTGTGAGTTGACCCTTCAATTTAACCAGAAAACAAATGTAACACAATCCATTGTGATGAAACCACTATTAACCTTCAACACCACCTTCCATGGGCAGCCAGAAGCCAGCAGAGGAGTGTAGCAGCTGCAAACATAATAGAATATTTTGTGGTGTAGTCACATATATCCCTAAACACCAAATCAAATCACAGATTAGAAGCTGCATTAAGATCTTTTGAAGAATTGTCCTGTCAGTCTGAACATATACCAAGTGCCTGCCTTAGCTCACCAAGCCTCCACTGAGCCACAAGCCTTGGTGACACAGGCCACACCATATGTGTTTGCCAGACAGAGCAGTACCTAACTCAGAGAGACCACCAGAAGTGCCTCAATATTTTGATGCTTTGAGCAGCAGCATGGCCTGGTATCATTTATGCGACTGTTGGCTCAGAGGGAATTGTACTAATAAATAAATACAATAGATATGGGCTGGGGAGGTGGTTGACGAGGGTCAATTCCCACTGCAAAACAATGCCCCTCACTGCTCCCCACAAGCCTGAAAATGTTCAGACTCAACTAGAGCTTTGCATCCCAGAAACAAAATTATTAAGCATAGAAACACCATTTCATCCTCACAAACTCCATAATTTTCAGTTCACTGGAGGCAACAAAGGCTAGTGGGGAAATAATTTTTTGTCCAGATCTGTCTTTCTTTAGCATTGACTTTATCACCAGTGATAGACAAGATAACCAGCCAAACATCCCTCTGGTGTGAGGATTTGCTTGTGTGTTTCACCTGTAGCCCTTCTTTACTAATTCTCATAAATCTCAGACTGTTTGCCATCCCATGATCCCTTTTGATTGCTATGTTCCTCTCAGCAACCTGAAGAAGGAAAAGAATGCCAGTCCTGTCATGCAGAGAAAAGTTTGCTGAGACCACTAACACACCTCTTCCATGAGGATGATGAAGGTGGCATTGTGTCCCTGCTCCATGACCAGCTTTCCATCGGCAGTGAGGATGTGCAATCCCCGAGGTGCTTTTCCAGGGCATTTCTCCATCTTGGCCATGTACTTTTCTCTCAAGCCATCTGTGCAGTTGTTAGACACAATCCTTCGGTACCTGGGGAACAGTCAAAATAGGAGATTGGGCTCAGAT
This sequence comes from Myrmophylax atrothorax, assembly GCA_026770055.1. Taxonomy (NCBI): domain Eukaryota; kingdom Metazoa; phylum Chordata; class Aves; order Passeriformes; family Thamnophilidae; genus Myrmophylax; species Myrmophylax atrothorax. Next base: position 24,544,426 of record JAOXXN010000082.1, on the reverse strand, counting down.
GGTGGGTGGAAATATTCCTTTATTTTGATTTTGTTTTGCTTATCCACATTAATGCATGTTTTTTCAAAGCCTAACTGCCTGCATGATTCCCTCTCTGAAAGGGAGAATCGAAGAAACCCAACACTTTATTAAATGGGAGAAAGCCAAAGCAATCTCGATTCAACCTTCTCCAGAGATTCTCAGCAGCATCACTGAGAAAAGACACATTGTAGAGGTGAATTGCTCTGCCCTGCTAAAAGGCAGAGAAAACCTCCAACTCCTCATGCCTGCAGGATTGCACCCTGCACCCCAGCTTTTTAATTATGCTTTTTATCACCTTTTGTCTACCTCTACTGTGCTAGAAGGCACTTGAAATGATCTACCAAGGGCCTTGTCCAGCTCAAAATTAAAATGATTCAAGGAATAGGTTTTTCGCTTAGCTCTCCTTGGAAGAGGTTAGCTAAGATGCAAAACACTTGGCTACTCCCAGTGTTGTTGAGGGGGATTAGTCCTTTTTATTAATTTTACAGTAAAAATACAGAACTGGTTAAGAAGACACAAACCCCAACAATTTTGCACCAGCCAGTGCAACCAGGGGTTCACAGCAGCTCCTGCATGATAGAGTAGCATTGGCAAAGTGATACTACCATAATAAACCAACACTTGCCATCTTTTTTAGATAAACCAGGAGAAAACAGCACAGGTAGCTTGTATGAAATTCAAGGCATTGTATATACAAAGTGAAAATGGCATAGGAAAAAAAAAGAGGCCACAATTGCTCCTACAAGCCTTCCTAGAGGCTGATATAAATAGGAGCTGTAAGATAGTAAGAGGTTGAATAAAATACAATGTGAAATACCTCAAACTTGTCCCTTTAAATGTTCAGCTGTCTCTCAGATAGACCTTCCTGATTCATGTTTTAATTTTGCAGCAAAGGGGAGCTCCAAGTCTAGTCTCCAGGGATCACACATCACTTGATAGCAATGCAATACCTAAGTGTCACTTATGTTAACGTGCTTCTCCCTGTCTCTGAGGAATGAGGCAGTGTTCCATGCAGATGCTGCTGCAAACATTACCTCATGAATAAGACTGGAAAAGAGCCAGATGGAATGCAGAGAAAAAAGAACCATCCAGGTTCTCTTTGTCTACTGCAAAGTCACCAGAACCAGACAGATTGCAAGATTCACTTACCCAGTGCTGTTCCAGTAGTTCTGACCAATGCTGCAATCCTTGGACAGGGAAGATGGGCTGAACCAGAAGGCTGGAATACACTGGTTGTTGCTGTGCCTCTCATACCCATAGTCACTACAGAGACAAGTCATAAGTGAATCGCTGTACCCATCCACTGAGTTTAGCTCAGAGTTTTAGGTGACATCCCCAAAGCATGTGTGTATTGGTGATTTTCTGCTGGATGGCCTGACATCATGGAAAGGGCTCATCCAGAGACAAAGTGCTGCACTAGTTTGAGAGGCAGGCACATGATACACAGAAGGCAAGTGATATCTGACAATACCAGAACTACCAACCTTGCAGAGCACTGGAGAACTTGTGTCTCATTTGACAAGCAAACATGGACAGAGATTAAAAACCAAAAAAGCAGTGTTAATTTCTTTTCCTATTAATCTCTAAATTTCACTTTTTGGGTTCTTTTGGTTTTCTTGCTTTTTACAGTCCTCACTTTAGAACAAAGCAGAGTAATTTTAAGATCTAATGTCACTTTTTCCCAACAAAGCAGCTAGGAGTATAAAACATTAGGAGCACTTCCTGAACAACTAGCCACAGTATATATATTGATGTATGTTAATGGCCTCTTTGCCCTCTGACTGAGCTGTGACTTGCTTGAGAGAAAAATACAGCTGATGTTTTTCCAACACTAAACTAAAACAAGACAACCAGCTTGGTAGTCTGATTACATACTACTGTGTCACATAGAGAAGACAATCCGGGGTATTGATGCTTCTTTGGACCACCTAAGAGTGGAAGTGTACACAACCAGATGCAGAACTTCTTTTTACAGCTGCCTTTGTGTGCCAATATAATGATGAAGAAATAGGATTAATCCAAAGCTTTCCATAACTTTTAATAGGCTCTGGATCAGGTTTCTATGCATAGTCTTTATGGACAGTCTGGATTCAGAGGGCAAATAAAAAGAGATTCTGGATTTTTGCCTGAAGCAAGTTAACAAATGCCAACACGCTAAACCTCTGTGAAAACACAGACACTACAGAAGCCACTGTCTTGAAACCTCTCTGTGCCCTTTAGGACACTCTGACTTTTATCCTTCCCCTATTCAGAGTCTGAACTGCCAACAGAAAGTCCCTAGGAAATTCTTTGGTGAGACAAAATTGTGCTATGTCTCCAGTGACCCAGGCTGCTACTGTTCCTTTTTTGGAGGGCAAAAATTCTGCAAGCTACTTTAAAAGGTTTGGAGATTCCCTAATGCTCTTTCTCTCAACATTCAATTTAATCATTCTCAGTGGGTCTGACCTGCACAGTCAAAAATGCCTGGCAGGGGCTTGGTAATTAAAAATATTCAGGAGGAGCTGTACTTTGCCCCAGAGAAGAAAAGCGCAGCATAAATATTTAATAAAATTAAAGACAACATTGCTGTGTGCCCTCAAGGTTCTGTGCTTGTTCATTAACTTCTGGTAAATGTATATTAAAACCTCACATGCTGTCCACCTTCCTTCTCATAAGCCCCAGGGTTTGCATAAGTGAAGGAAATAATCAAGTCCAGATGCTGTGCTGTCTTTGTCAGGAAAGCTATCTTGACAGAGTAAATAAAGAAGCAGGAGGAGGGAAAAGAAAGATCAGCAAGCACTTTAATAACACTTTTGAGTTCCTTCTGCCATTCTTTCTGTCAGAAAAAGGCCAGGATTTGCTTTTGGAAATGACTGCAAGGGTTGGCAGGAGTCATCCCTGATCTTGACTCATGAGGATTTGTTGAATTCGGGCCCTGGATCATAATTTATGCCCTTGAATTTTAGATCAGCCTTATATCTAACAACAGGAAACAGCACAGCAACCATGCAGCAGACAGGGGCAATGGCACTGTGACCAAAGGGAGTAGCCCTCACAGCTTGTGCTATAGGCTCCTGCAGTCATTTGTCCCATTTCTACAGCTCTCCAAGCCAGGGATCATCACACCTAGTAGCATGGGATGCTCCAAGACCATAACCAGCTTCCAAACCTACTGACTGGGGAAGCAGAGTCTGTTGGGATTTGCTGGTCAGTGTAACTCACACAGCCCCAGCTGCTGACCCTCCTCTTTTCCCTGACTCTTCACAGGACCAGCTCAGTTCAACACCAGAGACAGACCAGTCAGTGCTTTCAAAAACAACTGGCAACTGTGAACTCAAACATAAAAGGCTGACTAGACATTTCTGCTTGAAAAGGAAACTCTTGAAAGTTCATTAAGTGAAAGAATAGGATCTGTGCTTTCAACTGTCCTGTCCACCTTCTAGTCAGCAGAGAGAAAACGCACTTCTCATACTCACATCCAAAAAGAGGCAGATGGATCTAGAATTTATTCTAGAATAACCTGTATTTTGCCACTGATTAAATAACTGTCTCATCCTTTAGAAGTCACAAGTCAGAGCAGATGAGTCCACCTTTCTCTCTGAAAATCATTTTTAAGATAAGGAAGCCTAGTGCCTCATTTCCAGCACTGCTAGTATTTTCCTTAAACTGACTGCCCCACACCTTCCAGTCAGCCCTGATGAATAGTATCAAAACTCACCCTTAAACTGAAACACTTTCTTCTCATCCTCCATCACCAGCTATAACAATTCTGCAATTGCAAGCCAGTTAACAATTCTGTTGGCAGCACAGGGTCTGAAACAAAAGCCAGCTTGCTGTCCTCTAATTGCATTCCCTCTGCAGGACTGACAAGGTTAACGGCAATATTCTCTCATGTTAGTGGGAAAGTTAAGCAAACATGATACTGAATGCAAGCAAGGAACCCGTCAATTGATTGAAAAGGTGCATTCTGATGCAGACCTTTTTCAAGGCAGAACAGCACTTAAGTCCAATTAAGCTACCACAGTTTTCCACTTGGAGCTTGGAAAAGACAAAAAAACACTGAGAAAATAGAAACCTTGTAAGGAACAAAGCAGCATAAGGGGAAAAAAACCCCCTAAGTAAATTCATGAGCATCTCTGGAGATTGGTGCTTGGTTCACTCCAGAGGCATATGCCAATGCCAAGGGCAGATATTGCAGAGCAAGACAGTTTGTCCTGCAAGTTCCCACGATGAGAACAAAGGGGAAAGATCTCATGAGTCGAGTTACGGAGTCTCAGATGTAATTTTGGCATTAGGAACAAATTAAACATCCATCCAGATAAGATGAAAATCTCTGCTTCGTACCCCTGAACCTCTCTTAATGCCAAACTACTATGATATTCAAGAGAACACTTTGGTCAACATTTTTACTTCATTTTCCTATGTCCATGCTCCAAAATGGAACTGTAGTCTCAGCTGGCCTAAATCCAAATAAACATACAGATCTCACACTTCAACCTCTTCAGAAGTATTCAGAGGTAAGCGAAGTTTCCTGGAATCACATCAATACCGAGTCAGACTCTGATCTTGATAAACTACTATAAAAATTAAAATGTTTTCTCAGCTGATCAGCTTTAGTGGTATCTTGAATTCTATTTAAATGACATTGTGATCATTTAATCTCAAACATCACAGATATTGACAGTTTTAAATCTTTGAAATATTGTCTATCACAGGTTCCATGTAGTAATTCCTTGTGCAGAGATCCTGACTTATGCATTCTCCCATCTCCTATCTCTGATTGTCAAGCAATATCAAGCAGTGTTTCATTTTCCCCATTTTATTTTTAAGCTGTTTTCAAAGTGACCTTAAAGCAGATTGAAAATTATGGCCCCATTAAGTTAGAAACACCAATACTTATGCAAAACAAGTAGTTATATCTGACAAGGGTGGGCTGCACAGTCATGTCACAGAAGCCCTTTCAGAAATTTCTCAATAAAACACTGTTAAAAAGCAACAATTTGTTCCCAGCAATTCAAAAGAATAACAATAAAAATGTGCATCTTTTGTTAGCTTGCTCTCTAGGTATTTAATGACCTTCAAAGTGAGGACAGAGAAACTTCCTATTTTTCCTGAAAGGGACTTGTTTTGGACCAGAGAAGTCCTGGCTGTCACTCTTTTAGAATGACAGACAAAAAATGTCAATCAGTACATGCAACTTTTTGCTTTTCAATTCCAGGCTTGGATTTCTCATGGAGACTAACAAATCTCTCCTGCAGATGGAAGGGAAGCCTCCCTCACACAACGGGTATGGGGGTCATAGTTCTGCTGTACGGTACCATCACAGCCACAAAGCTGCATTAGACCCAGTTTACCTGCAAAGTTTTCTGTCTGGGTAGTATTTCAGCCACTACAAGAACAGCCCCTGCAAAAAGTCCCCAGTCGCATACTCACCACTCAAAGTCTCCTTGACCACAGACACACGGTTCAGACACCACAGTTTGGGAATAGTCCCGACCTAGGGAACACTGGGCTCCAGGCTTGCGTTTTTTATAGATCTTCCTCTCTCCCATGACACAAGGCTCCCCCTTCATTAGCCAAGGAACAAGAGGAGAAAGAGAGTTGTAGTGGCACCTGTGTCCTAAATGGAACATTTTGTCAAATGATGCCAAAGGCAATGAAAACAGCAATTACCACTGGGAGAGTTGGAAGACCCTTTTGTGACTTTGCTAAATCAAAAGTCACCATGGCAGGGCTCGTGAATGCAGTGTGTCCAGCATAGAGTTGAGATGCTAGTGACTGTGTGCCCAAAATGCCTGGATGCCCAAGCGATCACATCCACTTATGCCATGTTTCAGAAGACATCCACCACTACCTAGTCCTATGAATTACCCTGAAATGTGTATGCATTCTGGGATTTCTTCCATATGCCAGATAAAATCTACTGCAGAAGAAAGTGGCCAAGCCTGAAACCCAAGGCAGGGACAAAATCTAGGTGTGGAATATAGGACTCGACTCCCTTGCTCTTTCCTGACAGAACTGGCTTTCTTACAGACCTCAAATAATCATGATGGTGTGTTTTAGTGGACTTTTTTTGAATGCAAAGGTTTCCATGAACACTACTGGGAGTAACTAATCTAAAAGAAAATGTTTGATATTTAGGTGAGTTGCTAGAAACAGAATTTTCTATGATGCAGAAATAATTTGCCTGCATATAAATAAGAATAAAAAAAAGATAACACCTGATTGAAATGCTTCTCTTTCCTATTAACAATGATACCCAAAATGTCTGTGTGGTTACACAGGTGTCTTCCCTTTTCTTTCATTTAAATTATTTCCATTTATTCAATTCTATGACTTCAGCTATCTGACACATCCTTGCAAATTAATTCTAATTACTAATTCATGGATTTCATTCAGGAATATCACAGTGCCAATGGTTCTGGCTCTAGTTATGTTGCCCTGCAGGGTGTGAGGCATCCTGCTGGTGGCCAGTAACCCATAAGTAATCTACAGAGGGTATTGAGCTCTCAGTTCTGGTCACTTCAGGACCTAAATATATCCAGCATGAAAATAAGCCAGAGTGTATGAAAAGCACGTATCCTCAACTAGAACAAAATAATTTGGTCTTCTCTGGTGTCTTTTATTCAAGAGCTCCCCAGAGTTTTATAGACACCTGCAGGACCTGCAGGATGAATAAATGTTTTTATTTTCATTTTTGAGTGGGGAAAATAGAGGCAAAGTGAAACAAAATTATTTTCATGAGTCGCTGACAGAGCTACAAAGAGTTCAGTGTCTTCTACAATTCAATCACAAGGTGAGGTTTTACATTGCCCTAAGCACTGAGGCCAAAAGGATCCAGCTGGTACAATGGATTATATTTATAAAAATAGAAGTTAATCTCCTGAACTTGCCCACAGAAGACTAGCCCCATGTTTATTCATGCATATTCTTCAACGGATGCAAAAAAATCCATATGCTCTGCTGGAAAGAACAACTGCATTCCTACCTGGCAACAGAGAGTAGAGGAACAGAAACCCCCATCGACCCCTCCCTACACAGTGGGAATACCTGGTTGTGCAGATGCCAGGTTTGGTAGTCATCTTTGTTACACCTTCGGCTGAAGACAGACTTGTAATCCACCTTGACCAGCTGCCATTCAGAACGAAGACTGAAGTGCCCAAAAACTCTAATCAGGGGAGACAAAAAACCCAAAAGAACCAAAGTCAGCCAGGCATGCTTCCATTAAGCAAATAGCATCCCACAAATCTTAGCTGCAGAAACCAATACACATCCTCGGAGCTTGATGCCAGAAAATGGTATTCAGTCATGAATAACATTTTCTGTTCCTATAACAATCCAAGGATTGTTTATCCTTTTCCTGACACCTTGTGCAGCCTCTGTTGGAAGGTCTTTCCATGGTTGTAGTACCTGGCACAATGGGACTTGAGTTTAATACTTATATAACTCAAGAACAAATACATACTCAGGTTAGAAGTGAGTAGGTGGGGAAAGACTTGTCTGGTAGAATGGATTTATTAGGTAGATTGTTGCTGGCTCTCCAGAACAACTAGGGTATTCTCCTAATTGTGAGGTGTTAGAGGTGGGAAACACCATGGCATTCAGGCAATGGCACAGAAGAAGAAGCAATTCCTGTATCTCAGCACAGAAAGCACATCCCAGACCCAGACAAATCTGTGGAAACCAAAGCAGTATTGAGTGCCAGGGCACTGGTTGGGAGAAGAAGGAGAAGGGAGGAATCAGAAAGAGCACGGGGGGGAGGGATGCAGAAGGCCTCCAAAACCGTGCTCAGATAGTAATTCTAACTTCAGTTCCCCTCTGCACTTTTCCTTGGCACTAGGTAAGTCCCATTACCTCTTAGACCACAACTTCTGTCAGCACAGTCTTGTCTGTGCTGGATGTGATGCATCACTGAAACCTCATTCCTGCAAAGCAGTAGGCAGAAGTAATTTAGCCCAGCAGACTTATACCAGTTTAGAATTCTGCCTGGCTGTTTATGACACAAAAAAACTTAGCAAAAGAAGGAGAGAACATGACCTAACACAAACACTTGTGTGAACCCAGAAGATAACAGGGCCAGAGAAATCCAAGACTTTGGCAATCAAGGAAAATTTTGTTCCTCAGACTGACCCTTGGCTAACTGTCCATCAGGACAGCAAAAGGTTTCTTTGTGATTTACAAAAAACATCAGAATTACTTGACTTTTAAATCTATTAAAATAAGCTAAAAAAACCTCCAACACTGAAATTCTTCCCTAACAATTAATGAAAAAAAAACCCAAAGTTTCCTAAGTGGAAAGAAACATATTAGCATTCCAAAAGCACAGAGTATTAGATAGTCTTTAATTAAATGATTTCAAAGAAGATCTTTGTGTATAATTGCTATAATTTAGATGGAAACAATATCACACTAAAGGTAATTAGAGGAGTGTGAACAGAGAGGGATGTTTTCCTCTGTGCTGCAGAGATGGTTTTGGGTCACCTGAATCCTAAAGTAGTAACTTCCCCACCCTCTCCTTGCTAATAAAAAGCTCCTTAAGGCTAATCTGTCACTGTGGTGCAGGCTGCAGAGGTAGAAGCTGCAGGGAAGCCAACAAGCACTTGCACCCTGTGTGAGCACTGCTCACCAATACTAATGCCACCTGGGCACCTCCAGCATGGTTTCATCGACCAGCCAACAGGATGAAGGTTATGTTACAGTTCAAGATGACATTATTGTGCATTTGAAACTTCTCTGAGTTTCTATAAGCAAACATAAGGAATGGAGAAGAGTGCTGTGTTAACTGTGGGGCTCCACTGGTGTCTCAAACAGCTTTCCTTGGGAAGTGATGAAAACCTTAATTGTGAAATTAAAAATGGTCTAAACAAACAATCACAGGGCACAAACCCTGACTGAGTAAAATCAGGTATTGCAGCTGAACTCTGCTTTCATCAGGTCTGTGAACTACATCACTGGATGTTTTTCCACATAGGCTAAGGTGCATGTACCAGTCTTCCCTCAGTGTCTCTTGGGATGGCCAGGTCCAGCAGAGGGTTGGGCAGACAGCAAAGAGCTGCAATATTTTAAAAGTGTTACTGTTCAGCTATCAGTAACTGTTGAGCACTGAGTGCTTTCTGTATCCAGTGTAGACAAAACAAGTCCTGAGGAAAGAGATGCAAAAACAGACTGCTGGGAGTCTCCCCTACTCAAACGGTTGAGTCGACACATTGCTTTGAGCATATCATCTCATGTACCTTAGCTGATTTCCATGTGCCTTTTTTTTTTAATTTACTTTGTCTGGTCACTAAATTAGGGAGGTAGACTTCTTTAATAAACATAGCTAAACTATCAAGATGATACAGGGGAAAAGGAAAAAAACTGCTGTAAATTTTACTCAATAACTTTGTTTACCATGGTCTAACTGAAAGCTCTCAATTGCTTGTTGAAAGGATAGAAGACAAAAGAAGAGAGCCAGGTTTTCAAGGTCCAATTCTGGGAAGCCAACAAAAAAAATATTATTTTATTTTTTCCATATAAGAAGTCTCATCTGGAAGTCCTTGAGAAGAAATAAATACTAGTGGTATTTAGACAGGTATTTTTGACTAGGCTCAATTTAACAAAGGTTCTCCAATCTAAGCCATGGAATGGTAATTCACACCCTTTAGAGTGGATAGGTTTTGTTCTGTCTCTCTGTGTAAGCAGTTAAACTCCACATAAAATCTTACCTAATAGGACAGCACCTTCTTAGCTGGTTCTATGCACAGCTCACAGTGGAATCATTGCTAAGAAACCAGAAAATGCATTCCAAGCCCTTCTCTGGAGAAACAAGGCAAGGCTTTTATTGCCAGGACTGGATGTCATTAATTTGGAGAAAAATTGTTAAAAAACATGAAAAACAATCCTGAAATGCCTGCAGATTCATAATGGACTCATTTTAGAAAAGGTCACTGATAATGCTGCTATAATTATACCTTTCATTAATTTTTTTTAATACACAATAACTTCCAAATGCAGTATATAGTGACTGGATAACCTTGTCCAGAAGCTCTTTTAAAGGCTTTTTAGGTTTATATAGTGCTCTCTTCTCAAATTGCCTTGGTTTTGCCTTATCATTCCTTTCATTGTTGACAGTTGTGCTTTTTATGAAATTCAATACTGCTCATTTCTGACAGGTCAGCAAAATGAATTGAGGGTCACACAATAAAAACTCACCTACCTCTGGTCCATGGATTCAATCCCTGTCCCTGCTTAAGGTATGAGAACAGATCTTCTCACATAATAGCTCCTGTATTGCTCTCAGGAAAGGCATCAACTGTATCCATCTGCATCTATCCCTGCTGGCAGTTTCAGGTGAGCTGCCCAAGCATGAAACTGTAAATGTCTTCTCAGGCCTTCTATCATTTCTGAAGTAAACCAGTAGGACATTGTACGGAGCAAACAAGCACTGAAGCTGCCTCTACTTGGCTGGGCTGGTCTGGATATTCATGGAAAACTTCTCCCTTCAGTAGTCATCCTAGTTTCTTTGTGTGTAACACCTACTGCCATCAGCTATGCCCATCAAGTGAGACAGATGACTGAAGCTGCCAAGGAAGGAAGCAGCTGGTAAGGTAACTTCACTACACAAAACATCATAAGTACCCTCCTCTCCAAAGCATTTTTCCTCAACTGGACATCAACAAGGTAGAGACATGAAAAGGTTGGAGGTTTTTTTGCTTCTCTCAAATTACCCTTTGGACCTCTGAAGCCAGATTTTAACAAGATGAGGCCCCACAAGATAGACTGTAAGCATTTTTAATACATAAGATAAAATAAAAGCAAAAAATATAATATACTTAGTAGACAGCATCTTTTGAGATTAAGTACACAAGCAGATGGATGAATCAACGGAAAAGTAAAGCCAGAACAACAGAGAGCCAAATATATACTTTACTTGATAATACTGAAAGAAAAGCTAATTGCAATGTCATCATAAATAGACTTTCATTTAGAAAAGCTTGAAATCCACCTTGATTTTTATTTCCTTATGTTGTAAAAGAAAAATGCTTGCAGAAAAAGTGTCTTAGCAAGCAAAAAATCCCCAATAGTAAAATCACCCAAATTAATAAATTACCTGAGTCTGTGCTTTTGTTGCAGTAATGTAGAAAGCCCAGCAAGATCATCAACTGATTTCAGAAAAAATCCCTCTTTATTTACATCAGTGCATCTAACAGATAGTGCCAGAAGTAGATATTTAATAGGTGAACCCAAGAAGTGCTATTAAACACAACCTGGAAGAATCACTTCCTGGCAGGGAAATAAGCATGTGTTGTTCTGGTTTCTTTGTTCTAGTCCCCTGGAGAGGATGATTTTCTCTCATCAAAACCGGGGGAGTCACAGATCTGTGCAGTCACAGCTACAGAAGCACTGAGTAGTTAATCCACAACAACGGAAGATGCTCATTCTCTGATGTCTAGCAAAGAGGAGCACAAGTTGCTACTGCTGCAATTTTAACAGATAACCAGATATCCAAGGAGACCATACCTTCACAGCAAATATCACCAATACTGTCTCATGAGCAGTGTTTGGTCAAAGCCACCCTAAATGCAGTGGCATAGCACAGGTTGGAGAGTTCCTCTTTACAAACAGCTCGGATAGGTATCAGATGGGCTGATGCACAGCCACCCACGGTAGGTCCACACAGCATCAGCTTGGACCCATCAGTGCAAAAGTCAAGGACCAGATTTACTCAAATTTGACTTGTCTGCTGTCTTGAACTCTGAAGGAATTTAACATTTTGGGCGTGCTGTGTAGACATGAACCTGAGCAGTTTCCAGGTAAAGCCTGCATATGTCTAAGCTCTGTATTTCCACTCCTGTGGCTCTTGGCAAGCTTGGAGAATAAAGTTCTTTTACAAGACCTATTCTGGCACTTATACAACCAGCATTGAAGTGGAGATAAGAAGTCTAGCCAGAACAGAGCTGTGATATTGCCATTGGTTATTGTACTTTATACGCCAATGCTCCATGTTCCAGAAGAACTAATTATTTAAGCATTAGTAAGACATGAATACCACTTGCTGCTATTTCCTCTGATCCAGAGAGCTGGGTAACATGGACCAGAGGTAGGGGTGTGCCCTGCAAGAAACAGTCAAGATTCAGACAACTGTACTAGCTCTAGCTGAGAATTGATTGTACAAGGTTCTTTCACATTCATAATTGCCTTGATTTCGTTTGGATTTTTCTTCCTACTAGCCAGGCTGCTACTACATTTCCAGGGAAAATGGTGAGCCTATGCTTGAGTTGCTGGCTCAGTGAACACTTACAGATCTTGATACCTAAATATACCTCCATCACTTGTTGACATTTATAGCTTTTGAGACAATAAAAGAAAGTGTGACAATTTCACACAAAGAAAAGGGTCTGTTATGAAATCTGGATATGAAGCCATCTCCGTGTAAGAAAACAGCAGTGAATTAAGGCTAGCTCCTCTGTGCAGGCTGAGCTGTTAAGGCCAAACCCACATGAATAGCAATGGAACAGTTGCAAGTTGTGCTGGTGGGGCCAGATCTCAGAATAGGTACTGAGAGAGAAGCTATTTCTCCATGGATTAAACATAAATCATGACTTACGAGAAAATCAAATGGGCTGTGTAATCTCTCAATTTTTTATTTTTTTCTTTATTAGGGGTTTAGTGGAACTAGTGTTAAAGGAGGTCACTAGTTACATAGAAATTGGATGGAAAGGGACTGAGACAAGGAAGTAGAACTTAATTGAAAGATGTGGATCAGCAATTTGGGAGAATGGAAGAGGGAGAGTTACCCTGTCTCATGCCTGGCAAGATGATGCAGGGAGTAAGAGACTGGAAACAAAGGAAACATAAAAAATGAAAGATGACACCAGAAAGTCAGGCAATTGCCAACAGAAAACACTGTCTAATTTTTTTCCTAAATAATAAATACCGGTTTTAAGAGCCACTTTGGAGCTTTCAATTCAGTTGCTTTTGGCTGACCTGTCAACTGGGAACAGTAGCCTGAGGGCAATGGGTGATGATTCAGGGCTGCTGTACTTCTGTCTGAGGACCAAAAAAAGTAAATTGGCTTTTGGTTTTTTTAGGGTGAAAAAAAGAGGTACATTTTCTTCCAAATAGAATATACCATCCATTTGAATCTAGATTTTAAGCAGGTACAAATTAGTGTAATTTAGATCATCTAAATAGACCATCTTGGATAAAAGGCCTTGTTCCACTGCTACTATTCAGAGGGAGAAACAACAACAGCAGTGAAACTAACAAGAACATACCAACATCAGACAGTATCTTGCATGAAGACAAATTTGTTCAAGAAAATCTTGTTCTGTATACTATTTCCCAAGGAGAAGGGTCAAACAAGAATTTCACAGAATTGCTCATGCAGATGAAATCTGAAGGATGTTTATTTCCACTTCCAAGAGAAACCAAACGTCATGACATGGAGGTTTTCCATTGGAGAAAAATTCAAAGAGTAGGCCACTGGCAATCCATATTGAACTGATTATGGAAAGCCAGATTTCATGTCATGAGGGAGAGAGCAGATGGGACAGGCAAAGAGCATACAGAGAAAAAACCCAAAACCTTGCAATAAAAATCCTGTAGTACAATCATGGCAGATCCTTTTTCCCTCAGCTTTGGAAAACAGTCCTGGGATCATTCATCACCTCAATAGGCACTTCTTTTAAAGTGCTAGCAGAAGAGGAAAACCACTACAAATGACATGGTACAGCATGATCTTTTAGTCAGCAACTAGTGCCAAGTGCAATTAGTAAGTAATCTGTAGAACATGTAATTACGAAGCAGCCCTACAGTTTGGACTTGGTTTCTTCATTAGCTATACAAACACTACACAAGGCAACAGGGGAGACAGGGATTTTTTATTATTATTTTTTAAAATAGAAAGGGCTATCAAAATAAGAACTTACTGAATGACACACCAAACCTTTTGAAATTTGGTCTCTAAAAAATTTATTGCCAATGTTCTCAAACCACTTTACATGACAATTGCTTCAAAAGAAATCCCAGCAGCATGAAAGGAGTGTGAGACACCTAGGAAGGGGGATGGGAAAGCACATTAATTTTTAATGCTGTTTTTCACCAGTGTTCTCTCTCTTCTTGGAAGCAGTCATGGAAGACAACCAGTTTCTGACAGCTTTGAAACCTTAAGATGCTGCCACTCTCTTCTAGAAATGATACTGGCAGGTATCAGCAATCTGAGTGTTTCATCCACTAACAAGTCTGTGGTCTCAACAAAGGCAGGGGCTGCTGCTTTGCCAGAAGCTGGACAACACAGCACATTTACTCATTTCAATTTTTCATCCCATGAATCAGCACATTCCCAGCCAGAGATGTCCAATATAAACGTGGAAGCCATTGCTCAGAATATGTAAGCTCAGAACACGTAACAGGTGAAGCAGGGTGATGAGCTTTGCTTGGGTATCAGAAAAGGTAGCTCAGAAGAGGGAAGAGGGAAGCTCTGAAGAGCTGCTTTCCACCACTCATAAATAAGCAAATGATCAAAAAGCTGTTAGAGCGAACTCTGCAGCTGACCCAGCATAGAGCCTGGCAGCTCCCAGAAAAGCTGGTGTGCTGTACCACCTTTTGCCCTGTGGAGGATCAGGGCCAGGTGGAGCTGGGAAGGTGTTAAGGCCATATGGTTTCTTGGTCTCTTGAGGGTTGGTGGGATCAGGGCACCTCAATATTTCACATCTTGCTCTAACACAGAGGTGAAAGACTCCGAGGAATGAATGAGTGCACAGCATCCTGCCCTTATCTGCGCACGCCACACCAGGCGCAAGTGCCTCATACAGCCAAGCCCCACTGCTGGCAGGAGGACAGCGCAGGACCAAGATCCATTTGTCCTTACTCAGCAACAGAAGAAACCAAGCACAGTAGCCTCTAGAGAGAATATCTGGATTGTACTGCCATCAGGCAAATCTTGTCCTATTAGTTAGGGAAAATAAATCAAGTACCAGCTCATTCTGACTCCTTCTGTAAGGAATTTGGTTTTTTACTAATTTCAGTGAATATCCTCCCCTCCGCATATGCTTACCTCTCCATCCACCTTGTCTGAGCATTACAGACATGACTCAGCATCTCCTTCCTCATAAAGAATAGGAAAAGTCTGCACAGTGGGGTACTCACCTACAGCTTAGGAGACCTGCATTAATGCCAAGCTCTCCCTGTGACAACCTCCTGACTGTCCATGGCATGTCCCTTATTCTCCCTTAATTCCCCTACCAGCGCAATACAACTAACAATGTTGATTTCTTTAGCACAATATTTGATTTACTTTCCATAAAGAACACTTGACTCCAGTGAAAGTAATATTTTCCCCAGAAAACCAAAGATAAACAATACTTGTCCTAAAGCCCAATGCCTTCTTCATGTGTTATGGCTCCTGCCAGGAATCTTCTGAGTACATGGTGCAACTGCTGGGAACAGATCTTGGGTCACAGACATCCTTCTCCTACAGCCAAATAAATCACATGGTGCTGTCTGAAAAAGATTACTCTAAGTAAATGTTCTCATCACCTGATTTGTCTATTCAGGTGCCACACGAAGACCTCAGCTCATAGTACAAGTATTAACAGCACAATCAATAGTGTGCCTCTGTGGACTATTTAGGTGAATTCATGCAGTGATCCAAGGGCTAACAAATAGACTTCTCCTCTGGCAGAGAGGGAGATGGGAGGAGGAGGTGACACTGATTAATCTGTGATCGTTAATAATGTTTTTAACTCTTGCACATGAAGATAATGATATGGGTAATCAACTGTCTTACTTCAGGGTATAAACTGATCATCTGCTTGGATAAAATGGGAATTCCTATAACACACATTTTCTTGTCCATTGTAAAGCCACTTGATGGCATTAGCAGATTGATCATTTTCACGCAAAGTCCAAGCTATTCGTTACTTCCAGAAGGTTTTCAAATTAGATCAGATGATACGGGAACGCAGCTCACTATAGAAAATGCCAATATCCTCTCAATTATTTTGGTTTCCTTACTTAGTAATTGTATTTGGAATTTTTGTTCTCAGATCAAGTTCCAAATTCTAATTTTTCTTCTCTATGCAGTCATTATTTTCACAGATTCATTTTCATTTCATGGATTCTATTCTGCAGAATCCTTATGTATGTTTACGCACTGCGGTCTGCACAGCCCCATGAGTCAGGACAGTGAAATGAACTCACAAGGACACATCAGAGCCTTGCAGGAAAACTCCATAGCCAGTAACAGTTCCAGTTGCACCAAAACCAGATATTGCAATAAACAGAAAAAGAAAGGAAAACTGAAATAAGATATGAGACCACAATAAGGACAACAATTAAAACCTACCAGTCCTTTTGCTATCTAATTGTACCTATGCAATTTGGATAAACCAGGCTTTGAAATCTGCCTTCCAATCTTTCAAAAATCCCACAGTTTTGGTAGGCCTGAGAGTATGCACAGTCTGGCTGGCCAGCCTTGGCTTGCAGAAGATGATAAATAAGGATAGAGTTCAGAATCTTCAGCACAACAGCCCCCATACATGACCTTGTCTCTCATTTTCTGCACTGGAAGCTGCAAGTTGGATTTGGCTTCCTACAGAACTCCTGTGAAATCTTTCATCCAGATTCCCTCTTCACCAAATTTCTAGTGGGTTCAGCAGCAACCAAAGTTGTAGAAGATGATCTGTCCTTTTTACAGAAAGTTTCTTTCTCTTTTTCTCAAGCAGAATGAAGTGAAGAGACCAGATTGATGGTAGGAAAGTTTGAAGGCATCTGCTGGGCCACAGCAATTGAGAAACACTTTGATTCTTTTCGCCATGCACATTATCCAAGAACCTCAATTCCTCCTAGGAAAAACAATCTCATGGTGTTTTGCCATCTACTCGCTTCTTCTCTCATTCACTGAGATTGCTAGCAGGAGTGCAGGATGGAGGGCAAAGGCTGGACCCCTAGGGAGAAAGCCAGGTCCTCTGACCACATCCCAGCAAAGGCACTATTTTCTATCACTGGTTTCACCTTAACATTTCTCAGCACAACCACTCAGAGGTGGCAGACCCACGGCTCCCCACCCCTAAGCAAAGGGGCAGAATATTTCAGGGACAGTGTGTCATCTTGTCATTTTCTTTCCTGTATGAGCTTTTAAAAGTGACAGGAAGAGCTGACCAGAAGGGAGAGGAGGTTGCCTTGCTTGAAGACCAAAGATGATAACCACCTTTTCAGAAAGCAACAAGAAAATGACTCTTGGCTCCTATGTAATTTGCAACTCAGTAGAAGTCTGGACCTGGAAGCTGTTGCCCCTTTCTTTTACTCTGCTGAATCTCTGAGTGTGAATCAGAGTCTGTCCTTGCCTTTCCACCTGTACCTACTTTGCCAGTCTCTTCTAGAAGTCAGTCAGTTCTTCAGAATAAAAGATAACTCATAGAACTCCTGGCCACAGGATAAAGTGACTGCCAATTTTTTTTTAGGGGAAAAAAAAACCTCAAAAAATAGAAAAACTCATGAATGTCAGAGAAATACAAAGAATGCCATGTTTGGCCAGGAAAGTCCCTTATTTGCAAATATCTGTAAATGTGAAAAGTGTATAATATAATAATAATTTTAGGGGCTTGTTAATATATATTTTAAGCATCTTCTACTTGCCACTGGTGGAACATAGAACTGAGATAGAGGAACCTCTGGTCTGACTCTGTATGGCCTGTGCTCTTAATTCTTTATTTCTCACCTCAAATCTCCCCTGGCATGCATCTCACCTTTTCCTACATTTCTCAATTACTTATTCATTCTGCCTCACTCTTCTGCCACCCAGTGATGGATTGCCAGTAATTGTATGGGTCTCCTGGAAAAAACTGCTCCCACTTCATCTCTGGTAAAGCTGCATAGCCACGTAAACAAAAAGGTGTTAGAGAGGGCCTGGACTCACAACCTACTCATTTACAACCAGGGTCATTTTCTTACATGCACAGCCAAGGGCAGCAGTCACAGTGTTGACAGACAAACTTTCAGCTCACTGAAAATGTTAATACTCAATTATGCATACACAAATAAATATGGATCATTAAGTATACATAAATAGAAATGCATACATATTTGTATACATACATGTGGGTGTGTCTACATAAATAGATGTTTAACAGTACAGACAAACTTAATGATCCTCATCTATAAATGAGTGTCTACACACATAATGAATCTACTAAAATGTGCAGGGCAGTGAAGTACAAAGGTTATTTCTCTCAATGTAGGTTTGGAAAGCTGCTTAGCACAGGAGAAGAAGTGGCAGGGGTAATAATTATGAGTCAGAGCTAGAACAACATAAAGCCCTTCTTTGGACCCACAAAAACATCTTGCCTCTGATTTGAATAGTACAAACTAGCAACTCTCACAAGCAAATGCTGCTTCTGCTTGGATATATCACGATCGACTAGAAGGGTAATATAATGTGGTTCCCTTCCCCTGCTGAAGATCAGGCCAGTACCATGCTGTGCCTATGGCTTGTCAACAGAGATGTTAAATCTGACCCAGCGGAACATGACATCATTAAAAAGTATACTGGTTGCCAGTGAGGGCTACGGGACAGAACTTAAAAAACTGTAGATTTCAAAAAGACTAGTACATTGTAGGCATTCATTGCATCATCTAACAACATGTCTAACACATTACCCTGATGCAGTGGAGTTACTTTCCTAAAAGACCCTGTGTTTTCTGCAGCTGCTTTCCCCACACCTGCACCAAACACAGCAGTGTGCTTTGGTACATAGCTCTAAAGAAGCTGAACTGGCCATCTTGTCAGATTAAATAAGTGTCAAAACAACAGCGAAGGGAACTTTGAAAGTGGATGAGCAGCCAGGAATGGAGGAAAGAGAGTGGATTCACCTTGGTTAGGCAGTAGTTCCAGGGCAGACCAGCTCACACAGCCTTACGGTACTTCCCTGTGTATCACAAAACCACATTCTTAACAGACGCCACTGAGCTTGTAAGGAAATCATTTGCATTGTTATAGTCATACAAAATAACAAAATCATAGAATAATTTAGGTTGGAACAGACCACTGCAAGACATCCTGTCCAACTTCCCACTAAAAGAAGCTCTAAACTGAAAGTACACTGAGATATGTAGAATCATATAAAGCCCCTACATGAAAATTTACAGATTTTACCATACTGGCAAGTTCTTTAAGACTGTCTAAGGATATGTATACACAGCACAAGGACAGAAGATCCAAAAAGTCTAAGATACTCATACAATAAACACACATACTGCAACTGCTCACATAATAGCCCTGAAGTGGTATGAAATTCTCTGCTAAAACAGTTGCTGCTTCCTACAGCCCTTCACAGCATGTGGCACAAAAGGAAGGCTGGGAAAGTAATTCTACTGATATATTGATTTTAATAAGATAGTATTATGATAATATTGTTAATAATGCAATATGTTAATAATAGTTGGAGTATAATGACTATTTAATACACATTCCCTTCAGAATATTATTTTTTAGAAGTAGTTGAACACAGAACATCTTTGTGCAAACCTATAGAAGAAATTTCTCTTAGCAGGAATCAGTTGAGACCACTAGGCAAAATATTTTGTGTTTTCCAGGATGAAAGACAAATCTTTAAGTGCCACTCTTTAAAAGACACTAACCTACTCAATTTGACAGTACACAAATATGACCACAGTCTTGGTCTCTCTGTCTCAGCCCTCCTTCTAGTTTAAGAGCTCACACTGAACCCACACTCAACTGGGGGATGCTAATCCCAAATGGTTATGCTCTTCTCATCTTGAAACTTCACCAGATCTTTGGGATTTCTATGAACAAACACCAATTCCATGTACCTAAAACCCACCATGTGTTATCTTGGTTCAGAGGATGACCAGAGGCAATAGAAAGGCCTTGATTTCTTCTCAGCCAAAGCTTCCACAAGCTCAACATGATCTTACACTGCCCTTACAGATGGGCCCACTAAAATGCTCATTGTAAGAAATATTTAAGTGATCTGCATAGAAACGGTTTGGTTACGAATGGGCCCTTTCAGTTCCTTTAATGCTGTGGATAGGAATGTCTAAATATTTACTGCAAGTATAGTGTGAAATTTCTTTGTATAGTTTTTACAGACTAGTAAGAATAGTTTTAAAAACTGCTAATGATGACAGTAATAATAAAACAATACCAATAACAATAGCAGTGGCAATAAATACACAATATTCAGGAAGATAACTCACTTCCCACATTCTGCACCAGAAGACTACAGAGTTATAAATAACAATAACCTTAGATTTATAATGCATCTTTCATCTCAAAAGAAAACTGCATTGATTTATGAAGTAAATGGGCTAAATCCACAGCTAGTTGCAACTGATTAGTTCCATTGATTTCAATGAAGCTGCTGATGTGCAGATTTCTGTGAGCTCAGATCTGTTTCTCTACACGTGTATGTGCATGTGTGTGCGGTTAGAACGTGACACACATTGCACATTATATAAAGGATTTCGCAGAAAAACACCGTATTACCAACACAGAAAATTATACATTATCATTGCACAGAGTGCACAGAATTGGAGGTTCTAATTTTTATCCAGGAGTTGGCATGTATTTCCCCAACAGGATGCTCACAATGGTCTTGTGAAAAGGCTCACAGGTATATCATATGCTGTTGCATTTTCTGCTTTGCAAAAACAGGGGCAATGTTTGCAGACAGCAAGGCAGCAGATGCACAGATATATTTTTCCACGCAAACAAGTAGTCTGCTTTTACAAA
Organism: Myrmophylax atrothorax; assembly: GCA_026770055.1. Taxonomy (NCBI): domain Eukaryota; kingdom Metazoa; phylum Chordata; class Aves; order Passeriformes; family Thamnophilidae; genus Myrmophylax; species Myrmophylax atrothorax. Next base: position 24,523,692 of record JAOXXN010000082.1, on the reverse strand, counting down.
ATAAATGACAAAGACAAGACATCATTTTGGAATAAAGGAAAAACTAGCAATGGTATCAGAATTGATACCAGCTATACTCCAATAAAATACCAATAGCTCTCTGCAATAGGCACAGAAGCTGCCTTGTTCTCCCTAGCACTGTTTGGGAATAAAGCATAGGAGTGCTGCTCATTTGCTTACATATAAAGTGTAAAGGATAACCATAATTACTTAGCCTGGCCTTCCTAAGACACTTTTATCACAGGAGATCCAGGAGTTGGCTGCACCTTTCTGAGCCCCCCAAGACTATAGCACCAAAAATATTTATTGTCACGGCATAGGTGGCAAAGACCCTTTGTTCAAATGACCCTTTGTTAGAAGAGTAAAAGAGGATTTTCTCCCAGCCCCTTTCTTGCAGCTACGATGAGCTCAGCTTTGAATACAGACTTCTCAACACAGTCACTTCTGTTGGTGTAAAGCTGATGTGGATCTGGTTTTTGAAAGGGATAACAACACAAATCATGCAACAGTTGGAATAAACTGAAATCACTAGCAGAAATGTCCAAGACACACAACTATTACACTGTCCAAACTTCCTCAGAAACTGATGACAAGCACACCCAGCAGTCTACTCTCAGTTTGTCACTACCTCTGACACCAGCAATGAGATCCACCTACACATTTCTGCCATGTAAGTAGGCAGATACACTGAAGTCTAGAAAAAGAATAGACTTGGCCTGAATCTCTTTCCTCTTGCAAGAAGTGAAAATCTGCAGGATGTGCAGGTGCAGAAAAAACAAATTGACTGCAAGATGAAATTTAGAGTCTATCTCCTGCCCCAAACTGGAGCAGTACAACAGTCCCTGATGTGATTAACCAAAGGCACTAGTTCATGCCACTGCAGATATGCTTTATAGGTGTGCCTCAGACTAAGGTATCTTAGCCACCTTGCTTTCTGATCCTATTCAGAAAGCTGTTTCAGCTAGCTCAGAGAAAACACAAGTAAGAAGGCATTTCTGCAAGCAAGGAAGGCAGTGCATCTACTTCTTGCTTTGTTCAGAATGCCAGAGCAGAGTGCTCTGATCTGCTTTGTGCAAGAGTTCAGATGAGTCCTTGAAGATGTCTTTGAACTTAAAAACTTGCCTCTCTCCTCTGGTTGTTAAATTCAGGTCCTGGCCTGTTCTTGGGCCAGCATTACTCCACCAATTCTACCAGCCTTACCCAGTGCTTCAGCACTCTTGGGAGGAGGAAGGTCCAAGCACCTTCAGTGCCAGCCCAGGCTCTTCCTTTACACTATGGATCAATGATAGCATACTACTACCCAGAACAGGAAGGTTAGTCTCATCTCAGCTCTGTATATGCACAATGAGAACACTTTTAGCCTGAGCTAAAACCATATGTACAGCCCACAGTGCAGATAGCAAGCAGTGAGTTTGGGGATATTCGTACTCAGCAGCAATCTCAAAAGACAGTCACGCTGCACAATTGGAACAAGCACAGAACTGACATTAGGTGCAACCATAAAGATCTCTGATTTATGAAGAGCACTGCAGTCCCTCAGCCATCAGATCCAAGGTATACAATCTCAGCAGTAATTATGAGAAAGGACCTCTTGTTGCCACTAGATGTAACCTGACCAGGGCTACACCACTCCCCAGAGAAGTAGATTTGCCTACTGTCCTATGGGAATTCCCAAGCTACAGCTTAGGACCACCCCTATCACTACTGGAAAGGGTTTGGCTCCATCATCTATTTGCCATATAATGCATGGACATGTCAACCAAGTCTGTGACCATCAGCAAAACCCACAAAACAACACTGTGTCTTCATGCCACACTACATGTGTAGCTCCACAGTGCTGCATTACACATCATGAGGCTTACCACACACTGGGGGGGTCTCCATACACCCCTTCTGTCATCACTGCTGTACTTACGTCATTATCTGGGTCTCTATGCCAGGGTCTACAAGCGATCCATCCACGAAAAGTGGTGTTGATGTGAAACTGTATTTACTCCAGGATCTTCCCTCATCAAAACTCATCCTAGGACAGAAGCAGACAATATTTATACACATAAAAACACTTAGTCTAGAGCAACTGTAGCAATTAAATGTTGGCTAAGGTCTGCAAGCTCCAGCAGCTAGATTTATAGACAAGCACCAATCTTTGCCATTTCCCAGCCCACTAAATTCATGCTCTTGAAGTACTTTGAAAGATCAAAGCGTTAGAAAGCATAAACACTGGCAATAAGAACATGGATATACTTGATGCAGCTGTACATCAGACCTCAAGGGAACAAGAAGCATTGCCAAGACCTGTTTCTGGATCTGGAATAGCACCTGGCATGAAGCATCACTCAGAGCATAAGCAGCTCTGGCCTGAATGCTTGAAAATTCCTATCACCACCATGGGACATTTTGACCCATCCATGTATCAGTGCCACATGGCATTAGCTACTATCTCTCTAGTCCTATTAACACTTCTTTGCATGCCCTTTCAGATGTGGCCCAAATTTTACAGAGAGGTGAAGGAAGGAGACCAAACAGAGCCACAGTCAGTAGATAGTTTGGTATTCCTTGCATGTTACAGTTTTGAAACAAAGCTGTATGCTGGTTAAAATTAAAGCATTTCTCTTCTTAGGGGCTGAGTATTCACACTTGGTGACAAGCCAGGGTAATTCAGTGGCTTTTGATCATCTGTCCCTACCTACAATTACCTATGCCTTACTTTCTGGTTTTAACAAAAATCACATATAATCTAACCCAGTTGATAGAGTCTTATTTGAAGTAGAGTTAGTGCAGTGGGCTCTTAGATGAGCACAGGGGGATTAGCAAACCCTGCTCTCAGCTTCACCCCAGCAATATCTCTGATAACTGCAGTAGAGTACATGAATAAATAGTCTAACCAACCACATCAGCAGACAGATGGGGTCAGGACAATGGTGTTCTCTGCTTTAGCATCCCTTCCCAATCTCCCTCAAGACCTTCCCCTACCCCATCCATGGCCCAGGAACCCCACTGACACCATGGGAGTGCCAGGCTCCAGCTCTGTCCAGCCATGGCCCTGACATGCAGGCAGATGTCTCAGCCTGCCCTCAGCCCTTCCATGTCCCCACTGAGCTGCCCAATGTTCAGGGCTAGGGCTGCCCCTGGCTGCCCTGCTCCTGGCTGGGGTGACTGGATGGGGCCTGGCTGTCAGATCCTGTCCTGCTGCCCCAGGGACCTCAATGGGCTCATGGCTTTGCAGCCCTCCAGCCCTCACATTCCCCTGACAGCCTGTGACCACAACAGTGCAGGAAACAGCCAGAGGAGGGTGTTCACACACAGCTGCTCCTGCAGCAGGGAAGACAGGCAACCTGCAGCTGTCAGCATCCAGCTCCCAGACCTGCTGCCCATGGACACCTCTGAAAGCAACCAAGCTGTTCTGTGCACCCAGACTCTCCACACAATTGGTCCTGCACAATTTCTGCCCAGAATTTCGGCTCCAAATTGTATCAGCAAAGGAAGAACAAACAGAGAAGCACAAAGGCTTATTTGCTATAACATTATTTGATCCTTTCCCAGCATGGCTGTTATACAGTTCTCTGTAATTCTGTGAAGTACCCAGGCTGTGAAGGCTGACAGATTACTGTCAATGGACATTATCAAAGAGACATGGCACAAACTTCTTTGAATAGCAGGAAACACTTTTCATTTAAAATTGAACATAAAAGCAAATTTGCCCTGTTTGGTGGGGGTGGGGCTGGGGCATGTTGAATGTGTGCATGCACACATGCATCTGAGTCTGTCAGGTAGGGTCCTGATGGGAACTGAATCCTCCCCACTCCAAGCAGTTAGGACACTATCTGAGATGCCACCAAATGACCAGGAGACCACTATAGTGTGCATTACAAATGATGTACACCAACCTCTCATCTTTGGTGTGGAAAGCCAAGGCTGGCAGTCACCATTCCCTAAGTCTCTACCTCTCACATCACCTAGAAAGACACCTTCACCTGGATCACAATGCAGATGTGGGAAGTTGACATTAGACCAAAGACAGAAAGCTGGGAGTACAACAGCATACAAAAAGATTATCTGTCCTAAATCTATTTATTTAAATGTATGTATCTTCCCATACACCTGTGCATTTGTATGCGTTCTGCTTGCATGCTTATCTCTCTAAATAGCATTTCAGTTTCTGGGGAACAGCATGCTTCATTAGCTTAGCTAAAGTTCTCCCAGCTTTTCAATTATCCGCCCCTCTTTTCTCCAGGATGAAACTTATTGTACAATGTCTCAGCCTGAGAACTAATAGATTTACATGTACCCTTTAATCTATTCCACTCCTGCCCATAAAACAGGTGCCTAGTGAGGCAATATGAAGAAAATTCCAAAGCCCCTAAGGGTACAATTTTGGAGGAAAGCTGTTGGAACTTATTGATAACAGATCTAAATCACTAGTCATTTAATAGAGTGGGTGGGACACTCATAGTACTGCACATGCCATTGCATGAGACTTAGCGTAAAGGCAGAACAGCTGAAATAAACCTCTGCAAAGCAAATAAAGGTGAACTGAGCTCTTTAGGGAAAGTCAAACTGGGACCAAGCCTTTACCAATACCTAAGTACAGGCACTTGTATGCAATGTGCTTTTTATGTCTGGAGAGCCATCACAATTAAAGACACAATTAAAACAGGTACTCCTGGCTGGAATAATGCAATAATAAATGGTTAAAACATGACTTGCAGCTCTTTCAGTAAGTGGCACACCATTCACTCTTCTGGTGCTCAACTTGCCACAGTCTGATGTACCTACTGCTGGTGACACCTGCTCTTGGCTAACACAAACTTTTCCTGCCTCAAGTGATACTTGGTTTGGTCTGAAGACCTTGATGTGGTCCTGATGTCCTCTTTCCTGAGGGTACTTTACTTATAGTCAGGGCAATGGAGTTACTTACCAGAGGCCTCTGTTTCTAGTCACACACCAATACACTCTAACCACAGACTGGAGTCTGCAGCTCATCATTGTGAGTCTGTCATGTTACTACTTTCCAGTTATGGAGGCTGTTGACAAGAGAGTGCTGACCTGGACTAAGCCCTCATCCTGACTTGCTACAGCTGTGTACACTAAGTTATAACTGCAACAAGTTTGCTTATTATAAAACAACCAACCCATTTCCTGAACATTAGAAAGCAAGACAAAGATTGCAACCCTTATTTTGCATACAATGAGTTGCTTGTAATTCCACATGGAGGCACAGACTCTTGAAGAACATTTGGTTCCCCTATCCTAGAAAAATTACAAAGCCTTAGGAATATGACCCAATATATCCTGCAGTTAATAATCCACTACCCCACCAAGATTAAATCACTCATTTCTTTAGCTCAGGTGGTAAAAAAATGTGTTCAAATGCAACATATTCAAAATTTTATAGAAATCTATGATACAGTCATCCTAGAGTTATCTGTCAGGTCAGAAATATAAAGAACAGAATCTTTTTATATTGAAAAAGTAGCCATTAATGTGCTTACAGTACATGTCTGGAATGTTAGCTTGTGATGGGTAAAGACAGCCTGTCTTCAGGCATCCAGCTTCAGAATGACTGCAATTTCACTGAAGGAGTTTGTACAATAATGACTCAGGTAGAGGAGACCTTAACTCTTCATCATTGTTGTCAAACCTCATTGCTTTCGTTTTCTATTTCACTGAAGATCGCACTGCTTTTTCTGCATGAAATGCATGCAATGGACATGTGCTTAGCATGATCAAGCTGAGAGACAACTCAATAATGCAGATAAGGAACACAAATCTTGTCTCTGAAAGCTATTTCTAACTAATTCATTTCTAAACGACATTAGCAACTGAGTAGGTCAGTCCATTAGATGTGCATTAGACATGCCTCTCTTCCAGTCAAGACCAGAGACAGAAGGTGATGCTAACACACCCAGTTTCTTCTAACAGTGTTAGTTCTGAGTTTCAGAATGCCTCTCTCCAGTGTTAAGAGTCAGAGGGGCAAGAGCTAAGGAAAGGATAATTTGGGGAGGTATCTTTAGTGCTAAGACTGTTATAACCCATTTATAGCAAAACAGTGTCTTCAACTGAGAAATCATTTTGCCATAGTTCACCCTCCAGCTCTATTCAGTTGCCACCACTGTATCTCTGGAAATTGAAAGTCAAATACTAGAGGAAACAGATATGTTAGGAACATATCTCTCTTGTTCTTATCTACACCTGCTGTCCCCTCCTCTCTCTCCCTCTATCTGTCCTAACAGGTTAATGTTAAATTCCGTAAACTAAAAGCAGAAATGGGACACATCCTCTCAGAAATACGTTTTGCACAAAGGATTACTTAGTATATATGCATCTGTAGGGAAGAAACCCCACGTGGAGGCTCACAGTACATTATCAGTGCAAAGAGTAATTCATAGATGTATATTATTATGTTTAGAGACATTATATTTATACAATGGTACAATAATCATTATATCAATCAACAAACCCAAAAGGATGGTAAAACACAGATAAGAATTACTTAATTTTCTCATTATATAGACACTAGCAGATGCTGACCAGATGATGCCACATCTGTCAGATTACCCCCATCAGGAAACCCCAAAGTAACGTTTCCTTACCACATGTGCCGGATGGGCACTGAAGTGTGTTTCATGGCCACTAGTGCCCCTCCCCAGTCCAGAAACCATACATTGTATTCCTCCTCGAAGATCTGCAAACAAATTAGGTACTGCATGAGTGCTCCACTCCACTGGGAAGAGTCAGAAAAATAGAAAAAAGAACCATGCTTTCCTTCACTCTGCAAAACATACCTGTCTCCAGGAGTTGCCACCATCAGAAGAGATGAACACACCAGCATCAGTGTAGGAAAGCTCAGAGCCAATATTGCCTGCAACACAAGTGTCAGACATTCTTGTAAGGATGAACACAGCTCTGCATTTTTCCATGATACCAAAATTACTTGGCCTGACCACTGTTTTTGCTGATCTTGATTCTATTCTCACCTGAAAACACCACCATGGTCGGGTGGCAACATTCATTTATGAGGGCTGTGACATTTGAAAATTGACACTGGGAGAAACAGTACTATCAACTTATCTTCCTAACATAACATCGCCCATATCTGCAAGCCACTTGTTCCAGGCAAGGACCTACATACTCAAAAGTCTGTGTATGAAACTCCATGCCCATTTCATACAAATGATCAGAACAGCAATAGTGGCCATTGCCCCTGGCTACCAGATATCTCATTCCATACACATTTTTCTTTGAATTTCCAGTCTTTGTGCTCTGGCTGATGAATTACACCTCTGTGATCTGCCAGTCTTTATCAAGGGCAAGGTAATTACCTGTCTGTCTCTTGTGTAGAGGAGAGCATCCAAAGGGAAGTTACTCACACAGCTGAGTGCAAAGGTGAAACACAGACCCCACTGAAGCCCATGATTATGGGGCTGCAAAGTCTGCTCAAGATGCTGTCAAAATGCTCAAACACATAACTGATCTCAGACCCTGCAGTCAAATAAACAAAGTTTCTTACTAGGTTTATAAATGATTTGCAATTGATGAAGACTATGGGGTATTGAAATATAAGTTCCACTTGTAGAAAATCTTGTTTGTTTGGCTGTGAACCATATCCAGGGGAAGAAATGGTTCAGAGAATTAAGTTGTGTCAAATGACTTTGCAGCAGAGACATAGAGACCAGACTGAACAGCACTCTAGACAACACTGACTGTTCTCATTGACCTAGCTGTCCCAAATTGTGAGTTTGAACTTACTGGATACTTGATACAGTTCTCAATCACCATATTGTGGTCAAACACATGACTTCTTTATTCAAAATCCATGAATTCTTTATCCAGTGAACCACTCTCGTAACTTCCAAGTGAGATTCTTTTTAAAGCAGGTGTAATTTTCACAGAAGAACTAATATTTTTCCTCCAAAAATAGCAAAGGGAGAGGTGTAACATCATCAAGAGCATAATCAAAATACACCAATGAAAATGTTAATTAAATTTCTGACATTTAAGGCTGGGAAATGAGAAAATAAAACCCCGATGTGGGTTGATGCTCTCCTGTCACCATAATGGAAACCAACTAGCCACATTGTTGTGCCAATGCTGTTCCAAAAAATTTCTGACTCCAGGAGGCAGCAAAACTCAAGAAAGTTGCTTTTATCAGCACTCAGGATGTAGGAAGTGTCACACTGTCCATCTGCTTAATTTTATTCCTTGACATCAGGAAGAGTGACCAGCTGCTTTAGATGAAGCCTCATTTGGACATGCCTGATATGGGCAACCACACAGAAGGTCAGTCTACAGGGACATCCAATAAATCGATCCAATAAATTGACTATGTCAGTTCAAAGGTCTTTTTAGCCCAGTGTCTTATCATAAGCTGAAGTCCTCAAGAATTAGAAACTGATTTAAAGGCAGAAGTGTAAGTTTTGTGTCAGCATAATTTAGACACCAAAATGGAACCCCCAACTTTTCAAGCAGGGATTTTCAGATTGAAGCAAGAAAAGGGAGTAAAAAACCAAGATTTTTTTGCTTCTTTCTGTTTTTCAGTGCAAACATGTTCCATTATTTACTTAATTCTCTCCATCTACTTTTTTTCAGCTACATGGATTTGAATCCCACAAAACGTAACTAACTCCCAAGCAAGTCAAGAGAATTTAACAGCAATACAATTAGATATTAAAAATAATTCTTCCATTTGCAAGAATCTAAACTCTATCCTATATCAAGTTCAAATTTCCAATCATTGCTAGAAATGTCCCCTCCAAATCAAGTAAGACACAGAGTGTTTGAGCAGCCAGTGCCCTGTGAGAATAAATTGCAAGGCTTATCCTTGAACCTATTCACCAACTCAGTGAGATGTTCCTATTGATGTGGAACTGGTTAGTGGAAAACAGATGTGTAAATTCCCAACAGGTTAAGCTTTTTAATGTACAAAGCAGCAAGGCAGAAATTATATTCTGCCTTTTAAAGGTTAATTGTTAGACTTGGAAAGCATTCATCCCATGCACTGGCAGTTTGAAAAGAATCTAATTTACTAACAATTTAGATTAATGCCTAGAATCTCACTGCCCTGCTGCTTCTATTTGCTTCCTAAAAGGTTAAAAAAAAAGCTTCTGCAATTACAGCATCATGAGTGGGGTTTGTTCCTAAGCATCCATCTAGCAAGTGCAACCTGCCAGCAGCGATGACTCCACTTGGCTATGCATAGGGAGATCTGGAGGTTTAAACCAAATTATCTCACTCCATTTGGCCTGGATCAGTGAACTGGAAATCACATGGTGTTTCCCTTGTTGAGATATAAATGTCATGAAGGGAACCTGTCTCTCAGGTTCTGGCTTAGTCTGGCAGACACATGGGAGCACAGAAGGACATGAGAATGAAAATGGTTGGACGAAATAGTGTAAATTCATACAGGCAATATGCTAACATGACACACTTGCAAGACATTGCTAGGCTGAACAGGACAAAGGAGATAAACTGAGCCTTAGAAAGAACAGTTAAACTATTTGGACATATTTGAGCATATGTAGGAGCCTCTCTGAAAAGATAGAACAGCCTACATGCTTCAGGGGCCAGCTTTCAATAGCAACAGCCATTCAGAAAGCACTTTCTGGGCCGAGGAGTTCCCACAGAGCTGCAGAAGTTCTGAGTGTGGCTGGTAGCCCCATCCATGCTTATTAGGCTATATGTTGTGTGCAAGCATGGCCTGGGATGGTTGTCAGGCTAATTACATTTGGTCAGCCATTGCCACCATGAGGCATTGTAGCAGGTTGCCATTCAAACAGCATGACCTGCCACAGCATAACCTGCCACAGCACAATTCTGCAGAACAGCCCCAGTAGCAGTGGCTCATGCAGTGCTGATGAAGTCCTGTTAGTCTTGGAACAACACAGAGTCTAAAGTAGGTGCTATGCATAGGACAGGCACTCATGACGCCCAGGCTTCACCTGACAGACTTCATGACAACTCTTTGCTTGCTGCTCAAAAGGTGGGACATATTGATACATCCTTGGAGTGTGGCACTAGGAACTATACTCGTTCATGGCAACTCCAGCAAACAGGTAGACATGTACATCAGTGGTTGTAACAATGTTAAGTGAGAGCACTATGTAGTGATAGTTAGTAAGGGTCCCTTGAAAATGTGGGCTTAGAGCTGCATATGTGTTATTGTAAAGGAATAAACAAAGGCATCACCTTTTTTGAACTTGGGGTCATATGCCTTCTTCTAAACCATAACAAATGGGAGTTAAAGTGAATTAGCTCAGCACTTGCTGAAAGAGAGCTGAAAGCTTTTATGCCAACAGGAAACATCTCATATACTCTCAGGCTCCCAGTGAGGTAGGGTTGAGTTGTGAGAAGCACTTGTGTTCTTACCTGTGGCCACCAGCAGCCCAGGAGCTGTCTCCTTGCTGGAAATGCTTCCTGAAGTATACGGATTCTCTGAGAGCTGCAGGCGCAAGTGCAGTGAGCAAAAGGGCTGTTGACAGAAAACAAACAAAAGGCAGAAGCTTTAATATGCAACAAGTTAAATGTCAGAGGAACCCTTGGTGACTGCACACAGATGCTCTGAAAATGACCCTCTGCTCTTACCACTGTTACAAATAGCAGCATATGTTCATTTGCAGGATAAGCACCATAAAAGTAGGTGAGAACAAGAGAATCAGGAACTCTGCACTTCAAGCAAGCATGTCCGCATCTGTTTTTACCAACAATCTGATCTGGAGCACTTTTCCCAGAAACTTTCTTATTCTGATTTGAGTTCCATTAAAAACATCAAGGAAGATGGTCAGAATTTTCACTTAAAAGCTATGAAGTTATAGTTAAAAAATCTATTTAGTTTATTTAACACCCAGCAAGTCAACAGAAAAAAACACTGGGAGAGTTTTGTTAATCTAGTGACTAAAATAAGCACCTCTGAAGAATTCAGTTGTGCTTTGGAAAAGATCTGCCACTCACCAGCTGGCAAAGTACGGGATCCCCTCTTAGATCAGTGTCTGGTGCCTGCAGCAAACGCCAATCTCTGCCCTTGTTGTAGGTAATGAAAGTCTTGATTTGGTCATCTATCTTCCTGTTAGCCAGGAAGATGCCTTTGATCCCTGCTACCTAGGAAAAATGGAGAGAGATGAAAAAATACATCGGAAGAACAGGCCAAAAGCAATGTCATCTGAGCACTCCCAGGAGTGGAAAGTCTGTGAAGAAGCTATGAAGTCATTTCAATCCAGCCTTAGGAGACTGTGAATGGCATTCAAAGTACATCTTGATGATGGCTGCAAAGCTGAAAGACCTCATGTGGTCTCCCTCTCTGGAAGAGTAAGACAATCATGTTCACAGAGCAAATCCCTAGGAAACAGCCCACTTTAGGATTTCCTGGAGTGCTTGCACATCAGCTGATGATAGACTTGAAGGTACAGCATGCAGCATGTCACACATGAGCTCTGTGTGCTTGAGGATGGGGTCTCTCCCACTCCCTCCATAGATTACCAAAACATGGGAGACAGCAAGTCATATCAGAAGCCGTGTGGGATCTTTGTGTATAAAAGAAAAATCAACACAAAAGATGGAAATCCTGGATATACTGGAACACTGATGTTTTGCAAACTTGATTTCTTCACTTTCCTTCCACTCTGAAATTCTGACAAAATCAACCCAGTTGTTTCAAATGTTTTGATTTTTGTCAGTAGAACCCATTACAGCAGAATATGGTCCTGTCAAAACATTCCCAAGAAGATTTCGTGTTGAGTCTGGTCTCTGTTGCACAGCTGTGAGACAGGAAGAAGAAAATTGATGCAAATCTGCAACTTCCTGGCAACAGCCAGGATGCAAATCCTTCTATTCTAAAGCCCCCAGAATGATACTACTCTTTAAATGACCCTGTGAAAATCCATATTGGCATTTAACAGTAAAAAGTCTATTATATACCACTGGGGAATGCAGAGTTTGCCTAGAAATGGAGAACAATGCATGTTTACTATAACTGGTCCATCACAGCAAAGAAATATACTTTTTCAGAGTCAGGAAAATATATTTAACTAGGTGAAAATACAATATAAAGCCTGTTCTTCCTACTGATGTATGTGTGATTTGTGAGTTTTCCCTCACTGACTTAAACTACCTATATTTTTATTGAAAAATTGTTGATGTTGTTAAATGAGAATTATCCTGGCTGAAATAAATAAATGTGTAGTCTTAACTTCTACTTGTAACTGCAAAAACATTTCTCCAGTCAGCCTGAAACCATTACTATTAGTATTACTGATCAGTTGTTTGCTGCTGAGAAAGCATTGAGCCCTGAATCTCAGCAGATCTTCCATCCAACAAATAATGACATCCCAAAACCTGAATTCTCTGAAGAAAGCAGGAACCAGAAGAACTGCTCTGAATGGACTGCTGTTGGCCAGGGCTGAGAGGTCTGGCAGAAGAATGAGAATGGAAGATAATTTGGGGTGGAAGTTATCCATCTGTCTTCTATGGGCAAATGGCACCTACAAACTTTTGCTGAGAGTTCACAAACTGTTCAGCACTCACAAACATGGAATCCAGATTCCCTGCCTGCAAGCAGGTGTCTCTAGATATCCAAGGGGAAAAACAGTATTTTGAGTCCTTCTATGGATATCCACAATACTATGAGAGGGATAATGGTTTTGCCTTTTTGGAAATGACACATAGCTAACCAGTCATTGACTTGAAAGCAACCATTTGTCACACCTATAGCAGAATGCACTGCATCTATTCCCACATGAGTCAACTCAGCATCAAATCCAGTAAAAGCCTTAGGGCTGATCCCAAAACAAATGAAGATCGTGGGAGGTTGGTAAGAGATTTACACTTGCTTGAGCTAGAAAGCAGTTGCTGTTCATTGCAGGGTGACCTTTACTACATACCTCATAAAGGTCAATGACGATATTCCCCTCCAGGCCTCGACTGCTTTTCACATTTTCCAAGGCTAGAGTGAAGTAGATCCCTCGGGTGTCCGAGATATACAAGTTATATGTATCATTCTGGTTCCATTCTTGAACAGCTGCAAAGACCTGATTCTCATCTGTGCTGATAATATGCATGTCCTGTTAAAAGAAGACAAAAGGCCTGTTACTGAGGATCTCAGTATTTCTATGCCCTTCGGGACATGTAGTAATTACCATGAATTATGAAAGAATGGAGATGGAGCATGAATTATAGGTATGTTAAACAACTTTCTGTTAGAGCAAGACAATAAATTACCACCATTGTGACTTTTCTGCATTTCATTTTTTTAATGATCACCAGCTGGGCAAAGGGTTTTTGCTTTCTTCATTTTTGGTACCTTCAAGGAATTTCATCCAGTTTCATTTTTTATTTATCAATTTGAAAGCCAGTTTTATCACTCATGGAAGATTCACAGCACTGGAGCCTGAGTCCTCACCGTTGCTAAGCACAGTGAAGTACCAGGCTAAAAGCAGTGATAATTTCCATTCACATGCTGAACTAACAGGCTTGTGCTTCCAACTGCTACAGGGACGGTTTAAAAAAACTGGGAGTTCACATTTATTTGGAAGTGAGGTATAGGGGTCAGTTTGAGTTACTGCTGATAGTGAATTTTAATAACACACTTTCCTATTGAGAGTTTCTCTGAGATCAATTACCCACTACATACAGGCTATCAAATAATCCACCCACTAACCTTTGTTGGATTCCTGCTGCTGACCAAGACACAAAAAGTCCAGCAAGGGTTTCCCCATATAGTTTAAATATCAAATTGATTTTATGGTGTATTTTCTGACTATTATTTTAAAACAGGTTCATGGAAATTATTTCCACAGTGGTGATGAGCATTGAAACACTTCATCCTTGCTACCATTGTTTAACAAACTGACACAGGTTCAGCTAGAAGCAAAATGGCTGTGGTTATGTGAGACACCATTTATCTATTAGTATCTATTTAAACTTTCCCCAGGGTGCCAAGAGGCCTTCATTAATTCCTTGCACTGTTTCCGCATCAAGAAACCATAATTCTGGAAGTCTCCCAAAGGATGGAGTGACCTGATTTTGGGGAAGAATATCTGGGGGAAGATGAGTTCAATGCCCTCGTCCTACCTAGGAGGCAGCTTAATCTTTTGTGTGAGGTTATCTAGATGAAATGTTGGGGTTGATTAGATGGGGCTATTTCTAATAGACCTAACATAGCCTATCAGCATGGGATGAGGAGAAAAACCATTTAAGGGCCTAATTCTATCCTAGTGAGTGCAACCAGTGGGAGATTTGCCATTTCCCTCTATGAAGGAAGACTAAATCAGGAAGTTTGTTCTAGCCCAGCAGCTATAATTCCTTAAAGATTAAGTAGGTACCCAACCTATTCCAAGAGTGTGAAAAAAAAGCAAAACACCCAATGACTTCAATCTGTTTTGACCAGTTGCAGAGGAAATACTGCATTACCCTAGTGCCAGCCTCACATACGTACAACTCCAACAGAGTTCATTAATCTACAGCTGACAGGATAGTCATTACTGTACAGCAAAAATATTCTAGTGACTTAAGGGCAACATAAACAAGCCTTCTTTACATGCCTAGAAGACTATTCCGTGACACTTAATTTAAAAGCACTTTGCATTTTTATATTATAAAATTATCCCTGATTTTATACTATGCTCCAATTCTAAACCAGAGCCACCAAAAAAATCTGTATTACAACAGGCCAACCTGTGACAAACATCAGCCAATAAAGCAGTACAACCAAAGGGCATTCATTCCCTCTATCCACCTGAATTTTTAATGAGGGACAGCTTTCCAGGCCAGTCCATAAGATGGGACTATAAATAATGTTTTTCTCCTGAAAAATGGCAGCAAGGTTTCCAAAAGTTGGTGCATAGTCAGACTGAATCCCACACCACCACTATGGAATAACAGAAAAAAGAAATAGCATCTGTGCCATGCAACTGTGAATACATTGTGGACTGTGATAAACCCAGTGGGAAGAAGTTGATGGCCACAATATTTTTGATACAGGCAAGGATACTCTTGGCCTTCTTGCCCACTTGGGCACAACCAGCACGCCCAGATACCTTTCCACTGGGCTGCTTTACAGCCACACTCCCCCAGGCTGGTAGTGCTGCATGGGGTTGTTGTGGTCAAAGTGCAGGGCTCAGCACTTTGTTTTATTGAACCTCCTATATTTGGGCCCCCAAGATATTACATGTCTGTGTTCATAAACGGTGGACTCACCTTAGGAAGAGAGTATTTGGGTAATTTAATCTGTGCAAAAGGCTCCCGTCTGTATGACACATAGTAAGTTGCTCTTCCACCAGTTGTCACCTGTGGAAAACCAAAGTCAGTGATGACTCTTCTGAGACACTATGCTGTCACTTCTAAGAGCATTTAACAACCTTTCTTTCAGATACCTTTTCTGTGACATGCATAGCCATCCCTAAAAGCATCTGTTTAACTCCAAAGAAATCCAAGATTTGAGAGGGCTGGGGAATTATTAAAGAGGTACTATTGAACTTTCCATTTTGCCTCTCATGCTTCAAATCCAGTGTGATTTTAACACCTCAGGAAAAAAAGGGAATAGTGGATATAAAGTTTAAGGTCCTGAATGAGGAGCAGGATGATCTGGTTTCATCACATGGTTCCAGCTCAACTACCTTGGGCAAGTAATTTAAAGTCTCTGTGCTTCTGTCCTTCTCCTGTAAGAAGGAGATAATCCCTCTTTTTTCTGCTGCTTCTCAGCCTTGTCTGCACTGTAAGACCCCTGGAGCCAAGATTGTCTTCTAACAACCTGTTACAGTGACTAACAGCAGAGATCCACAGTAGCACCATTTAATGCTAACAGTAAATGTGCTCTTGGAAAGCTGGAGCTAATCTTTTAGATGCCCTTTGTCACTATAAAACTGGTTTCTCTGAAGTCATATTGTCTCTGAAAGAGGATATGGGGAGGAACTGACAGACATCCAAATCTACATTTTTATGGACTGAATGAATCGTATAGGCTATGCATAAATGCCATGCATCAATGAGATTTAGCCTTGATAATTTGTAAAATATGGGATTTTAAACCTGTCATTAGTCACTTTCTCTTGCTGTAGGTGCTCTTTCTGGCACCATTTCAGGCCTGGCTATAACAAGGCTTACATCAGTGAATTTCCTATATTCTGCTGTTTTGGCAGTCTTGCAAGTCTTAAGATAAAACAATGCACAAAGCACTTCACTATTATATGGAATGTAATCTGTTGGCTTCTTAAGTTTCCAATAAAGCTAACATAAAGGTCCTCAGTTCTCTCCTAGATATACTTCCTTTATCTGACAGTGATACTTCAGAATGAGCTTACATAGAATATTGCTACAGCATCAATTGTATTCTCAGCAATGATATCACCTCTAGATAGTGGCTTTCTTGCCTAGAGAAGCTGTCACTTGAAGGACACGATATTACTGGTCATGAAATTTGATCTCTAATCAACTCAAGATAATGCTTTTTCACTGGCAGTTTGAAGAACTTGAAAGAAAGGAAAGTTTAGAAATAGGACTGGCTTCTACATTAAGACTTCCTCTTTTGATTTTTTCCCCATTTTAACTTGTAATGTTATTGTAACTGCATTTAGTCTTCCCAAGGCAAAAATACAACCACTATTATAGCACAAACCACATTAGAAGGCCACAAGAATAACCCATATCACAGCAAATAAACTCTATACAGACAACATATAGCAAAAGACATGGGTAAACGCAAACAAGAAAATCTAAAGTATGACTGTGGTACGACCACAGACCCAAAAAAAGCCAGTGACAAAAACGGGGAGAGAACAGGAATCATGTTCATGAGAGATTCTCATTTCAGATAAAGTGCACTGTGGATTGGCACAGTAGTTAGGATTCCAGGGTCCTGCTCTCCAGCTGTGAGGATCATAAAATCATAGAATGGTTTGGGTTGGAAGAGGCCTTAAAGACCATCTAGTTCCAACCCCCTGCCATGGTCAGGGACGCCTTCCACCAGATCACTTTGCTAAGGTTTAGGTTGGTATAAAAAAAAGTTCTTTACCCAGAAGGTGGTTGGACACTGGAACAGGCTCCCCAGAGAAGTGGTCAAAGCACCAAGCCTGGCAGAGTTCAAGAAGCATTTGGACAATGCTCAAGGGCACATGGTGTGATTCTTGGGGAAGTCCTGCACAGGAGTTGGACTTAGATGATCCTTGTGGTCCCTTCCAAGTCAGGATATTGTATGGTTCCATGAAAGCCCCACCAAACTTGGCCTAAAACACTTCCAGGGATGGGACATCCACAGTTTCTCTGGGCAAGTAGTTCCAGTGCCTCACCACTCTAATAGTAAAGAATTTCCTCCTTACATCTAACCTAAACCTATGCTCTTTCAGTTCAAAGCCATTCCCCCTTGCCCTATCAACATATTTCCTTGTAGAAGTCCCTGTCCATGTCTCTTGTAACCCCTTACTTTAGATACCGGAAGGTTCCCCAAGGTCTCCTCAATGCCTTCTCTTCTCCAAGCTGAAAAGGCTTAGTTAACACTGTTAAGCGTTATTTTTGAAGGATATCTTTTCCATCTAATACTACCACATCAAAATCAGTTTTCACAGGAGAGAACAGACTATGTCATTGACTCATGCTGAGCCCAACTCAAAGGCAAAAATTCATGTTTGCTGTAATTTTATTTCTCTCAGTTCTACAAGTATTGCTCACAGGGTCCCACAATTCTAGGTCATATTGTTTCAATAACACAGGGAATATTTAAATATCCCCTCTTCTCTCATTATTTCTAACCTTCAGTGGAAAACTCAAACTCTCAAATGATACAACTTTCTCACATGAACTCATTTTACCCCACTCATGATTTCAGCACTACATCATTATTTTTAGAGGAGTCCAGACAGTACTGAATGTGTCCAGTGACTACTTGGTAAGGACCCTGGGTTCAATATCCACCTCTTCTGATGGGCTGAGACATATCTTCAATTGTATTTAAGATGCAGACCTGAATATTTACATACTTTGTAAATGTTGTGATGACCAATTAAGATTGGGAACAGTCCAACAATCTTCTAGATAATGCAATGAACACAGAGTAGCAAAAATATCAAGGGGTGATCTAAATTCCCCTTTCAGTGCCAAAATAGGATCTAATACAAGTCTGTCACACTCAAAAGGTTTTACACATTTTTTCTGGCTTTATCCCACTGCAAACTGGCACCTGGAGGTTTTTTGTTTGGATTTATTGCTTGTCTGTCTGCTTTTTAATGCAGAAAGATAGGATTAAAACACAGTTGAAGTTCACTATGTATTAGTTAAACTCCCTTCCAATCCTGTACCTGGACTAGGTCACCTTGACAATGGTTTAGAAATAAAAATCTTTGTGGTCTGTGGTCTTTCTGAGCCAGTTAATATGAAGCCACCCACAATTCTGTTGGCAGGAATTATGTGAAGCTTTTCCCAGCCAGGATCTCATCTTTCCATGATTTACATGCACGGTTATAACAGTTCCAAAAAATGATCAAGCCTTCAATAAAGTTTTGGCAAGCACTGTGGTAGAGAATGAATTTTGGAAGGTCCAACTTAATTTATTTTGATGAACTTTTCCTATAAGCAAACTCTCCAACACTGTAAATCCCAGAGATTATGGTGTTTTGCCCTCCAATGCCTCCTTTCAGTTCACATTTGATGAATGTCACCCAATTATTTGCTGTGAGCTCATCTGTCATGCTCAGTGTAGAATTAGCTGGGTTTGGCTTTTTCCTGCTCCATTGCTAATGACTGGATCATTAATCTGTTTTTCTGGATTTTCACTTTATGTGTTTAATTGGGCTTATGGCCAGTGGAAATGATTCCTATGGACAAATGTGTTTGTTATTAAACACATCTGTCTTCCCTAAACTTTGTTCTTTCTTCCTCTCTCTACTCATGATCTACTACTTTTCTTTAATACTCCCACATTTTGTATCAAGACAAATGTCTCATCTAATTTATATGAGTTGACACTTAAGAACAGAAACATGAGAAATTTCCCTTTAAAAGCTCTGAAAATTTCAGTATATTGGCTCATTCCCTCTCCTGACCTGTAATGAGACAGAGTGCATGAAACATAGAAGAAAACAAATATGTTCACAAGACTGCAGAGAATTACAAAAAAATTCTCATGGAATATAGTGATCTTCATAAAATCTCTGACATGTCTAGAAACACACCAAGCCATTTCTCATGTTAATGATTGAATATTATTCCTTAAGGGTAGGTTTTGTTTCCTTTTTTCCTCTTAGAGCAAAGTTAATCTTAAGCAAAAAAAAACCCCCACATGTCATGTAAAAAAGTTTGGAAAGTAAAAAGAATTAATTAAGAAGTCCCAGAATGTAATGATGCCCTAGATGATATCAGGAACTGTACACCACACTGTACCAGGCTTCATTCTCACCTTCCTAACCAATGCTGGGACTCATAATTTCCAGTGTTAGGCAGGTATTGATGTAACAAACATGGAACTACTAAATCTCAGAAATGGCCCCGGGCTAAGCAGGATCCCATCTGCCTTCTGCTGCTCAAAGAACTTTTGGAAAAGTGAGCTGAAAGCTCGCAGAACTATATTTTAAACTTCCATTGATAGCAAGTAGTTAATAGTATATAGTTGATGTTATTTTCAATAAATACCTGACTTGTTTTCTGAGGTGATTTCCTCTGCTTGTAGAGTCTCCTACTTCCAATAACGTAAAATGGGTTAGTAGAAGTCAAAAGTTCAGAAACACTAAGTACTGTAACAGCATCCTAGATCTGTGTTTTCCAGTTCCATAGGGAGCCCTGGCATCCTCTTCACTGCTTTAACTTTCTCCTTCTTGTGGGCATAAAAAGCCCTGAATCAAATTGTGGATTAAAGCACGGAGGGATAATAACAAGTTCAGCAGAGAGGCTGCTCCATTTACACCCTTAGTGAGGGATTTTGTGGTTCTTCAGAGCCAGTAACTGCCTAGGCCTTGCACAGGTTTGCCAGTATGAGGATTGAAAAGTTTTTCCTCCTCTGCTAAGCCTAACCAAATGACAATCAAGAGGTTCAGAAGATAAGAACGTATCTACATGAGCCTACTGTAATGCTCCTCCTTCTTGATTATCCATCACAGCCAGGAAAAGGCATCACCTTCCAGATACTTCTGTATAGTGAGGTTCTACACTGCCCCAGCATAAATCCCATCATGAATTCTCTCCCCGTGGTTTTCATTAATATCACACCTTCTGCAGAGTCATTAAAGCAATATGCAATTACCCCAGTGTGCTGCAGGGACTCACAGATTGGTGTTTCTTTGTGCAAAACACTTTCAAGCTGCCAGGTTTGCTTGTTTGAAAACACGCCACTTTCTAGAGCATCAGACCCATCAGAGAAAATTTGCTAAGACAAAGGAACATTTATTATACTGGTCCAGTCCCTGTTCACCTCCCTCTCCCCTCAGAGTTATGAGGACACAGCTATAGCACAGACTAATCAAGTGAAAACATTGCATTCGTTTAAAAGCAACTCCTGTAGAAAATGTGCACAGTTACACCAAAACACGAGCCACATCAGAGCTGCAGATGCACATTACCCACACAGAAAACTGCTTAAGAGAGGAGCATAACTGTACACATTAAATCTCCTTTTGAAGGTTTTCAGAGGGAACATATGACTTTGCCAAGGTAACACTTTACATCTTCAGCTGAAAAATCAGACGTGAGAGGAGGGAAGAGAGTAATAAAAGGCAGTGCAGCACAAAAAGCCCTAGAAGGAAAATCAATATAAATAAATAAAGGAAAATGCTAATAATTTTTTTATCAACAGATATTTAGGTTTAAGTTCCAAATCTGGTATTTGGCATAGAAAAGTTGAAACTGTGCTGGAAATGGATGAAAAGCACCCAGCAGTGATAGGAAAGTAGCTAACAACTTAGTGCCTGTCTTGCTTTAAGAAGAGCTTTTAACTAGCACGTGGGATGCACTTTCTTTCATCTGTATGGATTAATTTTCCCCACTGGAGTGCTGTCCAGCATTTTAAAAAGGGGCAAGAGGAGATCAGCTGCAGCAGGCATTATTCACCAGTAAAACAGGTGTAATCGTGTTCATCATTTAAACGTCTTCATCCTATTAGTTTCATAATAAGCTTTTAATGATTCCTTCAATAAAAGACTCAAAAACCAACCCCTACAAGCTGGAGAGTGCTTCATTGTCCCGCCAAACCGTTTTCACTATCATCGATTGCAAAGATAAAAATCAATCGTAGCTAAGCAGGGTGAAGTTAAAAATAAATTGCATGGATTGATTCCTGTTAAGACCTTTGGCTTCTAGTTAATGGAGGAAAAAATGGAGGAAAAATGGAGGAAAAAATGGAGGAAAGAAATTTATATTTTAACACGGTATATTTAGTTTCTATGAAAATAAAGAGAAGGCTCCATACTGGGAAATCAAAGTTTAATTTCTCCCCTCCTGTCTTGTTTCATTGCTGAGAAGTTTCACATTAATTTAAAAAAAAATTCCTTTTTTTATTCCTGGGAAATATGCCACTTATTTAAGTTATTAAGTTGATAGCTTGAGAACAGAAGTCAGCAATCCTTATGAATTGGCATAATCTGAGCTGTGGCTGCTGGTTGAAGTCTACTCACCTGATAACTGACTTCAATTCAGCAAATATGCTCATTTAGCCCAATCTTAAATACCCAATAAACTTGAAACATACACACAGATGTCATACTAAACATAACCACTTCTGATTTTACCTAAACCAACCACAGTTACACCCAACAGTAGTATTAAACTACTTCTCTGAGCTGAGGTTACACTTATATAGTTTATAGAATTAGGAATTTTTTTTCCCTCCTCTATAAACCTGGAAGAGAAATGTTCCTCCAACCCCCCAGTTCTAATATTATAAATAATAAATATTTTTCTTTTTAGTGAGGCTGGGAGGAAAAAAAAGCTATCATAAATATATCCACTTGGATAAAAACAGGATTTGATTCAGCTAAGAAGAAAGCCTACAAATGCCATTTTGCATCAAATTACTTCAGCTGAAATTTTTGGACACACTCTGATGAGACTCCAGGCATCCAAAAAAAGAAATATTATCCACAGGTTTTATAAAAATCTATCAGTGACTGTGGGTGAATACTAACATCTGCGTATGTTTTAAGGAGACCTTCTGATGCAAAAGAAGACAGAACTGGTTCACCAACTTCTGGCAGAAGTGTTTGCTCCTCTGAGCCAGAGGAACTATTCAGATGTGCACTGTAAGACTCCCACTCAGCTGCACCACACAACATCTGGTGAAATTCTGGGTCTGCTCATTCTCATTTCTAAACCCAAAATTACTTCAAAAGGTGCAGAAGAGCCAGATAAATGATCAGTGTGAAAGAAGAGCTTTTTTACTTAAACTTTTCACCTTCCACATTTAATTTCTACAATTCCTACATGAACTGCAGCTGCCTCTATACTGTTGAATGTGTAACGTGAGTAACCACCAACCCCTGCCCCTAAATGGCAACACCACAGACTCCATCATAATCAGGAAGATTATAAACCATAGACAAGACTGTCTTCCCAGCTCGCCTCACAATCCTTTCTTCCTTTATCACATCAAATTCAAAATAAAGGGGACACCAACAGAGCAACTTAGCTTTTTGGACATGGGACTATTATATATCCCAGGACAATCTGACCTGGAGAAATTTCCAGTCAAGAGAAAGCTGTGCAATTCCCACAGTTCCCAGGAGACTGAATCACAAATGAAATGGCATAGAAAGCAGCCAAGAAAGCTTCTCAGGAAATGTAGCAGCACCTTGATAAATTCTGCCTTGGGAATGGAAAGCTGAAGGGACAGCCATTTTCTACTCTCCAAAGGAAAAGTGAGAAGGGACTGCGCCTCAACATGCCTCTCTTGTTAATGGAGCAAAGCACTTCCCATTTAAAGTGGAAATGGAGCAGGGTCTGAAGAAAAAGGTCAGTCTTTTCAAAGTTTGCAGGTATCATTCCTTGTCCTTACGAGGTAAGACCACCAGTCAAAGACTGATCTGAGAGTGTTCATCTCCAAAAGGATCTGTTTGGTCTGCATCGCCCCCAAATTCAAACCAGATATCAGGTTCTTAATCTCAGAGAAGTCTTCTAGACCCAATAGCTTTGTCACTGCCATGGAGAGTGCTGAAAGTCTGAGCTACAATTCAGATCAACTTCAGCTGCACTCTGTTGGGATAGCAGAGTCTGCATTATCAAGGAGAAAAATAAAGACATAAAAAACAACCAAGACAGGTATTGATCACCCATCCACACATCTCTGCACTGACTTACAGCCAGCTCAAATCAAAAAGGCCAAAGTTACCCTGAGGGTCTCCAAGCGCTGACAGAGACAGAAGCTTAAGAGAGGAATGGGGACAGTGATAACTGCATGCTGAACTAGACTGGTATGATTCCTGGGAGGAAAGCCACACTCTGAAGTGTTTACACAACAC